>OZ016468.1:13686130-14889846 GCA_963966625.1 Caenorhabditis zanzibari
CTTCTGAATCGTTTAGAAGCCTTCGAAATCTCCAGGAACCTCCAGAATCTTCACAAGCCTTTTGAATCCTCTAAAACCCTCTAGAACCCTCTAGAATTCTTCAGAATCTTCCTGGAGCCTCTAGAATCCTTCAAAACCATTCAGAATCCTCCAGAATCGTCTAGAACTCTCCATAATCCTCTGAAGTTCTCTTAAATGATCCTGGAGCCTTCAGAATACTCTGGAACTATCCAAACACCTCCAGAATCATCTTCCAGCTTTTTTTGAATCTTCTAGAACCCTCCAGGACCATTCTGGAGGCTTCTGAATCTCATCGAATCCCATAGAAGCTCCCTGAAGTCTTCTGAATCCTCCAGAATTCTTCAGAATCTCTCCGAAGCCTTCAGGAGCCTATCGGTTCGACCAGAATAATCCTGGAACCTTCAGAACCTTCCAGGACCCTCTGAATCCTTTAGAATCTCTTGAGAGCCTTCAGAATCTTTCAAGGCCCTCAGAGTGCCTCTGGAACCTTTCGAAATGATCTTGGGCTTCTGAATCCTCTAAAACCAATAAAGGGATTCTCCAAAATTCTCCTGAACCCTTCTAACCCCCTTAAAACCCCATTTCACTCATTTCTTCCCTACCTCAAATCATAGAAAACCGGCAACAAATCCTCATCGGCAATCTCCTGTCCCAACATGTTCGCAATCTCATGAATCGAGTACGAAATCGACTGCCGTACTCTCGCCTGCTCATCCATCGCCAATTTCCTGAATACCAAATTGAGCCGTGGCCATGCGGCACGTCCCAGTGTGAAGCAGATCGCGGGGAAATTGTGTGCACAATGACGATAAATCTCCGCACAAAGCGACGCGTCTCCAGTGGCAACACTTCCCGAAGTATGCCCATTCGGTCCCATCACCTTCATATACGACTCCACGAGATCCGATGGAACGTGTTGGAATGCCGCCTGCTCCATCGACGTCAAACTGACATCGGAATCCTCGTTGTGGCCGGCTTCTCCGTTCAACGATGAGCTCGACGAGATGGACATGTTCATTTCGTCAATGTCCAAGATTCCGAGTTTTTCCTTTTCCTCAGTGTTGAGCATCGCGACAGAATCATCGGAACGGGAAACGTCGAGGAGAGCCGTCGTGGGTGGAGATGCTGTTTCTTCTGATGTGCTATTGGCTTTTCTGGAACTTTTAGGGCGGTTTTTGGGATAGTATTGAGGTTTATCTTATGTTGACTTTTGTAGCTCAATTTCGGCACTTTTAGCTTATTTTGAAGCTCATCTAAACGCGATTCTAATGGTATAAGTTTCATTAAATTCCTCTCAAAATTGACGGAGATACAGTACACTTTTCATGGCTCATTTTGAAGCTCATCTCAAGCCGATTCTGTAGCTCAACTTCTATCCTTTTTGGCTCATTTTCAAGCTCATTTTATAACGATTCTAATGCAATACGTTTCATTTTAATCGGCTCAAAATCTTCAGAGATACAATAACTTTTCAGGGCTCATTTTGAAGCTCCAGAGCATTCGTTTTTTTGGCTCAATTTTTATAATTTTCGGCATATTTCGGAGCTCATTTTGAAGCTCATCTCAAGCCGATTTTTATAGCTCAATTTTCATCGTTTTTGGCTCAATTTAAAGCTCTTTTCAATCCGATTCCAAAACACTACCTTCTCGGCGACAACGCAATCGGCGATCCATTCGTTCCGAACGATTGAGATCTGGCTCGGGGTGATGCTCCGGACACTCTCATCACATCGAAACGACTCTCCAAGTAGCTGTTAGAAGTGGGCGAGTTGGTGAATGCGGACGAGGAGCCGAATGGTTTGAGCTCATCGTCGAGAATGGATCTGGAAAAGAGAGGGAGATGGGAATGAGAAAGAGACGCAGAGAAATGGTATAGTGATCAAAAATGCATGGAAACGTCAGGGGGCTAACTAAATATTGTTTATGTATGGGAAAAAATGGAGAAGTCTTCAAATTCATAGATCATTAACTTAGGGGGTCTCGGACTTTTTCAGATCAGTTTAGAATCATTTGGAAGATTCTAGAATCCTTCAGAATATTTCAAAATTCTTCAAACCCCTTCAGAATCCTTCTGGGACCTTCTGGAGCCCATAGAATCCTTTAGAAGGCTCCAAAATCTTTCAGAATCTTCAAGGATTCTTCTGGAGCATCTAGACGCCTTCAGAATTTTTCAGAAGCCTTCTGGTGCCTTCTGGAGCCTTCTGGATCCACCAAAAGCCGTCAGAATTCTTCTGGAGCATCTAGACAGCTTCAGAAGCCTCCAGAACTCTCCAGAGTCGTTTAGAATCCTTCAGAACATTTCTGGAGTCTTTTGAATCCTTCAGAATCTATCTGAAGCCTTCAGAACCCTTCAGAATCCTTCCGAAGCCTACTGGAGCCTTCAAGAGCATCTAGACGCCTTCAGGGTCCTTCAAAATCCGCCAGAACGCTTCTGGGGCCTTCTGGATTCTTCAGAATCTTTCAAACCCCTTCAGAATCCATTAGAATCCTTTAAAATCCTTTAGAATCCTTCTTGAGCCTTCTAAATCCTTCGGAAACTTTCAGAATCTCTTAAAATCCTTCAGAATCCTTCAAAACTCTCCAGAAGTCTTCAGAATTTATTTAATTCATTCTGGAGCCTTCTAGAGCCTTCTGGATCGTTCAGAATCCTTCTGGGTCCTCCTGGACCCTTCAGAGCCCTTCTAAACCCTTCAGATGCCTTCAGAAGCGCCCAGAAACCGTCCAGAGCCTTCTGGATCCTTCAGAACTCTCCAGAAGACGTATGGATCCTTTTAGAGCATCTAGAAGCTTCCAGAATCTTTCAGAATCAATTTCGCCGGTTTTAAACTAATTTTTAGCCAATTTTCTCACTCACGAAATCGCATAATTCGACGACCAATACGTCAACGAGAACTCCGTCGACACGGGCTCCTGCTGCGCCTTCTGCTCCGTCAAATCGTTCGCCGACACCGATTCCGAGCGCGGTTTGACGTCGATCATCAACGGGGCGTCGTCCTCATCATCCTCGTCATCCGCCACAAATGACTTATCAAAGTCATCGTCGTTGTCGTTGTCATCACAATCGTCTCCAGAATCCTCGTTGGCGTCCGCTTCACGATCCGCAGCGTTCGCGCCTTCCACTGGAGCCATGGCGAATGTAGCAGTCGATGTAGAGTCTGAAAAAAAGGGAAACAATTATTTTTGTGAAAAAGTGGCGGGATTTTTTTGGGGCTTCAATACATAGAATTATACAGAAAAGAGTGGTTAGTACATTCATCAAATTTACATAAAAAATTTTACATATTAAAAAAAAAGGGAACATACAGAGAACACAAAATAACACAAATGTGGGTTAGTGGCGCGTTTTCAAGCATAGGGCATTCTGCAAGGCTAAAATCTCTCGAATCTAAATTTTTGGGACTCTGGAGTGTCAAATTTTGCTCGATTTTTTTTGAATCAATTTTCTTCATTTTTGGCTCATTTTGAAGCTCATTTCCAGCCAATTCTAATGCTATAAGTTTCGTTGGATTTGGCTCAAAATCGACGGAGATACAGTAATTTTTTCGGGGCTCTTTTTGTAGCTCCAGAGACACCAATTTTTTTAGCGCTAGATTCATCATTTTTGGCTCATTTTGAAGCCCATTTTAAGCCAATTCTAATGCTATAAGTTTCGTTGGATTTGGCTCATCGACGGAGATACAGTACTTTTTTCAGAGCTCATTTTGAAGCTCATCTCAAGTCGTTTTTTATAGCTCAATTTTCATATTTTTTGGCTCATTTCGAAGCTCAACTCCAGCTGAGCCAATCTTCACTTTCTAGAGCCTCTTGTTCAATGGAAAAAGGGAAAAAAGTGGGCGGAGCTTTGAATCATACGGTACTTTAGAGTAGTCTATTTTTTCAATTGTTGGATACTGTAAGATTACTGTATTTTCAGAAAAAATAGGATATTTTTAAATTCCAAAATCCTCTAATCGCTCATTTTTTCTCAATTTTTCCAGGATGGACAAGAAAGACAGACAAACACGGACATCCGGACAAACAAGATGCACTACATACACTGATCTTTCTTCGCTTCCTCTTCTGCAATCTTCTCCTTTTCCTTCTCCTCTTCTGTGCCCAATTTGAGCACCGGAGCCGCAAAAAGGGGCGGAGCTTCCCCGCCAATCTCCGTGGGCGGCGCGAAATTGAAAATCGATCCTGTGGCTCCTCCTGTGGTTCTCGTGGGCGTTGTTGCTCCAGCAGCTCCTCCACGTCGTCTCGCCGATACTAGCGATTTTGGCGATTTCACCCGGGTCGGGGACAGCCTCGGGCTCAACGCCTTCCGTTTGGCCACCGCGGTCGTGGAGGCCGCGGCTGTGGGCGGAAGGGCTCCGAGCCGTCGCAAGAACAGCTTCTGCCGAATGTCGAGCTTCGTCCACGCGTTGGTGGCGATGCGTCGACCGCGTGGCGACGCCGTCTTCGTCGTCGTCGTGGATTCTGAATCCTCCTCTTCTTCCTCCTTGTGCTCCTCCTTCGATTGCTGCTCCTTTTTGGCTCCTTCTGAATTTTGAGAAGACGTTGATTTTGGGGGGATGAATCCGTGAGAGAGAATCAGAAACTTTCACATTTACAAAAAGTTACGAAAAGAGGGGAGAAAAGTGAGTGTGTTTGTGATGGAAAAAAATAGGGATAGAGAGATTACTGTAGAGAAAAAAACACGAAAAACGCAAAGAAGACAGATAGTAGACCACCACCAAAACGAATCAACTCATTGGATTACTGTAGATTTGTTTTCGAGTATACTGTACTTTTGTAGAAACTACAGGGAGGGGGTTTAGTTTTGAAAATGGACGTCACTTTTTTTAAAATTCAGAATTTGGAAAAGAAGAAGAAGAAGAATTATGAATGTGGTGAGGGGAAGCTTTGAAAATTCTGAGATATTGAGATTTTAAAGTGATGGAAAGGTTTAAAATGCTCTAAAATCGGTTAGAATTTTTCGAGAGCTTTCTGAAGCCTCCAGAATCCTTCAGAATCCGTCAAAATCCTTCAGGATTCTTCTAAAGCTTCCTGAAGACTTTTAAAGCTCCTCAACGACTTCTGGGATCTTCTGGAGCACTCAGAAGCTTTCAGAAGCCTTCGAGAGCCCTTTGAATCCGTTACAATCGAATTCTGAGCTGAAAATGGGCATTTTTCCCAAAAAAAAAAAATTGACTCAAAAATTGATTTGTTTTGGCTAAAAATGAACATTTTTCCATGAAAATTAACTCGGAAATCGAATTCTGAGCTGAAAATGAGCATTTTCCCGAGTAAATTGGCTGAAAAATCGAATTTTGGGCTAAAAATGAGCATTTTCCCAAAAAAAAAACATTTGCTCAAAAATCGAATTCGGAGCTGAAAAATGGGCATTTTTCTCAAAAAATTGACTCAAAAATCGAACTTTAGGCTAAAAATGAGCATTTCGCCATGAAAATTGTTTCAGAAATCGAATTTTTGACGAAAAATGAGCATTTTCCCGAGTAAATTGGCTCAGGAATCGATTTTTCAGATCAAAATGTTAGGGATCCTTTAGAATCGTCCGGGGACCGTCAGAATCCTTGTGGAATATTCTGGAGCCTCCAGAACTCTTCAGAATTCTCCAGAATCTCCCAGAATGCTCTAGAATCCTCCAAAATCATCCAGAATCCTCACAGAATCCTCCAGAATCTTCCTAGACTCTTCTGAATCCTCCAGAATCCTACTAGAGCCTTCTGGAGCCTCCTGAATCCTCCCGAATCTTTCAGTATTCTCCAGAATCCTTCAGAGTCCTTCAGAGCCAATCAGAGCCCGTCCAGAGACCTTCAAAATCCTCCAAAATCATCCAGAATCCTTCAAAATACACCAACGCTCTCCAGAATTCCTCTGGAGCCTTCAGAATCCTCCAGAACTCTTCAGAATCCTTCTGGAGCCTTCTGAAGCCGCCTGGATCCTTCTGGAGCTTTCTAGCTTCTTCTCAATCCTCCAAAACTTCCCCAACATCTTTATAACTCTTCTTCTTCTTCCTCTTCCACAAAACTTCAAAACTTCAAACTTCACATGGACCAACATCATCTTCTTTAAAAAAACGAACCATCATCTTCCAATCCCAACTTCGTCAAATCATCCGTCGAGTTGCACTTCGCCGCGATTCCACTGCCTTCCAGCGGTTTTTGAGAATCCTTAGATGAAGACGTTGTCGATTCCTTGGCATCAGATGGCGTCGTCGCGGTGGCGTTGGTGTTGTCAAAGACCGGGAAGCGTCTGAAAATGAAAAAAATGGCTCAGAAGTGCTCCAAAATCTTACTGTGGATTATTCGGATTGCTCCGTTTGCTCCACTTATCCATCAAGCTAACCGCGCTGTGCAGAGACAGTGGAGAGCGTTTCGATGGGCTCGAGAACGTCGCCGTGATCTTTTCGACTTCTTTGGATTTCGGTGAGCTCCGTTCGAACGGACTGAACATTTTGTTGATCCCCGAGAGCACGCTGAAAGTTCTTTTCGATTTTGTTAGGGGGAAAATTGAAATTTTTGGGCGATTTGGAGCATTTTGAAGGAAAAATGCTGGTTTTTGGATAATGTTAGACGTTTTTTCATGAAATTTGAGTCATTTTTACTCGATTTTAGTGAATTTTAGAGTATTTTGAGGCAAAAATCAAGGATTTTGAATCGTTTTGGACCGTTTTTCATGAATTTTGAGTCATTTTTAGTTAGTTTCAGTGAACTTTGGAGCTTTTTGAGCCAAAAATGTGGAATTTAGGAAATAACTTAGACGGTTTTTCGTGCATTTTGGGCCATTTTTGGTCCTCCAGGTTCATCCAGAATTCTTTTAAAGCCTTCTAAAACCTTTCTAGAGTCATCCGGAGTCGTTAGAATCTTTAAGAATTCGTCAAAATCCTTTAGAACTCTCCAGAATCCTTCTGAATCCTCCTGGATTCTCCTAGAGTCTTCTGGAGTCTCTTCCAAAGTCTTCAAAATACTCCAGAATACTTTAATTATTTTCTAGAGCATCCTGCCGCCTTCTGAAGCCTTCCGGAACATTTGGAATATCTCAAAATCCTCTGGAAGCTTCTAGAGTCTCCTGGAGTCTTCCGAAGCCTCTGGAATTCTTCTGGATCTTTTAGAATCCTCCAGAATCCTCCAGAATCCTTCTGAATTCTTCTAGAGCCACCTGGAGCCTTTTGACGCGCTCTTGAGCAATCTAGTGTCTTCTGGAGCCTTCTAGAGTTTTCTAAAGCCTTCCGAAACCTCCAGGAACCCTCCGAACTTTTCTAGATTCTTTTAGAGTCTCCCGGAGCCTTCTAGATCCTTCAGAATCCTCCAGAAGTTTTCTACATTCTTCTAGAGCCTCCTGAATCCTTCTAGAGTCTCCTGGAGTCTTCCGAAGCCTTTGGAATTCTTCTGGATCTTCTAGAATCCTCCAGAATCCTTCTGAATTCTTCTAGAGCCTCCTGAATCCTTCTAGACCCTCCTGGAGCCTTTAGAATCCTTCAGAATCTTTCTGGAGTCTCCAGAATCCTTCGGAACCCTCCAAAATCATCTGGAAGCTTCTAGAATTCTTCTGAAGCCTTCTAGACCCTTCAGAATCGTTCAAAATTCTTCTGAATCTTTCTGGAGTCTACTGGAGTCTTCTGAATCCTCCGGAATCAGTTCTAGAAACTTCTGGATCATTCAAAATCCCTTTTCGCTCATTTTTCTTCAACTTTTCCATTCCCACCTACCTATCCATAACCCTCTCCCCTCGCTTCGGTGTCGTCTTCGCCGACGGCGTCGTTGGCGTCGTCGTCGCCACAGCCGTCGTCGCATCCTTCTGAAGTTGCGCCACTGCTGCCTCGTTCATCGCCAATTGATACTCGAAATCATCCAACAAATCCACCTCGGGAAGCCATGTATTCGGCGGGAGGACTCCAAATTCCGCGTCAGCTTCTGGTGGCGGTGGCTCGGACATCTTCGGAATCTGCTCCGTTTGATCCATAGAAGACGGCGGTGGTGGAATCTCTCTCACGACGACTTCTCCATTCTTCAAATCCAATCCAGTGATGTCGGGATTGGCGAAGAGCGAGATGAATGGGCCGAGTTGTTGATAGGCGATGAATGAGACCCATTTGTTGGGATCGTTGAGGAGGCGGACAAAGTTTGGAGAAAGGGTCTCGACGCGGACTTCGTTCGATGCGCATTCAGCCACTTTTACAAAGACCTGGAATAATAATTATTAGGGGAGTTTTGGACTTTTCTGAGGCCTCTAGGGTTCAGAATCCTTCAGAATTCTTCCGACAGCACCTATAGACCTTTGACGACTTCTGAAGACCTCTGAAGCCTTCAGCATCCTCCTAGAGACCTCCGACAGCTTCTGGAGGGTTTAGAAGGCTTCAGAATCTTTCAGGCTCCTTCAGGCTCCTTCAGAATCCTCCTAGAGACCTCTGACAGCTTCTGGAGGGTTTAGAAGGCTTCAGAATCTTTCAGGCTCCTTCAGGCTCCTCCAGAATCCTCCTAGAGACCTCTGACAGCTTTTGGAGGGTTCAGAAGTCTTCAGCATCCTTCAGAATCCGTCAGAACCTTCAGAAGCCTTTTGGGGACCTGTAAAAGCTTCTGGAGGATTCTGGATGGTTCCTGAATCTTATTTTCTTCTAGAAGTCTCCAAAACTCTTTGGGATCTTTCAGAATCCTCCTAGAGACCTCTAATAGCTTTGTAAGGGTTCAGAGTCCTCCTGAAGGCCTACGAACAATTCAGACTTCTTTAGAATCCTCCTGGAGACCTCGGAAGGCTTCTGGAGGGTTCTGGAGGGCTCCGAATCGTTTCGAATCCTTCAGAATCCTTCTGCGGACTTTGGAAAGCTTCTGGAAGGTTTAGAATCCTTTAGTATCCCTCTAAAGACCTCTCGAAGCTTGTGGAAGCTTTTAGGATTTTCTGAATTCTCGAGAGCCTATTAGAATCTTTCTAGAGATCTTTGAATGCTTCTGGATCCTTCTTACCTCACACGCCACCTTCCTGACTGCCCATGTCATGTCGCATGATAGTGTTATCAGATGTGGGACGAGGAACTGAAAAAAAAATAGGTTACTGTAGAACTTTGAGATTCACACGGATTTCTAAATGCTCCAAAATCTTCTCGACTTTTTTTCAGTGGTCTGGGATCATTCTTGAGAAATTTTTTCTAGAATTTGGAGCATTTTTGGTTAATTTCAGACCTTTTCTTGCCAGCAGTTCAGGCTACTTTCAAAGCCGATTTTCTCGATTTCAGACCTTCTTCATTAGTTTTGGCTCATTTCTGGGCCATTTTTCTTGAATTTTGAGCATTTCAGCTCTTTTCTCGTTCTTTTTGGCTCATTTTTCCACTAAAATTCATATTTTTTGGTCAATTTTGAGCCATTTTTATAGAATTTGGAGCATTTGACTAAACTACATATTTAGTACGTCAAGCTCGTTTCTGAGCCAATTTTCTGGATTTTTGACCATTTTCATTGGTTTTGGCTTATTTTTGAGCAACTTCTCTAGAGTTTTGAGCATTATGACTCCGAAGAGCGTTTTTTAGCTGTTTTTGGCTCATTGTTTTACTAAAATTCTTCCAGTTTGGTCAATTTTGAATCACTGTTCTCTATTCCAAATATTGAGCAGTCCATACCATTTTTAGCTCGTCAAGCTCGTTTCTGAGCAAATTTCTTCAATTTTCGACCTTTTCCAGCGGTCTAGGCTGATTTCTAAGCCAATTTTCTCGATGCAGAGCACATTTTCTTCGGTTTTGGCTCTTTTTCCATCAAATTTCTTCAATTTTTAAGCTAATTTCTTGCCGATTTGGCTCATTTTTTCTCTCATTCCTCCTATCACTCACCACTTCCGTAAACTTCTGTCCAAACAAATTGCCGAGATTTCCGAAAATGTGCAGTGCGCTCTGTAAGATATATACATCACCAGGATTGTTATCCGGCACCATGGAGAGAACAACGTTATTTGATGTTGATGATGATGAGGGGGCTGTTGAGTCAGAGTTTTTGCACTTTTTTCTGTTATTTCTGATTGCTGCAACACCACCACCAACACCATCATTTTTTGCTGTAGTAGTAGTAGGAGTAGTAGTGTATTTTTGCTGTTTGGGTTGCTGTGATTGTGAGTTTTTCATCTGCAAATATTGGTTAGGGCCATTACTCAGCACTCTTCTTATTATAGAGATAGAGATAGAGATAGAGTTTAAAAGAAGAAGTAGAGAAAGGGTTAGTGGTGATGGTGTTGGTGGTGTACGGTGCATTACAATAAAGAAGTGCAGATGTCTTTAGGGGGTGAAAGTTGTTAGAAGTTCCCTAGGAGAGGAGGTGTTGGATTCTGGAGGGATTTTCTCGATTCAGACATCATCAAAGTTACAATTTCAAAGTTTTTCAGTTTTTTAACGATTGCTCCATTATTTCAAATGTTTCTTCAATTTCGATTACTCGTTTTTGAGAGATTTGTGAAGAGAAACTTCGGCTCCGAGACATTCCGCAACCGGACATTTCGCAACCGGACATCTCGCAGCCAAAAATGCACTATTTTCGCATTAATTGTCTCAAAATGATTGCAAAAATGACAATAATGTATGAAAATGACCGTTGTTATTGTTAATTGTCTATTTTTTGTTTATTTTGAGACAATTTATGGGAAAAATAGCGCATTTTTGGCTGCGAGATGTCTGGCTGCGGAATGTCCCGGAGCCGAAACTTCAGTTTCAACAACTTTTTTTGAAAAAAAAAACGGTCAAATTACTGTATGTAATATTTCTAAAAACCGAAACGGAATGAAATCGGGTTTTATTCTAGATTCAGAATTCCGCTAGATTTTCCCGATTTTTCGAGTTTTTTGGATGGAAAAATTCAAAACTTTTCTAGGGCCTTCTGGAGCCTTCTCAGCTCTTCAGAATCTTTTAGAATTACTCAGAATTATCTTGGAGCCTCCTGAAGTCTTCAGAATCCCTCAAAATCCTTCAGAATCCTTTAGAATCGTCCAGAATCCTTTTAAATCGTCCAGAATCCTTTAGAATTACTCAAAATTATCTTGGAGCCTCCCGAAGTCTTCAGGATCCCTCAAAATCTTTCAGAATCCGTCAGAATCCTTCAGAAGCATTCAGAATCTTTCTGGAGTTTTCTGGAGCCTTCTGGAGCCTCCAGAATCCTTCTAGAGACTTTATAATCATTCAGAATCATCCTGCAGCCTTCAGAACCCTACAGAATCCTCCAGAACCTTTCTGTATCCTTTTTGATCATTCAAAATTCTTCAGAATCCCTTCGGCTCATTTAGAATCCTTCAGAATCTTCATAAAGCCTTCTGGAGCCACCTGGAGCCTTCCGGATACTTTAAAATTTCTCAGAATCCCTCAGACTCTTCCAGACTCCTTCGGAATCCCTCAGAATCCTTTAGAATTCCTGAACCGCCCTTTTGAATCCTTTAGACACTTTCAGAATCGTTTAGAATCCGTCCGAATCTTCCTAGAATCTTCAGAATCTCTTCGAATTTTTCAGACTTTTCCTGAATCCTTCTGAATCCTCCTAGATGCTCCTGGATGCTTAATCTTAACTCAATTTTTTTCCTGGAATCTCAATTTGTCCTCAATCTGCCCTCTCTCTCTTTCATTTCCTATATCTAATTCCTTCAAATATTCTCCCCATCTAATTCAAATCATAATTCGAATTTCCTCTTTTCCTTCCCCAAGAATCCACACATTAAAACATCTCCTCCTCCTCCTCCTGCTCCAAATCAAATCATCATCATCATCATCATGCGGTGCTCTCTCCATTATTGCTCATCACTAAACAAACCTTCCTGACGTGCATCGTCGGATCCTTGAGCATTTGGGAGAATTTGGGAAGGAAATTTCGAAAAATCCATCGTCGATCGTGAATCGTATTGTAGGAGATCACCTGGCAGAGTGCCTGAAAGAGAAAGGGTAAAAATAGTGAAAAATTGAATTTTTAGGGTTATTTTGGGTTGGAAAATTGGAAAATTTCGGTTTTCAAAGGCCGATCTCTAGTCAAATTCTAGGTTTTAAAAAAATGAATTTTGGACTTTCTACACCCAATTTTGGCTCGAAAACCGTATTTTGCGGCTCCGGGACATTCCGCAGCCGGACATCTCGCAGCCAAAAATGCACTATTTTTCGCATTAATTGTCTCAAAATGACTGCAAAAATGGCAATAATGTATGAAAATGACCACTGTCATTGCTAAATGTCTACTTCTTGGTCATTCTGAGACAATTAATGCAAAAAATAGTGCATTTTTGGCTGTGAAATGTCTGGCTGCGAAATGTCCGGCTGCGAGATGTCCGGCTGCGAAATGTCTGGCTGCGGAATGTCCCGGAGCCTATTTTGCGAGCAAAAATTGCATTTCCTACGTTTTTTTACCCGAAGTTTGGCTCAAAATGCAATTTTTTCAGTCAAAAATTGCATTTTCAACCTTCTTCTACCAAATTTTGTCTCAAAAATCCCATTTCTTCAATTTCCAACGTCATAGTGCACCCCCTTCTTCCTCTAATCCAATTTGCACCAAATGACGCGAAACCCTTCGAATTCACACAGATTTCAGGGTCTTCTTGTTGGATTTTTTCATGTTTTAGTTTTGTGTGTTTTTGAATGAAAATCCTCGGCTCCGGGATTAATCTTCTTATTTCTCATGGAAGAAACTCAAAGTTTTCATCTCGTCGACGTCAAACCGAGAGAGAGAAAGAGATTTGTCACGAATTTTTTTTCGTGAAATTTTTGCTACAAGAAGAAGATGAAGACTCAAAATATTGAGCTCTCTGGTCAGGGCTCCGGATACTTCAAGGAATGAGAAAAAAATGGCTCAAAATTCGAATTTTGCTGTCAAACTTTTGAGCTCTGTGATCAGATTCAAAAACTGAATTCTGGAGTAAAAATTGGAATTTTAATATCCTGATTCCAGATGCATCATGAAGAGAGCTTTTTCGACAAACAAGGTTCTTCGGCCTTCAGAAGCCTTCCGAAGCCTTTAGAAGCCTTTAGAAGCATTTAGAAGCCTTCAGAATCCTTCAGAAGCATTCAGAAGCCTTCAGAGTCCTCCAGAAGCCTCCAGAAGCCTTCAGAATCATTTGGACTCATTCAGAACCTTTCAAAACTATTCCGAATCCTCTAAATTGCTTCCTTTCAAATTCTGAATGCTTCTGGGGCTCCAAAATCTTCATACTTTCTTCCAGAATTGACTCTCAGATTCCGAATTCTCGGAGCAGTGATATGCTCCATGTCAGTTCCAGAAGCTCATAGACCATAAACACTCGGTCTATGTTAACTTCAGGAGCGCCTGAGCCTTCCGAAGCTCTCAGAAGCTCTCCAGAGCCTTCCGGAGCACTCCGAGGCTGTCCTGAGCCTTCAGGGACTCTCTATCACATCTTCTATCGTCTTCAGAACTCCAATTTTCTCCAAAAAATCAGAAATCGTTCCATCAAATTTCCTGGTCTGTACATCTTCATAAATCGCTTCTGACTGCACTTTATCACACTTTTTGATTTGTAAAAAAAATCGTAGTAGTGACGAAGTCGACTACGATTCTTCTTTTCGTGGGCTTCTTCTTCTTCCTTCTCCTCAAGAGTGCACATTTTCTGATTCAAAATCCTCGAAATCGCTAGGATTAAATCCAAAAGCCTCAAAACTTTCAGGACGATTTCTGGAAGGTTTTTGAGCCGTTCAAAGCTCAAGGATCCGAAAATCAATGGATTTTCTGTCTTTTTGGAGCCTTTCAAATTCAAAATCTACAGTACCTGTTTCGTTTCCCCGAAAACCAGGACAGCACATCAAAGCTGGCTGTGATATGGACCATATTCATTATAATGCGGCATAACACACACCACTTTGACGGGCTTTCCGTACCGGGCCAGAATAAGCTGTAGATCAATAGTAGTAGTAGGGGAATATGTGCTCTCCGGAATGCTGCTTCGAGCATGTGACACAGCCAAAGGACTGAGAGACGGGGAAAACGAAGGGACCACTATTGGCCGTGTGCCTGGTCGTGCTAGCAGGGGGTCCCTTCTCCGCTAGGAAGAGAAGGAAGACCGCGCACTCTCCCCAAGACACACACACACAGGCTGACAGAACAAGACAACCACCCCGATGGCGGGCCGCGGGTAGAAAGTAGTGTGGAGGGTGAGACGAGGGAGGGAGAATGGGGTGGGGCGAGGATGCTCCGCCCACTTTCTCTCAAGGCCACCACTCTCTCCGCCGTTTCTCTGTCTTTCTCTCCGTTGGGGGCTCCGGGACGCCCGCCCACTTTCAGGAAGTTGTGGGGTGCTCCTTGGAGACGCAGACATACTTCCAAGGCTCGGGTGATCCTAATCCAAGCGGGCAGGAGAAGAAGCAGCAGCCGCCCGAGGGGGGTCGGAGCAAGAAGAAAGTAGTTCTTCTTCTGGAAAAAAAACGACGACGATGTCGTGAGCACAATCTTCTTGAGCAAAGGGAGCCGCTCCGTGCAAGAGGGACACACACGCAATTTCATTCCGTCTTTTCCAAGGGACCCTTATAGAGGGAAGGAGGGAGATTCTGGGAAAAGCGACGGCGACGACGCTCTGCTCGAATATTCATGGAAAATGCGTGTGTGTTGAAGTCTTCTATCGAAGGGAATATGAAAATCCTGAGGGTTCGTCAATCAGAATTTCAGCTAGGTTCACAGCATCTGGACAGAAGCGGATTCCGAGATTGCTGAGGGATTCAAGAGCACCTTCAGCCGAATTCTAAGGATCCTGGGGGCCCCTGAAGCTCAAATTTCGCTTGAGCTCTCCGAAGATGTTAGGACGCGTTCGGAGACCTTTCAGGACTCAAAGTTAGTTCAAGGACCTTCCAGGGCTCAAGGCTCGTTCAAGGCTCTTCCAGGACTCAAGGTTCGTTCAGGACTCTTTCAGGCATCTGAATCGGCTCAAGCTCTCCGAAGAGGTACAGAGTTCGTCCGGGGCTCTTTCAGGCACCCGGATAGTCACAGATCTCTGGAAAGCCATCTGGAGAATTTCTCAACTGTTCGAGGATTACAAAATCCGTTAAAAACCTTTCAGGACTCTTTCAGATTGATTTGCATCCATTTTAAGTCTCCTTTCAGGTTTCTAGGATCCTGGAGGCTTACATGCCTATCTGGCGCACCTTTCGCGCGTTTTTCTTCTTATTAGATGTCTACGCAATTTTCAGCGTTCTTTTCAATCCAAATCGGGCGTTCCTTTCATTTCGTTCCTCCTTCATTTTGCCTTGACCATCTGTTCCATCTCCTATTTGCTGCTTGACCGAGCCTTGCCTCCACCAATCCAATCCAATGACCATGCTAATGTATCTCTCTTCCTCCCTCGATTGCTGTATCCTGTTTGTGAGCACATCTGGTGCTGTGCTCCGTCCACTTCTTCTAGTAAAAGGGACCCTTCCGTTCTCGGAGAGCGCAATTTGTTCCAAGTGCTGCTCGCTCCATGGGGGTCCTTTTGGTCGTCTCCCCATGGCTCATAAAACTCGGTTGTGCACTTTTTCTACCCTCATTCGTTCCATCTCTCTCTCTTTACGAAAGGTACGAATGGGTTATGTTAGCGAGTGAGTGAGCGAGTGTCGGCGTTTATACGAGTCTTCTTTTTGTGACGGCCGGTGGTGCCGCCGCCGCCGCCGTCGTCTCGAGGAAGAAGGACGGATAGGAGAGAATTTTTTTCGAATGTAGAAGAAGAAGAAGAAGCAAGAGGCGAAAGAACAACTGTCGTTTTGAGTCGAAACGAAAATTCGAAAAGAAAAGGGCACGAGGTGGAAGAATTTGAAAAATTCAAAAATCGAAAAATCCATGGAGTTCCGAACTTTTTGCAGTATCTCAGCTCTCCGTAGTCAGATTCAGACAAAAATTGTACAGATCGATAGGACTTTTTTTTGGAGATTACTGTAGAGGCTCAGATCCAACCTGAAGACCTTTGGACCGAATGGCAAGCCGGAAAGCTCGATTTACAGCAAAACTTGTTAGCTGATTTCAAACAAGCCTTTCAGTCTCCTCCCCGTGAACTCCAAACCCTAGACTCCCACTCTGACGTCTTCTCAACATGCCAAAAAATAATAAGAGATCAAAATCTTGAACTTTTTTCTCTTCTCCATCTCCAACTTTTCTTCATCTATATGATGAAAACCAGCTCTCCGCGCGTCAAATCTCAAGTGCGTGTTCCGCCTTCGCGCGGCGGGGGGCATCCTTATCACTTTTCGCTACGGATGGCAAATATCATCTTTAGCAGTATGGGGAGACGGGATCGTTTGAAAGGTTTTGGATTACTGTGTCGGGTAATGAAGCCATGGCATCTACCGTAGTACTCCATAAGAACCCAGTGCTTCAAAACATGCTCCGAGTTTTTTCTCAACTCCACAGTACTGGGACTCAATCCACGCTCCTTAGACGCTTTTTCAGAACCCCTGAATCCTGTCTAGACTTTGGGGTGCTTAGGAGCACCTCACTTCCACTACTGAAGGCTTGGATCTTCTCTGAAGCATTGGAACTCTTGGCAACTCTACAGTGTCACTGCCAGCCTATGGATGGTCTCTAAATGTCTGGATCCTTATACATCTTCGCTATAAAACTGTTGGATCTCTTAGATTCCCTCCTGGAAGCTTGAATTGCTTTAGAGCTCTTCTTCTTCTTCTTCTCTATCTGAGCTCCAGCTGCTCTCCAGATCTCTAGGCTTCTTCAGCCTTCCTTCTGAACCTATAGACGCTCTCCAGTTGCTCGGATCTCTTCATCTTCCCTATCCGACTTTTGAACCTCTCGGATTCTCTCCTAGAATCTTCAAATGCTCTAGAGCTCTTATTCTTCCGTTTTTAGAGCTCTAGGTGCTCTCCAGCTCCTTAGATCTTCTTAGCTTTCCTGTACAGCCTTTGGATCTCTCTTGCGGCTCTGGATCTCTCATCCTCCATCGATCCAAGGCACTCAATCTGAGGTAGTGATGACAGGCCCGGGGGGAAACAATCTTCTCCTCCTTCTCTCTCCTGATGGAACCTTCAAAACAGCTGTCCTTCTCCTTCTCCATCCCTTTGTCTTCGCCTTCTCCTCCTTCTCCCATCAGCGCCATGTGTTGTGTTGTATCCCTCGAAACGCAAAATGCCCTTGTCTCTCTCTCTCTCTCTCTCTCCTCTTCTCCTTCATCGTCATCACACCATCTGGCCATCGAGGTGCTGCTGGTGGTGAAGGGGGGAGAAGGAAAACGATATTTATATTTATGTATGCTATGCATTTGGGAAGAACAGACGATTCGGAGGATTCAAATCTGCTCTAGAATCTCATTTTTAAGTGGGGACTCATTGATGGAGCCGCCTCGATGGGGTAATTGGAAAAAAGTAATTAGGTGTGGAGGTTGAATAGTTCAAATGATTTGAGATCAATGATCGAGGGTGCAGGGAAGAGAATTGCTCCAGAAAAGGGCTCCAAAAACTCAAATTCCAATGAAAATTATAGATTGACTTTCTAGGAGATTCAGATTCCAATGCCCAGAGTACTGTAGCAAGTCGAATCAAAAAACTTGGAACAATTAGAAATACTAATTTCCAGAAAATCTACTCAAATTCAAAAATGCTACACATCTCAGCTTCCGGTGGTCGGTTTTCGACAAAAAATATACATATCGATAGGGAATGTCTTGGAGATTCCGTCATTGAACAGTTGAAATTTCGGGACTACCATCGAAAATGAGCCGAAATGACCCAAAATCGATGAAAATTGGCTCAGAGACTCTCACCAGTAGATTTTGAGTAATGTTTTACCATGATAACTCATTTCAAAGACCAGAAACTCAAAAAATCGACAAAAATGGCAGATTTGGATGATTTTGAGCCGGATAATTGGAAAACTGAGTGGAAATAACTCAAAACCCGGCGGAAATTGGAACAAGGATGCTCCAAATCTTCAAAATTCTTCAATTCCATGATTTCTACAGTATCCCCGTTCTCAAAACCCGTTCATGTATGTAGTTTGCTCTTCCCAACAAACAGTTTCCAATCCTCCTCTTCTCCGTCTGTTCAATTTGCCGCCTGCTGCTGCTGGTTCGCCAGAATATCCATTCGCTAATCCCCCCACCATCTCCGCGGGGGAGGGAACAGATGTTCGTCAGAACCCCCTTATTCTAATGTGGTGCCGACGGGAGACGGGGGGCCACAAGGGGGTATAACACCTGCTCCATAGATCTCCAGATCTAGATAAACCAGAGGGGTTTCTCGTCTCCGTTATTTCCCTCATTATTCAATCTCCTCTCCTCCGTTTCGCGCCAAAAATTTGAATTCTCTCTCCGTTTTTTTTCGTTGTCTTCCGCCACGAAGGTCGACCTCTTGGGACACAGACAGCAGTGAAAGGACACCCCGCTGTGGAGAGAGAGAGATACCTCTTCTTCTTCGCACCTTTACACAAGCGAAAAAATTCGAAAAAAAAGTGTGAGGGAAAATGAGACGATCGGAAAGGGAGAAAGTTAGAAGATGATATCTCCTTAGTTTCAAATCTCAAATCTTGGGTTTTACGGCGACGGGGAAACATTTCGATGATAGAGAGACCTTGGAGACAGGTGTCGTAGGGGAATTGAAAACGAGAAGAAAGGATCAATGAGAGCTCAGCGAGCAACAGGAACGAGCTGCAGAAGAAAGAGTAAAGTTCAAATGGGAATCTCCGGTTTCGAGGTGTTCGGATTTCAGTTGGCAATCGCGTCATTAGAGAATCTAGGGCTCAACGATTCAAGAAAATTCGATTTCAGCGTCTAGAATCTTTCCAGGATGCTGGAATTCAGAAAGCTCTGAAAAAATCGACGCCTTCTTCATCTCAAGTCTCCTGGTGCAACTTTTCGAAGGACTCCGATTCTAATTTCAGAAATACTTTCAGATTTGGACGTTTTCAGATCTTTAAAAATGCATACTGAAACGCAAATTATTACAGTAATACTCTATGCAAAGTTCAAGTTTTCAAACGTATCGTTTCCCCTTTGAAAACCAAACAAACAAAGAACAAGTTCCCAGTGCTAATTGCCCCCTCTCTCCTGTACTAATTCAAACATTCCCACGACTCCCATTACTGTCTTCTTTCCATTGACCTTTTTCTTCCTTTCCAATAATATTGGCCCGAATTCAAATTACCCAAAAAAAAAAATACAGCAAAGAATACAGCTTGGTCACGTTTCCAGAGAAAAGGGAGCCAAGGGCAGTGGAGATCTTAGAATTCGGAAGATCTTCGGAGCTTTTCGAGTCATTCGGAATCTCCTAGAGTCTTATAGAGCCCGCTGAATTCTTCAGAATCTTTTTGGAGTCGTCAGAATCCTTCTGAAGTCATTTAATGCCTTCTGGAGTTTACAGAACCCTCCCGGACCATCTTTCTAGTATCTTCGAGATCCTATAGTCTCCTGGCGATTTCCGAAATCTCCTGGAGCCTTCTGGAGCCTTCTGGAGCCTTCAAAATCCTTTAAAATATTCCTAGAGTCTTCGGGAGCTTTCAGAATTCCTCAAAATCATCTGGAAGCATCTAGAATCCTTCTAGATTCTTCTAGAGTCTCCTGAATCCTTCTGGAGCCTTCGGAACTCTTTTGAATCATTCAAAACCATTCTAGATTCTTCTGAATACTTCTGAATACTCCTGGATTCATCTGAATTCTTCTGGATTCTTCGCCTTCCTTCTAAAGCCTTCTAGAGCCTTCTGGACTCTTCTGAATCCTTCCAGAGGTTTCCAGTGCCTTCAGGATTTCCTACAGCCTTCTGGATTCTTCCGGAATCTTCTGAATATTTCTAAATCTATCTGAATCTATCTGAATACTCCTGAATCCTTTTGATTTCTTCTGGAGCTTTCTGTAACCTTTTGAATCCTTCCAAACCATTCGAAATCCTTCTAGAATCTTCCAAATCTCCTAGAGGCCGTTCTTCTTCCTCTTCTTCCAGAAGTACTGTCATCATCTGCTCTCTCTCTCTCTCTCTCTTCCTCCCACCCTAATTACCATCATTCTCTATCTCTCTCCCTCATCGTCACCCCAATAAGTGCTCTCTCCGTTCCGTTCACATAGTGTCAATTCAATTACACATTTCCATTTCGAAAAGGGGTTCTCTAAATGGGCATATAAGAGGGGGCAATAAAAAAATTGATTGGGGAAATTAGCAATTAGCCTTTGGGACAAGCGAAAAGAGCACTTTGAATGGGGGGATGTGTTGGGAAATGGCAAAAATGACGGCAGATGGTGGCGATGGAAAAAGTACAGTAATTTTCGTGAGAGATTTCGAGTTATGGGAAAAATGGCGGCAGAAAGGCACTAGAAGGATCCAGATAGATTCAGAAGGGTTCAGAAGACTGCAGAAGGTACTAAAAGGCTCCAGAAGACTCCAGAAGACAACAGAAATACTCAGGAGATTCTAGGCTCTCGAAGATATCAGAAAGATGCTCCAGGCGGATTCAAGATACTCAAGAAATATCCAGAAGACGGTAGAAGGTTCCAAAGGCAAAAGAATTCTCAAAAATCTGAAATCTGAAGGAAGGTCTCAAGGATTTGGAATATTTTCAATTTCCGAGTACTCTGTGGACTTCGAAAACTGCAGAAGACTTGAGGAGCTCAAATTCTGAACTTTCGATACTCAGAATCTTGCGATGACAGATTCTGAAGCCTTAGGGAGCCTTGAAGTTGTACTCCAGATATCCCTAATGCTTCTAAATTCTTCTAGAAGATTCATAAGACACCAAATAAGCTCCAAAAGGGTCTTGGAGTCTGGTTCTTGCTTCAGTTTTTGATCCTTGAGGTACAGTACATTCTAAATCTTCTCAAACTTTTCGAAGCCTTCTGAATCCTCTCAAAACTCCCTAGAACCTTCTGAATCCTTCTTTGGATCCTAATCTTCTAAAATTCGAACATTTTTTTCAAACTTTCAACCTTCCCGGGTCCAATTTTTATTAGCTTTCACTTTTGTTTTAAATTCCAGTTTCTCCTCCTCCAACAAAATGAGGCTATAAACCACCCAAGAGAGACAGAAAGAGTGAAAAGAAGATCGTTAACTTTCAAGACCTTCAGTCGTCTCCCTTTTGTAAATTGCTACTTTTCAAAAGTGCAACACCGTGCAAATCACTGGGCCACGACAGACATTTTGTTGTAGGTTGGAAGGCGGAAATTGGGAGAAGAAAAGGTCTGTAGAAAGGAATACGATTTTTTAGATGTTTTGGAAGCAAAATGGGGACCAAAGAGACCAGTTTTGAAATCAAGGATTCTAGCTTCGAAGAATGGCTTCGGGACATTTCGAAAGCAAGACATTTGGAAAGTAAGATATTTCGAAAGTGAGACATCTCGAAAGTGAGACATCTCGAAAGTGTGAAATCGCGTTTTTGCTCAATTTTTTGAAACTTTTCATATAATTTTTGCGCAAATATTATACGAAAATAATTTTTTTGCGCAAGTGTATACGAAAAGTTCAATGATTTGAGAAAAACCGCGATTTCACACTTTCGAAATGTCCACTTTCGAGATGTGTCGTTTTCGAAATGTGTCGTTTTCGAAATGTCCACTTTCCAAATGCCCCGGAGCTCGGAGAAGATAGAGGTCCTTCGGAGGATTCTACTTCCCAGTAACGGAATCCTCTAACCACCTAAACCAAAGACTTCTGGAGCGGTCTGAATGCTTCTGGAGCCTTCTGGAGCCTTCTAATATCTTCCAGAGTCTTCTAGAGCCTTCCAAAGTCTTCAAGAACATACTAGATCCTTCTGAATCATTCTAGAACACTCTAGAGCCCTCTGAATCTTTCTGAACCTTTCTAGATCCTTATAGAGCCTTCTGTAGCCTTCTGTAGCCATCAGAATCCTTCAGAATTCATTAAAATCGACAAGAATCCACCCAAGTCCTCCTTTATCCTTCTGGATCCTTCTGAACTCTTCAGAACCCTCTTGGATCCTTCTGGATCTCTCTGGACGTTTCAAAATCCTCCTGAATCCTTCTGAACCTTTCTCGATCCTTACAGAGCCTTCAATAGCCTTCCGAACTCTTCCGGAGTCTTCAAAACGGGAAGATCCGATGATTCTTCAATTTCCAGTCCCTTTCCTCCTTGGAATCTTCATTTCGGGATCTGTCATCCTTTCTTTGCCTCAATTTGAAAAATTCCAAATTTCAAACCATTCCCCCATCAATCTTCCAGCAGTAGTTCATCCATCAGTAGAGTCCCTTTGTTTGGTTTTCTCTCTCTCTCTCTCTTTCTGGTACATTCTTTGTCTTCTCAATGTATTTTTCCAACACTTTCAATCGTCCATTCCATCAGAGAGACGGAAGAAAGAAAGAAAAAGAGAGAGAGAAATCGAGTGATCAGAAAATGAGAATGAAAAAACCCATTGCACTTTGGCAGACAACTAGAGACAGAGAAAAGGAAGGGCGTCATCACTTTTTTTTCGAAAAAAAAATGCCAAGTTTTTTCTCATTCTTCCAATCGGCACAATGGGGGTCTCTCGGTGTCTTCTTTGATTGATCAATAACACTGAACAAAGAGATTGGAAGATGGGAAAAAGTAGTGAAACTTTCACTGGGAGAGATTGAAAAAGATAGATCAGTTTATCAATTCTTGCAAAAAAAATTTTTGACATCTTCAAATCTTCTTTTTGAAAGAGTACATTTGATCAACTTTCAATCCAAGAAGTTCAATCTTTGGCTCCGAAAATGGCTCGAATCCTGTGATATACAGAATTTTGTGTAGGAGTACAAGTGGGATTTGTGAGCTTTTCAGAGAGATGAGCCCTATCGTTTCGCCTGGATTTCAGGGGTTGAAACGATAAGAATACCATAAATCCTGAGGATTTCAAGTGTATGAATAGAAATTGAAGGAAAACTGAAGTTTGCAGGGATCCACATGAGGTCTAGAAAACAGTTCTTCCGACTGTGAGCATTTTCAGGAACCTTAGGCCTTCTGAAGTCTTCTGATTCCTTCTAGAGCCTTCTAGAGCTTCCTTAAGACTTCCGAATCCTTCTCGGTCATTCTGAATCGTTCTGAAGTCTTCTAGAGTCTTCTTGAGCCTCCTGGATCCTTTTTGATCCTTCTAGTACTTTCTAGAGTCTTCTGAATCTGTCTGGAGTCTTCTGAAACCTCCCGGACAATATGTTCAGTATCTTCAAGATCCTAGAGTCTTCTGGCTATTTCCGAAATCTCCTGGAGTCTTCTGGAGCCTTCTGGAGCCTTCAAAATCCCTCAAAATCTTTCTAGAGTCTTCGGGAGCTTTCAGAATCCCTCAAAATCATCTGGAAGCGTCTAGAATCCTTCTAGATTCTTCTAGAGTCTCCTGATTTCTTCTAGAGTTTCCTACAACCTTCTGGAGCATTCGGAACTCTTTTGAATCATTCAAAAACCATTCTAGATTCTTCTAACTTCTTTTGGATTCTTCTACAGTCTTCTAGAGTCTTCTTGAGCCTTCCGAATTTTTTTCAATCCCTCTAGTACCTTCTGGATCCTTCCGAATCCTTCCAAAGTCTTCTGAAGTCCACAGGGACATGGATGACAGTATCCAGACCGAAACTAACTGGACGATTTTCAAGCTTCTGGGCTCATTTTTCTCGATTTTTTTCGCTCATTCTTTTAAATTTCAGCTGGACCATGCTGGATCCTTCTGATTCCTTCTGATTCTTTCTGATCTTAGTTTTCTTGCTCCTCATAGTCTAACCAGAGTATCTCCCTCTCCTCCTTCTATGCTCCAAAATGTGCTCACCAAAAGAGAGAAAAAGAGCAAAAGCGATCTCTCTCCCGTGTGTAGTAGTAGTAGTAGTAGAAGCAGAAGTGAGTAAGTATTCCAATTTGTATCTTTACTCTTTCCCCTATTCCACATGCACACAAATAACTGCACAACAACAAATACTCGTAAATTTCCCTTCTCTTTTCTTCAGTGTGTCACCATCATGATTAGTCAGCTCAAGGGGCCCCAGCTTTGTGTATATGCATATTTTTACCTTGTGGCCAACATCATTATTATTGTTACCATAGAGAAAGAGAGAGAGAGAGAGAGAGAGAGAGAGAGAGAGAGAGAGAGAGAGAGAGAGAGAGAGAGAGAGAGAGAGAGAGAGAGAGAGAGAGAGAGAGAGTCTAGTTTGTGATATTCTGAATTTTCTGACAAAAACAGAATATTCGTTTGATCACATTTGCCAAAGGATGGATAGTTTGGAGTTATTCAGAATCAGAAGACTTCAGAGAGCTCTAGAATCCAGGATCCAGAATCCAAAGAATCTGAAGAATCTGAAGACGTGAAAGAGGGAACCTTCCGAGGAAGCTGACGTCGTCTCTAGACGTCGTATTGATGGCAACGTCATGATTCTAAGAGCTCCAGAATCCAAAAAATCCAAAGAATCTGAAGACGTCACATCTTAGTCACAATCGGAGCTGAACTCATATCCAAAGGCTACAGATCGTCAATCCTTCTGAATCTCTTCGTCTTTCAATCGAGTTTGAACCATTTTCGACCGAAAAAAGAGCACAAAGAGCAAGAAAAGGTCCCATTTCCAATCCTCTTATCGGCATTCTTTTTATTCGTCTCGTTCGACTTTCGGCAATCTGATGAAGAAAAAGAAGAGCTTCTTCTTCTTCTTCTTCTTCTTTTTTCTATCGATGTGAAAATTTGAGACGAGTGTTCTTCTTTTTCAGAAAAAAAAAAACAAAAACAACAACATGAATGATGTTTTTTTCTTCTTCTTCTTCTTCCGTTTTCAGCAGAAATTCCTTCTTGATGACGTGACAGTGAAAGGATTACTGTAGAAGGAGATAATTGGCCAAAAATTGAGAGCTTTTGAGCATTTTTGTATCAAAAAATGGTCAATTGTCTTCTGAAAACTGCGAAAATGGGATTTTTATCTAAAATTCCGTCATTTTCCGATCGATTTCTAAATTTCTGATTTGTCCAAAGACCATTTATTCAAAAGGATTACTGTAGTTTCATCAGAATTTCCAAATTTCTGAGCTCAAATCGTCAATTTCCGAGTATACTGTCCGCAGTTCCCCTTGAATCTCAAATTGTTAAAAAATCGATTCTTGGAATCCCAAAATCTCCAAAATCGAGATTACGGTACTCAGACCAAAAATAGACCATTTTCAAGGTCCTGGGCTAATTTTTTCTCGATTTTTCGGCTCATTTTTTGTGAAATTTCAGCTGTTCTTACTGTAACCCTTGTTTGGAACATTTTGAGCAAATCTTGACCAAATTCGGGCTCATTTTTACCGGTTTTCGGCAAAAAAAATCCTATTTTTCCGTCAAAAATCAAGATTTCAGACTATTCATATCTGGCTTAGTCTAGAGCTCACTGAGCCAATCTCGACCAATTTATGGCTCATTTTTGGTCAATTTGTCTCTATTTTTAACCGAAAAGCACATTTTTCAGGCTATTCACCTCTAGGCTTCGTCTGGAGCTCTCTGAGCCAATCTCGACCGATTTTGGGCTTTTTTCAACGAAATTTTCAGTCAAAAATCACGAGTTCAGCCTAATTGCCTCTAATCTTCTTCTGTAGCTCTTTGAACCATTCTCAACTTATTTTTGGCTCAATTTCATGAATTTTTAGCCGAAAACTACATTTTTCATGCTATTCATCTCTGGTTTCGTCTGGAGCTAGTTGAGCCCATTTCGACGAGCTTTGGGCTCATTTTATCGCTTTCTAGCTCATTTTTCAGCCTGTTTCTCTCTCATCTTCGTCTGGAACTCTCTGAGCCCAATCTTGTCCGATTTTCTCCATTCCGGGCTCATTCCTTCCCTTGAATCTTCCTGAAGCTGCTCTTCTGAAACTGGACAAGGCCCGAGGCCCCAAAACTCACCAAACGTCTCCTCTAGCTCCGCGAGCTCTTCACCGATCGGCGAAAAACAGAATAGTGATACGACGAGGCTCCGACGTCTCACTACCCATGTCTTTCATCGTTCGGCTTTTTTTCGGTTGGTTTTTTTTTCAAAATTTTAGGTAGGAGGAGACGTTTTTTTGTATATAGAGAATACATAGTTGGAATTTTTTCAGCAGAATATAGATAGAATAGTGTGTGGGAGAGAGAGAGTAGAAGCTTATACGCTATCAGTGTCTCTTATCAGCCGCGACTCGTGACCCTCTAATCACCCAGAATCACTAGAATCTGCCGCGCCACGTCATCTGAAGTGCTGCTCCGAGTGAGCAAGAAGGCAAAAAGAGCTCCACAAGCAACAAAAAAAAAACACATTCTCAATTTCGCTTTGCCGCCGTCGTCGACGTGTGGAGGGGGCAGAGAGCACTGCGAGGCCGGCCGTGGGGGGGCTGCGGCGCCCCATACACTCACTCACTCACACGGGGCACAGCAACATCATACAAAATGAGAAGAGAAAGGCTGTGGGGCGCCGAGGAGAGGGCTTGGCGAGATAGCGGCGAGACGCAGAGACAACGAGTAGAGAGAGAGAGAGAGAGAGAGCGTCGAGAGAAGCAGAGAAAAGAGAAAAAAAAACGAAGCGATGCGAAGGGAAGGGAAAAAAAATGCAACGACGACACTCCTAAAAGTCGATCTAACTCTTTTTCTCTGCCAGAAAGAAGAGGGCGAGAAGATGGAGGAGGAGGAGGTGTTTCTTCTCCTTTTTCTTCTTTCGCCGTCGTCGTCCGGGCCCCGGGGCCCGCCCGTGTTTGTGTGAAGGCGAAGACGACGACGACGAAGAGGTGATGGCGTCATGGAGCTGTGTGCTCAGAGAGCTTGCCATGGGGTTACGGTAGCTCGTCGAAAATCGATTTTCCGGGGGCTCAAGCGCCGAATTGTCAGCGCGAAAGGGGCGAGATCCTGAGTTCGGCCTAAAACGGGGCTCAGGCTCTTAGTTTGGCCGAAGCTCGAAAATTGCCGAATCTGGCCTAAAAATCTTCAAGGCCCAGGCTACGGTAGTTTCGTCGATCAAAATTGAGCCGAGCTCGTGGAGCATGGCGAAAAAGTCTCCGGGAGCCAAAATCGGCTAAAAAAACTCGAAAAATCTACCAAAATATTCTAAAAATCTTGTAGAATTCCAATTTTAGGCCTAAAATGGAAACTTTTCTAGAATTACAGATTGAGCCCTAGAAAATCATTTTTCGCCAGTTTTCTAGATCCTCTGGTTATTGTAGGCTCAAAGAATGCCTAAAATCCTACTGGCCACATTCTGGAGCACCTTTTTTAGATCTAAAATCAATGTTTTCTGCTGGTTTGAATTCTACAGTATCCCGAAGCCTACAGTAAGCCTTACAGTTTTCAGGAGCTATGTTTTGATCTCCTGGTGGCTCAAACTTCGATCTGATTCGTCAGAGAGCCTCAGGCGCTGGAAAAGCCTAACTACCGTAATCCTACTTGCTCTAACTTTCGCCTAGAGTCTTGTCTAGCCCCGCTACAGTAATCCAACTAGAATCGCTCCAAAACCTACTGTTTCTGCATTCCTAAATCCTACAGTATTCCAAAAAACGAATCCTATAAATCCTAAACCCTCGAATCTTCTGAAGCACTCCTCAAAGCTTCCAATGGCTCACTCTTTGGCCTGCTTCGCCAGAAGACACAGAGTACCGTAATCCTCTCGCCTAGAGTCTAGTCTCTCTCCTAGCGCTTCTAGAACCTTACTTCCGGGTACAGTAATCCGATTCGAATCGCTGGAGACTCCAGGACAGCGTCCTAGAGTCCTTAGGGTCTCCAGTCGGGTTACTGTAGCCGGAGAGCCCTAAAAATCGAGGAAAAAACGGAAGGTACTCTCTATATGGCTCTTATTTCGAGGAAAAGAATGGAGAAGCATCCCAAGGTTCCTAGGGTTCCAAAGAAGGGCTATGAGCTCTCAAACGAAAAAAAATGGGGAAGAAGAAATAAGCAAAAACGGAGACGGGGGGAAAGGAGAAGAAGACGACGAATGGGGCGCCTCTGCCTCTACTACTAACACCAACAACCATTTTTCTCTCTCTCTCTCTCTTTTTTTCTTTCTGGGCCTTCATACACTCACACAACACAACACTAAAATGGGGGCGGAGCCCTTCCCCTCTCTCGGAGGGTCGGGCGCCGTGTGTGCGCGCGCCTGCACGCTCCGCCCCCAATTTTTGTTGAGTTTTTTGTGTGTGTTTTCTGTGAGTATATGTTGTTTGTGTGTCTCTCCCCGAGAGAGAGAGAGAGACGCAGACATTTCTCTTCTTTTCGAAATGCCATTTTTTGAGCGCGACGACGTGCTCTCGTCGTCTGCTCCCTCCTTCGCTCGCTCGTCATTTCGCATCGGTCCAAGGGCGCTGGCTGTGGCTGTGTTGCACACAGACACACACAACACATATAGCGAAAAAAAAGCGAACAAAAAAAAAGAGGAGATGAGAGAGATAGAGAGAGGGGGAAAAGAAACATGAAATTGCATCTTTTTTAAGGGTGAGAGGAAGAAAAAGGAGAACGTCATCATTCGGAGCATTTTTTTTTTGCAGCAGAAGATGCTCTTGGGGATTCTGGATTTTCAGCGATTACAAAATCAGTGAAATCGAAGATTCTTGAAGGGGTTACCTTGTAGACGGGCTACAGAATCCAGAAATCGTCACAATTCTGGATATTTCAGCGATTTTAAGGGATTCTGAATCCAGAGAATCTCAGAATTCTCAGAATCTTCAAAATGCCCGAAATTCAAGATCCTTGAAGAAGAGATTCAGAATCCAACTTTTTTGACGTCAAATTTTTTCGAAAATTCGATTTTTTTTCAAAGTCCAAAGTGGTGAAATTCTGAATCTTCAAAAAGTCCAAATTCGAAGATTTTGAGATTCTGAATCTCTTTCAGAGTCTACAGTCCAAGCACCCAGATTCAGAATCCATGCAGAAGACGTTGACGCAAATCCGATGAGCCTCTCGGATTCGCGGCGCCTCTTGCTCCGTGAGCTTCTGATTCAATTTGCACGTCATTTTCTGTGGATGCATGATATCATTTTTTGAGAGGATTCTGAATCTCGACGTCGGAAAAGGGTAAAAATCTCAAAAATGAGTGGCTAAAAAGTCAGAGAAGGCAGTACAAAGACAATACAATTTTCCATAGTTTCTATATAAATTTCAACCCAAATTTTCCAATTTTCACCTCCAAAACTTCAAAAAATAAACTAACCTGAACACACTCCATCCTCAAATCGTTCGACTGAAATGCACCGACGCCGGATTGATAAATGTGGAAGAGTCCCGGAACGATGCCGTCGCACATGAAATCCTGGCTGAGCATCGAACGTTCCATGAGAGCTTGTATCGCATTGATGCTCTGGCGGCGGATCTGGAAAAAATTCAAGGTTTTTGGAGCCGAAAATCAAGATTTTCAGACTAATTTTAGGTTGAAAATCGTGAAAATTGAGATCTTTTCAGTGTTAATTTCGGATTTTTGGGATATTTTTCATTCAGAATTTTTAGATTTTGATATTCAATTTCTATTGGATCTGAAAGTTTCGGGATTTTAAAGCCGAAGGAATCGAAGGTTTTTGAGCCAAGAAACATGACTTTTCAGATTGATTTTAGATTAAAAATCGTAAAATTTGAGATATTTTCGGTGTTAATTTTGGATTTTTTGGATTGGTTTTTTTTTTTTTGATGTTCGGGAAGAAATTGCAAGTTGTTAGACCCAAAAAATCGACATTTTCCGGCTAAATTTAGGTCGGAAATTGTTAAAATTAAGATTTTTTAATGTTACTTTTGGATTTTTGGAGTATTTTTGATCCAGAATTTCCAGTTTTTCAGATTATGTTTTCTCAGAAATTGAGGGTCATTTTTCACCCAAAATCTCAAAATTTGAAGCATTTTTTCTACATTTCAGATAGTTTTGTTCCCAGAATTTTTGGTGTAAAATTTCTAGTCCAATTTTCAGATTTTCAAAGTCATTTTCTGTCAAATTTGAAGTTTCCAGAGTCCTCTAGATCTCAAATTTCATGTCTCAGGGCCAATTTCAAGCCAAAACAGTGTTTTTTTCAGCAATTTTTGATCTCGGCTCATTTGTCCATAGCTGTGCCTAAAACTCTTTTTTTTTTAGCATTTTTCTTTAAGTTTCGACATTTCTAGTCAATTTGTGTTCGATTTTCCAGCTTTTTCCAATAATTCTTGCCCCTGAAATTCCAGATCTTCCCAATCCAATTCCTATACTATTTTTTTTCAGCCCAAATTTTATGATTTCCAGACCCATTTTCTTTCCACTTTTCGGATTTTCAATCTCCAATTTCTCCTTTTTTTTTCTTGCTTTTTTTTCAAATTCAAATTATCAACCAGTTCACCTCCTCCTCCATCTTCCCAAAAATTTCAATTAAAAATTCTCTCTTCCAACACACCGCAGCAGCGATGTTTATTGTGGTGGTGGTGTGCTGACGTGTCCCCAATTTTTCCTCTTCTTCTTCTTCTTTCTCTATTTGTGTGTATGTATGTATGTTCCTTTTCTCTCTCTCCAGTGAGCTGCTCCCCAACAAGAGAGACGCAGGCCGTCAGAATTGAGCGACGCACGTGAGCGCCGCGTGAGCGCGGCGTCCATGGGCATCAAAATGAGGAGAAGAAGAAGAGGAAGAAGAGAGGGCGCCCCGGGCCGTGAGTAACCTTGGCAGTTCAATCGCTCTCTTCGATTGCGCAGGCAGGGGGCGCAGCCGACTTTTTGGGGTCACACTGTCCCCTCTCTCTCTCTCTCTCTTCGCGGCGGGGCTCAAATGCCATATCGTCTTTGTCCGCCGACAGCGGAAGGGAAATAGAGGGAAGCGGGACGGCGACCAGGTGGTCTTCTCTTTTTCACCGAGGTCGAATATGAATAATGGGGAAAAGAAATGGAGAGGCAGAGGAAAACCGCCAGGATTCTTCAATTTTTAGAAGAATCGCAGTAGGATTACTGTAGAATCTTGGGGATTGCTACATTAGGTTCGACACATTGGCTCTGGAACATTTCGAATGCGGACATTTCGAAAGTGCGAAATCGTGTTTTCGCTCAATTTTTTGGAACTTTTCGTATATATTTTTGCGTTTTTTAATATAATAAGGCATAGTTCAAGATATAATGGATCATAAACGTTCCAAAAACTGGGCAAAAAGCGATTTCACACTTTCGAAATGTCCTGGAGCCGCTACAGTAGGCTCAACGCATCGAGGATAGGAGCTAATCCTAGGCGAAGCCCAAGACTTGGGGTCCACGACTACTGTAACTCCGGATATAGTGACGTTTCGAAGGTAGCTCTCTATGGACGCTGTGTTCCAATTGAACGATTCCAGAAGCCAACTGTCACAAAACTACAGTATCCAAGGAGCTCATCCTGCCAGTTAGAGAAGGCTCAAGACTTGGGGTCTAAGACTACTGTAGCTCCGAAATTTGCGACGTAGCTTGGTTCCAACTCTCCGAAGTGAGAGAGCTTTCTTCCAATTTTCTTCCATCGCTATATTGATGCTTTTGGCTCTGTGCCAAGCTTTTCAAATTCTCACCCTCGGCCTCCGGCTCAGAGGCTCACGGGATCAGGGGCTCCAGGATCCTCTGATTTCGTGAGCTATTCAAGCCCCATCCATCTACAGTACCTCCACTTGTGCTCGGCTCATATGACACCACCACTATCATCGTGTAGCGGAGCAGCCAACAAGTCAGTATATGATGCACCAGAATCGTATAGTTGCACTTTTAACCAAGAAGAACAAGTCATCAAACTGGTCTCTTCTCCCTCCTACTTTGCACTTTTAGTCAAAACCTCCATATTACTTTTTTTGCTCGTTCGAGCCCCCTGTGCAGAGAGAGAGAGCATCACTACTAGTGCACACACATGTGCTCTGGCATCGCTTCGAGGCGCTTGCGCCTCGAAGAAGACTAAAATGCACTTTTAGCATTGTCTACTCCCTCTAGATTTCCCACACTATTTCCGCGCCGATTCGAGGCGCCGCTCCCCTTCTCGCTCCTCCATTACGCAATCGACCCGCGTATGTGTGTGTGCTGCCTGCCAAGCCATCCTTCTTCCTTCCTTCCTTCCTCCCTCCAACCCAACAAAAACCACACACACACACACACACAAACCACGGGCGCCCGATATCATCATCATCATCGGGAGGGAGGGAGGGGTGCTGCGCAGGCATAGGCCTAGGCCTTAGGCGCCACAGCAACGTTCCGAAGGGCGGGTGTTGCGCAACACAACACAGTAATCGACAAAGGGGTCGTCGGGTCGGCGGGGGGAGACAAATTTCCCATTGGAAAATGGCGGGACGCAAACTGTTTGTCAACAGAAAAACGACGACGGATTGCTGCGGTCTCTGATGTTTGTTGGGGCGACCGATGAGAAGGGGTTATGGATCGTTTCACTGGTCTTGGCAAGGTGCCAAGCGCTCGGCTTAGCAGTGCTCGTTGGCACGGCGCCAGGGCCTTGAGATCCATGTCTTGAAGAGTCAGAAATACATGTAATCCAGTCAGAATCAGTCCGAAAACTGTCAAACCTTGGGATACAGTAATCCAGCCGAATTTCGCCGAAAATCGGCCCGATTCGAAGCAAATCCCATTGAAAAGTTTCAAAGCTCCAAATCTCGCTTCAAAGTTGAAATTTTGAGGCGAAAAATATACCAAAATTTAGGGCTCGGCGAGCTCTAACGTATTTGATAGGAAAATCGTAGTTTAAAGTTCCGAAGATTGCCTCAGAGAAAGACTCTTGATTTCTGTGCTCTCGGAGCTCCAATCGGTTTTACGGGGTACTGTAACTAGCGAGATCCTTTAGAGCCCTCCTGTGATGCTTTGGGGATTAGCCCCGGCTACCGTAATCCGATCCAAAGAAGATCCACAGTAATCCTCAGAGGAGTTTTCTCTTTCGACGAACTTCATCGGTACAGTATCCCGGAAGCTGAAGTCCATCGCCTCCAAAACTGATCGAGAAAAAATCCCGTTCCACACTGGGGACTGAAGCTGAGCTTTGGGGATCCTCTAAAAATGGTTAGCTTCAGAGAGGATACCGTAATCCCTTCCAAGTCGAAACCCTAGTATCATCCAGCTACCGTATCTCATCCTTGCCCTTCTGAGCTATTGGAAAGCTTCTGAGATACTTGTCCTTCTGAGTTAAGCATTGTCTTCTGTCAAACTACAGTATCCCAGTTTGAAGACTCAATAAGTACCGTACTATCTCAGGACCATCTGAGCTCACTGAACTTGGCCAGGACATCTTCATTTGTCTATCTTGAAGATCTAGACACCAAGAATCTCCATGTATCTCTTCTTCTTCTTCTTTTTCTCAAATCAAAACACCGCTCGACCTTGCCGGATTTTTCCCGCCAAAATATCTCCAAATTTAACGATGACGTAATCATCAATAGTGGAAGCTTCGCCTTTTCTTCATCTCGAACAGTGTAACCTTGTCTTGAAAGTACACACTATCTCTTATTCTTATCAAGATTTCTTGTTTCGAGAATGTGTCACAAGTTTTCCTGAGAGACGCAATTCAATCGTCGTCTTCTCTCGACAACGAAGATGATGATGACGGAAAAAAAAACAAAAACGTCCTTCGATTTTTTTCTCTTTTCTGGGACGACAATACAATCGAGAGAGAGCGGAAGAGAGAAAGACCTTCAGAGAACGTTTTCCATTATGGCAGCAGGTGGGAGGGGGACAATTGGGGAAGGGCTGCCTGATTCTGGTGAAGGGCGCCAAGGACGACGATGGATGGATGGAAGTGGAGGGGACGGAGAGAGAGGTGGAAATTGATTTTTCCACAATTAGAAGAATTTTGGAAACTCATTGGGGAGAATAGGCAGGACTTGAAAGTGTAAGGAACTGGAAATCTTGAAATTCCGTGTTCTGAGACCTTCTCATAAGCCTAGATTCATAAAAAAATGGATCATAAGTTCTCGGGACAGGGGCAAATCTGAGGATCATCGTAATTTCCGAGATTCAAAAGCATCTTCATTTCAGCGTCATAAGCGTCGCGTGAAACTGATTTTCAGCTTTATAATAAATCTTCCAGAATCTACACTAAAGAGGATCCATCGTCATCAGAATCTTGCGGCGTAGATTTAATAGATTTTTAGATCGTCTAGACTCCTCTCATTCTTTCTGTATCCTTCAGATTCCAGGTCTACGGATCCTTCGATTTTTTGAACCCTTTAGAATCTTCTTCGTCAGAATCCAGGTTCCTCAAAACAATGATTTTCGCGTCTTCTAGACTTCTCGACCGTCAGAATCCCTCTGAATCCTTCTGGAGCATCCTAAATTCTTCTTAACCCTTCTGAATCAATCTGACTCCTTCTATATCCTTCTGAATCCTTATGGATCCTCCTGAATCCCTCTAGATCCTTCCGGATATTTCTGAATCCTCTTGGATCCTTCTGCATCCTTCTGAATTCTTCAGAATCCTTCTGGATCCTCATGAGTTTGTCTAAACTCTTCTGAACTCTTCTGGAGCATCCTTAATCCGTCTAGAGCATCCTGAATTCTTCTAGATCCTTCTGGAACATCTTGTATCCTTCTGAATCCTTCTGAACGAACCCAAATCCCTTCTGGAGCACTTTGGATCCTCCTGAATCCTTCTGAACTCTTCTGGATCCCTCTAGATCCTTCTGAATCCTTCTAGATTCTTCTGGAGCATCCTTAATCCTTCTAGAGCGTCCTGAATCCTTTTAGGTCCTTCTGGATATTTCTGAAGCCTTCTAGATCCTCCTGGATCCTTCCGAATCCTTCTCATACCTTCTGCATCCTTCTGAGTCCTTGTAGGCTTCTCCATTCATCTCGATTTCCATTACCGAATAAGTTCATCTTTCTATTTTTAGTCTTCCTCTTCCTCCCTCCTTTTTTCGTATAGTTGACCTTTTTCTCCCCCTTTTTTTCCATCACAAACAAGACAACATTACTATACTAAAAAACCGAGTGCTGTTGCTCTTGCGACTCCGCCCCCTTTTCCTACACCTTTCAAATCTACTAGAATATTCCATAAGACTTGCTAATGAGCTCCATGTCCATCAGGTTATTAAAATCCACACAATGGAGCATCACAAAAAGAGCTCACAATGTTTGTATTACTTTTTTTGCCTTCACAAACGAAAAAACGCGTAAATAAACAATTCGAGGTCGTCGACGATGGCAAATGGGGGGTTTGGTTTGGCAGGACGAAAAAAATTTTGAGGGAGAGAAATTTGATATCATCATCATGATGATGATCATCGAGTTTTTGCCGTGGCAGGAAGAGGGGGGGAAAACGAAAAAAAATGGCTGGAGTGGAGGTCGAAAAATGGAAGGAGAATCGAATTTCAGGTTCAAAAATCAGGGAAATTTCAGAATTTCAGACCGAAAAAAAGGAAGAATTCCAATGTTCCAGAATCCATTGGAATCGATTTCGAGGGTCCTGGAAATCTGAAAATTCACTGTTTTCCAGAAACTTGAAGGGGATTCCGGGCGAAATGAGTTAATGGTTCAAAAAATGCAAAAAAATATGCTGATTTTGAATATCTCAATGAAAACTCTCAAAAATTAATTGCTGACCCAGGAAACGCAGTCAAAGTCGCAGAAAAGTTATACCTAATGACCAAACTTTTGTCGTGTTTTAAACGTAAAAAGTTCGGTCATTAGGGATAACTTTTCTACGACTTTTATGGCATTTTCTGGGTCAGTAAATAATTTTTGAGATTTTTCATTGTGATAATCACAATCAGCATAATTTTTTCCATCAATTGAACCATAATATCATTTCGCCCGGAATCCACCTACAAGTTTCTGAGAAACAGCGAATTTCCAGATTTCTAGGACCCTCAGAATCGATTCCAATGGAGAACACCGGAATTTTGCCTATTTTCGATCTCAAATTCTCAAATTCCAAAGGATTCTGAATTTCTCGAATTACTGATTCTCTGAAGACGTCAAGCTCCATTTTCAAGCCATTCTTCATTCCTTCATTCTCTTTGATAGAGAAGTTCTGGATTATGGCGTCCAGAATCTTCTAAAACTTCTGAAGCCTAGGCCATTAGTCAGAAGATGAAGGAGCCTCAGATTCCAAAGAAAGAATTTCAGGTTTCAAAAATTTCCTCAAAGCTCTATCCGAAATTCTTCATGCTCAGATTCCGAGGATCTTCGCCAGCTTGATGCTCCTGACTCTCCTTTCAAAACCAAGATGAACCAAAGTTTGCTGTATCACTACAACATGGCCACGCAGCCAATTTCAAATCTTGTTATTTCGAGACGCCAACATTCTCTCAGTAATCCCTTCATCTTCAACTCTTAAAAAGATCTCTTCTTCTCTCCTTCAAGACGGTTGGAGCTTCGTAAAAAAGAAGAGAAGGACCACCTGTCTCCTCAGGATCCCAAAATCCCCCTAATCTTCTACTCCCCTTCTATCTTCCCTCTGATATCATTTCCCGGTCCACTTTCTTCGCTGTTTTCTTGCTCAATTGATCCTTTTTTTTTAAAGTGTTCCGATTTTTGATCACTCCATTATTTCAGCGTTTTTTTCCCTCTCTCTCTCTTTCTCTCCCCATGTGTATATTCTTCGACAGCAAAGAGAGAATGCCAACGTATCAGCAATGAAAATGCGTGGAACATACATATATAGAAGAGAGCGAGTGAATTCGAGACCAAAGTTCCCCCCTCCTCTTGCCACTTTGTCTCTCTTTTTTTCTGACATTTTAATGCTGCCAAAAATCGAAAGTCAACTTTTTCGAAAAGACGGAGAGAAAGTTGACATGAAACAGAACGACGATGGCAGCGACAAAAAACGAGGTGAAACCGATAAGATAAGGAAGAAAGAGACTGTATGGAAAAGGAAATTTCGAAATGGAAAAATGGAAAAATGACTAGAAAACTACAGAGTATGATAACAAAAAGAAGGGGAAACGAGAAGTTGGGGGGTTCAGAAACTTCAGATCTTCTGAATCAGAGGAGAACTAGTGGAGCAATTCTGATGAAAATTATACAGATCGATAGGAAATTCCAAGCAGAATTTGACAGTTTCTAGAAAACTTCATTTTTCTGTCCAGATTGACCAAAAATTGAAGACTCCTCAAAGCAAAGGGAGCCAATTTCAGAAATCTCGATTATCTCCAGTACCAGTGGTCCAAATCCTATGAAAAATATACAGATCGAAAGGGAATTCGAAGCTGAATCCGTTGATCAGAAAATTTCAATTACAACGTGTTCTGAAGCTCTGGATCACTTAGAACGTCGAAATTTCGTCAAAAATTCACAGATAGTCGTCTAGTGGACCGATTCTGATGAAAATTACACAGATCGATAGGAAAGTTTGAGCAGAATTTGACAGTTTTCAGAAAACTTCTTTTTTTTCTGTACAGATCGATATAGAGTTGATTGACGGGAAGTATACGGAATATCGAAATTTAAAGATATTTAAAAATCAAGGAAGCCAACTTTAGAATCCTGAACATCTCCAATACCAGTGGTCCAAATCTGATGAAACGTATACATATCGATAGGGAATTTGAAGCTGAATCTGTTGATCAGAAAATTCAAATTTTAACATCTTCTGGAGCCCTCAGAACGTCGAAATTTTGACAGAAGGGAATCTAGAAGGTTACTTAGAGGGTTCGAATTCGAAGAGAACCAGTGGAGCAATTCTGACGAAAATTATACAGATCGATAGGAAATTCCAAGCAGAATTTGACAGTTTCCAGAACACTCCGATTTTTCTGTTCAGACAGAAAATTGAAGAGAAAATTGGCAGAAAATTGAAGATTTCCCAAAAACCAAAAAAACCGATTTCAGAATCCTGCTTACCTCCAGTACCAGTGGTCCAAATCTGACGAAAAATATACAGATCGATAGGGAATTTTCAGCAGAATCTGTTGATCAGAAAATCCAAATTTTAAAATCTTATGGAGCTCTCAGAACATCGAAATTTTAACGAAAATTCAGAGCTCGTCGTCTTTTGAAGATCGGAAGGATTCTTGCCAAAAATAGGGATCCTGTTCCTCTGAGTTTGGCTCTGCAGCTCTATCCGATTTTTAACTTCTTCGAGTCGAAAATCTGTTCAGAATCAGAAGTCCGATTTCGCCCGGAATCCATCTTTGGCTCCATCTCGAGCTTTCAACTGTTCTCTTCGATGTTTCTCCGAGACAATTTGGGCGGCGGTGGTCCTTTCCTGGATCTTCAGATTCTGTGTCTATATTTATAGCACCATTTTAAGATCCATTTTTAACCTTCCAATCAATTTCAGATTCAACAGAATCTCAAGATTGATCAAGAAATCCAATCTTTCTATCTTCCTCAAACCATGAGATCTTGGACCTCAGACTATCAACGATCAACATGTTATTCTTCCTGCTCCTAGGAGCTCCACCAATAAAAAAGGGGTCCCTGTGCTCCTCGAGATCCGAATCTCTGGAGACTGGGGACTCCTTGGTGTGTGTGTTTTCTCCGGAAAAAAAGTGTCACAAACAAAAAAAGCAACAGTGGTGGTGATGGAAGAAGAGGAGAGTATAGAGGAACAGCTGCAATTTGATCAGAAGGGCCCCTTCAGGGGGGAGATAAAACTACTCTAAATTACCAATTTGCTACTTTTTAGTGTGGAATTTTATAAAGGTTTTTAAGCAAAAAATGGTCAAAATCCATTTTTGGCCAATTTTTAAAGATAATTTTCTGGCTCAAAATCGAAATTTCAGGGTTTTCCTTGGCTCTAAATCATTAGTAGAATCGTCTGGAACTATTCTAGAAACTCCCCCGGTGCTTTTTATAGCTTTTCAGCCTTCTAAAGCCTCCGGGACGCTCTGAAGCCTCTGAAAGCCTCCAGAAGCACTCCAATTCTTCTTCCAATAAATTGCGATGTTCCAAGTCATTTCTAGACCTTTTAGGACAATTCTAGAGCTCTCCGGGCGCTTTTTATAGCTTTTTAAGCCTTCTAGAGCTTCTGGAGCGTTCTGGAACCTTCTAAACCATCCGGAAGCCTTCAGAAACTTTTAAAAATCATCCCGTAGAACTCCGATGTTCCAAGTCATTCCTAGAACCTTCTAGGACAATCCTAGACCTTCCCGACGCTATATATAGCATTTTAGAGCTTCTGGGGCGTTTGTGAGTCTTCTAAAACGTCTAGAACCCTCCAAAATCCCTTTAAAATCTTCTTCAGACGAATTCCGATGCTCCGAAACATTAGGAACATTCTAAATCGCCTAGAAACCGTCCAGAAACCCTCCAGAAACCCTCCGAAATCTCCAATTCTTCCTCTCTTTATTTTCTAAAACTAAAAGTTTCTCACATTTATTTAGATTCCTCTTTCTTTGGCTTCTCTATATAGTTTCAACCCCTTCTAAGAGCAGGCAGGTGATTCCCATTTTAGACTTCTCAGAATCTCTCTCACTGAGCCAATGAGCCCCCGGATTTCATCATTTTGTATGCTGACTCTAGAAGAGAGTCAGAAGCTACGCTTTCTTCTTCTTGATTGAATTTCTTCATTCTTACATCGATTTTTCTTCGTTTTAGATGAATTTTTCTCCATTTTAACCCTGAAATTAAAGCTCAAAATCTCACCATCGAGTTTCCAGTCATCGCGATGAGCACAATCATCGATAGTGTATTCTGATACTTCTCGAGTTCATGATTGCAAGCGACGGCGTCGAATAAGAACGGTATGGCATCGAAGACGGCGGACATCTGGACGGTGCTGAGGCCCGGACGATCGTGTTCCGACGATTCGGCGGCCGACGGCGTCAAGCGAATGCTGTCGGCGAGGAGCTTCTGATGAATTGCGTTCCAGTTGGGCTTTTCTGCAAAAATTCGGGGTTTTAAAGCTTTTTTTCGGCTCTTTTCTCTCTATTTTTAGCAAATTTTCTGTTCTAAAATCTACCAGAAAAATGGAAAGTTTTCAGTGAAAAAATCCGTCAAAAAATGTCGATGTTTCTTATTTTTGGCACAAAATCCTCCTATTCTAACCATTTTCAGACCAAAATCAACCATTTTTAACCCATTTTTGCTCCTTTGAAAACTATAGAAAAATGGAAATTCATCAGTGAAAAATTCGTCAAAAATTGTCGATTTTGGGCCTTCTTCGCTCAAAATCCGCCGATTTCAATGATTATTGAGCCTTTTTTCTTCTCAGACAATTTCTGATCGATTTTTTTCGATTTTCAGTCCAAAATCATTCATTTTTCCACCATTTTCACCCCCCCCCCCCCCCCCCCCCGAAAATCCTCTTCCAAATCTTACTGTGCTCATTGAGAATAATATCAAACGGTAATCGAAAATCGATGGCCTTCAACGAGCTCTCGAACAACTCCATCGTCTCTTCCGTCGGATTCAACGTCTCCAGAATCGCGAGCATCTGCTTCATTGCGTAGTCACTGCAAAAGATAATTGTAAGTATTTTTATATAGACAAATTGAGATTTTATGGTCAAAATTTGATCAAAATCCATGAAATTTTGGATAAAATTGAGCTAAAATGACCAGAAATGGGATATTTTAAGTTTCAGACTTCCAGGATCATAATTAATCAAAAATTGTCAATTTTTGTGTTATTTTTAGTCGATTTTTTGCTCAAAAACCTTCCTTTTCTACTATTTTTGATATATTTTGGCTCAAAATCCTTCATTTTTAACTAATTTTGATGATTTTCAGGTCATTTCCCTTCTTCGAAATTCTGAACAGTTGCTGGTCAATTTTTCTCATTTTCCGCTCAAAATCATGAATTTTACCCAATTTTGATAGATTTTGGGTCAAAAACATTTATTTTCAACAATTTTGGATGATTTCCGGGCCATTTCTATCCCAAATAGTTTCTGGTCAATTTATTTGATTTTCAGCTGAAAATCTTCATTTTTGAGCGATTTTTTTCGATTCTCACATCAAAATTCCTCATTTTTGACTAGTTTTGATATATTTTAGCTCAAAAACCTTCATTTTTACCCAATTTTGATGATTTTCAGGTCATTTTTCTCCTAAACAGATTCTGGTCGATTTTGCTCAATTTTAGCTCAAAATCATGATTTTTAGCCCAATTTTGATATTTTTCAGGTCGTTTTCTTTCTTCGAGAACTGACAAGTGTCTGGTCGATTTTTGAAATTTCTAGCTAAAGCCCTTCATTTTTGAGCGAATGTTTTCGATTTTTAGCTCAAAATCCTTCATTTTTGACCAATTTGTTTTATTTTTAGCTGAAAATCATAAATTTTAGACCAATTTTTATATTTTTTGGGTCGTTTTTCTTTCTATGAGAATCTGAACAGTTTCTGGTCGATTTTTTCAATTTTTAGTTCAAAATGCCTTTTTTTTCCAACTGATTTTGTTACTTTTTAGCTCAAAAACTTTGATTTTCGACCAATTTTGCCATATTTTGGCTCAAAATCCTTTATTTTGGACCTTTTTTTTAAATTTTTGTGCCGTTCTTTTCCTAAACAGATTCTGGTCGATTTTGCTCAATTTTAGCTCAAAATCCTTCATTTTCGACAGGTTTTGCTCGTTTTTAGCTCAAAATCCTTCATTTTTGACCATTTTTGATATATTTTGGCTCAAAACCCTTTATTTTTGACCAACTTTGATGATTTTCACGCAATTTTGCTTCTTCGAGAATCTGAACATTTTCTGGCCAATTTTTGAAATTTTCACCTAAAATCCATAATTTTTGCTAATTTTTATGAATTTCGGTTTAATATTCCTAATCTTCCAACGATTTTATATATTTCTAGCTCAAAATCCTTCATTTTTGACCATTTTTGATGATTTTTCAGCTCAAACTCCTTCATTTTTGACCAATTTTGCTCAATTTTAGCTAAAAATCATGCAGTTTTTCTAAATTTGATGATTGTTGGGCTATTATCTTTCTCCGAGAATCTAAACAGTTTCTGATCGATTTTTTCAATTTTTGGCTCGAAATTCTTCATTTCTGAGTAATTTTGATGAATTTTGGCTCGAAATCCTTTATTTTTGTCTAATTTCGAAGATTTTTGGGTCATTTTTCACTTAAACAGTTTCTGGTCGTTTTTTTTCGATTTTTAGCTCAAAATCCTTCATTTTCCATCACTTTTCAGACTTCAAAAAACTCACGCCTCATCACTATAGTCACTGTACGTCGACGCGATGATATCAGGGAGTACGGTAGCGTCGCGGGGTCCATCCAACCAGTGTGGCGCCGGTCGAGTGTCCGTCGCACGAATCGGCGGTGGCGTCTCGTCGTCGTCATCTATGTAGGCGTGACCGTTGAGTTGTTGAATGTGTGAGACTGAAAATTTGAGTTTTTGAGGTAAAATTAGTTGTTTTTCATGGAAAATTTGGATAAAAACCGGAAATTTTCACTGGTAAAGCTTTTGTAGATGATTTTTGAGGGGTTTTAGAGTCGAAAAACCTCAAATTTTCACTAAAAAATCATGGCTTTCGAGCTGATTTTGTTTCGAAAGATTTTAATAATTTTAGTCAATTTTGGTCGATTTTGAACCAATTTTTTCGATTTTTGGCTCATTTTTCATCATTTTTGAGCTCCAAACTTGCTTTTTGGCTCATTTTTCTCTCAAAAACCCACAAATCGTATTCCGTTTATTGTCCATTCCTTTACCGCTAGCTTGATCACGATTCTCTGCTCTTGTTATCGATAATGATGTTTGGTTAACTGTTTTGGTTCTGAAAGTGGATAATTTTGGTAATTTTTGAAGGGAAAATCGGGTGAAATCGAGTAAATCAAGAAGAAAAAGGAGAGGACAAGAAGGAACATCTGGTTTTCATCGATTTGAAGGAAATTTGAAGATGAGAGAAAAATGAAGAAAATGAGGAGAAAAAGGAGAAAAAATCGGTCAGAGGGGAGATAAGAGAATTGGGAAGATTTGGGATTTTTTGAGAAAAAATTCAGCAAAAAGAATGATTTTGAGGGAAAATTCAGCAAAAAATGAAGATTTTTGAGAAAAATTGACCTAGAATTGATAATTTTCGAAATTAATTGATCTGAAAATAGCATTTTTAACAAAAAAAAAAACTGATTTTTCAGTAAAAAATTGGAATAATTCCAATTTTCTGAATTTTTCGAACAATTGTTTGTAGAAGTTTTTCAGAAGAAAAATTCGGCAAAAATGTATGATTTTGAAGAAAAATTGAGCTAAAAAAGAAGGTTTTGACGGGAAATTGAGCCAGAAATGTAATTTTTCGGTATTTTTTGATTAAAAAACTGATTTTCAGTCAAAAAATTGAATTTATCCATTTTTTTTAGTATATCTCTTTCTCGAGAAGTTTTCTGCAGAAATTTTTTAGAAGGAAAATTCAGCAAAAAAGGAGGATTTTGAGAGAAAATTGAGCCAGAAATAAAGATATTTGAAGGAAAATTGAGCTGAAAATGTAATTTTCCGAGATTTTTTATAAAAAAACTGAAAATTTTTGCTAAAAATTTGAAATAATTTCAATTTTTTGAATTTTTCGAACAATTGTTTGTAGAAGTTTTTCAGAAGAAAAATTCGGCAAAACACGAAGATTTTGAAGAAAAATTGAGCTGAAAATGTGATTTTTCGGGATTTTTATGAAAAACTGAATTTTTAGTCAAAAAAATTTTTTTTCCAATTTTTCGAATATATTCTCTTCTTGAACAGTTTTCTGTGAAGTTTTGGATTTTTAGGAATTTTTCCAGGTGAAAAAATAGTCTGAATTTCGAAAAATTCAATTTTCAAGTCGAAAAATCGACGAAAATCCAAAAATCTATGGATACGACGTGAAAAATTCGAAAATTCTCGATTTTGAGCGAATTTTTCGCCTGAAATTCGAATTTTGAGCCCAAAAATTGCTTTTAATCCAACTGGAACTTTCTAATTAGAAAATGAAGATTATAGCCAATTTTGAGTCGATTTCTGCAATTTTAAGGCAATTTTTTCAATTTTCGTCCATTTTTAGAGCCAAAAATCCAAATTTCCGCTCCATTTTTACCTATTCTTCGTCTCCTCCTCGTCTCCACCTTTTCCTCCACGCTTCGACTTGAAAAATTGACGCATTCTGAAACCAAATTTTCTCGAAAAAATCATACCATGCATATACCAACTTCGGTATCATGTCCCCGGTCCAAAAAATGTCGAAAAACGCGAAAATCGAGAGAAAAAGTGCCAAAAATAGCAGGAAAACGCGAGAATCGACGAGCAATTGGATTAGGGCCAAAATTTTCACTTTTCTGGAATTTCTGAGGGGAACAAATGGCGATTTTTTCAACTCACTATACTATAAAAGTTGTAGCTCAATCTATACTAATGTTTTCGCGCAATTGGAAAAGCTGGAGTCCTGGAAATCCACGTAAAAAATAGAAAAATCCACATTTCTTAAAGAAAAAAAAATGCAAAATTGCGTGGAGCTTCTAGATCTCTCTCTATTGATTTTTTCGTCTCTATTACAACTAGAAAAAGCAAATTTCGTCAAAAGAACACAAAAGTTCAGAAGGGAAAAAGTACACAAGCACTAGAAACGCGCCTTGACCAGTTGACCACACGGAAATTACGCCTAGGCGCCTGCGCGCTGACGTCTTATACGGCGAACAATGTGGATTTTGCGGAAAAAGTAATAAAAATCGAAAAAAATTGGGTCATTTCATTTTTTTTTTTTTGAAAATCCATTTTTTTTTCGATTTCCACCTCAAAATGACAAAATTTTAGCATTTTTTGGGTGAATTTTGATTGAAAAATGCAATTTTTAAGCCTAGAAAATGTTAGAATATTGAAAAAACTAAGAAAAATGACTAATTTTGCAAAAATGAAGCGAAAAAAAACGAAAAAATTGATGGAAAAAAAATTGTGCAACGACGCTCCGAAATCCCGCATTGCGCGGGGTTTATCAAATGTATTTTTTCAACGAGTTTTTCGATTTTTTTCGGCTTAAAATTGAGATTTTCAGAGATTTAGAGGGAATTTCATGTTGAAATATTGATAAAATCCAGTTTTTCACCCCTAAAAACCCATAAAATGTCACGAAAAAGAAGCAAAAAGGAATCTGCGTTCGGGGGGAATCGAACCCCCGTCGAATGCTTGGAAGGCATCCATGCTGACCATTACACCACGAACGCGCATGGAAACGAGGGAGTGGGAAGGCGTACAAGAAAGGGAGAGGAAGCGGTCGGCGTGCGTAGATTTTTCGGGCTTTTGGGACCTGAAGAAGAAGACGAAAATCCAAAACCGGAATTGAATTTTTCAGGATTCTTCTTCCAATTGTCGATATCTAAATGAAAATGTACAATATCACTTTCTTCTTCTTTTTCTCCTCTCCTTTGCCTCTCTTATTATACATTTCCCAAAAAAAAACTTCCGGGTTCCTTCCAATTCCCCCCCCCCCCCCCCCCACTTTCCTGTCTTCCCTACGCTTCGTTTCTTTCCATGCGCGTTCGTGGTGTAATGGTCAGCATGGATGCCTTCCAAGCATTCGACGGGGGTTCGATTCCCCCCGAACGCAGATACCTTTTTTCTTTTTTTTTGTTAATTTCCAATGGTTGGAGGGGTTGGAAATGCGCTCCATGGATAATTTTTGAATTCTTTGCATCTCTTATTTCTTTTTGATGTTGTGCGTCTTTTGACAGAAAATGAAAAATAAAAAGTTTTAAATTTATTAAAAATCCATCTAAAAGCCAGTATCACAGGGAACAAAAAATAGCACTGAGAGGGCCTAATCAAAATATTTAACCACATTCTTCGCCATAATATCTCCCTCGGAAATCACAAAAGCGTGCTCACAGTCGTGCTCATCCATGGTGACCTGCGCGTCGCCGAGACGTTCTCGCATCGAGTGTCCTGAAAAAAGTACAAAAAATGAAATAGAGCAAATTTAAACCCCTAGGAAACCATACAAAAGAAGCAAAAAGAACAAAAAAGAAATATGCGTTCGGGGGGAATCGAACCCCCGTCGAATGCTTGGAAGGCATCCATGCTGACCACTACACCACGAACGCGCATTGAAAGCGGAGGTCATCATGGCAGTTATAAGCTGGGCGCGGCGGCGACCGCCTCCTCCTCCCGCATTCTTATACGCCTTCCCCCTCCCCCGTTTCCATGCGCGTTCGTGGTGTAATGGTCAGCATGGATGCCTTCCAAGCATTCGACGGGGGTTCGATTCCCCCCGAACGCAAAAGTCTTTTTTATTCTTTTTGCTTCGTTGTTATGAGTTCCTAATGCTCTAACCATGCTCCACCGGGCACCATCCGTCCTTGAGCCCATAGTAGAAGTGCACAACGTCTTGTTTCTCCAGAAGGCGTTCATCAAGGTCTAGAACAATGTCCAACTCGTCGTTGGACATGTGAACAATGTTTCTGAAGACGTCTAGATGGACGAGCTCTACAGCGGCGTCGACAATTTCTGGGGGAGTCTGAATTTCAGGTTTTTGGGTTTCTAGGCCATGGAAAGTTAGGCCACGCTTACATTGGGATGTCGAAGATTCAAGCCGACGAGGAATTTCTTGACGAAATTTGGAAGATAGTCCACCCACCAGCAGATGGTCTTGGTTAGCCAATCATGATGATTTAGGGTCTGGAAAAAAATTGGACTAGAGGGCTTAATAGAGGCTTAGGCTTAGAGGATTAGGCTTAGAGGCTTAGGCTTAGAGGCTTAGGCTTAGAGGCTTAGGCTTAGAGGATTAGGCTTAGAGGCTTAGGCTTAGAGGATTAGGCTTAGAGGCTTAGGCTTAGAGGCTTAGGCTTAGAGGATTAGGCTTAGAGGCTTAGGCTTAGAGGCTTAGGCTTAGAGGCTTAGGCTTAGAGGCTTAGGCTTAGAGGCTTAGGCTTAGAGGCTTAGGCTTAGAGGCTTAGGCTTAGAGGCTTAGGCTTAGAGGCTTAGGCTTAGAGGCTTAGGCTTAGAGGCTTAGGCTTAGAGGCTTAGGCTTAGAGGCTTAGGCTTAGAGGCTTAGGCTTAGAGGCTTAGGCTTAGAGGCTTAGGCTTAGAGGCTTAGGCTTAGAGGCTTAGGCTTAGAGGCTTAGGCTTAGAGGCTTAGGCTTAGAGGCTTAGGCTTAGAGGCTTAGGCATAGAGGCTTAGGCTTAGGCTTAGAGGCTTAGGCTTAGAGGCTTAGGCTTAGAGGCTTAGGCTTAGAGGCTTAGGCTTAGAGGCTTAGGCTTAGAGGCTTAGGCTTAGAGGCTTAGGCTTAGAGGCTTAGGCTTAGAGGCTTAGGCTTAGAGGCTTAGGCTTAGAGGCTTAGGCTTAGAGGCTTAGGCTTAGAGGCTTAGGCTTAGAAGCTTAGGCTTAGAAGCTTAGGCTTAGAGGCTTAGGCTTAGAGGCTTAGGCTTAGAGGCTTAGGCTTAGAGGCTTAGGCTTAGAGGCTTAGGCTTAGAGGCTTAGGCTTAGAGGCTTAGGCTTAGAGGCGAGGCTTAGAGGATTAGGCTTAGAGGCTTAGGCTTAGAGGCTTAGGCTTAGAGGCTTAGGCTTAGAGGCTTAGGCTTAGAGGATTAGGCTTAGAGGCTTAGGCTTAGAGGCTTAGGCTTAGAGGCTTAGGCTTAGAGGCGAGGCTTAGAGGATTAGGCTTAGAGGCTTAGGCTTAGAGGCTTAGGCTTAGAGGCTTAGGCTTAGAGGCGAGGCTTAGGCTTAGAGGCTTAGGCTTAGAGGCTTAGGCTTAGAGGCTTAGGCTTAGAGGCTTAGGCTTAGAGGCTTAGGCTTAGAGGCTTAGGCTTAGAGGCTTAGGCTTAGAGGCTTAGGCTTAGAGGCTTAGGCTTAGAGGCTTAGGCTTAGAGGCTTAGGCTTAGAGGCTTAGGCTTAGAGGCTTAGGCTTAGAGGCTTAGGCTTAGAGGCTTAGGCTTAGAGGCTTAGGCTTAGGCTTAGAGGCTTAGGCTTAGAGGCTTAGGCTTAGAGGCTTAGGCTTAGAGGCTTAGGCTTAGAGGCTTAGGCTTAGAAGCTTAGGCTTAGAAGCTTAGGCTTAGAGGCTTAGGCTTAGAGGCTTAGGCTTAGAGGCTTAGGCTTAGAGGCTTAGGCTTAGAGGCTTAGGCTTAGAGGCTTAGGCTTAGAGGCTTAGGCTTAGAGGCTTAGGCTTAGAGGCTTAGGCTTAGAGGCTTAGGCTTAGAGGCTTAGGCTTAGAGGCTTAGGCTTAGAGGCTTAGGCTTAGAGGCTTAGGCTTAGAGGCTTAGGCTTAGAGGCTTAGGCTTAGAGGCTTAGGCTTAGAGGCTTAGGCTTAGAGGCTTAGGCTTAGAGGCTTAGGCTTAGAGGCTTAGGCTTAGAAGCTTAGGCTTAGAAGCTTAGGCTTAGAGGCTTAGGCTTAGAGGCTTAGGCTTAGAGGCTTAGGCTTAGAGGCTTAGGCTTAGAGGCTTAGGCTTAGAGGCTTAGGCTTAGAGGCTTAGGCTTAGAGGCGAGGCTTAGAGGATTAGGCTTAGAGGCTTAGGCTTAGAGGCTTAGGCTTAGAGGCTTAGGCTTAGAGGCTTAGGCTTAGAGGATTAGGCTTAGAGGCTTAGGCTTAGAGGCTTAGGCTTAGAGGCTTAGGCTTAGAGGCGAGGCTTAGAGGATTAGGCTTAGAGGCTTAGGCTTAGAGGCTTAGGCTTAGAGGCTTAGGCTTAGAGGCGAGGCTTAGGCTTAGAGGCTTAGGCTTAGAGGCTTAGGCTTAGAGGCTTAGGCTTAGAGGCTTAGGCTTAGAGGCTTAGGCTTAGAGGCTTAGGCTTAGAGGCTTAGGCTTAGAGGCTTAGGCTTAGAGGCTTAGGCTTAGAGGCTTAGGCTTAGAGGCTTAGGCTTAGAGGCTTAGGCTTAGAGGCTTAGGCTTAGAGGCTTAGGCTTAGAGGCTTAGGCTTAGAGGCTTAGGCTTAGAGGCTTAGGCTTAGGCTTAGAGGCTTAGGCTTAGAGGCTTAGGCTTAGAGGCTTAGGCTTAGAGGCTTAGGCTTAGAGGCTTAGGCTTAGAGGCTTAGGCTTAGAGGCTTAGGCTTAGAGGCTTAGGCTTAGAGGCTTAGGCTTAGAGGCTCAGGCTTAGAGGCTTAGGCTTAGAGGCTTAGGCTTAGAGGCTTAGGCTTAGAGGCTTAGGCTTAGAGGCTTAGGCTTAGAGGCTTAGGCTTAGAGGCTTAGGCTTAGAGGCTTAGGCTTAGAGGCTTAGGCTTAGAGGCTTAGGCTTAGAGGCTTAGGCTTAGAGGCTTAGGCTTAGAGGCTTAGGCTTAGAGGCTTAGGCTTAGAGGATTAGGCTTAGAGGCTTAGGCTTAGAGGCTTAAGCTTAGAGGCTTAGGCTTAGAGGCTTAGGCTTAGAGGCTTAGGCTTAGAGGCTTAGGCTTAGAGGCTTAGGCTTAGAGGCTTAGGCTTAGAGGCTTAGGCTTAGAGGCTTAGGCTTAGAGGCTTAGGCTTAGAGGCTTAGGCTTAGAGGCTTAGGCTTAGAGGCTTAGGCTTAGAGGCTTAGGCTTAGAGGCTTAGGCTTAGAGGCTTAGGCTTAGAGGCTTAGGCTTAGAGGCTTAGGCTTAGAGGCTTAGGGGCTTAGGCTTAGAGGCTTAGGCTTAGAGGCTTAGGCTTAGAGGCTTAGGCTTAGAGGCTTAGGCTTAGAGGCTTAGGCTTAGAGGATTAGGCTTAGAGGCTTAGGCTTAGAGGCTTAGGCTTAGAGGCTTAGGCTTAGAGGCTTAGGCTTAGAGGCGAGGCTTAGGCTTAGAGGCTTAGGCTTAGAGGCTTAGGCTTAGAGGCTTAGGCTTAGAGGCTTAGGCTTAGAGGCTTAGGCTTAGAGGCTTAGGCTTAGAGGCTTAGGCTTATAGGCTTAGGCTTAGAGGCTTAGGCTTAGAGGCTTAGGCTTAGAGGCTTAGGCTTAGAGGCTTAGGCTTAGAGGCTTAGGCTTAGAGGCTTAGGCTTAGAGGCTTAGGCTTAGGCTTAGAGGCTTAGGCTTAGAGGCTTAGGCTTAGAGGCTTAGGCTTAGAGGCTTAGGCTTAGAGGCTTAGGCTTAGAGGCTTAGGCTTAGAGGCTTAGGCTTAGAGGCTTAGGCTTAGAGGCTTAGGCTTAGAGGCTTAGGCTTAGAGGCTTAGGCTTAGAGGCTTAGGCTTAGAGGCTTAGGCTTAGAGGCTTAGGCTTAGAGGCTTAGGCTTAGAGGCTTAGGCTTAGAGGCTTAGGCTTAGAGGCTTAGGCTTAGAGGCTTAGGCTTAGAGGCTTAGGCTTAGAGGCTTAGGCTTAGAGGCTTAGGCTTAGAGGCTTAGGCTTAGGCTTAGAGGCTTAGGCTTAGAGGCTTAGGCTTAGAGGCTTAGGCTTAGAGGCTTAGGCTTAGAGGCTTAGGCTTAGAGGCTTAGGCTTAGAGGCTTAGGCTTAGAGGCTTAGGCTTAGAGGCTTAGGCTTAGAGGCTTAGGCTTAGAGGCTTAGGCTTAGAGGCTTAGGCTTAGAGGCTTAGGCTTAGGCTTAGAGGCTTAGGCTTAAAGGCTTAGGCTTAGAGGCTTAGGCTTAGAGGCTTAGGCTTAGAGGCTTAGGCTTAGAGGCTTAGGCTTAGAGGCTTAGGCTTAGAGGCTTAGGCTTAAAGGCTTACCGCCAGTGTCCCCTGTAGTCTCCGCCCATTTGGCGATGTTGCCATATGGACAATCGTCGGGAACAAACCGACGGCTTTAACCAATGGATGTCCGTCTCTAATGACTTCCGGTAGGATTCGGAGCATCATATAGGAGCCAATACTGTGGCCCAGGATGTAGAGAGATTTGCCACGTGGAAGGTGTTCTTTGACGAAGGAGAGCTTATGGGATACTTGTTCTTCGAGGGAGATACGGTCTGGAAGAAGGGGTTTGGTGGTTTGGCGGGAGTTTGAAAAATGTTTTGAATTTCAACATTTCGAATTTCAGGGGGTTTTAGGTTTGTTTGATTTTTCAGTTTCAGATGGCGTCAAGGATTCAGAATTCTTCCGAATCTTTTGAAATCTGAGAATTCCAAAATTTTGAGTTGGGAACATTTTGAGTTCTTGGCTCATAAATTTTCCAGATTCTAAAAATTTGAAAATTTTTGAAAGTTCCGCAAAAAAAAATATCAGAGGACGTCAAGGATCCAGAATCCTTCAGCAACTCAAAAATTTTCGATTTCCAACAACCGATGACGTTTAGGATTCAGAATCTGTTAGAATCTAGATTTTTCAGAATAAAATTTTTTCAAAAAATTCGAAATTTCCAGATTTCGATGACGTTAAGGATTCAGAATCCTCAGGAACCTCAAAAACCTAAAGGTATTGCATTTGGTGATTTCAAAATTTCGAAAATTCAGATGGCGTTAAGGATTCTGAACCCCCAGGAACCTCAAAATTCTGAAAATATCAAAAATTGGATGTTCAAAATTCAGATGACGTTAGAGATTCAGAATCCATAGAAAAAATGTTTTTTTTTGAATTTTTCAAATTTTGATGACGTCAAGAATTCTGAATCTTTTTCCAAATATTCCAGGTTTCCAGATTGTTCACAAATTGATTCCAAAATTTTGAAGATTTTCACAATTTTCGAAAAAATGTTCAGATGACGTCGCGGATTCAGAATCCAAAATTCCCCTACCATGATTCCGATGCTCTCCATCGGAATTCAAATGCGGCGGCATTCGAACATGATTCAAACTGGATACTGTATAGAACAGATACTCATTTTTCACAGTATTTCTCTCCTTATCCCTCGCTATCAAATTTTGAAGAACTTCCCGTCCGAAGTGAGCGTAGAATCCTTCGTTTCCGGGGTTGCCTGGAAAATTGATTTTTGAAAATTTCAAAAAAAATTTTTTTTTGGAAATTTCGAAATTTTATGAATCCCAAGAGTCTTAACATCCAAGATATTTGTAATTGAAAAATTGAAGTTTTCATATATCTTTTCTATTTTTTGAAAATCGATTTTTTCATGGAATTTCAATCGAAAATTCAAATATCTTTCTCTGAAAAAAAATCTTAAATTTCAGCTCTAAAATGTCCTAATTGGATTAATGAAACAATTTTTGAAATTTTTGTAAAATCTGAACTTTTTGAAATTATTCAAATTAAATTTTTTATTGTATTTCTGAAATCCAATTTTCCATGAAATTCTAATCTTAAATGCAGTTTTTCAGCTGAAAATTCAAGTTTTTGAGTACAAAAATTCGAAATTCCGTAAAAAAAATTTTAAAAATTTTTTTTTCGAAAAAAAAAAGTTTTTGGTTTTTTTTTCAAATCAATTTTTTTTCAAATTTTTCCAATCGAAAACTCTAATTTTCAGCTCAAAAACTTCCAAATTGGCTGAAAAATCGAATTGTTCATATTCTTAAAAATCCTGAAAATTTTCATTTTTTTTGAAATTTTTTCGTCCATTTTTTCACATTTAAAAAATCCAATTTTCCATGAAATTCCAATCGAAAATTCAAATTTTCTGCTGAAAAATAGAAAATTTGAGTTGAAAAATTGGTAATTTCAGCTCTAAAATGCCCTAATTGGATTTTAAATTTTTTTTTGAAATTTTTGTAAAATCTGAAAATGTTTAAACTTTTTTTTGAATTTTTTTAAATACGAAATTTCAGCTCAAAAACTTCCAAATCGGCTGAACAATTCAATTTTCAAATTTGAAAAACTGAAAATTATAACATTTTTGTTCCAAAAAAATTTTTTTTTCGTTTTTTGACTGGAAATTTTCAAATAGTCTATTTTTCACATATTTTTTTTCAGTTTCTTCGACTTTTTTTCACATTTTTCGTCCATTTTTTCTCGCTTCCCCCGAACCTGGAATCATCAAAATCACCACTCGATTCTCGTCCACTTTCTTCGATGCAATTCGTGTCATTTCATCTGAAATCTCCGCTCCCATCACTGACATTTTCGTCCATTTTCCAGCCACTCGAACCCATTCAACTCGACGAAAAATTTGAGTTCTTGTGGACATCTGGAAATGTGAAAAAAATCGGAAGATTTCCAATTTTTCACCAAAAATCCAGATTTTCAGCTCAAAATTTCAAAAAATGGTTAGTAAAATACAATTCAAAGGGACTCATATGGTTAGGAGGGATTGACACCTTTGTACATAAAAAATGAGAAAAAATTAAAATTTCGTTAAAAAAAATACCGGAAAAATAATGAAATACAGATTTATTCGGAGTTTTTTTTGAAAATCGCAAAAAAAGGGTTAAAATTGGAGCGAAAAACAATAATTTAAATTTGAAGCTGGAAGATCGATGAATTTTTGATGATGGAAACGAAAAAGGAGATGAAGAAAGTGGGCGGAGCTTCTCGAAATCACTGACGTTCACCACCTGAAATATGGAGAAAATTGGGATTTTTTGACTGAAAATGGTCAATTTTAGGCTGAAAATGGTTGATTTTTGAAGGAAAATGGTCAGTTTTGGCCCGAAAACGGAGTTTTTTTCGTCGAAAATTGACTATTTTGGACTGAAAAAAGTCATTTTTCGAGTGAAAACGGTCAATTTTTACTTCAAAATAGGCATTTTTTGGCCGAAAATAAGGGTTTTCCCTTGAAAATAGACATTTTTCGACGGAAAATCGTCAATTTTTGACGGAACATAGTTAGTTTTGACCCGAAAACAGTGTCTTTTTAAAGTTGAAAATGGTCAATTTTGTACTGAAAATAAGGTTTTCTAGTCGAGAATAGGCACTTTTTCGGCTGAAAGCAGTATTTTTTGACTGAAAATGGTCAACTTTGGACCGAAAATAGTGCTTTCTAGTCGAAAATAAGCGTTTTTGACCGAAAAAAAGGTATTTTCCTATCGAAAATGGTCATTTGTACTCAATTTGGGACAATTTTCAGTCATTTCTAGGCTATTTTCGACTATTTTGAGTCATTTTTCGTCAAATTTTGAATGTTTTTAGTCATTTTTAGTCCATTTCAGACAATTTTTAACTATTTTCAGTCTTATTTTTTGTCAATTTTTGATACTTTTGAGCATTTTTGAAGTGTTTTCAATAATTTTTAGTCAGGTTTTTTTCTCTTTTCAGTCATTTTTACGCCATTTGAGCCAAATTCATCGAGATTTTGAGCATTTTTGTCTCCAGAAGATCAGATTGATTTCTGATGATTTTAATCCAGTTTTTCGCAGTTTTAGTCATTTTCAGTCAATTTGAGACAATTTTCAGTCATTTTTAGTCAATTTTCGACTATTTCGAGTCATTTTTCGTTAAATTTTAACTATTTTGAGTCATTTTTGAACAATTTTTGGCTCCCGAAGATAAGATTGACTTCTGATGATTTTTAGCCCATTTCCATCCAAATTCCTCACTTTTCTGTGCGATCGCCCGATTGTATCCTCCTCTCTCCGGATCGTAATCCTTCCTGTATTCATCACGAACTTGTCCGCCGTGTTTTCCTCTACCGTACTGTCGTCCCTCGACGAATCCCGCATCCCAATCGGCACGAATCACACGATCATCCATACGGGTGTTGGAGATGTTCTGCAGGGCGAGTTCGGCGTCTTCGCGAGTGTAGTATCTGAAAAATAGAGGGAAATTATGGATTTTTGGGGGTAAAATGAGCCGAAAAGCACCAAAATCGAGCTAAAATGGGCCAAAATCGACTGAAATCGGGTAAAAATGCACTAAAATCGATTTGAGGACTCTGGTATGAAAGTTCAGTCATTTGTAGCTTAAATTGAGCATTTTTTGCCGATTTTGGCCGAAAATGAGTAAAAATGTTTTCAGCAGGAAAATAGTATTTTTAGGTTTTAAAAAAAGTGAAATTTTGAGTTTTTTAAGTGAAAAATAGGTGTTTCGGAGCGAGAATGAGTCAGAAATGAGCCGAAAAACACAAAAATCGAGCTAAAATGGGCCAAAATCGCTCAAAATTGGCCTAAAATGCTCTAAAATCGATTTAAATACTCTGATATGAAATTTGAGTCATTTTGAGCCAAATCGAATGTTTTTGGCACAAAAATAGTAATTTTCGGTCAAAAGTAGGGATTTTAGGCCCAAACATAAAAGAAAATCTGTGTTTTAGAGTCAAAATTGACTGAAAATGTCCAAAAATCGAGCTCAAACGGTTAAAAAATGGACTTTTCAACTGAAATTTGAGCCAGAAATCTGAAAAGAGATTTGAGTAATTTTGAGCCGAAATTCAGTGTTTTTGGGCCGAAAGTAGTGATTTTGGGCACAAAAATGAGTGAAAATCTGTATTTTGGTGGTAAAATGAGCAAAAAAAGCAGTGAAATCAAGCTAAAATAGTCCAAAATCGACAAAAATTGACCGAAAATGTTCAAAATCGGACATTTCAACTGGAACTTGAGCCAGTGCTCTGAAAAGAGATTTGAGTCATTTTGAGCTTAAATTGAGCATTTTTGGGTGGAAATTAGGGGTTTTGGGCACAAAAATGAGTGAAAATCTGGTTTTTTGAATCAAAATTAGCCGAAAATGCTCTAAAATCAAGCTAAAATGGCCCAAAATCGACGAAAATTGACCGAAAATGTCTCAAAAATGGTCAAAAATGGGCTGTTCAACTGGAAATTGAGCCAGTACTCTGAAAAGAGATTTGAGTCATTTTGAGCTCAAATTGAGCATTTTTGGGTCGAAAATAGGGGTTTTGGGTCAAAAATGAGTAATTTCAAGCCATTTTTGTACAATTTTCGGTATTTTTGAGCTGATTTTAAACATTTTCAGCCAATTAAAGCCTTAGTGCTCCAAGACGGTTTCAGGACGTTTCTGAGCCATTTTCCATCGATTTTGATTCATTTCAAGCTGATTTTTGCCGTTTTCAAGCAATTTCCACTGACTCGACGAAGCAAAATCCGCACGGCGTCTTCTTGAATCGATCCAGACCCATAATAACGCGACGAACGTCTCCGGCACGTCCGAACAGCTCGTATACTTGATCCTCTTTCGTGTAGTACGATAGATTTCCGACGTATAGTGTGCAGGAGGTGCGAAGGGCCAACTCTTGGTCGCGAACGGAGCCCTGGAAGAAAAATATGAATTTTGAGGGGTTTAGAGTGGTTTTTTTGAACTTTTGAGGTGTTTTTGGGTCTGAAAATCGTATTTTTAAGCCCAGTAAGACTTCAAAAGCTTCGAAAATGAGAATAGTTGAAAATATGAGTTTTCGACGGTTTTAAAGTGATTTTTCAGCTTTTGAAGTCATTTTAGTCGCGGAAATCGTATTTTTGAGCCCGGAAAGCCTTTGAAAAACTTCAAAAACAAGAAAAATAGGTAAAATTCTAAATTTCTAGAAATTTTACAAAGTTAATGGAATTTGTTGGCTTTTTTGACAATTGTTTGATGATTTTCAGCTTTAAATTCGTTTTTTTCAACCTTAGAAACCTATAGAAATTTGAAAATTTTTAAGAAATAATCTGTTGAAATTTTTTTCTTATTTTTCGATTTTTCCAGGATTTTTACTGATTTTCACCTCCAAAATTGCATTTTTCAGGTCCAGAAACTCTGAAAAACTTGATTTTCCACCCAAAATCACCCATTTTAATTTTCGAAAATTTCCCCCCTACCTGATATCTCTGATCTCTGTACGCACTGATATCCTTTGGCTGATCCAAAGTTCTCGGATCAAAAACCATTGTGTTTCGTTGAGAAAACTGCAAAAAACTTGATGAAAAATGAGCAATTTTGAGCGAAAATCGAGGAAAAATCGTCGGAAATTAATTGAAAAAGTAAACGCGGAATTTGCGGAGTATCGTTGCGCGCGCTGTTTATCATCGGGGGCGACGTTGGCGCGTCTTTCGTTGGGAATAGATAATAACACAGATAATAGAGAGGAGAATGATGGGAATTCGATGGAATTGAAAGAAAATGGATTAAAAAGACTGGAGAAATCGAAAAATCACAAAAAATCCATTAAAAACCGCTGAAAATTCAGAAAATTTTCACAAAAAATTGTGCAATATGAAGGCCAGAAGATTTTGTATTATTACATTTTTCTCAAACTCTCTTCCATCTTTTTTTGCGGAGGCCAAGCTTCATGTGTCATTCTGCTTCCCAAGACGGCCGTCTGTATGGTTGTCCCCGTTTTGAATTTTTGATTTTTTGGAATATTTTTTTTTAAAGTACTGTATTCACTTGGCACTGTAATTTTGATAATGACGATAAATTCGGATATTTGAAAGGTGAGGAATTTGAAAATTTGAAATGTTGATTTTTGAGACTCTTCCGGAAACAAATTTCGCTTGTACTGTTTTGAAACTCACCGCGAAATCTCTACTGTGAAAGTTTGAAATTAAAAGGGACATAGACGATTTCCGAGTGAAGTTTTCAAAATTTTGGTTTTTTCGGAGCGAAATTTGAGGAAAAGAGATATCGCTGGGATATAGTCTTCAGTACTGTAGTAGCCAGATAAGTCAAACTTTGTAATACTATTTTTCAGAACTGTTCCGATTCTCCCCGCATCTTCCGAAATCCGCCGGGTTCTACGCAGGTCCCTGGCTCAGGCTCGTCCAAGGAGCAAGAGGCCAAAACCAGCAAGCAGAGTCGGACTATGTCGAGATTGCCGCAACGACGGCAAAGCCTACCGAAATCCCAGACTGCACGAAAGAGATGCGCCCTCTACGATCCCCTAAAATCAATGCCCTCAGCTTTGAGAACCCTCGGTTCTTCACACCCCAAATACCAATCAGGGCTAATGGTGTCTCCAGCTGGGTACTCATCGACACAGGGGCACGCTTCACAGTCGCCAGTCGGAGCATCCTTTCCCTCGTCGGAGTTTCCCACCTCAGTCCACCGACAGTAGAACACGCTGTAGGCCTGGGAGGAAACAAAGTCCAGATGAGTGGTCACGCCCCAATCCGATTCGACATTGGCAGTTCTTCCATTCTCCATGAAACTCATTCCACAGTAGGAGCATGCACACCAGAAGGTCTCCACGAGTACGAGTTCATTATCGAAAACGACCTTCTCCTACGTCTTCCCAAGTTCCACCTCGATTACTCTAACAAGTACATCGACATCGGGGACGAAAAGCTTCCACTGGGTATGACCACGTGGCCCAGGATACGGTCATTCCACACAGATCTGAAGTCTTCGTGAAATGTGCGGACTCATGGTCATCTCAACCATCCCGCAGGAACACGCTCCATAATCGGATTCATCATCAACGCCCACTGTATCCGGATGGTCTTCCTTGGCTCACCGACGGAAACTTTGCCCTGTGTCCCCTCTCGGCCCATTTTCCCATGAGCTCACCTTTATCATGCCCACACACATTCCAATCCCAAACCCCGCCCATCACCCTATAAAAGCCCTCAACGCGCTGGATCCAGGTTCGGATATTATTCCTTTTGTAAGGGATAGAATATCCCTTATTAGGTATCTGTAATTAGATTACAGATACGGTTATACAGGTTCTAGAACTCTCTAGTTTGCTCTAGGCTTCTCCTTTGATCGATGACGCATACGATCGCCTCTGGGATCAAAGGAGGAAATTACTTCATCTGTCCAGGACAGAAGTCTCGCGCTCCGCGGCTCGCACGCTCTCTCTCTATCCACCCTCAATAAGACATTCTTTCAGATGCTGACAGTCTCCTGACCCAGTCCTTGGCCGTCTCGATTCTCCCAGAAGACAACACTCCTGCTCCAACCCCCGCATCAACACCCACGGAATCCGGGACGCCAATTTCTCATCTCTCCATCGTCCCTCATACTTTCAACCCCATTATTATGCTCCACATTCCGTTCCCAAGTCCCGCCCCCCTTACCCTATAAAAGTCCTCCAACACGACGAATCGAGGCTCGGACATTATTCTCTCTTAATTTATGATTCTCGTCTTCACCTTTTCTTGTACTCCTCCTTAGGGAATTGCTCCCCTTTCTCATCTCTCTCTTTTGTTACCTTTTTATGCTCTACTAGCGTTTATTACAAGTTCAATAAACACAGATAACCGAAATACTCCGGTTGAGACTTGGTAACCCAGAAAGGGGCCCGCATAGCTTTTAGTCTTTGAACTATTGCTAAATGTCTCGTCTTTTGTAAATTCCCGCTAGGGAATTCTCCCCTTTTTATCATCATCTTTTTTGCTTTTGCTACGCCATTGACTAGTTCGACTTCGAATAAACCTATAATGATCGACGTGTTCCCATCTTAAGCGTTGGCTAACCAAAAGGGGCCCAGGATACGTTTATTTTCTTATGAGGGTAAGTCATCTTTCACAGACGGCAAGATGTCACTATGGCCCTTTGCTCTGTAAGCCCCTAGTACAGAAATAATTTTAGTACAGAAATAATTTTTACATTCTTTTTTGATAATTTTTGCAGTTGGCACCAAAAGTCTAGCTGTTACGGTTACCGTCTAAAAATTGGATGTCACAAATGGAAATCAAACTTTTTTGATGATTACTATAATCAAGCTTTGATATAAATCTAGTGGTTTTTAAATTTTAGTGAAAAAAATTTTTTTTTTTAATAAAATTTATTTTTTCTCCCGAAAATGACCGACAACCTATCCTGATTTTTTGTAAGTACACTAAATCAAATGCGCTCTTTCTTTTGATCATAATTTCAAAACTCTCTCAGGACAAAAAGGTCAACTTGGGATTGCTACTTTTCACAAATTCCTAATTTTCAAAGAAATTATTTTCATTGTTTTTACTAAATACCATGTTAAAGCCAAGTAAATTTGACACATTTTGATATAAAAATCTTTTTGATTGGTCAATTACAACTCAAGTTATGCGTTGTCAAAGTCAGAGTAGACCCATCTCACCAAAAAAACTTTATGTCGGCATATCTCGGGAAGGGGGGCCCCTCAAAAAAATCGCTTTGTGGGTTTCCCTACATCTATGAGTAGTATCGATTTATGGCCACTTCAAAAAAATTCAGTGGCAACACTTGGATAGTAATACATGTCAAATATTTCAAATTGGATTGTTACAACTTTCTGGTGGCAGAAGCAAGAAGTCAGAAAATGGGTTCCGTTTAAAACGTTTATTATAAAAATCATTAAAAATTGTAATCCGTTCGTTCCTTAAAATTTAAACGCGAAATCATTTTCTTTTGAGATGCTCTTCCAGAAATTGTTCCTCTGTCCAGTTCCATACTCCAAACTTGAAACCGTCCGGTGTGATTGCCAATGATGCCACACGCCCATCCGATTCTCGAACTATATAGTGATGACTCTTGAATGATTCTTTGTCAGAGGCACCAGAATATGCCATTTGGTATTCAAATCTTGGTGGATCTTTGTCCAAATCGAGTTGTTTTATATCGCATTTTTCTATTATTTCGTCCATATTCAACCATTCTAAGTGGCACCCAACTGTCAATAATTCCATATTCCCATAGGCGATTTTTGATTTCCACGCTAACAAGAACTCAATCACTGTGGTGCTGTCCACGTGACCACCATCGACACCCGACACTATCAACCGTTTTCCATTGAATTTTCTTAGAAGGTCGCCAAAATTATCATCCAACGAGAAAATCTCGAGCTCGGAAATCTGACTCAATTCCGGAATATCCAAAATGTCACAACTCTTCATTTGAAAGTGGTATATGCAATCCATGTTTGGCGAAAGCAACAACAGATCCTTCAACGTTTTCTCCAGCTCTTTTGTATGCAATATATAAAAAACGCCTTTGGTGATATGTTGCAGTAGTGGAACGTGGTGACTCAGTGTCCCCCCAAATGACTCTCCGTCATCGACGAACAGTTCGTATTCCATAAGAGGTCCGACTAGAGTGTAGATCAAATTGTAAAAGCAATGAAGAAGATACTCTCCGTGCTCTTGCTCCAAGAAAACAATCATTGGCTCGTGGTCGGTCGCTGGGCTGAAAGTTGAGGCACTCAGGCAATTTTAGGGAGCAGGTTGGGGTGTATCTGGGTGGTATGTGGGAGTTACCCGAGGATTTTGGGAGTTACCTGTTGATTATGGGAGTTACCCGGCGAAAACGGGAGTTACCCATTTTGGGAGCTACTTGGGGGATTAGTGGGAAATGGGAAGTTCCCAACTGCCCCCCACAACAAACGGGAGCCTTGTGGGAGCTGCGCGGGGATTAGGATGCCGACCGGTGGGGGGTAGACGGGAGGTAAACGGGAGCTACATGGGAGCTACGCGGGATGCATGCGGGAGGTAAATGGGAGCTAAGCGGGGGCTACCACCCGCCCCGCGTGGCGTCCAAACGGGAATTACCCAACGAAAACGGGAATTACCCGACGAAAACGGGAGTTACCCGACCATTTTGGGGCGGCTCCCATATGTTCCTGGGAACCGCCCCGAAATGGTCGGGTAACTCCCGTTTTCGTCGGGTAACTCCCAAAAATTGCCTGAGCAATTTTATAATTTTTTTCTAACACCACCGAGAAAATGCGAAAATCAGTTTCTTCTATTCAACATATTCGCACTGCAAAATCGACTCGATTTGAATTTCGCTTTTGGCGCCTTTTTCAAGTCCGGCACCGGCCGACTAGAGTTATATAATTCTGCGGAATTCTATATAAAAATGTATTTGGAAATCTGACAGACGTTACGTAAAAAGCATAACTCTAGTCGGCCGGGTTTAAAAAAAAGCGCGAAAAGTGAAATTCAAATCGAGTCGATTTTGCCGTGCTAATATTTTGAATAGAGGATACCGTCGAATTAATTGATTTGTACCGCCGAATTGTGGTACTCCCGAATCATTGTACCCTTGAATTTTGTACCACAAAATTACAAATTTGTACTTCATTGTACGCCTCGAAATAAATGCATTTTTAATCTGCGGGAAAGTTACAATTTTTCATTTATAATGCTTGCTAATCGAAACGTTCACTCACCAACAACGCAACTCCAACCCAAATAGGCGCAACTTGCAAACAGTACTGTTTCCAATTTCCGAAGACGGCCTCATCATAATAAACCTATCCGAATCACTTTCGATTTCCCACGAATTCTCTGTGTGGTTGAAAAAAACCTGAAGGCGTCCAATTTTTGGTAGTTCATGCTTCAACAGATTTCGAATATAGGTCATGTGCTTCTTGGAACATTGCGTGAAAATCAACAAGTCGGCTAATGGTAAGTGACTCAATATCTCTTTGCTAACCAAATACGGTAAGTTGTTGAATTTCATGACTAATCTGCAAAGAAAAGTTTTAAATATTCAAAGTACAAAAGTGAAGCAAAACGGGGTTCCAAGTTCAAGATTCAATAAATGTCAATAATCGAGATGAAATTAATATGGACCGTATAATATGGTCAGTATGAACTAATTGAGTGTTTGCGTGTGGTGAATGAACGAGACAGATCGATTTTTTTTCTGTACTCTCGACGCACTCAGTGTTAGATGCATTTTCGCGCGCACATATCTCGCGTAACGTGTCTGCGTTGCAGTTTCGGAGACTAGAAATGAGTTCTTCAGGATCGATATTACGTACACTCAGAACTGCAACAGGGAAACCAATAAAACAATTATTTTTTCAATTTTCCTAGGGGGGTATTCAACAGGGAAACCAATAAAAGAGTGTAGGAAGGGGCGGGGCTTATAATACAATAACGAATTCGTAGAACATTTTTTTCTATATTACATAGACTATAAAATATACTATGTACTGTTTTTTTTCGATTTATTGGTGGAAAATCAGCATGTAAAAACTCGATTGGCAAAAAATTTATTTCGTTTAAAACGTTCATTATAAAATCATTATTACATTGCAATACTTCTAATCTGTTCGTTCCTTAAAATTTAACCGCGAAATCATTTTCTTTTAAGCTCTTCCAGAAATTGTTCCTCTGTCCAGATCGAAACTGCAAACTCGAAAGACTGTGGTCTGATTATTAATGATGCCACACGTCCATCCGATTCTCGAACTATATAATTATCACTTTTTAATAATTCTTTGACAATGCAACATCTATATCGTACGTGATATTCATAATTCGGGAGATCTCTGTCCAAATCGAGTTGTTTTATATCGCATTTTTCTATTATTTCTTCCACATTCAACGATTCTGAGTCGCACTGAACTTGCAATAATTCGATGTTCCCATAGGCGTTTTTTGATTTCCACGCTAACAAGAACTCAATCACTTTGGTGCTGTCCAACTGACCATTATCGCCACCCATCACTGTCAACCGTTTTCCATTGTATTTTCTTAGAAGGTTGCCAAGATTATCATCCAACGAGAAAATCTCGAGCTCGGAAATCTGACTCATTTCCGGAATATCCAAAATGTCACAACTCTTCATGTGAAAGAGGTATATGTAATCCATGTTTGGCGAAAGCAACAAAAGCAACATTAACTTTCTCTCCAGCTCTTTTGTATGCCATGAATCAAAAAAGCTTTTGGTGATATGTTGCAGTATTGGAATGTGGTAAGTTAGTGTCCACCCTTCTGACTCTCCGTCATCGACGTACAGTTGATATTCCGTAAGAGGTCCGAATAGAGTGTAGATCGAATTGTAAAAGCATATAAGAAGATACTCTTCGTGCTCTTCCTCACCGAAAACAGTCATTGGCTCGTGGTCGGTCGCTGGGCTGAAAGTTGCGACAATTTGAAGTTTTTTCTTTCAACATTCCGTACTATTTTTCAGTTAAAATGCTTTCGGATCAACACTTTCACTCACCAACAACGCAACTCCAACCCAAATAGGCGCAACTTGACAACAGTACTGTCTCCAATTTCCGAAGACGGCCTCATCATAATAAACGTATCCCTTTTATCGTCAATTTTCCACAAATTCTTTCTCGAATCCTCGTTGTCTCTGGTAATGATCGAAATCGGTCCGATTTTCGGTAGCTCATGCTTCAACAGATATTGAACATAGGACATGTGCTTCTTGGAACATTGCGTGAAAATCAACAAGTCGGCTAATGGTAAGTGACTCAATATCTCTTTGTTAACCAAATACGGTAAGTTGTTGAATTTCATGACTAATCTGAAAAGAAAGGTGTTGAATATACAAAATAAAAAAATGAAGCAAGACGGGGTTCTAAATTCAAGATTCAACAAATTGTCAATAGAATGTACCTATCGAATCGACTGTTGACTGACTATCAAACCTTCGATTGAAAGATAAGCGACAATTTGGCTAGCGTTACGGTGACGGCACACATTTGATGTGCGCTCTTGCATTCTGCATAACCTATATCCTTTTGGAACCCTAATAAAGCATTGATCTTTCGAATGCAAGACAAAAACTATATTTGAAATATAACATACTATTTTCAGTTTAGTTATTTTCAATTCTCAGACAGAATATTAAAAGGCGATAAAAAGCAATGTTGTGTTTTAACTTCGGTAAAAGTAGTGAAAAAAGGAATAGTGAAAAACCTCGTCTTGCAAATCTGAGTGTACGTAATATCGATCCTGAAGAACTCGTGTCTGGCCTCCAAAACTGCAACGCAGACCCGCTACGCGAGATATGTGCGCGCGAAAATGCATCTAACACTGAGTGCGTCGAGACTACAGAAAAAATCGATCTGTATTTGTTCATTCACCACACGCAAACACTCAATTAGCTCATACTGACCATATTATACGGTCCATCTCGATTTTTCTGTTCATTTCAACTCGAGTGGTATATCTACTGACATTTATTGAATCTTGAATTTGGAACCTCGTTTTGCTTCATTTTTTTACTTTGAATATTCAAAATCGTTTTTATTGCAGATTAGTCATGAAATTCAACAACTTACCGTATTTGGTTAACAAAGAGATATTGAGTCACTTGCCATTAGCCGACTTGTTGATTTTCACGCAATGTTCCAAGAAGCACATGTCCTATATTCAGAATCTGTTGAAGCATGAACTACCGAAAATCGGATTGATTTGGATCATTACCAGAGACAACGAGGATTCGAGAAAGAATTTGTGGAAAATTGACGATAAAAGGGATACGTTTATTATGATGAGGCCGTCTTCGGAAGTTGGAGACAGTACTGTTTGCAAGCTGCGCCTATTTGGAATGGAATTAAGTTGTTGGTGAGTGAACAGTAGTCAACGAGTATTTGTCTAAAAGTTTGGAAAAGCTAAAACTTTCAGCCCAGCGACCGACCACGAGCCAATGATTGTTTTCGTGGAGCAAGAGCACGGAGAGTATCTTCTTCAATGCTTTTACAATTCGATCTACACTCTATTCGGACCTCTTATGGAATACCAACTGTCCGTGTTCAATCATGAGAAACAAACTCCCCACGTTCCAATACTGCAACATATCACCAAAAGCTTTTTTGATTCACGGCATACAAAAGAGCTTGAGAAGACGTTAAAGGATCTGCTGTCTCTCTCGCCAAACATGAAACACATGTACCTCTGTGAAATGGAAAATTGTGACTTTTTGGATATTCCGGAAATTAATCAGATCCCCGAGCTCGAGATTTTTTGGTTTAACGGTAATTTTGGCGAACTTTTGAGAAAATTTGCTGGAAAACAGTTGAGAGTAGTAAGTGTCAATTATGATCAGTTGGATAGTACCACAGTGGTTGAGTTCTTGTCAGCATGGAAGTCAAATAGCGCATATGAAAATATAGAAATATTGACAGTTCAGTGCGGGTCAGAACCTTTGAATGAGGACGAAATATTAGAAAAATGCGATATAAAACAACTCAATTTGGACAAAGATGCACCAAGGTTTGAATATCAAGTATCAACTGTACTTGGCTCTCTCAAGCAATCTTTCAAGAGTCATCACTATATAGTTCGAAAATCGGATCGGCGTGTGGCATCATTGAGAATCACACCAAAATCTTTCGAGTTTGGAGTATGGAACTGGACAGAGAAACAATTTCTGGAAGAGCATCTAAAAGAAAAATGATTTTGAGATTAAATGTTAAGGAACGAACAGATTACAAGTATTGCAATGTAATAATGATTTTAAAATAAACGTTTTAAACGGAATGCATTTTCTGGAAATCGAATTTTCACACCATGTTTTTCGACCAACAAATCTAGAAGACAGTACATTGTTTTTTTGGAAGTCTATTAATGTGAGGACGAAATAAAAATAGGAACTAAAAGAACAGACGTAAACTCAAAAAAGTTTGAGCTGGAATTGTGGCCTGTGTTGTTGGTGAGTGTAGCTGACAATTATTTTTCAAGCTTAAAACATTGAATTTCCGTCCTAGTAAGTTCTAACTGCCGAACCTTATTTGGGCCTATTTAAGACAACTTTAAAGTTTCCAAGTAACTTTGGCTCAGCCGAGTAGGGGCTTGACTACCAGGCAAGGGTTCGATTTCACCAAGGCTCGAATTTTTACTTAGTTTTTTGTGAGTACTTTTGATTATTTTTGATCAACCATGGTGGCCTAGCGTGGGTTGGCGCCTCAGTGTCAGGTGAGCATGGAATGCATGGAGTCGCATACTGGCTGAAAAAAAAGTTTTGGATTACTGTAGACTACTGTAGCTTACGTCTGGATTTGTTTTGATATGGGTTGAATAGGGGAGTCGGTGACTGGTAGGATACGGTAGACATCGATGCTTGGAGCAAAATCACAAAAAATCCATTAAAAACCCGCAGAATGTGAAAATTAAAAATTTTTACACAAAGAAACAGTTTGGTAAACATTTATGAAGGCTAGAAGCTTTTGTATTATTACACTTTTTCTCTAACTCTCTTCTATCTTTTTTGCCGAGGCCATGCCGGCTTCATGTGTCATTCTGCTTCCAAAGACGACCGTCAGAGTGGTTGTCCCCGTTTTGTATTTTTGATTTTTCGGAATATTGTTAAAAGACTACTGTATTTTTGATTACGGCGATGAATACGGATATTTGAAAGGTGAGGGTTCTAAAATTTTTAAATTTTGATTTCTGAGATTGCGGAAAAAATAGATACTACTGTTTCGAAATTGAAGTAGCGATATCTCACCACGAAAATGTTATCTTAAAATTTAAAATTTAAAGAAACATAGTTTATTTTCAAGAAAAATTTCACCGCTTTTTGCACAAAAACTTGTTAAAAATCATTTAAAAACAAGAAAAATCGAAAAATTTGGCTGAAAATCGGAAAAAAAGTCTTATGATAGGATTTTCGTGGCGAGATATCGTTGGGTATAGAATTTTTAGTACTGTATACAACGAGCTTTACGAGATTACCCAGGCAACCGAGACCTGCCTCGGAAATCTCCGCAATACGGTACAGCTGAAAACCGAGTCGTTGATCCAGTTCAAGGATGCTGTCGTCGTCGACCTGGCCTCCATCCACCAGCGCATGCAGACACTCACCAAGCTCTCCGCGGATCGTTTTGATGGAACGGAGTCTCGCCTCAAGACCGTCGAAGGTAAGTTGGGGGGCTAAGAAGCCCACAATGAACGGGTTCCCATCTCCCCTCCAGGTAACCGGCCGCGATATCCCTTACTGTTGTAAGGGATATCGCTATCCCTTAGGATACCGTAATTAATCATCTGATTATTCAGTCTTCTATTAGGCCAAATCCTCTCTGGAATTTGATCTTTTAGTTGGCTTTAACTTTGCCCTCCGCCGACTCAGGCTCCCATGAATTCCTAGCTTGGTCACCTGAGCTGATGATCCGTCCTGGACAGATAGATTCTAGCTTCCGCCTTTTCTAAAACTCTCTGGGAAATACAGTTTCTAATATAGAATATTCCAGGTCGATCATCACACATCACCACACTCTCCACGACCCCAACACTCTCTCCCCAACATTCCACTGGAACGCCCCAGCAAATTCCCATTTTCTCCTTTCTGATCCCTTCCCATATGATGTGCCCCAAACCACGCCCAATTCAAGGACTATAAATATTGCATCCGTTGTATGTTCAAGGTTTTGAGTTTTATCAGCTTCCCCCCCCCCCCCCCTTTCCTATCCCTTCTGTCCTATCACTCCCTTTGTGGCCGGGCTTTGCCCTGGCCCTTTCCTTTCCTACGTATCCTCTTATCAACTCAATGAACCTATAACAACAAAAACCCTGTGTTCTCTTATTCTGTTGACACCCCGACTGTAGCTCCGGGTAATCGGACGCCAATTTTCTCCACTGAGCGTGAAAAGGCTCCTGACATGTAATGTACCCCAATTGTCCCCCGGGGATTTGGCTGAAAGTAGGCTCATTAAAACAAGCACAAAAAGTTATGCAAGAACACAAAGCCTTTTTTGCTACCGTTTGGTACTTTTTGAGAAAATCGACTTTTTAATAAAATTTTCGAAATTTCAAAAATTCAACTTCAAATGATCACAGTTTTGTTCAAACTTGTTCAAATTCACCAAACTAAAGTGTGTTTTGTAGCTAATATAATGAAATTTAAGAAATCAATTAAAAATGTTTTTTTACTTTGTGGTCCCCCCACTTATGACCCAAAATGCAATGCTGCTCCATTGCCAAAAAGTGCCTAGCAAAAGTTTGACGGTCGAAATTTTGTTCAAACTAATTTTAAACGATTCAGCATGTGAAAATTACTAAATACGCAAAAATTTAAAAAAATTCAACCGTGGAAAAATTTTTTATAAAAGTTTGAAAAAATGAAATTTCGAAAAATTTTGAGAAAAGTCAATTTTTCAATTGAAAGTTGTACAGCAAGGTATAAATTTGTTACTGTTTTCAAATTTACCGTTTTATGCCCTTTCAAATGAGCTATAAATTATTAAAATTGCGCAATTTTGAAGCAGCTTATGAAGGTTTCAAAGTTACTGTAGTGTTTTCAGTGACGAGCCAAAAATCGAAAAAAATGAAAATGGAGCTAGAAACTCAAACTTTGTTGTATTTTGTAGGAAATTTTGATACAAACCAAATTGTCAACTACAACTTTTCTCTAACTCTACACCCAAGTCTGATAACACTGAAAATAGTGTTTGATACAAGGTTTTATCGAAAAACTGTGTTTCTACGACCTGGATGAAGAGTTAGAACAAAGTTGTAGTTGACAATTTGGTTTGTATCAAAATTTCCTACAAAATACAACAAAGTTTGAGTTTCTAGCTCCATTTTCATTTTTTTCGATTTTTGGCTCGTCACTGAAAACACTACAGTAACTTTGAAACCTTCATAAGCTGCTTCAAAATTGCGCAGTTTTAATAATTTATAGCTCATTTGAAAGGGCATAAAACGGTAAGTTTGAAAACAGTAACAAATTTATACCTTGCTGTACAACTTTCAATTGAAAAATTGACTTTTCTCAAAATTTTTCGAAATTTCATTTTTTCAAACTTTTATAAAAAATTTTTCCACGGTTGAATTTTTTTAAATTTTTGCGTATTTAGTAATTTTCACATGCTGAATCGTTTAAAATTAGTTTGAACAAAATTTCGACCGTCAAACTTTTGCTAGGCACTTTTTGGCAATGGAGCAGCATTGCATTTTGGGTCATAAGTGGGGGGACCACAAAGTAAAAAAACATTTTTAATTGATTTCTTAAATTTCATCATATTAGCTACAAAACACACTTTAGTTTGGTGAATTTGAACAAGTTTGAACAAAACTGTGATCATTTGAAGTTGAATTTTTGAAATTTCGAAAATTTTATTAAAAAGTCGATTTTCTCAAAAAGTACCAAACGGTAGCAAAAAAGGCTTTGTGTTCTTGCATAACTTTTTGTGCTTGTTTTAATGAGCCTACTTTCAGCCAAATCCCCGGGGGACAATTGGGGTACATTACATGTGAGGCGCATGCAGATGCTTATGAAGCTCTTCGAGGACATCCAGCCCGGACACTGGACCCCAAGCGCAAAACAGAGTTGGCTACAGCTACCATGCCTCAGCCAGTCACAGGGGGCATAGTGAACGTTTTGGTCCCAACGCGTCCCATCCTGACCCTCCTTTCGATGGATCTGCTATGCTACTGTTAGTGGTAAAAGTCTCGCGCTCCAGAGCTCACACTCTCGCTATTTCAGCCCACAATTAGACATTCTTTCAGATGCCGACAGTCTCCTGATCCGATCTCCGGACGTCTCAACCCTCCCGAAGGACAACGTTCGGTTCCAGGCTCGGATTTTATCTGTTTTTAACTTATGATTTTCTTTTTGATTCTTTATCTTTTCTCCTAGGCATTCTTCCCCTTTTCTGTCTCCTCTTTGTTTAGCATCTTTAAGTCAGTGAAAACCCCGTAATAGCCGATTCGATCCGGTGTTAGTCTTGGCCCAGTAAGCTTTATTGTGTGCCTTGATATTGTGGATTTCTGACCTCAAATGAACCTATAATAACCGATATGTTTCGGTTACTGTCTTGGCTCACCAAAAAACTTTTGAATTTTCAGCACGGGGGTCGAAAAAGAGAGGTATGCAAACGCGCTCCACTGATTTGTCCCTTTTTTCCGAACTTTGACGCCTTCTGATTCAAATTTCAGTGTTTTTTTCTGAATTTTTTTTGCGTCAGAAAAATTCAGGACTAAATTTAGTACCGGAATAAAATAAACATTTCAAAAAAATGAGCGGAATTCGGGTCTAAAAAATTAATTTTAGCCCCGGCTTCTCCAGAGAGCGCGTTTGCATACCTTTGTTGTTCGACCCCTGTGTGCAAGAGGAATTTCCAGAATTACAAGTCATAGTGGTCATCAGTGTGTCGCATTCGAAATTTTTCCGTCGACAACTCCCTTCTTCGACCGAAACTTCGACGAGACTTCGACGAAATTTCTTCGAAGCTTTGTCGAAGTCACTTCGACGAAACTTCGACAATCTTTGAAGTTGTTTCGAAGTCACTTCGAAGTCACTTCGAAGAATTCGTCGAAGTTTTGTCGAAACTTCGACAACGTTTCGAAGTTGCACTAAACAGCGCGCGGCGCGGAATTTCGGAGCATCGTTTGCTTTGTTTTTGTTTTGTTTTTCTTTGTTTCGTTGTTTTTTTTCTTTCGATTCCTTAATTTTCGTATTTTCTCTATCAAGTTTCAATCAAAACAATAAAATTTACACAATTTCCAAGGAACTACTCGATTTGTGGAGAAGTTGCTCAGCGGATTTCGATTTTTAATGTTTTAAATCGATTCAGGTAAATTATTATCATAAAAATACGTTTCTGTTTAAAATTAAAATTCAGCGGCTAAGTAATTATTGATTTTTGTCATTTTTTTATTGGAAAGCTTTCAGAAAATGGCGCCTGCGGTGAAGCCGATAGTGAAGAAAAGTAAAAGGAGATCAATTGTTTGGAAGTTTTACGAAGAACCGATTGATTCTAAACAGAAAGATGTCAAGATCAAGTGCCCAAGATGTTCCGCTTCCATATCGTTCTCCTCATCCACATCAGGATTGATAGACCACCTCGAAACCCAACATCCTCTAGATTTTCAGAAATTAAAGAAGTTAGAGGTAACCTTTTTGAAATAATTAACTGGAAGAATTGATTCCATTTTTTATAGGAGAACAAATGCACTGAATCGGTTTTTTCTTCGAGAGAAGTTGAAGTCCAATTAGCCAAGTAAGTTCATTGATAATGAGAATGGCAATTATTTCTTGCTTACTTCATCATTTCAGATCATTTGCAACTGGACAAATTCCGTTCAATTACTCAGAGAACCCAGAATTCCGAAAATTTTTGCATATGAAGCCTATGGATTTTAGAGCTCCGAGTGCAGATAAAATGAAAAAGTTGGTGACTCAAATCGCTTCTGATTACTTGACCAGCGTGGAAGATGAAATGAAAGGAATTGTAAACTACACGTTATTGACTGATGGATTTTCAAATGATAAATGGAACTATTGTTTCTATAGCGTTCATGTATCATTTTTCGATGAGAATTTGGATCGTCAAGTGAAGGTAATCTAATGGGTCGAAAACAAGTTCAAAAATCCGCTATTTTATTTCAGATATGTGGATTAAAAGCAGTTCAAAAAGGAGATGCAGAGACTATTGCATCCGCCGTGAATGAAATTTTGAACAGTGTCAAGCTGCGTTTCCAGCAGTGTTCTATGATCACTTGTGATGCTGGTTCTCCACTAGTACTAATGTCAAAACTGCAAGGAATTCCACGGTTAGCCCACAAGTTTTTCACATAGGAAGTTTTTTTTTTTTAATTTCAGAACACACTGTTCGTGCCATCTTCTTAATCTCACTCTTTTTGACTATGCAAAAGAGAAAAGCGTCCGACCTATTCAAGCTATGGTGCAAGCTTTTGCTCGTCATATCGCAAAACACAAAACAAGCAAAGAGAATATGAGAACGTGAGTTTCTGTTTCAGACAGTAAAGAACTAGTTTTTTTAGAATGGCCACGCAAAAAGGACTCAATGAGCCGCTGCCGGTGCCACTAGGACCAACTCGATGGGCTGCTCTTCATCTGCTGCTCCACCGCTACGTTGTCTACGTAAAAAAATGTTTATTGATTCTCGCACTGTTTTTTTTTTTGTTTCAGTACGAAATCACAAAGGAGCTTGCTGATTTCAAGAAGTTTTTAGTAAAACCCGAAAAATTGGCTGAAATCAAAGAAATCGTTGAAGCCACAAAACTCGTTCACGAAGGAATCCTACGTGTAAGCTTCAAATTAGTTTTTAAAAATCATCACTTTTTGATTTGCAGCTCGAACGAGACGAATCATTCATCTCAGAAATCTTGCCCACAATTCAGTACATTATTACCCGATTAGAGAAAAACGGATCGTCCCAATCGAAAAAACTTCTCGTTCACTTCAAATTCAGATGGGACCAGTGCTTCGAAAACAAGTTTCTCAGATATGCTTTGCTGATTGATACTCGCTTCGCTTACGTAGATGGCTGGGATCAGTTGTATGATTGGAAGAGGATCGAGGATGAAATTACAGAACTTGATAACATTCCACAATCACCTCAATCTGCAAGTCCAGCGGCCACTGATGATTTTGACCTGAATCATTTTCTAGATGTACCGACGTGCAGTATGTCGACAAATGATGATCTGAAGGTACATATATATTTAAAACAAATAATGCTCATTGTTGTTTAGTCGGAACTGGTAAAGTATAAAGCTCTCATCGCCACCAACCGACCAGCCTATACGTCTCCAGTCACATTTTGGAAGGGACAAAAAGACAACCTTCCCCGACTCTACGCTATCGCCGTCATGCTACTGACGAGCCCCGCCTCCTCTTCTGTCTCTGAAAGGACCTTTTCGTAAGTATCACAAACCGACTATGTTTAAATAAATTTTACAGTCGTTGTTCGGATTTCACTTCTCAGAAGAAACGAAATAGAGCATCCGTGGAGACTCTGAACGCGATATTGATTGCAAATGAAGTTGCAAAAAAAGAGTTCGTTTCCCAATATAACCGCAAAATATTGATTTTTTTCTATTTCAGAAGAACACATATTGCATCTAATGTGGATGATTTTGAAACAATGCGTTCATCAAGTTCAGAAAACTCCGATGAAGATGAGTCGGAATGCGACGAAAACCTTTTAGAAAAACTAAGCAATACAATTGATGGTTCAATTGAGGACGATGTCTACTAAATTTCCGCCTGTTACAATTCATAATCTCCTGACTATATTTTCAATGTTTTTTGTTCATTCTTAATTATGTTTCACAATAAATTCTAATTTTTTAAGAGTTAAATCTTGCTACACTCGCTGACACCTTGAAAATGAAAGAAAATACTTATTTAATGTGAACAGTTATTTTTTAACGTTAATTTTAATAACTAATCTTCGACAAATTTTCGAAGAAATCGCATTTCGAAGTCGACTTCGAAGAACAATTCTTCGAAGTCGACTTCGAAGAAATTCGTCGAAAGTGTCTTCGAAGTCACTTCGGTCGAAGGTTCGAAAAAATTTCTTCGAAGTCACTTCGACGAAACTTCGACGAAATTCTTCGAAGTTTCGTCGAAGTGACTTCGAAGATTTATTTCGAACCTTCGACCGAAGAATTCGTCGAAACGGCTTCGAAGCGACACACTGGTGGTCATCTCATTGCAATTGCTCAAGGTTATGGCTGAATTCTAATTTGCTTGAATTTCAATTGTTTTTTCTCAGTTTAATTACCCAAATTCAATATTTAAAAATGTATGCAAAAAAAAATGCGATTTAATTTTTCACAACTTCCAGACCACGCGGGCTCGTTTTTACGACTTGACATTCTTTTCACCGAATTCTACGTACTCGATTACGTATTCTCCCAAATTTTCAGAGATATTGCTCATTTTTTTAGTCAATAAATCTTTTTTTTGAAATGTGGAACACACGGCACCCTGGCACTCGAATCGGTTTGAATTCGCGCCACTGTAGGTCCGCAATCACTACGGCAAAAAATCTGTGCATTTTTGCGTAAAATTTTGGGTGAAAACTTCAACCTTGTCGCCCAACATTTCGGCCAGTTTTTCACGGTCAAAAGTGCATAGCAAATGTTTGCAGAAAAATTTCAGATCCAAAAAGTATAAAAACTTCAGATTTCGTCAGATATTCAGATAGAAATCGATCATCTTTTATATAAATTTTAAACGCTTATAACTCCTTTAACTCTGAACGAAAATGTATGATTTTATACTTTTTGAATAGATACTTTTTCAACTTAAAAAAGTTGGGAAATCGTTTTTTGAAAAGTGTTTCTAAAAAGCTGTTATCCTTAAAAACGCCGATACCCCGTTGTAAATTTTTCTGGGCATACTGTAGTTTACAAAAAAAAATATTTTATGCGCAAGGATAAGCTACAAATCGGGCGTCAACTACCGCGTTGACTCATTCGTCGATCAGGGTGCCGTGGAACAAAAATTCAAAAAATCCAAAATTTTTGTCGGGAAATCGCATGCGCCTTTAAACTGGGATACGGTAGCTGAATTTTTTTTTTGGCAATTTTTTGCTGATTTTTTGTTATTTTTTGCCATTTTTCTAGTTTTTTGGCAGAATTTTTGTGAAAAATTTGATTTTTTGAGCAATTTCTCAATCTAACATCGCCTTTTTTGCAAATTTTCCCGGTGAAAATGTGAATTTTTCGACGAAAATCGTTGCTTTAAACTTTAAATCACTTTATCTCAAGAACTACTTGACCAATTTTTTTGAAAATTATACTAATCAAAAGAGAATTTGATGGAGATTATGATAGAATTTTTAATTATCACAAAATTTGAATTTTGAAAGATTTTAGAGGGAAGAATCTGAAAAAAGTAAAAAACGCGCCCTAGGAGCGCCGATTTAATTTTTTAAAAACACATTGTTGGTTTTTAGTTCGATTTTCCGATTTTAAAGGCTTATTTAACGCTAGAATTGTCGAAAAATTTCAGATTTCCTCAAAAAATGTCAAACGACGGCGGCACCAATAATATTCCGTTCCCGGAATCTTCTGGAGCCGTCAGAAATCCGCCGACGCCTTCTGAATCGAATTATGAGCCTCAGTGGAATCTGGAACCCCAATGGAGCTCACATCAACATTATTCGTGGTGGGATTGGAATCAAGGAGATTATGAGAGATATCAACAGTATTATGAGCAATATCATGTTAGTTATTTTGAATTGAGTAAAAAATGGAGGGAAATTTGAAAAAAAACGAGCTAAAAATATGGAAAATTGAAGGAAAACGCAAAATTTTGACCCAAGAACTTTTAAATTAAAAAAAATAATTTTCGGTCAAAGTTTTGTATTTTTGAGCCAAAGATTCTTATTAAAGCCAAAATTCATAATTTTAAGCCAAAAATCCACTATTTTTAGCCTAAAACCGTTAATTTTAACCAGAAATTTAATTTTTCACACAAAAATCCATTTTTCAGAGCTACCAGCGGGAGCAATACCAAATGGAGCACAATGTAAGGATTCGGAGTTTTTGGCTCAAAATTTTGGTTTTTAGCCTGAAAATCCGTATTTTTGAGCCAAAATTCATAATTTTCAGCCCAAAAATTGTAGTTTTAAATCAATTTTACGACTTTGACTCAAAAATCCACATTTTATGGCTCAAATCCCTCAATTTTAAGCCAAAAATTCAATTTTTCACACAAAAATCCATGTTTTTTTCAGAGCTACCAGCAACAACAATATCAAATGGAGCAAAGTGTAAGGATTTGAAGTTTTTGGTTCAAAATTTTCGCTTTTTCGGCGAGAAATCTAAATTTTTGACTGAAATTGGTCAATTTTGCGATCAAAAATTCAATTTTTGAGCTAAAAATCCATATTTTTGGCTAAAAAATTTGATTTTCCCCCAAAAAATGTGTTTTTTCAGCTCAAAATACTCAAATTTCGACCGAAAACTCAAATTTTCCAATAAAATTTTCTAGGGTGAATTTCATCGTTTTCCACTTCACAATTGTCATTTTTGACTCAAAAATGCAGTTTTTTAGCTCAAAAATCTTAATTTTTACTCAAAATTGACCTAAAAATGACCAAATATTCTGGCTAAATTCTTTAAAAATTTTTGACTGAAATTGGTCAAGTTTGAGCTCAAAAATGCAATTTTCCAGCTAAAATTCACAAATTTGACTCAAAAATTTAAAAATTTCTTCACAAAATTTTCAGTTTTTCATTGTTTTCCACTTGAAAATGATCATTTTTGAGCTCAAAAATCTTGATTTTTACTCAAAAATCCAAATTTCCAGACAAACAGATTCTACTTCAACAGCAATGCACCATCATCGACGTCTGCGCTGTTCGAGGAAGATGATCCGGGAAAATATATGGTCTTTTTCTTCCCGAGAGGACAGCCAGTGAGTTTTGGATCGAAAATGAGCCCGAAAATCGAAGAAATGCTCATTTTGGAGCTAAAAAAGTGAAGATTTCAACGAATTTCAAGAAAAATGAGCTTTCTCCTGCTAGAAATAAAGAATTTTGAACCTGGTAGCTTTTGCGCCAATTTTGAAGATTTTGAGCTAAAAATTACCATTTTTGAACCCAAATTGCTTAAAATTGACTGAAAATTATGGTTTTTGAGCTCACAACCATTTTTTGCCCAAAAATGCTCAAAAATGGCTTAAATTACTCGAAATTTGATCGAAAATGACTTTTTTGAGCCCATAATGCTCAAAATTAGCTCAAAAATCATATTTCCACTATTTTCAGAATCTCGATTACAACGCGATGGTTCCACAAGGCTATGAGAGCTACAACGGTCAATACAGACCACGAGAAGGCCAGGTAATTTTAAAAAATAGAGAAAAAAATAAGCTAAAATGCTAGAAATATGCTAAAAAATCTGATTTTGCTCGAAAAATGCCTCAAAAACTCTCAAATTCGGCCGGAAATGGCCAGAATGAAATTGACCTGAAAATGATCAATTTTCATCTAGAAAGGCTTAAAAATGAGCAAAAACGCTTGGAAATGAGCTGGAAATGAGCTGAAAATGCTCGAAAATTGATTAAAAATCCTCAAATTTGGTCAGAATTGGCTCAAAATACTCCAAAAAAGCTTAAAATTGATCCAAAATTGATCCGAAATGGCTCAAACTCGACCAATTTGTGCTTGGAACTGCTTCAAAATTGTTGAAAATTGGTCAAAATCACCGAAAACTGGCTCATTATGCTTCAAAATGGCTCAAAATCAACGAAGACAGCGTCAAAATGCTCCGAAAGTGCTCCAAAATGGCTTAAAATTGCTCAAAATGCTCTAAAATTGGTTCAAGCTGCTCAAAATTAGCTCACAATGCTTCAAAATGGCTCAAAATCGATCGAAAACGGTCGTAAATTGGCTCAAAAGGATCTTAAGACGCTCAAAGTAGGCTTAAAATCGTTCCAAATTGCTAAAAATCCCTCAAAAATCTCAAAAATTGGCTCAAAGTGCTTCCAAATGCCTATAAATGCTTGAAAATCGGTCAAAAACAACGAAATTTGGCTCAAAATGAGCTGAAAATGCTCAAAAATAGCTTAAAATCGCTCAAAATCAATGAGAAAAGCACCAGTTTCATCATAATCGAGGAGGAGAATTAGGCTCCGCCCCCAATCATCGACGATCCCGAGGCTCCGCCCACAAATTTCAACCAAATATTGATGCCTTAAAGCCTTCAGAAGACGTAGAAGAATCTGGAGAAAGAGCTCTGGGAGCCGAAGGAAGCTCCGCCCCCAAAAAGGAAAAGTCAGAGTATGAGAAGGAGCGTATTAGGGTAAGAGGCTCCGCCCCTTAAAAAAAGCTCAAAATGCTTGAAAATCGGTCAAAAACGACGAAATTTGGCTCAAAATGATCTAAAAGTGCTCGAAAAATGCTTGAAATCGCTCAAAAACAATGAAAAATGCCCCAAAATCTTTTTTTTTCGAAAAATTCTTTTTTTTTTCAGGAAAAAAAGCGACGGTATCGACAGAATGTGGAGGCGAGAAAGAAGAAGTCTATTGCGGATTCTGGAGATTTCGGAGATTCAGAAGGCTTCGAGGATTCTGGAGCCGAGGTGTCGGGGAATTTTGAGAATTTGGAGGAGCCGGAAGACGTCAAGAAAGATTCTGAAGGATCTGGAGACGTTGGGAAGGATTCTGAAGTCCAGAAGGATTCAGAAGGCGCCACGAAGGATTATGGAGATTCTGAAGCCCCAAACGATTCAGAAAACGTCAAAATTGATTCTGGAGAATCTGGATGCGTCAAAATTGGAGAAAATCGGGATTCAGAGGTCCAGAAGGATTCAGAAGACGTCAGGGATCCTGAAGCCAAGATTCTAGAATTCAAGGATTCTGACGCCACCATCGTCAAAATTGAGTCTCCAGGCGACGTTGGAGCTCCAGAAGTCACTAGTACGGAATTCAAGAATCCAGAATCTTCAGAAGACGTCAAAATCGAGGATTCAGAAGGCCTCAAGGATTCTGGAGCCTTTAAAAATCGACAAGAATCCGAGGATATAGAAGACGTCAAAAGTCCAGAATCTGTAAATTCAGAAATCGCCGGAATTCAGAATTCAGAAGACGTGAAACCCCCGAAAAACTACCTGGACCCCTATAGTGAGGATTGGCAAATTTGCGATACCCCGTCTCCACCGAAAGCTCCAGAATCTGGAAATTCAGAATCTAAGAAATCAGAAGACGTCATCGTCAAGAATTCAGAATCCAACGCCAAGAAGGAGACCGCAGAATCCGTTAAGACTAAGATTCTGAAAGTCTATCACAAAGTTGAGATTCCTAAGAATTCTGAAGGATCCAAGAATTCTGAAGACGTCAAGAAGGATTCAGAAGAGGACGAAGAAGAAATTCGGAGAAAAAAATCCCGAGATAGAAGAGATGAAGCATTTGTGGCGATGATAATGGCTGGTGGGAATAATAACGAATCGGTGGGTTATTTTTGAATTTCAAATTTCGCGCCGAAATTTGAAAAAAAAATTTTGTTCCGAATTTTGAAATTTCGCGCCAAATTTTGAATTTTTCTCCAAATTCGAAACAATTCAAATTTCGCGCCAAAACAATTCAAAAAATTTTCAGAATTCAAAATTCTGTCGAATTTTCAAATTTCGCGCCAAAATTCGAAAATTGTTGAATTTTCAAGTTTCGCGCTAAAAATTTTTTTTTGAATTTTTAAATTTCGCGCCAAAATTTGGAAAAAAAATTTTGTAAAAATTAAAAAAAAAATTTTGTTCCGAATTTTGAAATTTCGCAGCAAAAATTTCTAAATTTTTCCCAAAATTCAAATTTCGCGCCAAAACAATTTAAAAACTTTTCAGAATTCAAAATTCTGTCGAATTTTCAAATTTCGCGCTCAATTATTTTTTTGAATTTTCAAATTTCGCGCCAAAATTCAAATTTTTTCTTCAGAATCCCAGAAAACGACGCGGATCATCAACGGATGACGACGAGATGGTTTCGGCGAAGAAATAATTTTTTTTTCAATAATTTTTAAATTGTTCTATTTTCAAGAATATGTGTGTTGTTGGTTGAATTGGTCCTATTATTTTTATTAAATTTTGAAATAAATTTTGAATGATTCAAAAATTAGAAGACGTTGAAGATTTTGGGGACACTTTGGGGACGTTAAAATGGTTTTAAAATTAGGGATGGAAAATTTTTAAAAAATTTGGAAAAATTTCAGATGATGTCAAAGATTCTGACGCCGAAAATTCAGAAAAAAGTGGTATTCTCTGAAAAAGAGTATTCAGATGACGTCAAAGCTCCAAAAGAAAAAAATTTTTGAAAATTCTGGATCTCGGATTCAGAAGAAGTCAAGAATTCTGGAGCCGAAATTTCAAAAAAAAATCGAAAAATTCGAATTTCGAAAGTTTTCACAACTGAGCTTTTAGAAGACGTTGCACAGCTCCAGAAGTGAAAAAAAACTCGGAAATTTGGAATCCAAGACTCCAGAATCTTCAGAAGACGTCAAGGATTCTGGAGCCAAAATATATTTTTTGAAAAGTTAAAACGTTGAATTTATTGAAACCGATTTTGGAGTCTTAATTTTGAAAATTCGAATTCCAAAAATTCAGAAACTTAATTTTTCTTTAAAAATTTCAGGAAAATTCGGAAAAATCATAAATCAAAAATCAGAATTTTATCCAGAATCTCAATTTTTCGAATTCTGTGTAAACCAAGAAAAATGGAAATTCAAAAAAGTGGTCCCTAGCAAAAATAGTAAAACAAATTTCAAATCAATTGGTTCAAAAACCAAGTTTCTAGCTCATTTCTGAGCCGAGTTATGAGCATTAGAAGTTGAAGAAGCACTCTCGGCAGACGCTCACTGGAGGAGAGACGTAGACACTCTCGTCGTCTGCGTCTCTAACCTTTGAACTTCAAATCGTCATAACTCGGCTCAAAATTGAGCTAGAGACTTGGTTCTTTGACCAATCGATTGGAAATTTTTTTAGCTATCTTTTGAACTAGTCATTTTGCAGTTTTTTAGAATATGCAAAATCTTCATCCAGTCCTTTTTTCAAATTTTGATTCATCAGTGGGAACAACTGGCATTTCACAGCGAATCTATTTAAATTTGAAGAGCAATACCATAGAACTTTGTGCAGTAACAAGTTTTATTAAGAACAATAACAATTACAAGATTATTCCCACAAATCCATGATAATTGCTTCCAATTCTTCGTAGTTTCTCTCTTCCAAATCTCCCCTCAGCAACGATTTGATTTTCAATTTGAAACGATTTTCTGGGAAGCGCAATAGTGAAGTGAACAATTTCAATTTCTTCACTTGAATGGTATCAATACGACCTCCAAAGAGTACGGTATACAGTAGTCTCAATCCCTCGTGGATTCTCATATTATATGGTCGATGGTAGATCACTTTTTGATCACCTTGGGATACTGTAAGTTGAAGGGAAAGGGTGTACTTGGGAGCTTGATTCTCTTTGATCCATTTGTAGGGTAGCAAGTTGCGTTTCAACTTTTCTATACGCTCATGGGAAACCTCAATGGACTTTTGAAGGATATTTCTCATTTTCTTATCTGGTTGGGCACTCGAAAGTATACTAATGCAGAAGTATATCTCACGCTGTGCACCTTCCATTAGAAGATTTGAGTCTGACTCAAACTCTTCAAAAGAAACTAGACGCTCTGGCGTCTTTGCCCATTTGATATCCCCTTCTTCTACAGTATTATCGAAATCCATTGGAAATCCCGAGGCGTCTAAATCAAAGTCTACAGTATCCTGACAGTCCATTGGAGCGTGATAGTTTCGATGGACACTGATTTCGTATTTTGTTCCATTTATAGTAATATAGTCCCTTCCGTAATCAAGATAGTCAATTTGAAGTGGAACTGCTTTTTCGGTTAGTTTGATTGATGGAAGACGTTGCGAGAGGTGGATTCTGGAAATTGAGGGTTTTTGAAGAGGAAATTTCAATAAGAAATGTTCAAATTACCTGAGATTTGCATTCATGTACCGTAGTACAGTCTTCAAGCTGTCGTACTGTAGGAGGATGGATGGCATTTCTGAAAACTTGGATTATTGAAAAGAGTAACAATCAAGAGGATGAATATCGATCAAAAACAGACAAAAAACGAAGAGTGCACACACCGATGGTACCCCAAAATGAATGAACGTTGGGTGTCTTGTGGCAAAGGTCATCGATTACAGTACCCTTTTTCCCATAGACTTTGTTTTGACACGTTGTCTGATGACATCGATCGATATCTCTAGTGTCTTTGACGTTTGGGAGTCTTTTGTTTAAGGTGAGAGACGCAGACAGTGTTTCCGGACGAGAAATTCAAGCAAATAGTCAATAGGAAAATTATTTCGAAGCATTTCAAATCGATTGGTCAAAAATGCAAGTTTCTAGCTCATATATGAGACGAGTTATGAGCGTTAGAAGTTGAAGAAGACGAGAGTGTCTACTTCCCCGTGAGAGACGCAGACACTCTCGTCGTCTGCATCTCTAACCTTCAAACTTCGAATGATCATTACTCGGCTCCCTGTTGGCCTAGAGCAGTGGTTTTTGGACCGAATGGTTTGAAATTTAAGGTGCAACTTTTATAAATTGAAAATCATCATGACTACCAAAAATTTTGAAACAAATTTTTCTTAGAAAATGTATTACTTTTCAACTTGAAATGTGCACATTTGAATTTGAAGATTTTCTGTGAAAAAATCAAGTCTCTAGGACACCTGTGAGCTGAGTTATGACCTTTTGAAGTTAGAGTGCAGACGACCAGACACTTCAGCTTGTGGGAGAGACGCAGACACTCTCGTCGTCTGCGTCTCTACCCTTCAAACTTCAAATGGCCATAACTTGGCTTTCAGTGGTCGTAGAAACTTGATTTTTTGACCGATCGTTTGGAAATTTTTTGGACTATCTTCTGATCTAATAATTTTGCCATTAAAACAAGTTTTTAGAATATGCAAAAATCTTTATTTATCAACTTCCAGACAATCAATAGAAATCCATAAATCTCTTCTTTGGGCACACTGGAGAGCCTCCCGAGATGAGCACCCCCTTCGATACATCGAACACAAACTGAGATTGCAAGTCCTTCAAATCTTTTCCAGTGATATTGACAATGAATTCGATTTGTTCTGGAGTCTTCCATTTCGAGGAGATCACTTCAAAGTTGACACGAGTGTAGTACGGTAGCGAGGACAACTTTCGAGCGATTTGTTTTCTATGATAGGTTCCATGGCATCCGTAGTAGAGGAAGGTCTCATCGAAGAGTCTTTCAATGGTGGCTCGATCACGAGAAACGATCACAGGTTCGACGGCTTTCAGGAAATCGTTGATGATAACGGCAGAGTCTTCCGTTTGTTGAAAGCCACTCTTTTGGCCAACGACTCCTAGGAAATGGCTTTTTTGGCATGCTGGAACAACTCCAGATTCCAATTGCTGGTCGACCTTGTTCAAAACGAACTCAGCTTCGATTGCAGATGCAGCGAATCCGGTGGCAGATACAGTATACCTGATAGATACTCCATTGTCTAGGACTGATTTGAGGGAGAACGTGAATTTGGTTCCGGATGGGATTTGGGAGAGGAGGCCGACGATTTGTTCTGGAAGTTTGTAAGGGTTTAGAGGTTTCGATGTTTTAGTGAGACTTGTTTGAGGTCAAAATCACGATTTTTGAACGGAAAGTTTTTTGAGCCGAAATTACGAATTTTTTGAGATTTTTCAGACCGAATTTTTGAATTTTTGGCAATTTTTTAAAGGAGGTGTCCGGTCAAAAATTTTTATTGCTTTAAAATATGCAGAATTTTGCGCTGATTTCGAATATCACAACGAAAACGCTCAAAAATGCCTCCAACACCCCAAAAAATCGCTTGAATAATGAAAAAGTTGCCTTGGGTGGCCGTGGCCGAACTTCGCCGAAGTGGCGCGTGGGCATGGGAAAGTGGGCGGAGTCAGCCAATGAGCGCTTTCTAACGCGCGCGCGCAACACTGCAAACGCGTTTGCTGCATTGCGCGCGCCACTTCGACGAAGTTCGGCCACGGCCACCCAAGGCAACTTCTTTATTTTTGAAGCGATTTTTTGGGGTGTTGGAGGCATTTTTGAGCGTTTTCGTTGTGATATTCGGAATCAGCGCAAAATTCTGCATATTTTAAAGCAAAAAAAAATTTTGACCGGACACCTCCTTTATGATTTTCATGTCAAATTATTCGTTTTTTCATTATAAAAACTCAAAATCTAACAGTTATTGCGTTTCAAGATCGAAAAAAAAAAGATTTTCGCAGTTTTTTTCTCAAATTTTATTTTACTGGTTCAAAAACTGAGATTTGCAGTTTTTAAATGACGTTTGGAGCTTCTTCAACGATTTTTTAATTTAAAATTCATCCAAAAGTTTTAAGATCCAAAATTTCCATTAGTGAGACTAATTGTATCCGGTATATTGGTTTTCATGAAATTTTAAATTGAAGGCTTGTTTGGTACCAAAAAACAACATTTTTTTCGATTCAATTTTAAATAACGTTTCCATTCGGGAAAATTTTCGTTTGTCCGTCTTTTGTCCGTACTGAACTCGTCTGATTACGGTATTTCCCTTTTCGCGTTGGTGAAAAGACTACGGTAGCCAACACACGCTGACGCAAGATCGCGTACTACGGACGAAATCATATTGGTTTACTTACGCTTGTTATAGACTCCTCTGCATCCCTTGAAAATGAATCCAGGCTGGAATAATCCAGAAATGATTGCTGTATCCTTCGACTCAATGGATCTTGTCATTCTAGCCAAGAACTTCTGAACTACAATATCCGCTGAATCCTGAGCAGCCATTCTATTGAAGTAGTATGAACCATCCTCGATTCTGAATCCACAGATTGCTCCAAAAAGAGCCACCAGGAGAAGTGTCGACTTCATTGAATACCGAAAATGTACGATTTTGGGGGCCTGGGGTTCTGCTTTTATAGTCGAGGAGGAAGAGGTCGTAAAACATTTTTATGCAAATTGAGCAATGAATAAATTTATGAAAGAAAGACGGAATGAAAAATCAAAATGGAGTTTTTTTTGATTCTAAAGGAGTACAGTAGGAAAAATTTCCGTCAAAAAACGAAGTCTCTAGCTCAATTTTAAGTCGCGTTATAACCATTCGAAGTGTCAATGTTAGAGACGCAGACGATTAGACACTCTCGCTGTCTGCGTCTCTCAAACGCAGCCCAAACCTTAAAGGCGCATAACTTTGCTCCAAATGACGCTAGTGTTTTCAAATTATCAGGAAACATCAGGCATAATCCGAAAAATATTTTCCCCAAGTTTCAGAATTCTAGCTCCCTTAGAAGCTTAGATATGGCTGTTTAAAGATTGACGGTTAGAGACGCAGGCGGCGAGAGTGTTTGTGTATCTCACGTTGAAGAAGAGGCGCAGACACTCTCGTCGTCTGCGTCTCTCATCTTAAGACTTGAAACGCTCATAACTCGGCTCAAAATTGAGCTAGAAACTTGGTTTCTTCACAGATTCTATGGAAATTTTATAGGCTTTTTATTCGTAAAATGCTCAACAACTTTATTCACTTTCTCAAATCACATCAGATTTCTTCCACAATCCATAATCTTTCCGAACACCAATTTCCGAGTGAGGATGTTCGAAACAATTTCCATTCGAATTCTAGACGCTCCGAATCCAGTCATCTCCACCTTTGCTAGATATAAGGCTTTCGCGGTGTCCATTTGGATTCTATTGATTTTGAATGAGATTACGGTACCCATGGGGAAACTGGTGAGGAGTTCGATGGTGGCTTCTGAAAGCTTTGGGATACGGGAAATGGGATTCAAAATTATATTACCTTCGTCATAGTTTCCGCGGCATCCCTGGAAAATGAAATTCGTCTGAAGTACTCCATGAAGTTTTCCAGAGTCTTTGGCCTGGATTCCTTCAGTAACTCGGTCTAAGATCGACTGAACGAATCCATAGCTTTTACCGAGCATCAGATTTGAGAAGCTTCTTCTCCCCGGACATCCCTTCAAGACTCCCGAACTGAGTCTCCAATGATTTCCAGCAAATCGTTCTTTGTACAAATGAAATACCATAGTTAGATCTGCAGGTGCAATTCCGGAGACAACTACAGTATACTCGATTCCCTCGTCTTCATCGGTGAAGGTGGCGGAGAGGACGTTGAAGGAGACTTGAGAGTTTGAAGGAACTTCCAGGAGACGTTTGATAGTTTGGTCTGGAAGAATTATAGTTGCAAAATGACTGGTTGCGAAATGTCATAGTTACGAAATGACTGGTTGCCAAATGTCCTAGTTGCAAATAGCCCTCTTTGCCAATTTTCATAGTTGCGAAATTTCATAGTTGTCAAATATCCTAGTTGCGAAATATCCTAGTTGCGAAATGCCCTGATTGCGAAACGTCCTAGTTGCCAAATTTCCTAGTTGCAAAGTGGCCGGTTGCGAAATGGCATAGTTGCAAAATGACCTAGTTGCCAAATGTCCTGGTTGCGAATCGTCCTAGTTGCGAAAATACCGGTTGCAAAAATACCGGTTGCGAAATGACCGGTGGCGAACGGTTATGGTTGCGAAATGTCTTAGTTGCGAAATGACCTAGTTGCCACATGTCAAAGTTGCGAAACGTCCTAGTTGCCAAATTTTCTAGTTGCGAAATGGCATAGTTACGAAATGTCCTGGTTGCGAAACGTCCTAGTTGCGAAAACACCGGTGCGTAATGTCCGAGTTGCGAAATGGTATTTGCAAAGAAAAAAAACATAGTTGCGAAATGACTGGTTGCGGAATTTGAAAGTTGCGAAATGTCCTACTTGCAAAATGGCATAGTTGCCAAATTACCATAGTTGCGAAATGTCATCGTTGCAAAATTTCCTAGTTGTGAAATGTCAAAGTTGCGAAATGTCGCGGTTGCGAAATGTCTTAGGTGCCAAATTTCATAGTTGCGAAATGTCCTAGTTGTGAAATGACCGGTTGCGAAACGTCGCGGTTGCGAAATGTCCTAGTTGCGAAATGTCTTAGGTGCCAAATTTCATAGTTGCAACCAGCCACTTTGCAACCCTACATTTCGTAACCATGCCATTTCGCAACTGTGACATTTCGCAACCAGTCATTTCGCAACTAGTTACAGAACGTCCTAGTTGCAAAATGTCCTACCTTTATCATAATTTCCCTTGCATCCATAAAATCTAAAAGTCTCCAAAAACATATCCCGAATCCATTCCATTTTCCTCGCTTTGACCAATCCATCAAGAAATTTCAAAAATGCTCGGACTACTGTAGTTGCGTCCACTTGTTTTGAGACGAAATTTGAATTCCCGCCAAACCTTTGCCTCTGATCACAACTCGGACGTCTTCCAGAAGTCAATCTCCATCCACTTCCAATCCAATCACAAGCCAATATGAATTCTCCTTGAAAAGTGTCGTATCCATCGAATCCGCTGATGGTTACGGTAAATATTAGATCCGAGTTGTAGTGGATCCAATCCGAATGATTTTGATGGATTTGTAGTTGCGATGGATTTTGAATAGTCATCAGTTTTTCAATTACGGTTTCTGGAAAACAAATTTGTTGCGAAATGGCATAGTTGCGAAATGTCCTAGTTGCGAAATGTCACAGTTGCGAAATGTCCTAGTTGCGAAAATTCAAAGTTGCGAAATGTCGGAGTTGCGAAATGACAGGTTGCGAAATGTCATAGTTGCGAAATGTCATAGTTTCGAATGGACCTGGTTGCGAAAGGAGATAGTTGCAAAATGGCATGGTTGCAAAATGCCACAGTTGCGAAATGTCCTAGTTGCGAAATGACTAGTTGCGAAATGTCAAAATTGCGAAATGACTGGTTGCCAAATGTCACAGTTGCGAAACGTCCCAGTTGCGAAATGTCGGAGCTGCGAAATGTGCTAGTTGTGAAATGGCAAGTTGCCAAATGTCGGAGTTGCCAAATGTCCTGGTTGCGAAGTGTCAAAGTTTCGAAATACTTATGACATTTCGCAACTAGACCATTTTGTAACCATGCCATTTGGCAACTATGACGTTTCGCAACCAGTCATTTGACAACGAGGACATTTCATAACCAGTCAAATCATAACTGTTCACTCTGCAACTATGCCATTTTGCAACTAGTCGTTTTGCAAACGGACAGTTTATAACTGGGACATTTCGCAACTATGACATTTTATAACTACTCAAATTATACGGTTCTCAGAGTCATTAACAGTTTCTAAATCTCTCTATTTTTGGATTTTCGAATCTCAGAATTCAGAATTCTGAAACACAATCAGTCATTTCGCAACCAGCCATTTTGCAACTAGGACATTTCGCAACCAATAAATTCTTCGCCTAATCCTCACCCCTATCATACTCTGCTCGACATCCAACAAACTTGAATCCATCCAAAAACAAGGCCGCCACATCTGCTCCTCTTTTTTCCACAATTGCACTCATAATCTTCGCCAAAAAATCAGTGACAGGGACATCCGGTTTGTAGTTTGGGTCCTGACCGGAAATCTGACCAAAAATACAGAGTAGGAGAAGAAAAAGTTTTATCATCTTTTTCAGAATCTTCTAAAATCTTTCAGAAATCGAAAATTGGAATCGAAAATTGTATGCAAATCGAATTACGGCTTTATGGTTTGGGAACAGGAACAAACTGCAAATAAAAAATTCCGAAAAAATATAAGAGAAACCAAAGAATCTGCCAACGCGCTCCTCTCCGATTCGTCGGTTACTGTAGGCTCCCAAGCCCCGCCCCTTTCCCAGTTTTCCATATAAGCGAAACCCCAGGCCCCCAAAATTCGTACATTTTTGTATTCAATGAAGTCAACACTTCTCCTGGTGGCTCTTTTTGGAGCAATCTGTGGATTCACAATCGAGGATGGTCCCTATTACTTCAACAGAATGGTTGCTCAGGATACAGCGGATACTGTAGTTCAGAAGTTTTTGGCGCGGATGACAGGAGCGATTGAGTCAAAGAATACAGTTGAAATTTCTGGATTATTCCAGCCTGGATTCATCTTCAAGGGATGCAGAGGAGTCTATAACAAGCGTAAGTGAATAGAGCAGAGAACATGGAAACCATCAAAATGTTCCAGAACAAATCGTGGGTCTTCTCTCCCAAATCCCAGCCGGTACCAAGTTCACATTCTCCCTCAAATCAGTCCTAGACAATGGAATATCCATCAGGTATACTGTATCTGCCACTGGATTCGCTGCATCTGCAATTGAAGCTGAGTTCGTATTGAACAAGGTCGACCAGCAATTGGAATCTGGAGTTGTCCCAGCCTGCCAAAAGAGCCATTTCCTCGGATTCGGAGCTCAAGATAACGCTCAAGTGATGATTGAGAAGTTCTTGGCTAGAATGACAAGATCGATTGAGTCGAAGGATACAGCTATCATTTCTGGACTCTTCCAACCTGGATTCATTTTCAAGGGATGCAAGGGAGTCTACAATAAGCGTGAGTTAATAAAGCTAGCGATTAGGGAACCACTGATATTGCGGATAAATAAGCATTTCTTGGATCAAATACGGCTAGAATAGTCGAATAGTCAATCGAAATTGAATAGCCAAACCCAACAAGGCCAATGTCTTTCATGAAACGTTCAACAAACTTAGTCAATGTTCTAGGACCCTCACAAAATAAGATGGAAACGCTACATTTAAATTTTGACTGAACTACATGATTTCGTCAGTAATCATCGTAGCATTTGACAAAATTATATGGAAAATACAAGAGTGGAGTAGTTGAATACAATATTGTAATGCGCAACGTCAAATTTAGAAAGCTGTGGTTTATAAATCCGTTAAAACTTCCAGAACAAATCGTCGGCCTCCTCTCCCAAATCCCATCCGGAACCAAATTCACATTCTCCCTCAAATCAATCCTAGACAATGGAGTATCCATCAGATATACTGTATCTGCCACTGGATTCGCTGCATCTGCAATCGAAGCTGAGTTCGTTTTGAACAAGGTCGACCAGCAATTGGAATCTGGTGTGGTGCCAGCCTGCCAAAGAAGTCATTTCCTCGGATTCGGAGCTCAGGATAACGCTCAAGTGATGATTGAGAAATTCTTGGCTAGAATGACAAGATCGATTGAGTCAAAGGATACCGCAATTATTTCTGGACTTTTCCAACCTGGATTCATTTTCAAGGGATGCAAGGGAGTCTACAATAAGCGTGAGTTATGAAAACGAGGAGCAAAGATATCAGTATTATTGAAGTAACAAGTTGAATCTAGTAAAAGTGCAAATTCGTTAGTAAATTCCAATTAGGAGAAAACTTGGTCTACAGAACTTTAGACATCACGATCATGCATAGCGTTGTTAAAAAATGATTCAATGTTAAGATCGTCATAATAAAATATTTGGTAACCAACGAAAATAGCTCAAGCCTCGGCTAGCTTATGTACGTATGACGACTAAGAGTACGCTTATATAACCATTCTGAATCACATAAGACACTTTTGAGTTCCGAATATCTTCCGATTGAATGGTGTAAGCTATGCTGATAGGTCCTGGCTACTGTGGTTATTTTATAGAAGTAAAATGTTCAAAATGTTTCAGAACAAATCGTCGGCCTCCTCTCCCAAATCCCATCCGGAACCAAATTCACATTCACTCTGAAATCCGTCCTTGACAATGGAGTATCCATCAGGTATACTGTAGCTGCCACTGGATTCGCTGCATCTGCAATTGAAGCTGAGTTCGTTTTGAACAAGGTCGACCAGCAATTGGAATCTGGTGTGGTCCCAGCCTGCCAAAGAAGTCATTTCCTCGGATTCGGAGCTCAAGATAACGCTCAAGGGATGATTGAGAAGTTCTTGGCTAGAATGACAAGATCGATTGCGTCCAAGGATACTGCTGTCATTTCTGGATTGTTCCAGCCTGGATTCATCTTCAAGGGATGCAAGGGAGTGTACAATAAGCGTGAGTAATTGGTCTAAATTGAACAAAAAAGTGATGGATTCAGTTATTCTAAAGATGAGCTAAGCTAAATCATTGTGGGTTTAGTGTACAGTACATTTCAGAGGTCTAAAACAGATACTCATAGTTGTAAAATTTCATAGGTTGAATTGCCAAGTCCAGCATTCAAGCGATTCCAGAATTTGTCATAGAACTCAAAAGCTAACCAAAAAAACGCCAATCTTAATGCTAGGTTCATAAAACGCTTTGAAAGCACACTGTTTGTTTTTAAGCCGTTACGCAGTTCCTCACACAAAAACATTGAGTTTAGGTTCAATTACTGGTACTCAAACGTATACAACTACATTTACGCTCTATCCGCTCCCTAAACATTCTCAAATTTTCAGAACAAATCGTCGGCCTCCTCTCTCAAATCCCAGCCGATGCTAAATTCACATTCACTCTGAAATCCGTCCAAGACAATGGAGTATCCATCAAGTATACTGTATCTGCAACTGGATTCGCTGCATCTGCAATTGAAGCTGAGTTCGTTTTGAACAAGGGCGACCAACAATTGGAATCTGGAGTTGTCCCAGCTTGCCAACAGAACCATTTCCACGGACTCGTCCTTCAAGATACTGCTGAAGACATGACCCAGAAGTTCTTGGCTCGTATGGTTAAAGCTGTCGAGTCCAACGATGCCTCGATTATCAGCGGACTTTTCGATAACGCCTTCGTCTTCAAGGGATGCAAGGGAACTTATACTAAGGGTAATTGCACCAAGTCTATAGATATCTTAACCAAAACTTTCTAGCCCAAGTCGTCGGCATGCTCTCCAGCCTCCCATCCGGAACCAAGTTCACATTCACCCTCAAATCCGTCAAAGACAATGGAGCCACTATCAAGTATACTGTATTGGCCACTGGACTCGGAGCCCCGGAAATCGAAGCTGACTTTGTATTGGACAAGCTTGTCCAACAATTGAAATCTGGAAATGTTCCGGCTTGCCAGAAGACTCACCAGTTCTTCATTCCATTCGGAATCATTGGTAGATCCGCAGCCCAAGCCCAAGACCCCACCGCAGTTGTCAATGCCTTCTTAACATCCATGAAACCAATTATCGCCTCTCGTGACGCTTCCAGAATCGGAGCACTCTTCGATGACGCCTTCAGTTTCAAGGGATGCCGTGGAACCTACAACAAGGCTCAAGCCGTACAGAAGATTGCCTCTATTCCAAGCGAAGCTTCCCTTGACTTCGAATTGGTCTCCGCTCAACCGGGTGCTCCTGGACAAATCGAATACATTGTGTCTGTAGCGGTCCCTGGAATGGATAAGATTCAAGCCCAATTCGTTTATTGTCCGGAGAGAGGAGTCTTGAAGTCGGGAAGAATTCCACAGTGCCCGAAGAGTTTCTATTGATTTTTGATACATTTTTAAATAAAGATTTTGAACATTACGAATGATTTTTATATACAGAGAGCCTACTAGGATGAAAGTCCGTGAAATTACAGTCAAATCTGTCCAAACACGGAGTCTCTAGGACGCCGGGGAGCCGAGATACAGAGCTTCAAAGGTGGAGAGGGGTAGAGACGCAGACAGCCAGAGTGTCTGCGTCAGGCACTCTTGTCGTCTGCACTCTCGCCTTCTGTAACTTCTAACGCTTATAATTAAGCTCAGCCAAAAGCTAGAAACTCTCTCGAACTATCTGCGTCTCTCAGGAAGGAGTACTATTCCCATGCGCAACAACAAACAACTGTAGACGTCATATGTAGTTAAAGTGATCCTGTCACTCCGAGCATCGATAGAATACTGGTTAGGTAGCTTTCGGTTTATTTGATCCACAAAATCCAAACACAATATATCTCCACAGAATCAAAACAACATGAAAATTAGATCCTCTCCTCGCTCTTTTATCCTGTCCCTGGCGTCACCTGTCCATGCTCCTCCTCCTGCTCCTCCTTTCCAACTGCTCCTGCTCTTCTTTACCTCTGCCGCCAACTGTTCCTATTTCTCGGTCGGCACGACAGTAGTTTTCCTGACATATCGATCGATAGAACGCGAATAGAGGTTGTTTGCAACGCCAAAAAAGTCTCTGCGAAGAAAGACTACTTTAGTTGATGACCTGTGCTAAAAGACACCCAACGTTCATTCATTTGGGTACCATCGGTGTGTGCACTAATCGTTCTTTTTCTGTTTTTGATCGATATTCATCCTCTTGATTGTTACTCTTTTCAATAATCCAAGTTTTCAGAAATGCCATCCACTCTCCTACAGTACGACAGCTTGAAGGCTGTCCTACGGTACATGAATGCAAATCTCAGGTAATTTGAACATTTTTTATTGAAATTTCCTCTTCAAAAACCATCAATTTTCAGAATCCAACTCTCACAACGTCTTCCATCAATCAATCTAACCGAAAGAGTAGTTCCACTTCAAATTGACTATCTTGATTACGGAAGGGACTATATTACTATAAATACAACAAAATACGAAATCAGTGTCCATCGAAACTATCACGCTCCAATGGACTGTCAGGATACTGTAGACTTTGATTTAGACGCCTCGGGATTTCCAATGGATTTCGATAATACTGTAGAAGAAGGGGATATTAAATGGGCGAAGACACATCTTAGAGATTTTGAGATTGAATCAAGCCGTGAAATAGAACGTGCAAGGAGAGAGTTAAGCGATTTCTCTAGACTACTTTCAGAACCTTCTACAACGGAATCAGTTAAAAATGATCTTCTTAAATGGATCAAGAATGCTAACGATGTTATAAACAAGTGTAAGCGAAGCTTGCTGCCCTACATAGGGATCAAAGAGAATCAAGCCTCCATGTACACCCTTTCCCTTCAACTTACAGTATCCCAAGGTGATCAAAAAGTGATCTACCATCGACCATATAATATGAGAATCCACGAGGGATTGAGACTACTGTATACTGTACTCTTTGGAGGTCGTATTGATACCATTCAAGTGAAAAAATTGAAATTGTCCACGTCACTATTGCGTTTGCCGGAAAATCGTTTCAAATTGAATTTCAAAATGTTCCATTGGGCGGTTTTGGAAGAGATCAAGGCTCATGAATTGAAACCGATAATTACCAATTGGTGCATATAATTTTGTTGTTCTTGTTTTTGTTGCTAATATAAATTGTTACAGCATTTCTGTTTTGTTTAGTTTTAGATATAATCATTTGTAGAGTTGCGAAATATCAAAGTTGAGCAATGACTGGTTGTTACCGCCGACTTAAAAGCCGAAGTCTAAAAAACATATATTTTTGAAGTAAGAAATAGCCCGAACAATTTCCAATTGATTGGTAAAAAAATCGAATTTGTTGGAACACTGAAAGCCGAGTTATGACCATTTGAAGTTTGAAGGTTAGAGACGCAGATGACGAGAGTGTCTGCGTCTCTCCCACAAGCTAGAGTGTCTAAAACTTCTAATGCTCATAACTCGGGTCCGAAATGAGCTGGAAACTTGGTTTTTGATGCGATCGGTTTGAAATTTTCCGAAGTATTTTTCCTATTGATAATTTTTTCTGAATTTTTCTCGAACTGTCCGCGTCTCTCAAGAAAGAATCCCATTCCCATAAACTATAGACATATCGATTGATGGAACGCGAATAGACAATGAGTGTAGCACAAAAAATATTCTCTGGGAAGAAGGGATACTGTACTCGATGGCCTTTGCCAAAAGACACCCCACGTTCATTACATTCATTTGGGTGCCACCGTGCACTCTTCGTTCTTTTTCTGTTTTGGATCGATATTAGTTTTTGCTCTTTCAAAAAATCCAAGTTTTCATAAATGCCATCAACCCTCCTACAGTACGACAGCTTGAAGGCTGTACTACGGTACATGAATGCAAATCTCAGGTAATTTTAATACTTTTTTATTGAAATTTCCTCTTCGAAAACATTTCCATTTTCAGAATCCAACTCTCGCAACGTCTTCCATCAATCAGACTAACCGAGAAGGCAGTTCCACTTCAAATTGACTATCTTGATTACGGACGGGACTATATTATTATGAATGGAACAAAATACGAAATAAGTGTCCATCGAAACTATCACGCTCCAATGGACTGTCAGGATACTGTAGACTTTGATTTAGACGCCTCGGGATTTCCAGTGGATTTCGATAATACTGTAGAAGAAGGGGATATCAAATGGGCAAAGACACCAGCGCGTCTAGTTCCTCTTAGAAATTTCGAGTTCGAATCGAGACGTCTAATGGGACATGCACTGAGCGATGTAAGCAGATGCTCTAGACAAGTTTCGATCTGCTGTGCACCGGAAATTCGAAACCGTCTTCTTAAATCGATCGTGGAGGCTAATGAGGTTATAAACAAATGTCGAAGAAACTTGCTGCCCTACAAATGGATCAAAGAGAATCAAGCCCTCAAGTACATTCTTTCCCTTCAACTTACAGTATCCAAAGACGATCAAAAAGTGATCTACCATCGACCATATAATATGAGAATCCACGAGGGATTGAGACTACTGTATACCGTACTTTTCGGAGGTCGTATTGATATCATTCAAGTGAAAAAATTGAAATTGTCCACGTCACTATTGCGTTTGCCGGAGAATCGTTTCAAATTGAAAAACAAAACGTTGCAGTTGGCACGTTTGGAAGAGAGTAAGGTTGATGAATTAAAACCTATTATTACCAATTGGTGCATATAATTTTGTTGTTTTTGTTGTTGTTAATAAAACTTGTTACTGCACTTTTTTTAGTCCAAAAATTTCCAACCGATCGGTCAAAAAATCAAGTTTCTAGGACCACTGCGAGCAGAGTTACGAGCGTTACAAATTCGAAGGTTAGAGACGCAGACAACGAGAGTGTCTCCGTCTCTCCTCCAATGTGAGTCTGCACTCTTGTTGTCCACAACTTCTCATGCTTATAACTTGGCTCACATAAGAGCTAGAAGCTTAGTTTTTGATGCGATCGGTTGGAAATTTTTCGAAATATTTTTCCTATTAACAATATTTTGAATTTCTCTAGAAAAAAATCATTTTGCGGGGTGGTGACTGCCTGCATCTCTCTTCAAATGAAAGACTCTCGTTCTCCCACGTTCCCATGCGCACGGCACCCTGATCGACAAATGAGCCAACGCGGTAGTTGACGCCCAATTTGTAGCTTTTGCTTGCGCATAAAATTTTTTTTGTAAACTACAGTAAGCACAGAAAAATTTACAACTGGGTATCGGCGTTTCTAAGGATTACAGCTTCTTAAGAACACTTTTCAAAAAACTATTTTTTTTAATTGAAAAAATATCTATTCAAAAAGTATAAAATCATGAGTTTTCGTTCAGAGTTCGAGGAGTGTTTTCACCCAAAATTTTACGCAAAAATGCACACATTTTTCGCCGTAGTGATTGCGGACCTATAGTGTCGCGAATTCAAACCGTTTCGAGCGCCAGTGTGCCGTGATGCGCAACGAAAAAAACTACTGTAGAAGTCATATGTAGTTTCCTGAACATATAAGAAAGGTTGAATTTCAAAAGTTTTTGATTTGTGGCCGGAATCGTCAGTTTTATATAGATTGTGTACTTTTTTAACAGATTTTCATCTAAGTTAGTTATAATGCCATAAATACCGATTTTTATACAGTTTTTTAGAATCGTTGCCATCAAACAGGAATTCGTGTACTTATTTTTTTGTTAGCGTTGAATATCCAGCAAACTTTTCTTCCCTTTTCTGTTCTTTTTTTTCCGAACACAGAAATTTCGACTCAAAAAATCTGTGTTCTCGTGGCAAAGGTACAGAAATTTCGTTTCAAAAAATCTGTGTCTTCGTGGCAAAGGTACAGAAATTTTGTCTCAAAAAATCTGTGTTTATTTGCCACGAATATACAGAAATTTTGAGACAAAAAATCTGTAGTTGGGCGGGAAATAAAAAAACGTGAAAATATACAGAAAAATGACCACGATTTTCTGTACTTTTTTAGAAGGTGATGTGGATTATTGTTGAAAAAAAACCCATTTGAATGATCAAAGATAAACCACAACTGTATTCGGATCAATTTAAAACATTCGGGTGAGATCTATAACATCATTAAAGGGGGCGAGTGCTAATTCTAAGCTTATGGGTTTTTTACATTGATCGATGCAGAAAAAAAGTTAGAAGGAAAATTCTCTTGCACAATGTCACAAAAATCGATCAATCAAAATATATAGGTCAAAACAGCTCAAAAAAGTGAACTTAGACCGATCACATTTTCAACTTTTCTTCACGTTTTGCAAAAGTGATCGGTCTACTCGGGTGTTCACTTTTTTGTTCATAAGTTCACTTTTTTGAGCTGTTTTGACCTATATATTTTGATTGATCGATTTTTGTGACATTGTGCAAGAGAATTTTCCTTCTAACTTTTTTTCTGCATCGATCAATGTAAAAAACCCATAAGCTTAGAATTAGCACTCGCCCCCTTTAATGATGTTATAGATCTCACCCGAATGTTTTAAATTGATCCGAATACAGTTGTGGTTTATCTTTGATCATTCAAATGGGTTTTTTTTCAACAATAATCCACATCACCTTCTAAAAAAGTACAGAAAATCGTGGTCATTTTTCTGTATATTTTCACGTTTTTTTATTTCCCGCCCAACTACAGATTTTTTGTCTCAAAATTTCTGTATATTCGTGGCAAATAAACACAGATTTTTTGAGACAAAATTTCTGTACCTTTGCCACGAAGACACAGATTTTTTGAAACGAAATTTCTGTACCTTTGCCACGAGAACACAGATTTTTTGAGCCGAAATTTCTGTGTTCGGAAAAAAAAGAACAGAAAAAGGACGAGGAATGACCCATTCCGAATGGGATCAATGAATGAGACGAATGAGATTCCGAATGAGACATGTTTTTCATCGGGATAATGGAGACGAAAAAATGCTGGAGTTGGTACGGAAAATAAGAAGAATTTTTCAAACAAAATAATTTTCAAAAACTTTTGAAATTTGCATGTTCTTATATCGATCGATGGAACGCAAATATAAAATGTGTGTATCGCCAAAAATTAGTCTCTGGGAAGAAAGGGATACTGTACTCGATGACCTTTGCCAAAAGGCACCCAACGTTCATTCATTTGGGTGCCATCAGTGTTTGCACTCTTCGTTCTTTGTCTATTCTTAATCGATATTCATCCTCTTGATTGTTGCTCTTTCAAATAATCCAAATTTTCAGAAATGCCATCCACCCTCCTACAGTACGACAGTTTGAAGACTGTACTACGGTACATGAATGCCAATCTCAGGTAATTTGAACATTTTTCATCCTCTTCAAAAACCCCCTCCATTTTCAGAATGCACCTCTCGCAACGTCTTCCATCAATCAAACTAACCGAAAAGGCAGTTCCACTTCAAATTGACTATCTTGATTACGGAAGGGACTATATTACTATAAATGAAACAAAATACGAAATAAGTGTCCATCGAAACTATCACGCTCCAATGGACTGTCAGGATACTGTAGACTTTGATTTAGACGCCTCGGGATTTCCTATGGATTTCGATAATACTGTAGAAGAAGGGGATATCAAATGGGCAAAGACACCGGAGCGTCGTGTGCCTCGCAGAAATTTTGAGCTTGAATGGAGAATGTCAAGACACCGCTTCAGCCTACTCTCCTCTACCATCTCTTATACACCGGAATCAATGAAAAATGATCTTCTTAGATTGATCAAGAACGCTGATGATGTTATAAACAAATGTCAAAGAAACTTGCTGCCCTACAAATGGATCAAAGAGAATCAAGCCCCTATGTACACCCTTTCCCTTCAACTTACAGTATCCAAAGACGATCAAAAAGTGATCTACCATCGACCATATAATATGAGAATCCACGAGGGATTGAGACTACTGTATACTGTACTCTTTGGAGGTCGTATTGATACCATTCAAGTGAACGAATTGTTATTGTCCACGACAATATTGCGTTTTCCGGACAATCGTTTCAAATTGAAAATCAGATCGATGCACACGGGAGTTTTTGAAGAGGAAAAGTATGATGAATTGGAACCGATCATTATGAATTTGTAAGGATAACTTTGTTGTTCTTGTTGTTGTTAATAAAAATTGTTACTGTTACTTTTTCTGTTTAAAGATAGTCCAAAACATTTCCAATCGATCGGTGAAAAAACCAAGTTTCTAAGACCACTGAGAGCCGAGTTATGACGTTTTGAAGTTTGAAGGTTAGAGACGCAGACGACGAGAGTCTGCGTCTCTCGCGACCCACCGTGAGAGACGCAGAGTGTCTAGCTGTCTGCGGCTCTAACCCCAAACTTCAAACGCTCATAACTCGGCTCAGAAATGAGCTGAAAACTTGATTTTTAAACAGAGATTTTTCATTTTTGATGCTGTTTTTACTGATGTTTAAAACAAATTTGCCCAAAAATTTTACCATATTCTGATTGAGCGTAAATTGTTCTTTCTTTTGGTTTAAAACCCAAGTTTCTAGGATCACTGAGAGCCGAGTTATGAGCGATTGAAGTTTGAGGGTAGAGACGCAGACGACGAGAGTGTCTGCGTCTCTCCAACAAGGCGCTGTTAGCTGGAGTATTCTCGTCGTCTGCACTCTCGCCTTCTTCAACTTCTAATGCTTATAACTCGGCGGAGAAATGAGCTAGAAACTTGAAATTTCTTCTAATATTTTTGCTAGGTACATTTTTTTAAAAATTTCTTTTCACAAGATTCCCGAATCAACTTTTTTGTTCCTTCTTTTTCGCATTTCTCAATAACAAAATAGAGCTATTCTCCTTATGCTCTCTCTCTCTCTTTTCCCCCATTTCCTTCCTTCTTACTTTCTTCTTTTTCAGAACCGCGTCACCCCCTCTACGTGCTCTTTCCCATGTATGTGCTCTTTTTCCCCCAGAGAAAGAGGGGGGCGTTGTTGAAAATCGAGAGAGACCCTTGGAATATGAAGAGACTCAGAGAAGCTATTGAAAAGAAGACGTGACGAGAGCAAATCGATGCTCCACCCAACCAGCCCCCCCCTTTCTCAGTCTTACTCGCCGCGGCGCCCCGCAGAAATGCAGCGCCTTCACGCTCTCCTCGTGGCTCTTCTGGCCACGTGGCACTCGGCCAGTGCCACAACATCGCAAATTCGCATGCCTGGAGTTGTTCCGGAGGTAAGAGGGTCATTGCTCATCATAAAAATTTCGGGGTGGAAATTAATGATGAGCAATTATCTCAAGTGGGGGTCATTGCTCATCATAAATTATGCAGAACATTTGTGGATGAGCAAATCTATTCTTCTTACGTTAGATTGCTCATCCTTAAGTTTTCAAATTCGAAATTTATGATGAGCAATCGTGGGAAGGGTGAAAATTCTCTGCAAAATATTCTCACAATTAGCTTGCGCTCAAAGTCATGAGAAATTTTTCCGCGCCACTGAGTTTTTTTATGATGACGCCATCTCTTTCCTTCTGAAAATCTGTTACATAAAATGTGATCTCCATCGTCAATATCATGTGATATGTCGCCATTTCCCTAATCCGATGAATAAGCGCTCTTTTGAAAAAAACATTTCTCAAAAAAAAATTCTTCAGGTATACATTTTTGAATGCATTTTTATGCATTCAATGACGTTATCGGATTTTGAATTCAAAAATTCTCGGGTTTCCCCGGGCAACCCGACTATGAATCATAAAATTTCATGTCCCCTTTTGATTAAAATTTTTTTGAGACAGAAAATTGAATGGCGAGGAACAAAAAAACGAAAAAAAAAGAATGATGTGGAAATTCTGAGAATTGGGGATTATAATCTCAAGCTGAATAGGAAATTGAGAGATTTCTAGGAATAAAATATTAGAGGAAGGTGGGTCGAAAAGTTTTGGAATTTCAAATATTGTGAAAGAAAATTCAAAAAAATGGTACATATCCAAAATATTTCTAAAAATTTCAAATCGATCAGTCCAAAAACCAAGTTTCTAACTCTTCTCTGAGCCGAGTTATAAGCATTTGAAGTTGAAGAAGGCGAGAGTGCAGACGACCAGACATTCCAGCTTGCTTGAGAGACGCAGACACTCTCGTCGTCTGCGTCTCTAACCTTCAAACTTCAAATCGTCATAACTCGGCTCTCAGTGGTCCTAGAAACTTAGTCTTTTGACCGATCGATTGGAAATTTTTTGGACTTTCTTGTACTACTAAAAAATTGAAATTTTTTATTCTTCGAAGTGCTTCTTTAATAGAATATACACTCATCTACATAATTTCCAGGCCGATTCCTACCTTTGCACCTCTCTGGAACTCAGCGACCAAGAGAACTATCTCACCGGATTCCAAGCCCTCACCACCAAAGGAACCGCCCATCACATTCTTCTCTTCGGATGCGAGGAACCGGGAAGTGATGAGTTGGTTTGGGATTGTGGAGAGATGAATAAGCCAAGTGATGAACTGCCACGCGCACCAACTTGTGGATCCAAACCCGCTATTCTGTATGCGTGGGCTCTCGATGCACCACCATTGGAGTTGCCAAAGGGTGAGTAATGAGTCTTCATTTTTTGCAATCTATGAGAAATTTAGCATTGTAATTGTTTTTATTTTTAAAGTAGGGGATAGTACAAATAATTTCCAATCGATCGGTCAAAAAACCAAGTTTCTAGGACCACTGAGAGCCGAGTTATAAGCAATTGAAGTTTGAAGGTTAGAGACGCAGACGACGAGAGTGTCTGCATCTCTCACTTTAAAAGAAAAACTCTTGATGTCTGCGTCTCTAACCTCCGAACTTCAACTGCTCATAACTTGGCTCAAAATTAAGCTAGAAAGAAGGTTTTTAGACTAAAAGATTCCTAATTTTAGGTTGGTTGCAGTTTTTAATACTAAGAGCATAACCGGACAGGATTTTACAAATATTTTTTATAGTGCAATAATTGAATGTTTGACATTCCTGAAACCAGCAAAAAGTTTCAAACGTTTTGGTTATAAAATCACTTTTCTAGCTCATTTCTAAACGAAGTTATAGACTTTCAAAGTTTGCTGAGGTTAGATACGCAGACGGCGAGAGTGTCTGCGTCTCTCACTTTGAAAGAGAGACACAGACACTCTCGCTGTCTGCGTCTCTTCCAAGCTCAAACGCTCATAACTCGGCTCAAAATTGAGCTAGAAAGATGGTTTTTAAAGAAAAAGATTTGAAATTCTCAGATAATTGCAATTTTTAATACGTACGAAAACATAAACATAAAGTTTTTTTTCTGAAACTCTTCATAATGCAATAATTGAATGTTTGACATTTCTGGAACCAGCAAAAAATTGCAAACGTTTTTGTTAAAAAATCACTTTTCTAGCTCATTTCTAAACGAAGTTATAGACTTTCAAAGTTTGTTGAGGTTAGATACGCAGACGGCGAGAGTGTCTGCGTCTCTCACTTTGAAAGAGAGACGCAGACACTCTCGCTGTCTGCGTCTCTGACCCCGAACTTCAAATGGTCATAATTTGGCTCTCCGCGGTCCTAGAAACTTGGTTTTTCGACCAATCGATTTGAAATGTCTTTCTCTTCTTGCTCACCGTAAAAACCAATTTTCCAGACGTCGGTTTCCAAGTCGGTGGCAACAGCAACATCCGACATCTCGTCATGCAAGTCCACTACATGCACGCCAAGGAAGAACCCGATGAGACCGGTCTCGAGATCACCCATACTGAAGAGCCCCAGACAAAACTCGCCGCCACGATGCTCCTGGTCACCGGAGGAACACTTCCAGCCAACAAAACCGAGTCCTTCGAGACCGCTTGCATGATCGAGGAGGACGTCGTGATGCATCCATTCGCCTACCGTACTCACACTCATCGTCACGGAAAAGAAGTGTCGGGATGGTTGGTTCAAGAGGATGGAAAACAGGAGGATCATTGGAAGTTGATCGGAAAAAGAAATCCTCAGCTGCCTCAAATGTTCGTACCAGTGGAGGACACATCGATGACGATCCAACAAGGAGATATGGTAACCGCTAGATGTGTTATGGCCAACAATGAGAATCGAGACATTGGAATGGGAGCAACTGGGGAGGACGAGATGTGCAATTTCTATATCATGTACTGGACTGATGGAGATGTGATGTACGATAACACTTGCTACTCACCGGGAGCCCCGGAGTACCGTTGGACTCGTGAAGCCGCGTTGAATCATATTCCAAAGTAAAAGAGAGATGAATTTCGTATCTATTATCCTTTATCACCACCCGAATGAAAAGAAAAGAAGAAGAAGATTCCATCACCCTGTGTACCCCTTTTGTAAAAGATTTCCATATTTTCATCATTGCCCATACCACCATCATCAACAATGAAGACGTTTTTCTGTTAATTTGAGAACCAATTTTTTTCCACTATCAGTCCAAGAATCATTGTTTTAGGACCACAGTGAGCCGGGTTATATTAGAGACGCAGAAGACGAGAGCGTTCTAGCTGTCTGCTTGTAACTTGATTTGAAAACGAGTTAGAAACTTGAAATTTCGAGGGACTAGTTGTAAAAATATATTTGATAATTAGAAAAAAATTCAAGCTTGTAGCTCAACTTGGAGCAAAGTTATGAGTTTGAGCAGTCAATTTTAAAAACAGTTTACAAGATACATTTTATTAACAGAGGCACATAATAAGACCCCTTATTCAAGCAGCTCCCGGTCCGAAATCCTCATATCCATCGTCCATTTTCGCTGGCTTCTTATCATCCTTCACCAGAACATCCATTCCACTTTGAGGCTCTTCTTTTGGCTTTTCTTCCTTCTTTTCTTCTTTCGGTTTTTCAGCCGGATCGTCTTGTTGAGTTGGTTCGAGCTGAAAATGAGATAATAAAGATGGCTGCCGCAACTTTGAGAATCGTTAGTAAAGGTAATCATTTGAAAATTGGTCAGATTATGTAAATTAATAATTTCAATATACTGACTAAATTTTACGTTTCTAGCTTTACTACAAGCAAAGCTACACGCGCTCAAAATCTGACCCCTGTGCGCGCGCCTCCAACAGCAAGGCATGCGGCCAACTTTAAACGATTGTAACTCAACTCGTCGTTTAGCTAACAACTTGAAAATTTGCCAAGTTATGTAAACTATTATTTTCTATAAGCTAACGAAATTTCAATTAGTTAGCTTCACTTTAAGGAAAGTTACACGCGCTCAAAATCTGGCCCACTTGGGCGCACTGAAACCGAAACTACAACGCATGCGGCTAACTTTGGACGCTTGTAACTCAATATGTACTAAAGCTAGCAACTTGAATTTCAGCCAAATTATGTAAACTATAATTTTCTATTTTCTGACCAAATTTCAATTAGTCAACTTCACTTTAAGCAAAGTTACACGCGCTCAAAATTTGGACCCTTGTGTGCGCGCCGCAAGCACAACGCTTAGCGCCAGTTTCAAAACGTTGTAACCAAGTTTGTAGTGAATTCAAGTACTTGAAATTTAGCCAAGTTATTGAAACTATAGTTTTCTATTTTCTGACCAAATTTCAAGTTGTTAATTTCACTTTAAGCAATGTTACACGCTCTCAAAGTTAGATCCGTGAGCCACGGCTACCCGCTCTCACCTTGAGCTCCTTCTCTCTCACTTGTCGCTTTTTCGTCACCAATTTCTTTTGATTATCTGCCGATTCGGCAGTCCGTGGTCCAGCATCTGTCGACGAGACAGAAGTCGTCAACGTCTTCACTTTGGTATTCGATGGTGTTCGTTTCCCGGTTGCCAGATTCCGAGATTTTTTCGTATCTTTCGATGGTTTCTCTTTTTTCGGACGGCCACTGTTGGCGACGGCGTTGGCGGTGGGCTTCTTTGATTGGTTATTTTTTTGCATCGCTTTTGAAACGAGAGTCTGAAAATAGATATTGAAAATTAGATGAAATATTCTTGAACCCATTTTAATTTTTTTTTTTTAATTTTGAAGGCGTTTTTGAAATCACTGTATCTCAGCTCAAAATAGAGTTAAAAAGCTGAAACTTTGTGAAAAAGTGCAGCATTCTAAGTTTCGTTGATTTTCAAAATTTGAGCTTCTAAACTAGTCTAGAATTCTAGCTACAATCGGTTGAATTGTGCCACCGAAATTTGGAGTTCATCTGTTTCAGAAGTTACCTTTGAAATTACTGTATCTCAGCTCAAAATGGTGATAAAGAGTTGAAAATTTGTCAAATCATTTTTTATCATAATTTTCATAATTTGGCGAAATTTCAAGTTTCTAGCTATTGTAAAACTCGAGTTACAGCCACTCAAAGTTTGCCACTACCATTCGGATTTCATTAATTTTGACGGTTTTCTTGAAATTACTGTCTCAGTTCAAAATAGAGTTGAAAGGCTGAATTTTTGTCAAATTAGTTGTGATTGTAATGTTCACAGTTTTACAAAATTTCAAGGATCCAGCTTTTCTACAATTCCAGTTATAGTCATTCAAAGTTTGCCCAGCATTTTGCATCGAATTTGATTTCTTTTTGAAATTACTGTGTTTCCGTTTAGAAAAACGATAAAAAACTAAAATTATGTTTAAAAAACTCACTACGGAAGATGCTACTAAACAGTCGGCAAAAAATGAGTTTGAGTGTTGGAAGAATAAAAATTTTTGGCGGGAAACTTTACACTTTCAAATTATTTCTAAAAATTATTTCACGTCATTGAAGCGTGGAATTTCTCTGAACAAGATTATAAGAAAAATTCATTCCATCGATTTCCAAAAAATAGAAAACCAAAAATGGCCGATCCATACGATCCAGCAGCCGCCGATCCGCTTCGTTCCAATGATGACAATTATCAAAATTTGGGTGGACTACCTGAGTATGCAAACATGGATCCGAATGCGCCCATGGGAGGCGGAGGAGTTCCACAACAAGTACCACCACCACTGGCACCCGGACAACAACAACAAGCTCCGCCCCTTGTGCTGTCTTCCGACCAAGCTCCGTCGAGCAAGAAGCCAAACGGTGGAATTCAAGAAACTGGAATTCAAGAGCTGCCCGACTCAGATCCATCCGAGTCGAAGCACTATCGAGTCGATAAGCCAAAAGTCAAAAAGTTGAGAAAGAAGATTGTGAGTAAATCAAAATAAGCAGAAAATTCTAGAAAAAATGAGCCCGAAATCAATTTTTTAGTACCACTGGGACTCGAGTTATGAGCGTTTGAAGTTTGGGGTTAGAGACGCAGACGGCGAGAGTGTCTGCGTCTCTCACCTTCAAACTTCAAACGCTCATAACTCGGCTCAAAATAGTCCTAGAAAGCTGATTTTTTCATCAAAAAGTGTATTCTTCAATTTCGCATATTTTAGCATAAAATGTAGATTTTTTAAAAAAATTTCGATTTACTAGTTTCACCACGATAAGTATCATTAGTTATTCGCCAAAATATAACTTTATTTTCTATACTTTTTGGTGCAAAAATCAGCTTTCTAGGACCACTGGGACTCGAGTTATGAGCGTTTGAAGTTCGATAGTTAGAGACGCAGACAGCTAGACACTCTGCGTCTCTCACACTCTCGTCGTCTGCGTCTCTAGCCTTCAAACTTCAAACGCTCATAACTCGGCTCAAAATAGTCCTAGAAAGCTGATTTTTTCATAAAAAATTGTATTTTTCAATTTCGCATGTTTTTTGCATAAAATGTAGAATTTTTTTTTAAATTTCGATTTTCTAGTTTCACCACGAGCTGAAATAGAACTTTTTTTCCTACACTTTTTGGTGCAAAAATCAGCTTTCTATGACCACTGGGACTCGAGTTATGAGCGTTTGAAGTTGGGGGTCAGAGACGCAGACGGCGAGGGTGTTTGCGTCTCTCACACTCTCGTCGTCTGCGTCTCTAACCTTCAAACTTCGAACGCTCATAAATCGGCTCAAAATAGTCCTAGAAAGTTGATTTATTGACTAAAAAGTTCTGTTTTCAATTTTGCATATTTTTGCATAAAATGTAGAATTTTTTTAAAAAATTTCGATTTTCTAGTTTAACCACGATCAAGATCATCAGTATTTGCCAAGATAGAATTTTATTTCCTACACTTTTTGGTACAAGAATCAACTTTCTAGGACCACTGGAACTCGAGTTATGAGCGTTTGAAGATTGGGGTTAGAGACGCAGACGACTAGACATTCTGCGTCTCTAACCTTCAAACTTCAAACGCTCATAACTCGGCTCCCAGTGGTCCTAGAAACTTCAAATTTTCACCAAAATTGTTCTCGAAACTTTTTCAATTTCCAGAAACGCGTCAAAATCGCCTACTGGATCATGATTGCAATGTGGGCAGTGTTCCTAATCCTCTTCGTTCTCATCCATCTCAACACGTTCGGCGTCCACGTATTGCCGTTTTTGCAGAAGGAGGAATAGAAGGATCCTTCTCCCAAACTACAGCCAACAGAAAAAGAAAAGCAAGAAGAACTTTGAAATGTCACGAAAAGTCATGATGTCTCGTGTTTGAAATTACATTCTCTCCTTCCCACACATACACACTGATAAATGATGAAATTATTTTTTGTGTTATTTTCATAGTTGCGAAATGACCGGTTGCGAAATGTCGTAGTTGAAAGAATCAGTTTTCTAGGACCACTGAGAGCCGAGATATCGCCCTTCAAAGTTTGGCGGTTAGAGACGCAGACGACGAGAGTGTCTGCGTCTCTTGGTGACCCACTGTGAGAGACGCAGACACTCTCGTCGTCTGAGTCTCTAACCACCCAACTTCAAACGCTCATAACTCCGGTCCAAATGATGCTAGAGAGTTGTAAATTTCAGGAAAAATTTATTAACAGTTTCTCAATAATTTTACAAATTTTCAAAAACTTAGGTATTTTTTGAGTCGAGATATGAAGCTTCAAAATTTTCATTAGCTTTCAATTATCACATCATCTGGAACATCACGTCTTCTGATTCTCTTGAATTCCAAAAATGACTTTGAAGAATCATGAAAAATTCTCATGACGTCATCTGAATCCGGTATATGCATATTGAAAAATCCAGACGAAAATTCTTCTGGATTTTCGAAATTGACATACTTCAAGGCGATGATAGCGAATAGGGGGGAGTGAAGGAGTTTCTGAAATCATGACATTTCGCAACTAGGACATTTCGCAACTGTGGCATTTCGCAACCACGACATTTCGCAACCACGACATTTCGCAACTAGGACATTTCGCAACTAGGACATTTCGCAACTAGGACATTTCGCATCTATGACATTTCGCAACCACGACATTTCGCAACCACGACATTTCGCAACTAGGACATTTCGCAACTAGGACATTTCGCAACTGTGACATTTCGCAACCAGTCATCTCGCAACCGGACATTTTGCAACTAGGACATTTCGCAACTAGGACATTTCGCAACTGTGGCATTTCGCAACCAGTCATCTCGCAACTGGACATTTCGCATCTATGACATTTTGCAACCACGACATTTCGCAACCGGACATTTCGCAACCGGACATTCCGCAACTAGGACATTTTGCAACTACAACATTTCTCAACTAGGACATTTTGCAACTGGACATTTCGCAACCAGTCATTTACAACTAAGCCGTTTTGCAACTATGACATTTCGCAACCACGACACTTCGCAACCAGTCATTTCGCAACGTTCTTACCTCTTTCAACTCCCTGAGCCCTTCTACAGTAATCCTTTCGATTTTCGACTCCACTAATGAAAAATGAGCCAAATTTTCGAGCCTCACTTGTAGAATAATATCATTTGTAAGTAACTGCTCCGCATTTTTCCAATGCTCCATTTTTGAAATTTCTTCGATTTTTAAAGGGGTACTAAAGTGTTCCAAAAATAGTCGATTTTTTACATGAATCGATTCAGCTCATTGTAGAAAGAAAAAAATTCTCTTGGAGGTAGTGCCGAAAATGAGTCTAAAAAAAGTTATGAGCCATCAAAGTGGCTAAAACGGGCTTCCGTGGTCCTATTTTCTTCATATTTTTCAAGAGGAAAATTTCTGTGGTCCTCGTGAAAAATAATTTTTTTGAATAAAACGTCAATCTTTTTCTAATTGGGAATTTCACGAGGACCACAGAAATTTTCCTCTTGAAAAATATGAAGAAAATAGGACCACGGAAGCCCGTTTTAGCCACTTTGATGGCTCATAACTTTTTTTAGACTCATTTTCGGCACTACCTCCAAGAGAATTTTTTTCTTTCTACAATGAGCTGAATCGATTCATGTAAAAAATCGACTATTTTTGGAACACTTTAGTACCCCTTTAAAGTAGAATTTTCGAAAATTGGGTATATCGATATAGAAATAAGAGATTTTGGATCGAAAATTTTCAAAAATTTCGAAATTTCTTCCTCCTGATTCTTGAAGTAAAAATGAAACTCTTCGACCTTCAATTGTTTTGGGAATGATTTTCGAATCTTCTCGAAATTTATACAGTTTTTTCCTCTTATGAATCGAAAAACTCGAAAAATCGTCTTTTGCTGCTTCAGAACAATTTCCAGATCCTTCAAAAATACTTCCAGAAAATCCGAGTCTTCCAGAATTTTTCGTTTTTCTTCGTCGTATTCAATTTTAGTCTTCACCAAACAATTTCGGGGCCCCAATTTTTTATAACCAATTTTCAGTGGGAGCCCTTTGAATGTGAATAAGTCCATGGAAACTTGATTTTCGAAGATTGAAATTGTGATGTCTTTCAATGGCGATTTCGATTTGCTATTGTCAAGAAAGTAGGTGAAAAATTTGCAGACTCGACGGAGTTTTTGTCTGGAAAAAAATATGGAAAATGAAAACTACACGTTTTGGTCAAAAAATCAGCTTTCTAGGACCACTGGGAGCCGAGATATAGCCATTCAAAGTTTGGAGGTTAGAGACGCAGACGACGAGAGTGTGAGAGACGCAGAGTGTCTCGCTGTCTGCGTCTCTAATCATCAAATTTCTAACGCTCATAAATCGGCTCAAAATTGAGCTAGAGACTTGGTTTTTTGACAGAAAAACTTCAAATTCAATTTTGCATGTCTTAAGCACAAATAATAATGTGAATTCTCATTTTTCATTTTTCAATAATTTTCGGTTGAGGGTAAGTATCTTGTAAAAATATTCTCCATAAAAAACTACATATTTCAGTTAAAGAAACACTTTTCTATGACCACTGGAAGCCGAAATACAGCCGTTTAAAGTTTGGCGGCTAGAGACGCAGACACTCTCGTCGTCTGCGTCTCTAACCATCGAACTTCAAACGTTTATAACTTGGCTCACAATTGAGCTAGAGAGTTTAAAATTTGAGGGAATATTAAGTAAAAGTTTCTTAATGATTGTATCAATTTTCGAATTTGGATCCATTTTTTGAGCCGAGATATGGAGTTTCAAAATTTTCGATTTAAAAAACTCACAAATCAGGAAAATCCAATTTCTCCAAAATCTCATTTATCACAGTGTTTGGCATTTTGATTAGCAAAGTCATTTTTGAGAAAAAATTTTTTTTTCGAAAAAAAATTTTTTTTCTGAAAAAAATTAATTCATAAGACCGGTTTCTTATCAGGTTTTCTTACGTTTCTTGATCTGATAAACACACAAAAAATTTATATTTACTTTTGCCATGATATCATAGTGATGTAGTTTTCCTTTTTTGATAAATGTCGAGAAAATTTTTTGTAGATTTTTTCAGAAATGGAATCTGAAAAATCGTTGACCGATATGCCAGAAGATATAATGGAAGTGATATTAGAAAAATGCGAATTCCGATCAATGTGAGTTTTTGAAGTTGAAATTGAGAAAAAATTTCCAAAAAAAAATTTCAAAAATTTTTTTCAAAAAAAAATCGATTTTCAAATTTCGCGCCCAAATTTTTTCAAAAATATTTCAAAAAATGCAGAATTTTTCGCTAATTCGAATGAGCCTAATTTTGTCGCTGAAACCCCGGTAGGAATAGTTTTATGAGATTTTTTATGAAACTACAGTACTAAAATTTAAAAATCGCGCTAAAAATTTTTCTAGCCGTTTTTAAGCGGCAATTTTGGGCGCATTCAAATCAGCAAAAAATTCTGCATGTTTTGAAATAGATTAGAAAAAAATTTCAGATCGAAATTTGAAAATCGATTTTTTTGAAAAAAAAAATTCAAACTTTTTTCAGTCTCTCCCTCCGAAAAGTGTGCCACACTCTCCGAGACTTCATCGACAAAATCGAGCCAGATTCGCAACTACCGTACCTCGCGATATCTTCCTATACAAATGGTGCATATCTACAGTATGCTTCGGGTCAAACTACAGTATCCCTGGAATTCAAAAAATTGGAAAATGGTGGATGTATTGTGAGAGAATTTGGAAAAGAGAGGGTTTCCGAAGATGAAAACTATTGGGACATACTGTATCGAGATTTGAAATTGGTGCTGAAATTTCAAAAATTTGGAATGAAAACTTTCAGTTTTCGAATGGATCTTGAAAATTCTGATATTCTGGAGCTGGATTCAAAAATTCGAGATTTAAATTTTCTTCTGAAATCCAAAAAATCCCATCTGAAAACCGAGGAACTATCAATCGATATCAAAACCCAAGTCAACTTTTAAAAATTTTGAAATTTTTGGATTTGAAAATTTTGAAAATTTGCGAAACGGATCCGATTCCTTATTATGAGAATCCGAAATATTTCGAAATTTCGGAAATAAAGAAATTGGATCAATGGAACCATCTGGAAGATATTCGAATTGGAAGATTTGTTTTGAAGGCGTCGATTTTGGAATTTTCGAAATTTTCGAATGTTCATGTTACAGTAGACGAGATTACTGTAGATGAGTTGATGGAGTTGGAGAAAGTAAGCTTTCATAAAAAACAACATGCAATTTCAGTTAAAACGCATTTTTCAATTTTCAAAACGGTACATTTTGAGCCGAGTTATGAGCATTTGAAGTTGGTGGCCTAGAAAAGGATTTCTAGGCCACCAACTTCAAACAGTAATAACTTGCTTCAAACTCAATATTTTCAGGTTCAAAGACCAGTTTTGAGCTTCCCATTGAACTTTGCGTATTTTAAACGTATCAAACATTGACGGTCTAGAAATTTTAATTTTTGGTTTTCTAGGTCACCGACTTGAAATGATCATAACTCGCTTCAATTTGAAGATATCGAGCTTAAATTACTATTCGACTTTTTAGAATATTACGCTTTCTCGATTTATTTAATATTAATGGCCTAGAATTTTCAAGTTTTGGTTTTCTAGGCCATCAACTTCAAACAGTCATAACTTGCTCCAAACTCAATATTTTCCGGTTTCAAGACCAGTTCGGAGCTTTCCGTTGAATTCTACATATTTTACACCTACTTAAAATTGATGACCTGAAATTGTGAAAATTGGTTTTCTAGGCCATCAACTTCAAAGTCTCATAACTTGCTTCAAACTCAATATTTTTCGATTTCGAAACCAGTTTTGAGCTTCCTATTGAATTCTGCGTATTTGAGCTTACTTAACGTTACTGGTCTAGAAATTTCAATTTTTGGTTTTTTAGGCCACCAACTTCAAAGAGTCATAACTCGCTTCAAATTGTAGATATCGAGCTGAAACAACTACCAAAAGTTAGAAAATCCCATTTATTTCAAATGCACTTGACATTGATAGCCTAGAAATTTCAATTTTTGGTTTTCTAGGCCCCCAACTTCAAAAGCTCATAACTTGCTTCAATTTGAAGCTTTTTCGATTTCGAAACCAGTTTTGAGCTTCCCATTGAATTTTACGTATTTTCAATTTACTTTGGCCTAGAAATTTCAATTTTTGGTTTTCTAGGCCCCCAACTTCAAATGCTCATAACTTGCTTCGATCTCAACATTTTTTGACAAATCAAAATTTTAGATCCTCCTCTCGTCTCCAAATTTCAAAAAGCATTGTTTTGGATACCGTAATTTTTCTGAAGACGCTCAAATTTTGAACCATTTGGGACCGGTCAACATCGGAAGGGTATATGGAGAGGGAGAGTGTTTTCGATGGTTCGTTCAATTGTCAAATCCCGTGGACATTCTGGAATTGAGCCATTATAAGGAGAGGAGACGATTTGAGTTCGCGAAAATCCAATTTTCGGATCTTCATGTTAGAATTCGAATGGATTAGAATAAAAGTTTATTGCGATATCCCGAGTCCCAAAATACATCACAAATAGGTACACAATCAATATCCAAAATACAGCATACTTATCAAAATCTCTGAACCCTGATCCCTTGGGCTGGCTTCGACACAAAAAGCGATGGCAAATCCTTAACCTTCTCCACATCGCCAGCCGCCATCAAAACCACTGCACATCCTCCCCATCCAGCGCCAGTCAATCGGGCTCCGAGGGCCCCATGCTTCGTGTAGAGCTCACAAATTTGGTCCAACTCTTTGCAACTGCACTCGTAGTCAATGGCACAGCTTCGGTGGGAGGCGTTCATAAGTTCGCCCATTTTCTGAATGTCTTTCTGCTCGCAAGCCTTCTCGAATAGCTCCACACGATGCGCCTCGCTGAACACGTGACGAGCGCGGGCGCGGAGTTTGAAGTTGGTGACTGAAAAAGGGTCATTTGGGAGAGGTGAAAAAACAAAAAAGATCTGCTACCAAGAGGAATCGAACCCATGGGGTGTCTCTCCAAAACCAAGCGCTTACCCACCTGCGCCACGCAATGCACTAAAGCAAAGAGGTGTGCATGGCGTATATGAATGCGGGGGTGGTGGAAATTTTCTTGACATGGGCGCTGTTGTTCACCAGCGCATTCTTATACTCCATGCACTCCACCACTTCAATTGCTTGCATGGCGCAGTGGTAGCGATGCTGCTTTACGTTCGAGCACTCGCGGGTTCGATTCCCTCCCACTCCAAATCCTTTTTTCTTACATTTTCTTGTATTCTCCGTCAAGCACTCCTCCAACTTTTGCTCCCCAATCAACTTGATAACCTCATCCTTGTTCACTTCTTCAGGAAGCTCCTCGACAGTTTTGAGAATCTCCTCAAACGATTTTCCTGCCAAAGTTTGGATGTCTTTCAAACGGAATGATGGGGTTTCTAGGCCGAATTTGGCCTTGAGCATCTGAAATTTTCTACTGTTTTCAATGGAGCGCACTTTCTCTTCCTACCTGAGCAACAATTCGCCCCTCGATAACTCTCTCATTATAATGAGAAGTCGCTCCTTTGTTCAATTCGGTATTCGAGTGGACTACAACAAAAACAGCGTCCTCGGGAAGTTCAATGTTCTTGGATCTCAATGGATTGAAGTCGATTCGAAGGGCGGTCCCTTCGGAAGCAAGTACCTCGGCTGCCTGATCCATACCGCCACTTAGGGTACCGATGAGGGGTTCGCTTTTGGCGCAGAGGTGAGCAAAATTTTCTCTGAAAGGAAAAATAAAAAATTTAAGAATTTTCGCAAAAAGAACGAAGGTTCTATGGCCACTGTGAGCTGAGTTATAAGCGTTTGAAGTTTGGTGGTGAGAAACGCAGACGACGAGAGTGCCTGCGTCTCTCACATGGAGGAGAGAGACGCAGACACTCTCGCTGTCTGCGTCTCTAACATCCAAAACTTTGAACGCTCCTATCTCGGCTCCCAGTGGTCCTAGAAAGTTAATTTTTCTACTAAAAATGATTAAAAGTTACGCTTTATCATAATATGTTTAATAAAATAGGTAATTCCCAAAAATTGCGTAACCAATGTGAAATCTTTGAATTAATAGTTTTAAAAAATTCAGCATGAAAAATGAAGAATTGCTGTTTAAAAACCAAGTCTCTAGCTCTGTTTTGAGCCGAGTTATGAGCGTTTGAAGTTTGATGGTGAGAGACGCAGACGACGAGAGTGTCGGCGTCTCTCACATGGAGGAGAGAGACGCAGACACTCTCGCTGTCTGCGTCTCTAACCTTCAAACTTCAAACGCCCATAACTCGGCTCCCAGAGGTCCTAGAAAGTTGATTCTCTGACCAAAAGAAAGAAAAAGTTACGTTCTATCATAATCTATCAAAAATTCGATTTGCTCCGGAAATTTTCAAAATTTAACTTCATTGTATTGATTTCAAATTTTGATAAGAAAAATTCAGCATGAAAAATGGAGCTTTTCTGTTCAAATACAAACTTTTTAGCTCTATTTCGAGCCGAGTTATAAGCGTTTGAAGTTTAATGGTTAGAGACGCAGACGACTAGACACTCTGCGTCTCTCACGGTCGGCCTCAACATACGCAGAAACTCTCGCTGTCTGTGTCTCTAACCTCTCAAAACTTCAAATCGCCATATCTCGGCTCCTAGGGGTCCTAGAAAGTTGATTTTCTCACCAAACTGCTTAGAATTTGAAGATGAGTTTTGCTGGGTTACTAGTGACCAATAATCGGGAAACCTTGAAAAATAAAAGTTTCCCAATTTACGTTTCTATTTTTGTCTAAAATATGCAAAATTAAATTTCTAGTTTTCCTGTCCAAGAGCCAAGTCTCTAGCTCTATTTTGAGCCAAGTTATGAGCGTTTGAAGTTCGATGGTTACAGACGCAGACGGCGAGAGTACTCTGACTGTCTGTGTCTCTTTTTCGAAGAGACGCAGACAACGTACTCTCGTCGTCTGCGTCTCTAACCTCCAAAATTCAAACGCCTATATCTCGGCTCTTAGTGGCCCCAGAACCTCCGTTTTTTCACCAAAACCAACCTCGAAATATGCTCAAACGGGTCCCCCTGAACAATCAATGCAAACGTTGACAGAGCCGATGCACACACCAACGAAGAGCTCGAAGAGAGACCAGACGATGGTGGAATAGTGCCGAAGAGAAGAAAACTGATTCCGAATTGTTCAGATTTTTGGGAATCCAGGATTCCCTTCCATCCACAGAGCAGATAATCGTTCCATTTTGGCGAGGAATTTCCTTGCCATGGACATGGGATCGGGGATTCCCATGATGGATATTTGGGGTCGTAGTTGGAGAAAATTATGTTTTCCGTGGTGTTCCGGGCGGCCAGGATTACGGTAGATGCGGCGATCGCCATTGGGAAGACACCGTAGTCGTGGTAGTCGATGTGCTCGCCTGAAGAGAGCAACTGTGCTCTATTGAGAACATTTTGGGGATTTCACTAGGATTTACAAAAACAACATTTATTTTCGAAAAAATCGAATTTCAGATAATGAACTCAAATTTTATATCAAAAAATGCAGAATTTTTTGCTGATCCGAATGCACTAAATATCGCAGCTCAAAACGCTGTAGAAAATTTTTTAGCGCGATTTTTCAATTTTAGTACGGTAAAAATAGCATAAAACAACTTCTATAGCGTTTTGAGCGACAAAATTAGGCGCATTCGAATCAGCAAAAAATTCTGCATTTTTAGAAATAGGCTTCAACAATTTTGAGTCCAAAATTCAAATATAGATTTTTTGAAATTTTTTCTTACCTATTTCTAAAAATGCAGAATTTTTCGCTGATTCGAATGCGCCTAATTTCGCCTCTCAAAACACATTTTGAAGCGAGTTATGAGCGTTTGAAGTTTCGGTAAGAGAGACGCAGAGAAAGCAGACGCTTTCGTTGGAGAAGAGACGCAGAGAAACGAGACAGTGTCTGCGTCTCTCACGAAAACTTCAAACTTCCATAACTTTGCTCAAAATGATCCGTTTTGACTCGTTTTTGCGGTAGAAAACGTTTTAGACGATTTTTAATAAAATTTCAGTAAAAAAATTAAAAATCGCTCAAAAATCCGATTTTCAAAATTCGAGCTCAAAATTTTTTCTAACCAATTTCAAAAAATGCAAAATTTTTTCGCTGATTCGAATGCGCCTAATTTCGCCTCTCAAAACACATTTTGAAGCGAGTTATGACCGTTTGAAGTAGCAATAAGAGAGACGCAGAGAAAGCAGACACTCTCGTTGTCGAAGAGACGCAGAGACACGAGACAGTGTCTGCGTCTCTCATGAAAACTTCAAAAGCTCATAACTTTGCTCAAAATGATCCGTTTTGACCCTTTTTTTTTGGCAAAATGTATTTTAGAGGATTTTAATGAAACTTCAGTTTTAAAAAAGTCGCTCAAAAATCGATTTTCTTATTTCGAGCTCCAAATGTTTCTAACCTCTTTCAAAAAATGCAGAATTTTTCGCTGATTCGAATGCACCTAATATCGCTGCTCAAAACACTGTAGAAAAATTTTCGCGCGATTTTTAAATTTTAGTACTGATATTTCATTAAAAATCTCATAAAACTATTTCTACAGCGTTTTGAGAGGTGAAATTGGATGCATTCAAATCAGAAAAAAATTCTGAATTTTTTGACATAAAATTTGTTTTCGAAATTTGAAAATCGATTTTCTAGAGTTCGACAGAAAAAATTTTTTCGAAAAATTTTTTTTCAAATTTCAAATTTCCCTCCAAACCAAACTTACTGTAGATTACTGTTTTAAAAACTCTTACCAATCAAATTCACCCGTCCCGGACACGTTATCATAACCTCCGGCTCGATTCCATAGAGTTTTACAAAATGAGCACGGAGCTCTTCGTTAGTCGGCAGAGACATGGTTTTCTACTGGAAAAGATAATAGAGGTTTGGCGGGAATTCAAATTATTCAAAATAGTATGATTTTGAAATTAAGAAATTTCAAAAAAAAGTACAAAAAAATTTTTTTTGACGAATTTTTGACCACCGCAAAACTAGATAGGAGACACTGACCACTATATACAACCAACAAATATTTCTCCCTTTTTCTCTGCGTCTCCTCGTTTCCCATACTCTCTCTTTCTCTAGTCGCTACTCTGTCTAAATCGCCACGTTTTTGTTCCATTTGTATTGATCTTTAGTTTTTTCATTACAGGAAAAAATTAATGTAAAAAATGGAAGAAAAAATTACTGGTGGCCTAGGAAACCCCCAAGGAAAAAACTAGGTCAAAAAAAGTTGCAATCCCTTCCAGAAAGTTTTGATTTTGTTTCAAACTCATAGTCAAATTTTAACTTTTCGAAAAAATTCCCAATTTTTTTCCATCTACAGTAACCCAAAAAAAGTAACAATAAAATGATTCATTTGGCGACCGACTGCTGTGGTGGTGGTAATGATTGAGTTCTTATTTTCTTAAAACATTATGAAATAAATCGTTCGATTGGGGGAAAAAGGGGGCGGAGCGAAAGAAGTGTGGATACAACAAAAAGAGAGAGAGATTACGGTAGACAATCCATCACACGGTTATTGCCATTCCCAAATTGGCTCGAGCACCACTCCTGCGCTGCTTCCACTTCGTTTTCCGAATTGAAGTGGACGATAGTCACGTTTGCCGAATTGAAGAGGACGGTAGCCATCGCGCTTGCCGAACTGGAAAAAAAACTATTTAGAAAAATCATCATATCTTCCTTCAAACGGAATGTTTTGTTACGGTATTTGTGAAAAAATGTAGAGCTTAAAAAGGGCTACAAAATGATATTAAGTTTAATATTCTAGCCCTTTTCAAACCTTTTTAAAAATGTGTTGAAAATAGACTAAACTGGTTAGTGGGATGTTTTAGAAAAATTATCATATCTTCTTTCAAACTGAATGTTTTGTTACGGTATTTGTGCCAAAATGTAGAGCTTAAAAAGAGCTACAAAATAATACTAAAATTAATATTGTAGCCTATTTCAAACCTTTTCAAAAATGTGTTGAAAAATAGACTAAACTTGTTGGTGGGATGTTCTAAGAAAATGACCATGTCTTTCTTCAAACTGAAGATTTTGTTATGACACTTATATCAAAATATAGATCTTGAAAAGGGCTACAAAATGATACTAAGACCAATACTGTAGCTTTTTTCAAACCTAGTTAAAAGTGTGTTGAAAAATAGACTAAACTGGTTTTTGTGATGTTCTAGGAAAATGATCATATCTTGCTTCAAACTGAAGATCTTGTTACAAAAATTTGTATCAAAATATAGAGCTTAACATTAACTACAAAATGGTACTAAAATCAATAACGTAGAACTTTTCTAACTTTACTTGAAGTCTGTTGAGAAAAACGGTCTCGCCGGGTTTTTGGCTGTTTTAGGAAAACAATCATAACTTTCTTCAAAATCAAGATTTTGTTACGAAATTTATACCAAAATGTAGAGCTTAAAAAGAGCTACAAAGCGATATTAATCAATAAATTAGAATTCCTTAAGAAAAATTCAAATCTACTGTATACTTCTTCACTACTGTTAGTTGAAAGCGAAAAGTCAATGTGGACTTTGAACGACTACAGAAAGCTTCAAACTTTAAATTATAAAATGTTCAAAAGCTCATTATGAAGCTGAAATTATGCAATTTTTGAATATTATAACTGTTTAATACACTTTAGTACAAAATATTATTTAAAATTATGTTTTTCAAAAAAAAAATTTTTTAATTTTTTAAAAAATTGAATGAGCTTTTTAATGCATTTTAGTTTTCGAAAATCCGTCCACAATGAACGATACAATGAATGTTTGAAGTTGGAGTTTTCACATTTTTTGCAAAAATTTTTAAAAATAAATATTTTTCATGAAAAACTAAAAAGAATTTAGTTTTTACTACCATTTTGTAGCTCTTTTCAAGCTCTACATTTTGATATAAAATTCAAGCGAAAAATCACAATTTAAATAGGAGAAAATGAGCTCGGAGTAATTTCTCCCCCAAACTTCTACAGTAATCTTCTAAAATATCACGTGAACTGCTACAGTAGCTCCCAGAAGCTACAGTAGCTCCCTCAGAATATTCTAGAAATCTACAGTATACCCACCTGAAGTGGCCGATAGTCGCGGTCCTGGCGGTCGAACGTCGGCGATTGTGTTGCGAAGACTGGAAGGATTTTGCGTGAAATACAGTAATCCAAATCTTATTAAATCAGAACTACAGTAATCCCTAGACTACAGTAACCTAATTGTTGCCCTATGCTATTATCCGTTTGAAAAAGAGTTGAGAAAAACTACAGTAATCCCCTATTATCCGTTTATAAAAAAGCTACCAACAAACTACAGTAACCCAACTATTATCGTTTTAAAATAAAAACTACAGTAATCCCTAAGCTACAGTAATCGAAATGTTACTATTATCCTTCCGAAACTAACATAGAGGAAACTACAGTAATACGAAGTCTTATTCGTTGGAGAAAATATACGAAAAATCTACAGTAATCCATCCAACTTTTCCCTTATTATTTTTTTTAAAAACCTCCCAAGAAACTACCGTAATCCCCCCTATTGTCATTTTCATATAAAAACTACAGTAATCCCCTATTATTCTTTTGAGAAAAAGCTACCAACAAACTACAGTAATCCCCCTATTGTCCTTCTTACAAAATCTACTATTGAAAGTACAGTAATCCATCCAACTTTTCCCTTATTACCTTTTTGAGAAAAAAAGCTACAGTAATCCAACTATTACCCTTTTCAAATAAAAACTACAGTAATCCGATATTATCCTTCTCCAAAATCTAATTGAGAAAACTACAGTAATCCTCTATTATCCTTCTCAGAAAAACCTCCTAACAAACTACAGTAACCCCTCTATTATCCATTTCAAACAAAAACTACAGTAACCCTTACCCTCTACGAAAACGACGAGGATGAGCATCAGAAGGACGCAGCTGTGGCGGTGGAGCATTTTTCAGGGATTCTGTTTTCCTGGGGGGAAAAGTGCGGGGGGAATAAGGGAGAGGCAAATATAAAGTAAAGAGTTTTCAGCACCACCGACGCCCCTTTTATAGTGATAGCCCCCAAAAACGGATTCGTCATTTTCATGACACGCCTCCAGAATCCATTCTGGAGCGGGGGGACCTCTTCTGGAGTTGATGGGCTCATATAAAATCTATAAAATCTCGATGTGGAGCAATCCCCTCGAGATTCATTACGTTTACATACGGAAACTACATGAAAATTGGTTTTCGAGGGGGAACAAAAGAAAAGAGTTTGGAATTTGGGAATTGGGGGGAAAAGTGAGCTCAAAACTCGACGAAAAGTATAAACCTATATAGGGGGGTTGCGATTTTTCAACAGAAAAAGAGAACGAATATGACGATTTTGGGGGTTTTTAGTGTAAAACGGGAAATTTTCAGAATTTCAAAGAGAAAAAGCAATCAAAAATTGGGAAAATTAGATGGGATCATCGTCCGGACGGAGTTTCGCCTTTTGGGCGGCCTCTTCGATGAACTTGTAGACGTAGTTGTCGACGGAGAAGAATAGGAACGTGATGGCGAGAACGACGAATGCCCAGAAGACGATCTGAAATTTTTTGAAGGTTTTGGAAGATTCTTTATGGCTCCTTTGTTCATTTTCTATCCCCTTTGGGCTGAATTTCTCGATGTTATTACGATATCCATGAATTACGAGGCTTGAAAATCCTGAAATTCGGCTCAAAATGATTCAATATCCTTGATTTTAAGCTCAAAATAGTTCAAAACACTTGATTTTTGGCTCAAAATGAACCAAATTCAGCTGTAATTTGATCTGCTCGGCCAAAATCGATACAGGGCTGAAAATGAGCTATTTTAAAGGTTCTCGACTGAAATTTGGCTCGAAATGGTCTCAAATTCAGACATTTTGGCTCAAAATCGTTCAAAATTCTTGATTTTTGGGTCAAAATGAACCAAGTTCAGCTGCTCGGCCAAAATCGATTCGGGGCTCAAAATGAGCAATTTGGTAGGTTCTCGACTGAAATTTGGAGGAGAAACTCGATTTCTGGATTGAAACTGTGAAAAATTCTTGATTTTTGCTCAAATTCAGCTGTTCTTTGAGCTGCCCTGCCAAAATCGATTCGTGGCTAAAAACGAGCAATTTTGAAGGTTCTCGACTGAAATTTGGCACGAAATGGTCCGAAATTCTTGATTTTTGGGTCAAAATGAACCAAGTTCAGCTGCTCGGCGAAAATCGATTCGGGGCTCAAAATGAGCAATTTGGTAGGTTCTCGACTGAAATTTGGAAGAGAAACTCGATTTCTGGATCGATACTATGAAAAATTCTTGATTTTCGGCTCAAAATGAACCGAATTCAGCTGTGAAGGTTCTCGACTGAAATTTAGCTGACAAGCTTGATTTCTGGATTGAAGCAGTGAAAAATCCATGGTTTTTGCCCAAATTCGGCTGTTCTTTGAGCTGCCCGGCCAAAATCGATTCCCAGTTCAAAATGAGCAATTTTGACGGTTCTCGACCGAAATTTGGCTCGAAATGGTCCAAAATTCAGACATTTTGGCTCAAAATGGTTCAAAATTCTTGATTTTTGGGTAAAAATGAACCAAGTTCAGCTGCTCGGCCAAAATCGATTCGGGGCTCAAAATGAGCAATTTGGTAGGTTCTCGACTGAAATTTGGAGGAGAAACTCGATTTCTGGATTGAAAATGTGAAAAATCCATGGTTTTTGCCCAAATTCGGCTGTAATTTGATCTGCTTGGCCAAAATCGATACAGGGCTGAAAATGAGCAATTTTAAAGGTTCTCGGCTGAAATTTGGCTCGAAATGGTCTAAAATTCAGACATTTTACTCAAAATTATTCGAAATCTTTGGTTTTTGGCTTGAAATGATCCTAATTCAGCTGCTCGGCCAAAATCCATTCGGGGCTCAGAAGGAGCAATTTTGAAGGCTCTCGACTGAAACTTGGCTGAGAAATTCGATTTCTGGCTCGAAACTGTGAAAAACCCATGGTTTTTGCCCAAATTCGGCTGTTCTTTGAGCTGCCCGGCAAAAATCGATTCCCAATTCAAAATGAGCAATTTTAAAGGTTCTCGGCTGAAATTTGGCTCAAAATGGTCCGAACTTCAGACATTTTGGCTCAAAATAGTTCCAAATTCTTGATTTTTGGGTAAAAATGAACCAAGTTCAGCTGCTCAGCCAAAATCCATTCGGGGCTCAGAAGGAGCAATTTTGAAGGCTCTCGACTGAAATTTGGCTGAGAAAATCGATTTTTGGCCCCAAGAGCCTTCCGGAGCCTTCCGAATCTTCTCTACACGATCCCTTACCGATCCCTTGGTCACTTTGAACGGACTACTCGAATTACTCGTGTACGAGCGTTGCATCGCCGCACGATCCGCGGCCATTTCCTCCTCAGTCAAATAGCGCATCGACTCCTCGCACTCGTCATCTGATTCCGGTTCCGGTTCGCGTGTTGACGATGATTGCTGTTGCTGTTGGGACCTGGCGACACTTCGGCGGGTAACCTTGCTCTCCTGTTTCGGCGACGCCGGCTTGACATTTTTGAAAATTGGACTGAAGCTCGCCTCCGCCGTCTCCTGATGATCGATGGTTCCGTTTGTCAGCTGCGAGTCGTTTGCCGATTGATCTGAAGAGATAATTATGATTTTGGTTGATTCGGGCGCCAAATTTTGAACCCAAAATAGCTCAACTCACCGCCAACAGCCTTCGCCAACTTCTTCTCGTACAACTTTCTCGTCGACGAAACGATCGGTCCGACGATGATGCCGTGCGATTTGAGGCTATCGCGAAGCTCCGCGTCCGTCAGCTGCGAAACGTCCATTGTTTTAGGGAGATTGGCCTGGAAAGTTTGGATGTAAGAGACAAAAAAATTGAAAAAAAATCACGAAGAACCTCGATTTTTCAACTAGATGCTCTGGAGTTCAAAATCATTCGAAATCATTGGTTTTTGGGCCTAAACTCGGTTTTTTGAATTTTCGACTTAATTTTTCGTTTCAAAAGCTATCAAATCTAGTAGAAACTTCAAAAATTTTATTTTTCATCGGAAAATTCGAAATTCTGGATTTTCGGGCCTAAAATCATGTTTTATCAAGTTTAAGCCTCATTTTTTCAATTTCATCTATTTAATTTCAAAAAATTTAGCGAAAATCCATCGAAAAAGTTCAGAAAAACCTTGAAAATTCATTGAAAAATCTGATAAAAAATGACTGTCGAAATTCAAATTTGCCCAGTGCGGCGAGAGAGTGCGCGGGACGAAGAGACGCAGACACCGTGGGTCTCGCAACGATCGACGTGTGGATTTACGGGGAGGCCGCGGCAAATCCGAATTTTTTGGCCTAATTTCGCCTATTATGGCAGTCTCCGTCAATGTCAGTCCTGGCCGAGTTTTCCGGATTTTTCGGCCGCGATATCTCGGCACGAAAATGCTACAGTAATCTATTAAAATTTAAAGGAACATACCCTGATTTTCAGGCGAATTTTTTGATTTGTCATGTTTTTTCAACAAATTTCGGAGTGAAATGTAATTTTCGGAGCAAAAAAATAACATTTCGCTTCAAAATTCATTGAAAATCGTTCGAAAAACATGACAAATTAAAAAATTGGCCTGAAAATCAGGGTATGTTCCTTTAAATTTTAATAGATTACTGTAGCATTTTCGTGCCGAGATATCGCGGCCGAAAAATCCGGAAAACTCGGCCAGGACTGACATTGACGAAGACTGCCATAATATTTTCAGGCCAAAAATCGATTAAAATTCGGTAAATTCTTGTCTGAAAATTCTGAAAAACCAAAAAACTGAGTCTTGTTTTAAAATTTCAACCATTTCTTTTTTTTGTCCACAAGAAAGAGAGTGTGAAAAAACATTTACATAAAATTATATAAAAAAGATCAAAATTCAGTTTTAAAATATTATATATCGGGAAAGAGAGGGGGGAGAGAAGACGGACAGACAGAGAGAGAAATAAATATGAAATTAAAAACTATCGCAAAAAGTCGATACAGAGGAAAAAAAATGAAGGGATCGGGATTTTTTGGGGCGGTGTGGATTTCTGGGGGTGGGGAAAAATAAGGGGGTGGGGGGTTGAATGACAAGAGAAACGAAAAAAATGAAGAGATTTTCGAGGTTAGCTTTTAGTGTGAAGAAAAAAAAGAAAAGAGAAGCATTCGATAATTTTCGAAAAAAATATGGTGAACAAACTCAAGTTGTGAAAAAGAAAAAGATTATTTGTATGAGTATATATAAAAGGGATTAAAAGTGTATAGATAAACGACACGAAAAAACGGTGTCATCCTCAGAAGAAAAATTGATTTTCGAAAGAAAAGCGGGGATTTTTTGGGGGGCGGTTTGTGAATTATGGGGATGGACTAGTTCGATTTTTACATTGGAGGAGGGGGGGGGGGGGGGGGAAATTGGGGGGAAAACCGACTTTTTGTGATGATAAATGTGTAGTGGGAGGGGAAGGGGGGGCTGGACAGAATGGTATTTTCAAAAAATTTTGCAAAAAAAAAAAACGAAAGTATATCCGGGAAGGAAGGCTTTCCTGTAGAGAGAATGGAAAATGTGGAGAGAGAGAAGGAGTACAAGAAAATGTTTCCTAGAGGTTTTAGCCAAAAAAAAATTGTGTGTGCTTTCGTCTCTCATCCAGCGGACCCAATTGAGATGAGAGACGGGGTAGGGAGGGGAAATAGGTGATAATATCCGGGGAAGCGAGACGGAAAAGGAGGGAAATTTGAATATTTTTCAAAAAATTCAAATCTCCCGCCTTCCCCCGCATCTTTCTTCCACCGAATTCGTCATCAGTTTCAGAAAAAAGTTTATTTTTTTGTTTTCCATCAAAAAGTTACACCAAGTTGTACTCCTTCAGATTATGCTGTAGAATTGTGTCTTTGACGGCGGCAAACACGAACCGAATATTTTCCGTATCTGTAAGAAATGATGGGATTAGTGGACGAGGGGGACTAGTTTTGGGTTTCTAGGCCACAAGGGCGCAGTTTTTGATTTTCTAGGCTTTTTTTTGAAACTTGGGGTTTTCTAGGCCACAGCTTTGGACAAGTTTTCTTCGGAATTGGGTTTCTGGGCCACCAGGAGGTTGTTTTCTCGAAATTTAGGGTTTTCTAGGCCACAAGAGGGCGCAGTTCTCTTTGTGTTTGAATTTCTAGGCAATCTTGGGGACTAGTTCTTGAAATTTCGGGATTTTCTAGACCACCAGAAGACTAGTTTTCTTGTATTTGGCTTTCTAGGCCAGGGACTAGTTTCTCCTAAATTTGGAGTTCTAGGCCAAAAGTTTGGCATCGTTTTCTCCAGTTTTGAATTTCTCGGCCACCTATTTTTGGTCTCAAATTTGACCTAGTTTTTTTTTCGAAATTCAATTTTCTAGGCCATGGGCTCTTTTCGATGACCAGAAAGGCCTAGTTTTCTCCGGATTCGGATTCCTAGGCCATCTTTGACTGTGTTGGCTCCTGAGGCTCAAAACGGCCTAGTTTTTGTTAAATTTGGATTTCTAGGCCATGATTTTTTGGACCATATGGGCTTTGTACCATTTTGACCATCTGGACCTAAAAGTCCCAAGAAATTCGAAAATGTTCGACTTTTCTAAATTCTCAACAATTTCCGCATCCATCTCCTTCCTAGATGCTCAATTTGCTCCGGGGGATTACTGTAGTCATGGCTCGAAAATTCCCCACAATTTTCATCTCAGGATCCCCCCCTCCAATATATAATTTTCGAATCTCGCCGAAATTCGTAAATAACAAAAAAAGCGAGACATCGTTGTAGTCGTCGACTCGACGGGTATCCATTGGTTACCCGTCGGTCTCCGGGGGCAGCAGCTCGCGGAGCCAAAATATGTATTATTTTTGGTCGTCGAAAAAATACGATTTTCGTATAAAAGATGATTCAGTCGGGGAAATTTCGTAACAAATTTCGCAATAGAGCACATTTTCTGGGGAAAAAAAACTCACCAGTCGCGCACGTAAAATGAGAGTAGATAATCTTGTCGGCATCCGGATTCAGATCCACGAACATTTTCAGTATGAATTCGCGAGCGGCGATCGGGTCGCGTGGTGGTCCTGTAAAAATGGAAGAGTTTTCGGGGAAAATTTGGATTTCTAGGCCATGGGCTAGTTTCTGGAAGAAATTTGAGGATTCTAGGTCATTTTTAGCCTGTCTTCCTCTGGATTCGGATTCCTAGGCCATGGAGAACATTGGGAGGTTTCTAGGCCATCCATGGCTATTTTTTGGCTCCTGTCGTCATACAGTAATACTAGGAGCCTAGTTTTCTCCGGAATTGGGTTCCTCGGCTATCGTTGACTCTTCTGGAGCTCCAGATTCCGTTACTGTAACCCTAGGGACCCAGTTTTCTTTAGGTTTGGATTCTTCGGTCATGGAGAACATTCGGGAGGTTTCTAGACCATTCTACGGCTTTTTTGGCTCCTGGAGTCCTACAGTAACCCTAGCGGCCTAGTTTTTTCTCCGGAATTGAAATTCTAGGTCATTTTTTTTCGCTTCTGGACCCCCTACAGTAATCCGTTTCCACTGGAAATTTTCCAGCCACAAATTAGCATCAAATTTCTCGCTCTTTCTCAAATTCCATCCTTCTCATTAATTTTTTTGTGTGTTTCGAGTCAAATTTCTCCGAAAAATCCTCACCATCATATTCGGGGAAATAGTCGGCGAGGTGTGAGTAGAGAATCTTCTCCTCCAGCAAATCCTTCTTGTTCAGAAACAGAATGACCGACGAGTTGGTGAACCACGGATACGTGATGATCGTTCGGAATAGTGCTTTTGATTCTTCCATTCGGTTCTGGAAATAGATAGAGATATTTGGGAGGAAATTGGGCGAACAAATGAGCTCCAGAATCGAATTTTGCGGTAAAAAATGATCTTTGAGGCAATGTTTTTGAGCCCAGATCGGTTTTCTAGGTCAATAATGAGCTCTAGAATCGATTTCTGCAGTAGAAATTTGCCTAAACTCATGATTTTTGGCTCAGAACCTCCTTGAGTAACTAGAGAGCTCAAAATAGAGATTTCTGTCAGAAATGAGCTGCGGAATCGATTTTTTCGGTCGAAATCACTCAAAATCTATGGTTTTAAGCGAAAATCGATTTTCCGGGTCAAGAAGAGCCCGCCATGATTTTGGTCCGCTCAGTATCCCTGAGCGCAAATTTCCGCGGTGTAAAAAATGGTTCAATTTCCTGGAGCTCCATGAGCAATCGACTCAATTTCCTTGGGCCATTTTTTTTGCGTAAAAAAGGTTCTAGGAGGCTCTGTGAGCGATCTGGAGCAATTTGGAGCACGAAAATTGACATTTTCAAAATTTCAAAAACTCACCTCATTATCGCACTCGACTAACACCTGATCGTATTCAGACAGCGCGACGAGGAACATGATCGACGTCACATTCTCGAAACAGTGAATCCACTTCCGCCTTTCCGATCGCTGTCCACCGACGTCCACCATTCTGGAAGAGAATTTCGGTGGTTTTTGGGTCATTTTTCGCCGACTTTTTCAATCAAAATCGCGAAAAAAAACTCACCGAAAAATGATTTGCTCGAGATCGAACGGGTATTCGATAATACCGGTTGTCGGCACACGAACGCGTAGAATGTCCTGTTCTGTTGGTAGATAGTCGGGCACTGCCAGGCGTCGCAAGTCGGATAGATAGCTGGAAAATTGGAGCTTTAGAATCGGCTTTAGAAGCTCCAATCGGTTTTCTGGGCCAAAATTGAGCCGTCGAATCGTTTTTTGCGGTCAAAATGAGCCCAAACTCAAGCGGCAAGTTTTCTGGGTCAAAAATGATCTCCGGAATCGATTTCTGCGGTCAAAATGACCCCAAACGCAAGATTTTTCCTCAAAATCTCGAGAGCCACGATTGGCTTTTCTGGGTGAAAATTGAGCTCCAAAATCCATTTTTCCGGCTCTCGAGCACCAAAAATCCACAAAAAACTCACTATTTCGCCGAATCGGTGAGCTGATATTCTCGCCTCCTATCGTAGCACTCTTGAATGCCCGAATCCTCCCAGAGCTCTTTGATGAATGACACGTAGGGTTCTTCGAAAGACGTCACCGACTCAAAGTCGACTTCCCGTACCACCGCCGCCTTCTCCTGCAGCTCTTCGGACTGATCGCCGAACTGTATGCATAGTGTGTCCATGGCGCGTATCATTGACTGAAAATATGCATTTTTGATCGTGTTTTGGATGATTTTGGAGCCGAGACTATGCTCTTTCTATTGGTGCAAGTTTCACGAGTTTTGGAGCATTTTGAAGCTCTCTTTTCACTGATTCTAGTGATACCAATCTCCCTGAATTTCGGATGATTTTGGAGCCGAGACAGTGCTTTTTACATTGGTGCAAAAATCACGAGATTTGGAGCATTTTGAAGCTCATTTTTCGCTGATTCCAGTGGTACTAATCACCTCGAATTTGGAATGGGTTGGAAGCGGAAATCGAGATATTTCAATTGCTACCAGTTTCAGGAAATTTGGAGCAGTTTGAAGCTCTTTTCTTGCTGATTCTAATGGTACTAGTCTCGTCGAATTTGGGATGGTTTTGAAGGGGAACTCTAGCTCTTTCTATTGGTACCAGGTTCAGAAAATTCGGAGCATTTTGAAGCTCTTTTTTCGCTGATTCTAATAGTACCGATTTCGGAGCATTTCTCCTATAACTTATTCTATTGGCTTAGGTCTCGATTCAAGCTCCCCAATTTCTTCAGATTCCCAATTTTGGCTCAGAGAGCTTCCTCATATGACGACGAAGACGACGTCTTCTGACTTTTCCTCATCGTCTCAAAAATCTGCGTTGATCTCGAATTTCGTATACAACGAAAAAAACAAGAGGAAAATCACTCATTATCAACGATGACTAACAAATGTCTCATTTTTTCCTCTTCGCCTTTTTTCTAGGGTCATATTTCTGTCATCACTAATTAGGGGGGAATTCTGACACCTTCTGAAGAAAAAAAAAGGGATTCTGAGGAATCGGAAAAAAGGGATCAAATTTACAAAAGGAAGCTTCGAAATCATGAGTGAATGATCGAAGAAAATCAAGATCCAAAATCGAGAAGCGATTAGAATGAGCAATTTTGGGCTCATTTTGGAGCTCTCTTTTCGCTGATTCAAGTCGTACTCGGCTCTTCGTATTTGGAATAGTTTTCAAGCGGAAATCGAAATCTTTCTATTGGTACAGGTTTCAAGAGATTTGGAGCATTTTGAAGCTCAAATTTTGCTCTTTCCATTGGTACAAATTTCAACAGTTTTGGATGGAACTTTGGCGATTTCAAAACTGGAGAATTCTGGCCGTGTTCCGGATGGATTTAAAGCTCGAAATGTGCTCTTTTTGGTTCATTTTGAAGCTCTCATCATTCCGATTCGATTGGTATAGGTTTCAAGTGCAAAAAAATCTCGAAAAAGCATTACCTGTATGGCCATGAACACGTTCTGATAGACCAGTCGGATGTGCGCTCGTTTGTCTTCGTCCGAGTATCCCTGACCGTGAATGATGCGCATCTGTTTGATGAACGTTGATTTGCCGGATTCTCCAGTTCCTGGAAAAATGAATGGAAATTGAGGATGGTTTTGAAGCGGGAATTGTGCTCTTTCAATTGGTACTATTTTCGGGAAATTTGAAGCATTTTGAAGCTCTTTTTTCGGTGATTCTAGTGGTACCAATTTCGATGGGTTTGGATGGAAATTAATCGAGTAATGGTGGTTTCGAAAACGGAAAAGTTTGGTAGAATTCGGAATGGTTTTGAAGCGGGAATTGTGATCTTTCTATTGGTACCAAATTCAGGAAATTTGAAGCATTTTGAAGCTCTTTTTTCGGTGATTCTAATGGTACCAATTTCGATGAATTTGAATGGAAATTAATCGAGTAATGGTGGTTTCAAAAGCGGAAAATTTTGGTCAATCTTGAAATGGGTTTGAAGCTGAAATTGTGAGCTTTCCCTTGGTACCAAATTCAGGAAATTTGAAGCATTTTGAAGCTCTTTTTTCGGTGATTCTAATGGTACCAATTTCGATGAATTTGAATGGAAATTAATCGAGTAATGGTGGTTTCAAAAGCGGAAAATTTTGGTCAATCTTGAAATGGGTTTGAAGCTGAAATTGTGAGCTTTCCCTTGGTACCAAATTCAGGAAATTTGAAGCATTTTGAAGCTCTTTTTTCGCTGATTCTAATGGTACCAATTTCGATGGGTTTGGATGAAAACTAATCGAGTTATGGTGGTTTCGAAAGCGGAAATTTTTGGTCGATCTTGAAATGGTTTTGCAGCTGAAATCGTGATCTTTAAATTGGTACCATTTTCGAGAAATTTGGAGCATTTTGAAGCTCTTTTTTCGCTGATTCTAATGGTACCAATTTTGATGATTTTGGATAGAAATTAATCGAGTTATAGTGGTCTCAAAGTCGGGATTTTTTGGTCGATCTTGAAATGGTTTTGAAGCTGAAATCGTGATCTTTCTGTTGGCGCTATTTTCAAAAGGTTTGGAGCATTTCGAAGCTCGTTTTTCGCTGATTTCAATGGCTCAACTCTCACAAATTTTGGCTCCCTTTTACAGTCCCCCCAACTTCTTCCTCTCCCAATTCCAAGAGCTTCTGCTTCTTCTTCTGGTGGCCCCCATCATTATCCCATCTCTTCCGCCCGGAAATCTTCTTCTTCTTCTTCTTCTTCTTCCAAGCCATTTTCTTCTCCATCCCCTCCTCCCTTCTTCTCCAAATCTGCTCCTCTCCTTTAAAGCCCACACACAAATTTGGGGGGTGCTCCCGGGGAGAGAGAGAGAGAGAGAGGCAGGGAGAGAAATCAATTTGCACTGCTCTCACTGCTGGATGTGCTCGCGGAGCATAGAGAGAGAGAGAGAGAGAGAGAGAGAGAGAGAGAGAGAGAGAGAGATAGAGAGATGGCGGCAGCACACACACACACAACTCATGTCCATTAGTCATTTGTATGTGAATTCATCTAGTTCTCTCTGTGTCTCTCCGTTGGAGGGGGGAGCCCTCTGCGTCTCTTTTTCTCTCTCTCTCTCTATGAGAGAAGAGAAGAGAAGCCTTGGCCTGTTGGCTGCGCTGATTAGGTTGTGTGTGTGTGTGTGTGTGTGTGTGTGTGTGTGTTTCCCCGCGCTCAAACTCACGCACACACACACACTCACTCACAGCGCGAGAGCCGCTCTTCTTCTCCTTCTTCTTCCTCAGAGAGAATCGATCAATAGAAGAGAAGAGAAGTCCTCGTCTGCGTCTCACCCTCTCTAGTATAGAGAAGAGGTTTCGGGGGGGCCCCCGACGACGATGCGGAGAAGAAGACGATGTGAGGGGGGATATATGCCCGCGACCACATTTTCGACATATTAGGGGAAGAGGGGTTTCGAGACGCAGCATGTTGAACGAAGAGAACTGTATACGGAGCCACCATGAGGAGTACTGATAAGGGAACGAAGAGAATTAGACGGCGCTGGATGGGGGGAACAGGTGATTTTTCCTGGACAACAGGTGCTTTTTAAGGGTTTTTTTCCGCGCGGAAAATCAAAATCGAATAATTTCTAGATACACATTTTTCTTCTTGTTTTTTCTCGCTTCTTTCCTTACCCAATAGGAGAAGTTTGAGCTCGCGGCGAGCATTGCGCTTGTCTCGCTGCAATTGCTTCTCGATCTCCTGGTTTATTCGCTTCTGCTCGCGAGCCTCTTCGGATAAACAGCAGGCCATGGCGGCCGAAATCGTGCCACCAAGGCCGCAGATGACGACGCCAGCGAAGTAGGTGAGCAAGTAGGAGCCGGGGCACACAAGCTGGAAATTGGACAAAAAAAATGTGGTTGGAAAATTATTGATTTTTTTACGTTTTATTTCGAGGAGAATAAAAAGGGCAAAAATAGTTTTTAAAAAATGGTTTTCCAGGGGAAAAAAAAACTCGAATGAATCAAGTTGATGTTAAATGCAGAGAGTGTGAGAGAGAGAGACAGACACACAGACAGACTGCGGATGGTGGCGAAGGGGGGAGGAGATGGTGGCAGTGGCAATGGTGGAAAAGGAAAACCGGGAAAAAGAAGAAAAAGAAAGAAAAGAAAAGTGTGTCCCTCACCAATGGTGGTGGTGGCTGGGTGGGGTGCCCCCCGTGTGGTGGTGGTGCAGTATGTATATAAAGCTGATCGCTTGACCGAAAAGGACCGCTAGACGCGGCGAGCGTACGCGCTGACGCACGCACCTAACACGCAACGCGTCCCTTCTGCTGGCCTGTGGCCTGGCTGATGCTGCTGCTGCTGCCTCCACCCCTCTCCATCTCTCACTCGCTTTTCTTTTCTCTCTCCGCCTCACTGCTGCTGCTGCTGCTGTGACGACGAAGCCGCCGCCGCCGCGGCCACAGACGATGATGGTGGAGAAGAGAGAAGAGACACCCATCGTAGTTGTGTTCGTCGCGAGACCTCGATATGTGCCGAGTGCGACGTCGGCGCTCTCCGCGTTCCGTGTGCTCCATCCGCGCCTCGCCGGCCACACTAATTGTGATGCTTTGCTTCTCTCGTCGTCTCTTCGGCGTTTCTGGGAGAGAAGAGAAGGACGCGGGGACGGAATCCTCCTCTCTACTGCGGCGAACCACCACTACCAACACCGGCTTGCAAACATTAAGATTTTCGCGTGTGTGTGTAAGCCTCACTCTCACACACCACACAGACTGGGGCACAGATCCCCGTATTGCATAATTCTGCATAGTAGATTGAAACAGGAAGACAAAAGGAAACAGATAGAGATTGGGAAGAGCCTGAAACAGATCTGAAAACACGCAGGTGTCTTTTTTACAACAACGTTTATTGGTAACAATAACGAAAAGAGAAAAGGTGTTTAGAAGCGGAGCTTGGTGAAGAACCACTTGTTCTTTCCGGTCTTGTAACGTTCCTCGAACTTGGACTTGACTTCGACGAGGGCCTTTCTCTTCTTGGTTGGTGCCTTGAGAGCCTCCTGAAAATAAAGAATAGTTAGCAACAGTTTCAGACTTGGCAGAAAACGAACCTTGTTAATGTTAGCCTTATCAAAAGCAACATCTACGGAATAGCGGGTTGGGAGAAGGTGGGTGTAGGAGACAACCTTGAGGAATGGCTTCAGCTTGTTTCTCTTCTCGATCTTCTTCTTTCCCATATCCTTGGTAACCTGGAAAACGTGGTAGTTTAATTTTAAGTCCGAACAGGATATTATACCTTGAGTGGATATCTGTCGATTCCGGCGATGATGGCGTGTGGATAGGTTCTGTCCGACACTCCTTCGTCTTGCTGCTTGACGACGACGGCCTTGCGACCAGCATACTTTCCTCTGAGGACGAGGACGACCTTTCCAGGCTTCATAATCTTGCCCATATTTACCTGGAAGAATAGATTAGTACAACTGTTACAAAAATTATAAACAAGAATATAAACGAAGCGGAAGAGAATATTGAGATATGATCTGGGAGTTAACCAGTAGTAAACAAATCGGTAAATTTTAAAAAAGTGTAAATAAGCAACAAGAGGGTTTTTATTCATTATAAATCCTCCTCAATTTATCTTTCTTTCCTTTGAAGTGCTTCTTCCCGTTGTTCTGCATCGGCACCGTTGGAACAACAGTGCCAAGCCGTTGAGGTAGAGCTTTTGAATCTCTGACATGAGCAACTCCAATGGTTCCAGAAAAGTGTTGAGAATCGAATTGTGATCCTTTTAGCTCGTCTCCTTCGAGCAATTGAAGTTTGGCAAGCTTCTCCATTTGCACTCGACCAATGTCCCGATTCTTCTTCTCTGGATACGATAGACGATCGAACTCCTCTTGATCTACACCCGGAGGGGCCGCCGCCCACATGAGCTTGCCACTGACCACATCCTTGAACATCAACCTCGCCGCTCTGGAGCAGTCAGGAATACCTGAGGACGCCATGAATCCTCTCATGAAGGCGAGGGAATTGAGCAAGTTGATTGCAGATGGATCAGCCATCTCCGGAAGCATAATTGAATACATCGCTTCAATGACGTGTACAGGAACTCGGGAGAGAAGTAATGACGTTGGTCCGAAGTGATCCCTCATTTGATCGATCGGGAGAATTCCTGAAAATCATACAGTGAGGAAACGCTGCTTGAAAGCTGACCCTTACCGTTAAGGAACATCTCACTTCTTCCAAATGAGAACGACGGCATCACTAGTCCCGGACAATCACATAAACAAAGTTGGCTGTCAATGTGAATTGTCTGGAAGTGCCTCGTCTTTCCAGGTGTTGCTGAGACGGACACCTTCTTTCCTCCTGCCAATTTGTTGATCGTAGAACTCTTTCCGACGTTTGGATATCCAACCATTCCGACCATGACCGGCTTCGCGCATGGCTCATCTGATACGTGTCCGAGCTTCTTGAACTGTGCAATCAGCTCATCCTTGTTTGAGACGAATGCACTTGTGGAGGATGCTGTTGACACTGTTGGCTCCTCACCATCCTCTGTGATTGTTTCCAGTGCATCATCCATTGCCGACCAGAAGATTACATTGATGTTTTCTTTTTCAAAGTAGTCCTTCCAGCTGGCGAGCTGCTCTGGCTTCAATAGATCTGCCTTGTTAACCAAAAGCAAGATTTGTTTGGCGGGATCCACTTCCTTCACGTAGTCATCCAAATCCTTACTTCGGAACAGCAGCGGGTTTCTGGCGTCGACGATTTGAACGATGATGTCGCTCTTCTCGACGACTCTCCACAGCTCTCTCCACATGTCAGGATTCCTCTCGAACGGTGTCAACACCAGACCGTCTACCTGAAAATCACAAGTTTAATTGTCTTATCAAACGTTCGCGTGCCTCTTGCAGCTCGCTGAGGTCGGACCTCCACTGAAGGAATGCGTCGTTCTCCAATCTGGTCAGCTCCTCCATATTCTCCCAGAGCTCCTTGGCTGGACGCCTTGGAATCCTAAGTCTGTGCTCGTTCTCCTTCTGAAGCTCAAGGTTGGCGCGGTAGTCAACACGGGTTGGAACAACGATGGCGGAGTTTCTGAAAACAAATAAATTAGTTTGAAAACGAAACAATTCGAAAACTCACTTCTCGATAATCCTGAATTGCTCTTTTTCAGCTGTGAACTCAGTTCCGGCAAGTTCGGCCTTCGCGAGAAACTCCTCCAAACTCGTCTCATCTGTTACCGAGTCGATGTAGTGGTTGACTTCGTGTTCCATGAACGCTGGATTCTCAATGTCGTTTCCATCGTACTTGGCACGTTGATGGCTTTTCCTCGTCTTCTCACGATCATTGCTGAGCGCGGTTCCGAGCGATTTGTTCAAGCCAGTCGGCTTTTTATTACTCGGTCTCCGTTTTGTCATCTAAAAATGGAAAAATCTAGAAAAATAACGAAATTTCAGCGACAAAATACGAAGAAACTGATAAAACGCGTATTCAGCTTTCGAAAAATGTACAAATCGCTTGGAAAAAGTCGAAAAATTCCTTTAAAAATCGGAAAAAATCAGAAAAAAAAATTTTAGGCCTGGTAAAAATCGGTGAGGAAAACTGAGAGAAAGCGTCGAGCGCGGCGAGACCCTTCGACGAAAGTGCGTGCGCCTTTAAACTTGCCCGTAAATCGACACAAGAATTGATAATTTTTTCAGTTTTCGAGCTAATTTTTCGGTTTTTGGCACGTTTTTTGTGGTTTTTTATGTGAAATTGTTAAAATATATTAAAGAGAGTGTGTATTAGAATCTAGTTTGAGAAATTTTCCGCAGAAAACGTCGCAAAAAGCATAGTTTTCGGAATTGCATAAATTTCGATTATTTTGGTGGCTTTTAAGTGGTTTTCTTCGCATTTTTTACTTGAATAATGCAAAAATATCCTAGTCTATGTTGTTTTCTGTTATAATTTACTGCGCAAAAGTGGTTTTTTCTCTCAAAAATTTAGTTTTTATGTCTCTTGCGATATCACCTGAAAAGAATGCGTTTTTTTCTATTTTTTTCTCAGAACCGTCTAAAAACTATCTCAATTTTCCAGATGCAGCAACTGCTTCGTTTCAACACGCTCACGTTCCAGGCGATTCGATGGAATTGCCCGTGGCACAGAAACAGCTTCCGTCCGTGCTACTTTCCCTACAAACTTCAGGAGAAACTCAACGTCGACACCGTCGAGAAGCGAACGGAGACGCGAGGCGGACGTCTGATGCTGATGCGACGGATTCTACGCGAGCAAAAGTTTCTGGGATACGTGACGAAGCCGACGGCGTCGACGAAGATCTCATATCCATTGTAGACACTTTATTTTTTGTTGTCTGTTTGATTTTTTAGAATGTAAAGCGATTTTTAGCCTTTTTATGTGGTTTTTATGCAAAATTCCGACTGAAATGCAAAAAAGATCGATAAAAATGTTCCGTGCGGCAAAGTTGCAAAACTGCGTGCCGCAGTGTGCGATTTTTCCCAAAAAAAAAACAGTTCGAAAAAATTTATTCGTATCAAATCCGATTCAGAATTGAGTGTGAGAGACTTGTTGATGATGATACATTGTGAATTATTGTGCATTTTCGGGGGGAAGTAGGCGGGAAATTTGAATTTTTAAGAAAATTCAAAAAAAAAATTGTACATGTCACTGTTTCTACAAATTTAGCTCGGGGCTTGAGATGGAAAATTTCCCTCAAAAATCACAAAGTTATGACAAAAAATGGTTTCTAAAACTAGCGGATGGTGTGAAAAAAGGGGCGGAGTTTTGACTCCGCCCCTTTTTTGTAACTATACAAGTAATCTCAAAGTAGTGTTTTTTCGAATCACAGTTTTGTAAAAGTGGGCGGAGTCAATCAGGGGGTAGCACCTACAATATTTTTCGTTGTATTTTTTTAGGGGGCGGAGCTTGAGGGGATAAGAAGAACTGGGCGGGATTTGGATGGATGGGCAACTCGTTATCATTGGGAAGGAAATTTAGACAAAAAAAAGGTTTTTGGTGGCCGAGGAATTTCTAGGCCACCAAGTTTATTTAAGTCGTTGGGTGATACTGGCCAGTGCGACGGCGAAGGCTTGAGCCGCGGAAAACGGGTATCGGAAGTCGAGAGTGTAGGAGCCACCTTCGATTCGGCCGAATTGGAGCACTTGTTTTGAGGCTAACTCGATCTGAAAATTTTTTAAAGATTGAATTTTCTAAAAATTCAAGATTTTAGCTTCATTTTAAGCTGAAAATCATTGAAAACGGATAAAAACTAAAAAAGATACGATAGCTTGAAGTTTTCGAAATTTCGTAACTTTTTCAATTTTTGACCGATTTTTTTGATTTTTGCATGAAAATGTGGGGTTTTTTTCTAGTTATTCTAGATTACATTTTTCTGAAAATTCATGTTTTCAGCTTCAGTTTGAGCTAAAAATCATTGAAAACGGATAGAAACTGAAAAAGTTACGGTAGCTTGAAATCTTCAAAATTTCGTAACTTTTTCAATTTTTGACCGATTTTTTTGATTTTTGCATGAAAATGTGGGGTTTTTCCTGTTTTCTAGTTATTTTCGGTTGGATTTTCTGAAAATTCATGTTTTCAGCTTCATTTCAAGCTAAAAATCATCAAAAAAACCTTGAAAACTGAAAAAGTTACGGTAACTTGAAATTTTCAAAATTCCGTAAATTTTTCAATTTTGCCCAATTTTTTTGAGTTTTGGATATAAATGCGCGGAATTGCAACAACTATAATTTGAAAATTAGTAAATATTAAAAATTCAAAATTTAAGCTTCATTTTGAGCCAAAAATCATCAAAAACGGATAAAAACTGGAAAAGTTACGGTAGCTTGAAGTTTTCGAAATTTTGTAACTTTTTCAATTTTTGACCGATTTTTTTGATTTTTGGATGAAAATGTGGGGAATTGCAACAACTACAATTTGAAAATTAATAAATATAAAATTTCAGCTCCATTTTGAGCTAAAAATCATCAAAAATGGATAAAAACTGACAAAGCCGTAGCTTGAAGTTTTTTTTCCGATTTTTTTTTTATTTTTGCATGAAAATGTGGGGATTTTCTTGTTTTTTAATTATTAGAGGTCACATTTTCTAAAAATTCAAGTTTTCAGCTTCATTTCAAGCTAAAAATCATCAAAATTGCTTGAAGACTAAAAAAGTTGTGAAGTTTTGAAATTTTTCGAAAAAATCCGAAAATTTCAAACTTTTATAACTTTTTCAATTTTCAACCGTTTTTCACGATTTTTATACCAAAATGTGAGCAATTTAACGCTCTATAATTATACCTAAACATTCCATCAAAATTTTGAAAACAAACCTGAAAATTCTTTGCCGATTCCTGAGTGACTCTTCCACCGAAATCCAACTGATACACTTGATTTTGTTCATTCCAAAATGGCGTTTTATTCGACATTGTCTCAGTTTTAACATCCGGTGTCGGTCGTTTTCCACTTTTTGGTCCCTCGCCAAGCGCTTTTTTCATTTCAGTCAGAGTTGTCAATAGTTGTTTGACTTCCGATTTCACATCCTCTTTTACCACTTTTTTCTCGATATCGTTCACTCGTTTGAGCAGTGTTCGCATTTGGGACTGCATCTTTTTTACATCGCGTTTGTCTCGTTTCTGAAAAATTCAGAATTTTAGCTACGTTTTGAGCAGGAAACCAAAGAAATAGGTTGAAAATGAGCCAAGTTATGAGGATTTGAAAATTTCAAACATTTGTAACTTTCTCAGTTTTTATCCGTTTTCAACGATTTTAATACCAAAATGTGGGAAATCTTATGAGTTTCAATTTTAACAAACAATTAATCTAGAGATGACATTTTTCAACTTTATTTTGAGCCCGAAATGAGCTCAAAATGTTGAAAACTGAAAAAGTTATAAACGTTTGAAAGTTTCAAACCTCCATAACTTTTTTAGTTTTTATCCGTTTTTGATGATTTTTATACCAAAATGTAGCGAATTTTATGGTTTCAATTTCAAAATTTTAAAATTCTCAAAAGTAATGTTTTTAACGTTGTGAATACGCTCCAATGGCAACCAGCTGAAAATTAACAAACAACACTGTTTGGTGCAGTGATGGATGGGCCGTATTTTGTGATTTTTATATCAAAATGTGCTAAATTTTACAGTGATCAATTTGAAAAATAGTTCAACTTCTTACAAAAATCACAAAAATTATAAATTTGCAAAGTTATGCCCCAGAAACTCCTTGCTAATTGTTCCCAATTGTGCTTATCATTAGAGCGCATTTTTATCAACCATGTATTGAAATTTTACTTTTTTGTTGAATGGGTGGTGTAGCTTTTACAATTAGCTACACTTCGATACAAAAATCGTCGAAATTGGATGAAAACTGAAAAAGTTATAAGTCATCCAACACTGCACCTTGCTGTGCCTTTTTCTCGTTTCCTAGTGGTTGTCATTGGAGCTAATTTTCCTAGTTTTTGGGATTATTTTTGCTATTGTGTTGTTATAAAATTAAAATTTATTAAATTTGCTACATTTTGGTATAAACAACATAAAAAGCGGTTGAAAACTGAAAAAGATACGAAAGTTTGAAAATTTTGACAAAATTTCAAAACCTTGTAACTTTGTCAGTTTTTCAGATATTTCAATGGGTTTTGGGTAATACAAAAGCTGAAAAACTTGATTATTTTAACTATAGCATAATAATTTTCAGTTTGACATATTTCGGTAAAGAAATCATCTTAAACGGATAAAAACTGGAAAAGTTACAATAGTTTGAAAATTTCGACCAAATTTCAAAATTTTGTAAATTTGTCAGTTTTTCAGATATTTTGATGGTTTTCGGCTCAAAATGTAGATAATTAAATTGTCCTTATTATAAAAAACAAATCTCAAAGAATCTTCGCAAAATGCACAAATCATTATGACTTCCGAATTTGACCCAATTTGGTATAAAAATCATGGAAAACCGATGAAAACTGAAAAAGTTAGAAAGACTTGAATTTTTCATAGTTCGGCTCCCCAAAAAAAAATTAGCGATTTCCATGGTTTCAGGCTCAAAATGTAGATAATTGAAGGCAAATTATTATGATGTATAAATTTTGATTGTTTTATGAAAAATGCACAATTCCTACAGGGAAAACATGACGATAACCTTCAAAGCCCTATAACTATGCTCATTTCCAACACTTTGAGCTCTATTTTGACTCAAAATGAAGGTAACAAATTGAATTTTATAAATATGTTCTTGTCAATATCAAAACTCTTGAGATTCTCCATATTTTACTGTAAAAACCAGAAAAATCGGTCAAAAACCGGAAAATTTACAGGGGTTTGAAATTTTCAACTTCTCATAACTTGGTTCGTTTTCACGATATTTTTATGGATTTTGGCTCAGAATGTAGATAATTGAAGGCAAATCATTATGATGTACAAATTTTGAATGGTTTATGAAAAATGCACAATTCAAAGCCATACAACTTTGCTCATTTTCAACACGTTCCGTTTTATTTTATTTTAAAATGATGCTCAAAAATTGGATTATCTATACCTTTGCTAGTTTTTTAGGTATTTCCATAATTTCTGGCTCAAAATGAAGCTCTCAATGTGCTCTATTTTGGCTCAAAATGACCCCAAACCTACCACATCAAAATCTCCATGCCTCTTGCTTAGCGTTTCGGCAATAGTTGCCAACTTATCCACATGTTGTCGTATCATCTCCGCATCCTTCTTACTCGCCTCCATCTCCATCGCCGCCCATCCACTTTTCAGCGCGGGCTCAACGAGAAGTGCTCGATCATCCGGCGTATCTCCATCGATAAAATCCAACGTTTCGATTTCCTCATGCCACGTGGATACAGTACTCGCCATACTCGTCACATCGTGCTTCGATTCCGTGGCGGTTCTCGCGGAAATGGGCGTGGTTTGTGTGGAGCTTGGCGAGGATTCTCGAATTGCCCGCGATGTCGATGGAGCACATTGTGCATCTTTTCCGAATGTTGAAGAGTTTATGGCGGCTCTCAAGGATAGACATTCCAGAAGAATCTTCTCGAAAAATTGACGTTCTTCGGATGTTAATTGACCCTCGGAGCCTCCAGAAGACGTTAAATGTGCACTGGAGCTCTCGACTTGTGGTAGCCGCTTCTTTTGCTCATCTTTATCGAGAACCGCCAGCTCGATAGTCATTTGTCTTGGTTGGAGATGAAGAACGGAGGTTTTATAGATGACTTGACCCAAAAATCCGGGAAGAAGAGATGGAGAGAGACTGGAGATGTTGAAGCGAGTACACCAGACATTTGAGTTGACTTGAAGGAGACGAGTATCGGGGCGGGTGGGCCGCACGTGTCTGGAAATATATTTTTGTTGTATTGCAAGTTGTAGATTGTATAATTCCCTATTTTTTGGTATAAAAATCGTCAGAAACGGTTGAAAAGTGAAAAAGTTACGAAACTTTGAAAATTTCAAACATTCATAACTTTGTCAGTTTTAAACATTTTGAGCACATTTTTGGCTCAAAATGGTCCGGGAAATTCATATTTTTATTAGGTAATAATCACCAAATTGTAGATCGTAAAATTGCCCACATTTTCATATGAAAATCAAAAAAAATCGGTCAAAAATTGCAAAAGTTACGAAACTTTGAACATTTCTAGCCTTCATAACTTTGCTCATTTTCAACATAATTTTGTGGTTTTTAGCTCAAAATGAAGCAGAAAATTTGGATTTCGTAGAATAAACGTGTTCAAAAATTTAAGTCTCAAAATTTGACACATTTTGGTATAAAAAAACATAAAAAACGGTCAAAAACTGATCGACTTACAAAAATTCAAAATTTTCCAACCTCCATAACTTTGTCAGTTTTTCGTCTTTTTTTATGATTTTTATACCAAAATGTAGCTAAAAATCTGAATTTTAATTCAATAACAAAAACTGTAATCATTGAGTCAAATTCGCTCTAATGAAAACCATTAAAACAGTAGAAAACGACAGAGTTTGGTGCTGTCTTGGATAGCTCATAACTTTTCGAGTTTTCAACGAATTTTTGAGTTTTTTATACCAAAATGTGTGATTTTTTCCGGTTTATGTTTTGTTGTAAAAAATTGACTTTAAAAATCATGAAAATCAGGCAAAAATTACAAAAGTTAGACGCTATCAAACTGCCTGTCTTGGTTTCTAAGTATCGGCACTTTTTTGAGCGCTGTTTCTTTTTTCAATAGAATAATTAAATATGAATGTTATACGATAATAAAGCCCATGAAATTCTACACATTTTGGCATAAAAATCGTCAAAAACTAATAAAAAATTGAAAAGTTACAAAACTTTGAATTTTTCAAAAATACAATTTTTTACATAAAAAAATTTCAACCCTTCCTAACTTTGTTCATTTTTAACTTTTTGAGCTGGTTTTTAGATTAAAATGAAGCCCGAAAATTGAATTTTCAAATAATATTAAAACCAAAAAGTCCACACAGACACATATACAAAAAGTGGCTTTTAGAAGTTTGCAGTTTTCAGACTCGTTCAAATTGAAGAGGTTGCGGGCGTCCCACAAAGACAACCCTAAAAAATTAGAGTCTGTGTGTTTTATTTAAAATTTGAATATCTAGGTCTCCAAACTATCAAAATCTATCCAAAATTTCAAATTCTAAAATATCTTGGTCCCCCCAACAAACATTTTTTCATCAATTTTCTTCTATTCATAATATCTCCATTTCTGATGACGTCAATGTCATCAAAAATTCAGAATCCCTTTCTTCTCACCGCCCCAAAGTGTATACAGATACTTTTAGTGTCCCGAGTGAGAAAACCGGTTTTTTTGTATCTGTTTTCTAACTTTTTTACTTTTTGGTCATGTCCCCCAGCCTCTGAGTGTCTTGTTTGTCAGGACTCTATTTGCGTCAGAAAAAAAGGAAAATGATGATAATTGTAGTTGTTGAGAATCAGGCAAAAAAACAAGACAAAAAAGTAGTTGAGAAAGTTCGCTCCATTGAGAAAGAGACTCTCAAATGACAACTTTTAAAATAGTTCTCATTAGAGCGCGTTTCACTCAATTGTTATGAATTTTTGATTACAAAATGTAAACCGTAAAATTTTACCCATTTTGATGAAAAAAATTAAAAATTGGTTGAAAATTTGAAAAGTTATGAGAAAAAACACTAGTTAACATTAGAGCGCATTTTTCACAAATTTTATGAAAATTTTGTAATCACTTTAAAATCCACATTTTCAGCTTTATTTTAACCCAAAAATCATCAAAAACGGCGAAAAACTGACAAAGTTATGAAATTTGGAAATTTTTGAGTTTTTGTAACTTGATCAGTTTTTGACGGTTTTTTATGGTTTTCTATATCAAAATGTGTGAAATTTTAAGATCTATGTATTGGAATAAGTAATCTTTTTTTCAGCTTCATTTTGAGTTGCAAATCATTACAAAAGGATAAGAACTGGCAAAGTTATGGAAGCTTGAATTTTTTTTGGGAATTTCGTAACTTTTGCAATTTTCGACCAAATTTTGAGATTTTTGTATTAAAATGTGTAGAATTTTATGAATTTTTATTTCAAAAACTGAAAATTCACAGTTTCAAGTTTCTCAGCTTCATTTTGTGCCAAAAATGAGCTCAAATGTGGAAAACTGAAATGGTGACTAACCTTGACATCAATGCTCGAATTTGACGTTTACTCCTCCTCCATAGTGAATTCCGGTTACTTGAAGGGTAGATGACACCATTGACGTCTTCTGAAATTTTGAAAATTTTAATTTTGAGATTCATTTTGGTACCAAAATCAGGGAAATCGGGTGAAAACTGAGAAAGTTACAAAATTTAGAAATTTTCGAAAATTTCAAACTTTCGTATCTTTTTTAATTTTCATTCGTTTTTAATGATTTTTGGCTCAAAATAAAGCTGAAGAAACGAGTTTTAAGAATTGATAGTTTTCAAAATATGAAAATTCATTAATTCTTGTTAAATTTTGAATCCAAAAAAATCGAAAAAAAATTTTTTTCAACTTTTTTTTTTTGAAAAATTTTCAACTATAAATTTTTTCCCCAAAAACATTTTCTAGACCCAAATTTTATGAATTTTCCATTTTTAAAGGCATTCAAGCTTTAAACCCCCATGAGAGCCCCCAAAATCACGCACCAACTTGAGCCGACGACCCAGGCGCTCCTCGGAAACCGTAGGTCGCCGGATTCGGCTCCCAATTGTACATGAAAATTTGGAATTGTGGCAAAAATCGATTGACTTGTTTTCCGAGTAACAGAGGGACCAGACCGCCCATGTGCTCAAAACACAACAAATATGTGTGACTTCCACGGGCGAGCGGTCGAATTGTACAGTAGCAACGAGCATTGACGACGGAGCACACGTAGTTGCACAGCTCTTCTGGACGTGGTATTCGACACTGAAAATTAATAATTTTTAACTAATATTGTAGGGATTTAAATTTGACACATTTTGAGATAAAAATCATACGAATTGGTTAAAAACTACAAAAGTTATAAGTCATCAAACTCCAAATTTCGAACTGTTTTCAGAGGTTATCATTGGAGCGTATTTTCATTGACAATCAGTAGAAGCTTTACAATTGTGTTAAAGGTGGTGTGCGGGTTTTTAACATAAGGGCACACATGGGGTAAAAATATGTGAATTTTCATAATATCATGAAGAAAACGCGCAAAAAAATTTCTTACGGCTGCAAAACGCAGTCAAAGTGCGATTTTGGCGTACGGTAGTGGTCCCTGATGGAAGAGCTGGCCTAGCTTTTCGCACTAGTCCGCGGGCCGCCGACGCGGCGAAATTCGCATATTTTCCCGAAATTTTCAATTTTTCAGCCAATTTGCGGATAAATTATCAGTTTTTTTGCATAATATGTTAGAAAATCAGCTGACAATGCTGCCACAAATGAGTTTTCACTGTTTTTCGCTAAAAATAAGCGAAATTCGGTTCGCGAGAAAGGGACCACTACCGTACTACAAATCGCACTTTGACGGCGTTTTGCGGCCGTAAGAATTTTTTTTTTGCGCGTTTTCATCATGATATTATGAAAATACATGTATTTTTACCCCATTTGAGCCCTTATGTTAAAAACCCGCACACCACCTTTAATAAATTATTATAGCTCTTAAAATTTGCTACATTTTGATATAAAAATCATAAAAATTGATCGAAAAATAAAAAAGTTGTAAGACATCCAACACTGCACCTTTCTGTTTCTTTCACTCATTTCCTAGTGGTTGTCATTGGAGCGCGTTTTCTTGTTTTTCAGATGACATTTAATTGCGGTTTCTGTTATAATATTAAAATCCATAACATTTTCTATATTTTGGTATAAAAATCATAAAAATCGGTTGAAAATTGAAAAAGTTACAAAAGTTTGAATTTTTGGAATTTTTCAAAAAATTTCAAACTTTCACAACTTTTTTAGTTTCCATCCGTTTTTGATGATTTTTAGCTGAAAATGATTCTAAACTAATAAATTTTTAAATTAAATTAAGATTTAGTTTTTCAAATGTCTTTTTCCATTGAAACCCCAGGGTTCAATTTCAAATTCATGAATTTTCCCTTATTTTTTTATCCCAGGAAAAACTTTCTTATCTGACGTATTATTACAGACATTTTTTAGTATTTTGGTCTGATTACGTCAATAAAGCTACAAAACGGATATAATCCCTTTTTCAGAGATTTCGTTTTTGTCGGAATAACGAAAAATAAAAAATGAGGAGGAAGAGATTAACGGATTGAGAAAGAAAATGAAAAGGATGGAACTTAAAAAGCAGATATAAATATTTTTAATTGTATTTTTTGAAAATTCAAGTTTTCAGCTTCGTTTTAAGCCAAAAATCATCAAAAACGGATAAAAACTGGAAAAGTTACGGTAGCTTGAAGTTTTTTCCGATTTGTTTTGATTTTTGCATGAAAATGTGGGGATTTTCTTGTTTTTTTGTTATTATAGATTACGTTTTCTAAAAATTCAAGTTTTCAGCTTTATTTTAAGCTAAAAATCATCAAAATTGCTTGAAAACTAAAAAAGTTGCGAATTTTTGAAAATTTTCGAAAAAATTCAAAAATTCAAAATTTTGTAACTTTTTCAATTTCCAACCGATTTTTATGATTTTTATATCAAAATGCGGCAAATTTTGTGAATTTTTATTATCACACAATGTGACGTTTGAAAAACAACCAGAATTTCAAGAAAATGCGCTCCATTGAAAACTGATCGAAAAAAACGAGGAAACCACAGAGTTTGGTGCGGTGTTGGATGATTCATAACTTTTCAAATTCTTAACTGATTTTTGAGTTTTTTATATTAAAATGTGTGAAATTTAACTGGCTACATCTTCTATGTATAAAATTTATATTCAGTCCTCTGAGAAATTCTTAAAAATTCACAAAAACAAATTTTACGATGGAAATTTTTTTAAAAAAATTAAAATGTCCACATCTTTGTTCAAACATGAGATTTTGTTATGAAATTTATATCAAAATGTAGAACTTTAAAATATCTACAAAATAATGAAAGTTGTATTATATAAGTTTTCAAGTTTTGTCCAAAGTCTGTTGAAAATAAGATCTCGCCGATTTTTTGGACGTTTTAGGAAAATGACCATATTTTGCTTCAAAATTAAGATTTTGTTCTGAAACTTACATCAAAATGTAGATATTGAAAAGACCTACAAAATGATATAAAAACTGTTACACAGAGTTTTTTAATTATTGGCTAAAAAATGTAATAAAAAAGATCCGACCCTACTAGTTGGATGTTTCAGGAAAATGACCATATCTTCCTTCAAACTTAAGATTTCACTATGAATTTTATATCAAAATGTAGCTCTTAATGAGATCTTCAAAATAATACCCCTTACCCGTATCACATGATGATCCAACTCCCTCAACGCGTTCATCTCCTTCAACGGTATGGGTAACTTCTCCACTCGTTTCGACGAGCATCCCATCATTTTCCACAAGTCATAAGTAACAAGTTCAAACAAACTGGGGACCCCAAATAACATCCGTCCAACAAATAGAGATCCTCCACAGGCCACAATGACCACATTTCCCTGATGGGCCCATGTGAAAGCGCTCAATTTGGGATGCGTCGTTGGTGGATTGATCAGTGTCTTATTCTTCCGTTGATCGATTCGAAGGCGTTCTTTATGAATGACCCGACAGTTTTTATCCAACATGACCAACTCTTCATTCGAATTGATAATGGCGAGAATCGTTCCATCGGGATTCCATTGCATTCGATAAACGTGGAATTGCGATCGATAAACATCGGAATTGATTTGATCATAGGCACTTATCATGATAATCTTATTCGATGCTGTTAACATTGCCAATGTCCATTCTTCCTCTTTTGTTCCCGCATTTCGCATCGGAGAGAATGCCATTTGAGTGAGCTTATCTTCTGTGAAACTTCTTTCTGTGATATTTGCACCTTGGTTGGAGAGAACTTGAATTGTTCCAGAGGTGAAGCCAAGGACGAGTTGTTTTGAGTCGGGAGCCCATACTCCGCAGGTTACGTTGGAGGTTCCTGAAAATTTTTTCCAAATATTTGTTTTATCAGCATTCTTTCAAGCCAAAAATCATCAAAAACCGTTGAAAACTAACAGAGTTACAAAAGTTTGAAATTTTTTGAAAAATTCCAAAAATTCAAACTTTTTGTAACTTTTTCAATTTTCAACCGATTTTTATGATTTTTATCTCAAAATGTAGAAAATTCAATATTTTTAATTTTATAACAAAAACTGTATCAAAATGTTATCTGAAAAACAAGAAAACGCGCTCCAACGGCAACCACTAGGAAATGAGTGAAAGGAAGAGAAAGGTGCAGTGTTGGATGTCTTATAACTTTTTTAGTTTTTGGTCGATTTTAAAGAATTTTATATCAAAATGTAGCAAATTTAAAAGATTTTGATATTATAACAAAAACCGTGAGATAATATTATCTGAAAAACAAGAAAACGCGCTCCAACGGCAATCACTAGGAAATGAGTGAAAGGAACATAAAGGTGCAGTGTTGGATGTCTTATAACTTTTTCAGTATTCAACCAATTTTTGAGATTTTCATATCAAAATGTAGCAAATTTTAAGTGCTATAATAATTTATTAACACAATTGTAAAGCTTTAACTGATTGTCAATGAAAATACGCTCTAATGATAACCTCTGAGAACTTTTCGAAATTTGGAGTTTGATGACTTATAACTTTTGTAGTTTTTAACCAATTCGTATGATTTTTATCTCAAAATGTGTCAAATTTAAAACCCTACAATATTAGTTGAAAATTATTAGTTTTCAGTGTCGAATACCACGTTGTGAAAGATTGAAATTTTTAGAAAAAATGCCGAAAATTCAAACTTTTGTAACTTTTTCAGTTTTTATCTATTTTTCATGATTTTTATACCGAAATATAGCAAATTTCTTAAATTTTGATAAAATAGCAATGTGAAATTTATTGAACATTCAACATTTCCAGAAAATGCGCTCCACTGAAAACCGACAGAATTAGGTGATGTGTTGGATAGTTTATAACTTTTTTGTTTTTTTGTCAATGTAAATTTTTCAAATATCAAAATATAGAGCTGTAAAAGAGCTACAAAATGATATAAAAATCTATTATACAGCTCTTTCCAATTTTTGTCTGAAGCTCGTTGAAAAAAAAGCCCTTGCCGGCTACTTGGAGATTTTTAGGAAAATGACCATATCTTCCTTCAAACTTAAGATTTTGATATAAAATTTGTATTAAAATATAGAACTAAAAAAGAGCTACAAAATGATATAATTTCTGTCATACAGTAATTTTAAAACTATATTTGAAGCTTGTTGAAAAAAAGGTCCTTTCCGGTTAATTAGAAGTTTTAGGAAAATGACCATATCTTCCTTCAAAATTAGGATTTTGATATAAAATTTGTATCAAAATGTAGAACTTAAAAACCACTACAAAATGATATATAAAAACACACAAAAATTCCTTATCTAATAGTTAAGTTTTATCAAAATTTTTTCACTATTAGTCAAGTTACGGCTGAAACATACTGTGGGCGGAACATGGAACATTTTTCGCTCTGGATGTATATTGCAAAAGTCTTTCGATTCCCTAAAAATCCTAATTTTCAGCTTCATTTTGGGCCAAAAATCATCAAAAAATCTTTAAAACTAACAAAGTTACGAAAGTTTCAAATATTTTTTAAAATTCCAAAAATTCAAACTTTTGTAACTTTTTCAATTGTTATCGGTTTTTCATGATTTTTGTACCAAATTGCAGCTAAAATTATGAATTTTAAATTTTTTATAGAAAAAAGTGCAAAATTTCAAACTTTTCAGTATATAAATCACTAAAAACGGTCAGAAACCGATCAAGTTACAAAATTTTGAAATTTTCGAAAATTCAAACTTCATTAACTTTTCCAGTTCTCATCCGTTTTTTGTGATTTTTATACCGGAATGTAGAAAATTTTATGAATTTTAATTGAATAACAATGCAAAATTTTATAAATCGCTGATTTTTCGAGAAAATGCGCTCCATTGACAACGGACCGGAAACTAGAAAACCAAAGAGTTAGGTGCGGTGTTGGATGACTTGTAACTTTTCGAGTTTTCAGCCTATTTTAGAGTTTTTTATAACAAAATTTGTGAAATTTCAAGATAAAAATGATGCACTTATTTCCAACTCACCCGGAAAACTATTCGACCAAATTCTTTGCCCAATTGCACTTCCAATGAGCACAAAATTGTCTTCATAACAAATCAATGCACTGGATCCACATGGTGACCATGATAAGTCTGTTACCTTGACACCACGATCATTCACAAGTTCAACCGACCATCGATCGTCATTTCGAACCCAGACATAGATTATTCCAGATGCATCACAGGAGGCAAGTTTTGTGTGGGCTTTGTTCCAGGTGACAATGCGGATGCAGTTGTGATGACCGCGAAGGTTGAAGTTGTATCTGAAACATGAAATATAGTAAACGATTTGAAAATTGAAGTTTTCAGCTTGATTTTAAGCCTAAAATCATCAAAATCGGATAAGAACTGACAAAGTTACAAGTTTTTGAAATTTCGAAAATTTTAAAAATTTGTAACTTTTTTAGTTTTTATCCGTTTTTTATGATTTTTTTTGCTGAAACCCATTTTTTTGCAATTTTTCAAAAATATGTTTATTCAGCTTTATTTTAGGCCTAAAATCATCAAAAACAGATGAAAATTGGCAAAGTTACAAAAGTTAGAATTTTTCGAAACTTTGGAAATTTTAAAAATTTTGTAGCTTTTTTAGTTTTCAACCGTTTTTTTAGAATTATCTAGTAGATTTTTTTAGCAAATTGTATATATTTGAAAATAGTTTTTTCCAGCTTCATTTTAAGCCTAAAATCATCAAAAACAAATAAAAACTGATAAAGTTACAAAAGTTTGAATTTTTTGAAAATTGTCAAAATTTTGTAAATTTCTCTGTTTTCAAACGTTTTTTCAAGATTTCTAACCAAAATTTGAATTTGTTGTAGTTTTTATATATGTCAAAATCTAAGTTCTCAGCTTTATTTCAAGACTAAAATCATCAAAAACGGATGAAAAATGATAAAGTTACAAAAGTTTGAACTTTCAATAAAAATTTCGAAAATGTAAAACTTTTTCAGTTTTCCTCCCTTTTCCAAGATTTTTTACCAGAATGTGAATTTTATCTGTGATTTTTATATATGTTAAAATCTAAGTTCTCAGCTTCATTTTAAGCCTACAATCATCAAAAACGGATAAAAACTGACAAAGTTACAAAAGTTTGAATTTTTCGAAAAAATTTCAAAATTTCAAAAATTCCTAACTTTTTTAGTTTTCATTCGTTTTTCATGATTTTTTGATCAAAATGTGCAGAATTTCATCGTTTTTATTTTACAAGTTGATGTTCTGACATTTTCAAAAAGAAAACTGATTCTGATTTGATATCAATGAAATCAACGATTAGCGTTCTTAATTCGATTAGCCGCTTCAGCTGGTTCGATGACAAAAATGCAGTCATCAGAAAAAATTTGGACATGGCAAAAAAACGGATACTACAATTTTTTTGGGCAAATAATACTCAACCTTCAAAATTTGAAAAAGTTTTGAGTAAACAACAGGAAATTGTTCACAAGGTCGAAAAACAGGAGTGAAAATTGGGTGAAAATCGAAAATTTCAAAGTTGAAATTTTTCAGAAAATAAACCACTAGAGTTATCTCTGATAAATTTCCAATTGATTGGTATAGTTTTCATCAAAATTGGATCGCTGGGATTTGAGATATGACGGTTTCTAGAAAATACAGTAAGAAAAATTGCCATGTTAAACTGATTTTGGAGCTCGAAGAGGCCAAAAATTTGCAAAAATTAATACTATAACTAAATTGAAAAAATCAAATGCTTTAAAATGAGTATAAACATGGCTAATTCAAAAAAGTTTGAGGCAAGTTTATACTCATTTTGAAGCACTTGCCACGCTGAACACAGTGAACACACTTTTAATTTCAAAATTTTTGAAGGAGGGAAAAATGGAAAAAATTGTATTATAACCAGATTCAGCGTGTCAAAGGCTTTAAAATAAGTACAAACAAGCCTAAGTTCAACTAAATCTTATCGAGTTTATACTCATTTTGAAGCCATTGACAAGCATAACACAATTGTATTATTTTAATGGTCTAAAATCTTTTCAAAAAGCGAAAATTCACTAAAATAGTGTCATAACCAGATTCATCGTGCCAAGAGCTTTAAAACGAGTATAAAAATGACCTCTTTTTTTAATCCCAAACGAGTTTATACTCATTTTAAAGCTGTTCAAAAGCTTAATACAATTTCATTATTTTCGTGGTCTAAAAACTTTTCAAAAAGCAAAAATTCACAAAAGAAGTGCCATAACCAGATTCAGTATGCCAAGAGCTTTAAAATGAGTACAAATAAGCTACAGTTTAACTGAATCTTATCGAGTTTATACTCATTTTGAAGCCATTGACACGTACAATTCAAAAAATGTACTTTCATTTCTAAAAAAATCACTATAAAAGAGCAAAACTGCAAAAACAGTTTTCATAATCTGATTCAGTGTGTCAAGAGCTTTAAAATGAGTATAAACATGACCAATTCAAAATAGTCCCAGACAAATTTATACTCATTTTAAAGCCATTGACAAGCTTAACACTATTGTATTATTTTTATGGTCTAAAAACTTTTCAAAAAGCAAAAATTTACAAAAAAAATGCCATAGCCAGATTCAGTATGCCAAGAGCTTTAAAATGAGTATAAACAAGCCTAAGTTCAACTAAATCTTATCAAGTTTATACTCATTTTGAAGCTCTTAACACGCTTAACACATCAAGCACACTTTCAGTACTAAAAAGACCAAAATTGCAGAAAAAAGGGGGCAATAACCGCGCCTACCTCATCAAATCATCAGGCGTCGGTCGCAAATCCGTCAACGTGACGCCGACGGATCCGGACTCGGTGCCCACACCCAACATGCCATGATCGGGTTTGTCCGGCTGTTGAATCCATGACAAATAGGTGATCGATTGCTCGATTCGAGCACCCTGCCAATCGCTCTCCCATAGGATTTTCATGGGACCGTTCGGCGGTATCGCAAAAAAAATGTATCGATTTTTCAATAGGGGGTGGAGTAGTCGGCAGGGTAACACAGGCAGGAAAAGAGAAGAGAAAAGGGGGGGCCCTCTCTCTCTTTTTCTCGCTTTCTCTCTTCTCCACCCTTCAGACAAGAGAGAGAGTACGTAAAACGGAGAGTCTGGGCCTAGAGAAGCAGACAAATATTAATTGGGTGCTTAAAAAGGGAGAGACCGGGGCCCCCCCTGCTGAGTCATCGTGTCGAGAGGCGAGAGCGCTAGAGAAGCCAGAGACAGAGAGAGACGTAGAGAAAAAGCCGTTCGCCGCGAGACCCAACGTTGAACACACGTCACTTTGTCTGAGGAAGGGATTTGTTGTAATTAGGATTATTTTCTCAGGGATTATGTATTTTCTTTATTATGCCTTTTTTGTTAATACTAGAAAAAAACATGAAATTTAACTGAAAAACAGATAATAAGGGATTTCGTAATATTTGCTTTGCTTATTTTTTTTTAAATATTTCAATTTCAAGTATTTTTTCATTTTTTTATTATCCATTTCGTTAAATTCCGTGCAATCTACCGTATTTTAAAGGTGCAGTGTCAAAAGTTTTAATTTTCCTCCGTAAATTACGGTAGTTTTAAAGGTGCGCACCCTTAATCTTCATTGGGTCTCAAGACGAAATCTCAAATTTCCCTCATGCGCCTTTAAAGGATTACGGTCACTTTTTTTCAATCATTTTTTCTGAATTTTTTTGCATCGATTTCAGCGAGTTTTAGCTCGTTTTTCGAGGTTTTTTCGCGGAAATATATGAAATTTTTGATGAAAAATCATATTTTCATCATAGAATTAACATTTTCTCAGTGAAAAACCCATAAAAATTGAGATTTTTCGAAATTTTTTTTGCGAAAAAAGTTTTTATCGAAATTCTTGTTTTATAGTTGTCCAATCGCAATGAAAAGTATATCAATGGAAAGGAAATTTTGTGTGGATTATTTTGAAATGTTCAATTTTTGAAAAATTTGGATTTTGACGAATTCTGAAGCCAAAAATTTGAATGTGGATTTTTTGCGATTTCCTGATTAATTTTCCATATTTTTTCAATTTTTTTGGGTTGTTTTTACCGTAGAAATCCAATTTTCGATGTTAAATTAATCGATTTCCATTGAAAAATCTGGAAAATCATGAACTGGATTTTGTGTAAAATCCAACGAAAACTTTCGTTCCAAAAACCAAATCTTTTCCTTTTTCTTACACCATAAAACCAGTTTTTTTCTTATTTTATTCCCTTTTTGCTGTGTTTAATATCATTCTGTATTCTTTATAACATCAGATATATCGAATTTTATTTCCGACTATTTCTCGATTTCCAGAAGTTCAATTTTTTTAAATTCATACCATTCGATTGGAAATTTTTCGTAGATTATTCTAGAACTTTGAAAATCTCGAAAATTTGAATTATCGGGGTTTTTAGCATGAGTCATCATCAAAAATCGTTTATTTTTCGACTTCTCTGCTTCTCTCTCTCTCTAAAAATATTTTTTGTTGAATAAAAACGACAAATAAACATTATTTATTCACATTTTCCTCCTTTTCACTCGATTTTTGTATCATTTTTAGTTGAAAATTTTGATTTTTCACCCTAAAAATCGGCTCCGCGACGTTTCGCAAGTGTGACGTTTCGAAAGTGCGACGTTTCGAAAGTGTGACGCTTCGAAAGTGCGACATTTCAATGACAAACGATGCACACGTGAAATATCACACTTTCGAAACGTCACACTTTCGAAACGTCACACTTTCGAAGCGTCATACTTTCGAAACGTCGCGGAGCCTAAAAATCGATATTTCAGGGTAGAAAATCGACTCAAAGAATGTCCGACAATCCGTTCGCTGATCCATTTGCGGTAAGCTAATGTTTTTTTTCGATAATTTCAAAAAAAAAATTGAATTTTCAGGCTCCACCAGCGCCAAAACCCCAGCAACCGGCTCCACCAACAACTTCCGGAGGCACCGAAGACTTTAATCCGTTTGCGAATCGAGCCGGTGGCTCGTCGGCTCAGCCGAGCACTCATCAGGTGCATATTTGGATGGAAAATTCGAATTCTGAGGCGGAATATGCTTAGAATTGTGGAAAATTTGCCTAAAAATCGAAAAATCGCATTTTGAAACGAAAATAGGCTTAAAGGTCCGAGGAAAAGCTATTTTGAGCTCAAGAAGTGGCGTTTTTAGCTAAAAAAATACAGAAAATATCGACTTCAAATGAAAATAAAATAAGCTTTGAAATGCTCAAATTTGACCATCTCAAGTTGAGAAAACACGAAATTCATAGAAAAATGGCGATTTTGAAGCCAAAATAAGCTTGAAAATCCTCAAATTCGCCTAAAAATGGTCATTTCGGTCAATTTTCACCTGAAAAACTGGATTTTTCAGCTAAAAATCGTGAAAATCACATTTTTAGGCCGAAAACCGTCATTTTCAGATAATTTTGACATGAAAAATCGAGTCTTTGAGCCGAAAATTCGGTATTTTTTCTTTTTTCATATCGAAATTGCCTAGAAATTACCATTTTCAGACGAATTTACACAAAACAGAAATAGACTGAATTTCGACTCAAAAATGCGAATTTTCAAGATTTTTTGCTTGGAAATTCGGCTCCGCGACGTTTCGAAAGTGTGACGTTTCGAAAGTGTGACGTTTCGCAAGTGTGACGTTTCGCAAGTGTGACGTTTCGCAAGTGTGACGTTTCGCAAGTGTGACGTTTCGCAAGTGTGATATTTCACGAGTGCATCGTGTTGCCTTTGAAATGTCGCACTTTCGAAACGTCGCGGAGCCAGAAATTCAGCTTTTCAAGTGGAAATAAACGAAAATGACTATTTTTTAAAGAAAATTCGTTTTAAATTTTTTTTTTAAAGTTAAAAAAACATTTTTTTTTGCTCAAAAATGCAATTTTTCGAACGAATTTCGAGTTTTCTTAACTTAAAACATTGAATTTGAGGCTCCGCGACGTTTCGCAAGTGTGACGTTTCGCAAGCGCGACGTTTCGCAAATGTGACATTTCGAAAGTGTGACATTTCAAAGGCAAAACGATGCACTCGTGAAATATCGCACTTTCGAAACGTCACACTTACGAAACGTCATGCTTCCGAAACGTCACACTTTCGAAATGTCACACTTGCGAAACGTCGCGGAGCCGAATTTGAGGCTTTTAGAGTTTATCTTCCTTTAAAATTGCTATTTTTGACCAATTTTTCCAGTCAAAACTCCATTTTTCGAGCTAAAATTAGCTTTTTTCTCTTTCCACTTCATTTTTTTATGGAAAAAAAGGAGAGAAAGAGCCCTTTTCTCTCCTTTTTCTCACAACATGCTTCATCGTATTGATTAATCCTATGAAAAGTGGGGGAGAGACAAAAAAAAAAGAGAAACAGAAGCATACTTGTGCTCTTAGAAGGATGGAGATAGCTTTTTTATTTGCGTTTTCTCGCCTTTTTTAGGTTGAAAAATGAAGAAAAAATGAATTTTAGAGTGAAAATTAGTCCAGAAATTCGAAAAATTGGCAAATTTGGACATGAAGAAGTGAAGCTGGACGTACTTTGAAAATCGAAATTTTTAATCGATTTTCAGTGAAAAAATCGAATTTAGAAGCTAATTTTCGATAAAATAACGAATTTTGATGGTTTTTAGGCTGTAAAATTGGATTTTAGAGTCAAAAAGAGGTCAGAAATTGATTTTTCAGTGAAAATTACATCCAATTTCATTTTTATGGATTTTTTACAAACTGATCAAAATTTGATGAATTTCAATGTTTTCGGAGTAATTTGGACTGAAAAATTTGATTTTTGACTCTAATTTTACTCTAATTTTCAATTTTCTAGCCCAAAAATGATCAAAATTCGTTGTTTTATTGAAAATTAGCTTCGAAATTCGATTTTCCCACTTAAAATCGGGTGAAAATTATGATTTCAGAGGAATTTCAGCTTCATGTCAAATTTACCAATTTTTCGAATTTTTAGACGAATTTTCACCTTAAAATTCACTTTTTTCCATTTTTCCACATAAAATAGCGAGAAAAATAGATTTTTTCTAGTTTTCGGAAAATCATTTTTAAAAATTAGTCGAATTGAAACTGAAATACCTTCGAAAATCGAATTTTTTGATCAATTTTGAGTGGAAAAATCAAATTTAGAAGCTATTTCTCAATAAAATAACAACTTTTGACGATTTTTCAGAATTGAAAATTGGAAATTAGAGTCAAAAATTGAATTTTTCAGGATTACGCTCAGAACATTGAAATAAACATTTGATGAATTTCAATGTTCTGAGCGTAATCTTTACTGAAACATTCAATTTTTGACTCTAATTTTCAATTTTCAATTCTAAAAAATCGTCAAAAGTTGTTACTTTATTGCAAATTAGCTTCTAAATTCGATTTTTCCACTTAAAATTGGGTAAAAATTACGATTTTAAAGGAAGTTTTTTGATATTCTAGACGAATTTTCTCTGCGAAATTTACTTTTTTTTTCCATTTTTCCACCCAAAAAAGGCGATAAGAATAGATTTTTTCTAGTTTTTCGACCATTTCAAAGCTGAAAATTTCAATTTTTATCTGAATTTTTGTTGCAGTCCTCAAACAGTGGATTCGGTGGTGCCGGCAGCACTGGAAAATCATCGGGAATGGACGACGAGCTGTTCAGAAAACAACAAGATTTGGAACGTCGTGCTCAGGAATTGAGAATGAGAGAAGAGGAATTGGATAGAAGGCAGAGAAGCAATGCTAATAATTGTGAGAGTTTCTGAAAAAATTTTGGATTTTTCGACCTAGAAATATCGAATTTTTAAGCCAAAATTTGAAATGTTTGACCTTGAAATGTAGAAATTTTGACTTTTTTTCTCGGAATAGGCCTTGAATTATCGAAACTCTAACTGAAAATTTGGAATTTTCAACATCGAAAAATCAAAATTTTGACAAAAAAAAAGTTCTGTTTCACATAGAAATTCCGGAGTCAATTTCGAATTTAGAGCCCAAAATCTGGAATTTTTGACTCAAAAACTCTTCGATAAAGTTCAATTTGAAAATTACGGCGTCTTTAATCATTTCGACTGGAAAAATGAGCTAATTTCCACATTTTTGGTTTTTAATCGAAAAATTTTACAAAAAAAATCTGCATTGTTCATTTTGAACTCTATTTTAGGCTCAAAATCCAAGTTGAAACCAACATTTCATCCAAAAAAAAAATTATCCGACAAAAAAGGGTCAGAATCCATATTTCGAGCCGAAATTCTGACATTTCAAGGTCAAAATTTTCAAATTTTGAATCAAAATTTCGATATTTCAAGGTGCAAAATCTCAAAATTTGAGTCAAAACTTTGATATTATGGTGATCTCAATAAATGAGAGTTCTGGCTGAGTTTCCCCGATTTTTCGGCCGCGATATCTCGGCACGAAAATGCTACCGTAATATATTAAAATTTAAAGGAACATATCCTGATTTTTAGGTCAGTTTTCAAAATTTTCGTGTTTTTCGAACAATTTTCGAAGCAAAATGTTTTATTCCGTCACAAAAATTGCATTTTTCGTTGGAATTTGATGAAAATCGTTCGAAAAACACGAAAATTTGAAAAATTGACCTGAAAATCAGGGTATGTTCCTTTAAATTTTAATATATTACGGTAGCATTGTCGTGCCGAGATATCGCGGCCGAAAAATCGGGGAAACTCAGCCAGAACTCTCATTTATTGAGATCACCATAATATTTCAATGTCGGAAATTTCAAATTTTGAGTCAAAAATACTCGAAAATTCATCTAAAAATTCCATAATTTTACAGTGAACACCGGCGCAGCGAACAACGCGCCCCGCGCACACAATTGGCCGCCACTTCCGACAATAATTCCAATCGAGCCGTGCTTTTATCAGGATATCGAAGTGGAGATTCCAGTGCAATTCCAGAAAACTGTCACCTTGGCATATTATGTGTTTTTGGTCTATGTTCTCGCATTGGTTATCAACGTCGTCGCGTCGTTATTCTATATGATTTGGGGTGGTGGATCCATTGGACAGTTGTTCTTGGCCGGTATTCAGGTAAGAATGGATGAAAGAGACGACTTTATGGGAAAATAAAATAAGCTTCCGAAATGCTCAAATTTGACCATCCCAAGTTGAGAAAACACGAAATTCATAGAAAAATGGCGATTTTGAAGCCAAAATAAGCTTGAAAATCCTCAAATTTGCCTAAAAATGGTCATTTCGGTCTATTTCCACCTGCCTGAAAAAACTGTATTTTTCAGATAAAAATCGTGAAAATCACATTTTTAGGCTGAAATTAAGTCCATTCCCGATTGAACTGAAAACCGTCATTTTCAGACAATTTTGACATGAAAAATCGAGTTTTTGAGCCGAAAATTCGAAATTTTTTCTTTTTTCATGTCGAAATTGCCTAGAAATTACCATTTTCAGACGAATTTACACGAAACAGAAATAGACTTATTTTTGGCTCAAAAATGCGAATTTTCAAGATCTTTTGCTTGGAAATTCAGCTTTTCAGGTAGAAATAAACAAAGGTCGGTATTCAGGTAAGAATGCGAAAAATTCGATAAAAAATGCCTTTTACAGGTTGAAAAATGAAGAAAAATGAATTTTCAGAGTGAAAATTTGTCTAAAAATGATAAATTTGGGTCTGAAACTGAAAGTCCTTCTAAAATTGAATTTTTGGGTTGAAATTTTGGATTTCAGAGTCAAAAATAGGTCAGAAATCGAATTTTTCAGAACAAAAAAGCTCACAGAACATGCAATTTTTTTTCATAGATTTTCGGACTGAAAATTCAGTAATTCTCAATTTTCTGACCTAAAAATGCTCAAAATTCGATAAAAAATGCCTTTTTCAGGTTGAAAAAAGAAGAAAAATGGATTTTCAGAGTGAAAATTGGTAATTTTGGGTCTGAAACTGAATGTCCTTTGAAAATCAAAATTTTAGGCAATTTTGAGTGGAAAAATCGATTTTTATGATTTTTGGGTTGAAAATTTGGATTTTAGAGTCAAAAATCGTTTTTTTTTTAAGTAAAATTTACCACCAGAACATTAAAATTCGTCAATTTTTATAGAAAATTCCAATGTTTACAGATTTTTGGACTGAAAATTCAGTAATTTTCAATTTTCTGACCTGAAAATGCTCAAAATTGGACCAAAAAATAGCTGGTATCACTTTTGGCCCAAAAAATGAACAAATTTGGTGTTTTTTTACACAAAAAACTATATTTTGAGACGAAAATCTGAGATTTTTGATTGAAAAATCGTCATTTTTGGACCAAAATTAGTCAACAACGGCCGAAATGTATCAATTTTCGACCGAAAATAACTCTTTTCGATGAAATATAATATTTTCTATTGAGAAATAATAAATTTCAGCTTTAAAAAATCCATTTTCCGTCTCAAAATTCATGGTTTTCTATCGAAAATCGAGAAATTTTAAGAGTTTTTTTTTTTCTAATTGTGGATCTAAAATGATTGATTTTCATTAAAAACTCGATTTTGACTCGAAATTTGAAGGAATTTGGCTGAAAAAGCATTATTTTTTGGCCCAAAATCGGTCAAAAACGGCCGAAATTTATCAATTTTGACTTTAAAAATGACGTTTCAGAGTTGAATTTCAATCAAAGTTGAAGAAATTTTAATGAAATAGGACCCAAAACAAATTTGGAGTTTTGACGTTTCGAAAGTGTGACGTTTCGAAAGTGTGTAATTTCAAAGGCGAAACTATGCACTCGTGAAATATCACACTTTCGAAACGTCACACTTGCGAAACGTCACACTTTCGAAATGTCACACTTGCGAAACGTCGCGGAGCCCAAAAAACTGTATCTTAAAATAACTTGTTCTCTCAAAATCTGGAATTTTCGACTTTAAAACATCGAAATTTTGACTCAAAATCTGAAATTTTCGACTTTAAAATATCGAAATTTCGACTCAAAATTGAGATAAAAACTCGATTTCTCCTCAAAGTTTGAATTTCCCTGAAAAACGACCCCAAAAACCCTCAAATTCTTTCAGCTCGCTCTATTCTCGCCGTGCTCATTCCTCTTCTGGTTCCGTCCCGTCTACAAGGCGTTCAGAAACGATTCCTCGTTCAATTTCATGGTCTTCTTCTTCGTTCTCTTCTTCCATTGCATTTTCACATTCGTCCAAACTCTCGGACTCTCAAACTACGCTTGCGGATGGATCAACGCGCTTGACACGTTTAAAGGTAATGATTGATAACTGGAAAATGACGGTTTTGCTGAAAAAGATCGAATTCGGCTCATTGAAAGCTTCAAAATAAGCCTATTTGGGTCCCGAAGCGAACATTTTTTATACTCATTTTAAAGCTCGCGCTAAGCTGAATATGATTAAGACATTTTTGTGCGAAAAATTTAAAAATTCAAATTTTTTTTTGAAATCCCAGCATGATAATACTCATTTTGAAGCTCTCAGTGAGCTGAATCCAATTCAGACATTATTTTTTGATTTTTTTCAGTCTCCGTCCCGGTGGCTCTTCTCATGCTCATCTCGGCCATCACATTCACCGTTGCGCTCACCGGTATGGTCACCGCCCTCGTCAAAGTGCATCGCCTCTATCGTGGCGCCGGTTTCTCGATCGACAAGGCTCGTCAAGAGTTCACCAACGGCGTCATGTCGGATGCCGGAGTGCAGCGGGCCACGGCGGCGGCGACTCAAGCGGCCGCAGGTGCCGCGTTCAATCAAGCCACTCAGGGACGCTTTTAAATGCCATTTTATTGATTATCCCCCTCGATTTTCGTCATTTCCACCCTTATTTACCCCTTATAGTTTCTGACCTAAAACCCACCGCCACAAAACCCAATTGTCTTGTAACTTTTCTTAGAGTGCAGGGGCTCTCCGCTTCTCTTCGGGAAATCCAAGACGTGTTCAATGACATCCGCGATCTGGCAGATGAAGAGAATCCACCCGAAGATCCAACTGCATAAACTGTGTATTTTCTCTGTTTTGTTCTTTACCCCCTTTCTCTATTTTCGCTTCTCGAAACCCCCATTGGTTATTTCGCTTAACTCTTGCAGTAACCCAGTTTTTTTGTTTCTACCGTAGTCTCTGAAAAATGTATGAATAAAAAGTGTGCAGTTGTGAACTTTTTTCTCAAAAAATTTCACATTTATCACATTTTTTCTTCTAAAAACACAAAAATAAAACACAGGAATGAGGAAGGGGAAAATGCTTTGAGCTTTTTACACAAAAAATAGGAAATTAAGACAAAAATAAATAATATAAAAAAAGTTACCCACAGGGTACCCACATATTTAACAGAAAAATGGCAAAGAAATCGGAAAAAATATTTTTCCAAAAAATTTTAAAAATCAAGTTTCAACATTGAATGACTGAAAATTTGAAAATTTTTAAAATTTCGGTGGTCTAACTTTTCCATTTTTAGGATTTTCTAGGCCAAGTAAATGAAAAATGATTTGCAAGCAATTCTGAAGCTTTTAGTAGTGGTTTGAGCTCAATAGCTTTATTGTGAGCTAAGTTATGACTCACGGCCTCGTGGCGGCAAAATTTTTTGAATTTTTCTCGCGCTGTCTGCGCTCTCTTCCCTCTCCCCACACCAGTGGGCGGGGCTTAGCGCGGCTAGAGGAAGCACTCGAAAAAAGCTTAAATTTGATGGATTTTCGTGATTTTTTCGCGAGAAAAGTGTTGAGAATGTAACAAGGGAAGGAAAAAGCTACCGAAGAAAGAAAAATTTACAGAATTTAGTGGACAAAAAGCAAAATAATGCGATCTTCGCCTCAGAACAGCATAGATGACTCAATTCAGAAGATTTTCATATGTTTTTGAATCCTAGATTATTCAGAAAGCTCCGTGAGCACATAACAAAATTCGGTAATGTTCGTGGCAGAAATATGCTTCGAAAAAATTGAAAGTATGCGTTATTACCTGGAAGTCAAAATACAGTAGTACTTAACATTAGCTGAAACATGTTAATCTTTGAAGAATCTTATCAAAATTCATGTCATATTCTTCAGAAGCATTTATAGATCATTCTTTACTCGCTAGAACAACGGAAGATGCGACTATGACAATATAGAGCTCAAAACGTTTAACGGTCTGTTTTCGAGCAAAAAACGAGGTTCACCGTTCATAAAAACTTCTAAATGATAACTTTTTAGCTTTAGATACATTGAAATATGTCTTAGCTACTAAGTTAGGCCGAAAAAACCAGCTCTCGAGCAAGTAAATTGACCCAGAGTAACCTACAGTAACCCACTTGGGACTGGTACGTAATCTAAATGTGTGTTTTTCTCAGCCAGTTCTTAACCAATCGAATCGGTTCTTTTTGTATAATGTTCGCCTTGAAATTTAGAACAAAATCATGGGCGCAGTTTTTTGATTTAGGCTTCCAATTTTTTTAGAACTCACAAAAACCTTCGAAAATACGACTTTTCAAGCCAAAAATTGAATTGAGTTTTTCAAAGCCGTCATCAGTCAGATTTCAATGTTTTTAGTGTCAAACTGTGTCTCACGGAATGCTTGAAAAAATCATGGGCGTCGATTTTTCAATTTTTCGATTTACAGAATGTAGGGCCCCGAAAACTGACATTTTGACTAAACTCTGCACGAAAAGTCCATCAAAAAAATGGATTGGTCAGCAAATGTTCGATTATTATGACTATCCATATCGTTTTGCATCTTTCTAGGTTCAATCCTACCCTAAAACAACAATTTAGAAGCTGCATTACTCGAAAAACCTGAAAAGTAAGCTGTCTCGCTTCTTGCCTTCTTTCTCATTCCCAACAAAATTTTTGGTTAAAATTTTTTTTGTAAAAAATTGTTCATTAGTTTTCCCACATTATTTGATAACATTTTCCTGAAAAATTCCACTTCTTATGTCTTTTTGGAGGCTTCAAAGTCAGCCAAAAAATTCCGCAATGTGAGTATGCATGCGCGCTCCGTCTGCACGTGCGAGAGGTGAGAGGCGGAAAAGGATTGTTGACCGTATTTTTTTGAGAAAAATTTAATCGGCAGGAGGCCGTGTGACTATTTAAAGTTGGTGGCCTAACTTTTTCATTTTTGGGATTTTCGAGGCCATCAAAATCAAGAAGGTCAAAAAATGGCAAACGATTTTAAATCGTTTGGTAGTAGCGTGAGCTCGATAGCTTCACTCTGAGCCGAATTATATGAAATTGAAGCTGGTGGCCTAGAAAAACCAAAATTTGGATTTCTAGGCCACCCGGATCAAGTAGGTCAAAAATGATTGGCAAAAGATGCTGACAAGTATCCAGCTCCAGGAGCTCTCCGCAGCTCTTCAGGAAATCCAAAACGGCGTCGATAGATTCCGCCGTCTGGCAGAAGAGAGCGATTCTAGACCAGCCCCACGATCCAGTTTTCCAATAATATTGCGTATTGTTCTTACAGCTAATTGTTCTTTTCTGATGCGCAGGCCAAGCCCGCCAAAGTTGACTTATATGAATAAATGTTAACGAATGAGTCGCTACACAACGAATGTCCCGTTCCACAGGGTCGCAGCGAGGTACATGATTTGAATTGCCACGCAAATTTTCGCATGCGGGATGCGTCGCGTGTCAGGTGCGACATATTCGCTGCGTTGCGACTCAATTTTAATTTTCCCACGATAAACTTCACAAAATTTGAATTTGGCGGGAAACCGCATGCTGTCTGCGACTCTCTCTTGGCTTGGCCGTGCGGCAGAGCGCGCTTTCTCGATGTACCGTGTTGCGGCCCTGTGCCGTTCCATGACACGCGAGGCGTTCAACCCCAGAAATTTTACGGAGTACCATACTGCAACCCCGTGTGCGCCGCGACGCATCCCACTCACAGCAACCTACGGTGCGATTCTAATCATGTACCCTTATGCAACCCCGCGCTCTTAACGTTATCGATTTTCTCGTTTTCCTTCTCGCATTGTACTCTGTCATTGTCTTCTACATATTGGCTATGTCAATTTGTGTCGAAAACGTTTATTTTTTCCTATCTGATTCCTATAAATGTGATTATGTTTTCAGATTGAGACAATGAATCTTCTAAAGCTCCCACTTCTTATCCAAGCGGAAATATTCAAAATGATGCCGTTGTACGATTTCATGAACATCACAAAGTGCTCCAAAAAATTTGAGACGCATATCAGAATGATTCAAAAACGCCGATTCAGACGAAACTGGTTTATCAGATATGACTATGATGATGAATCTACAGTGGCAGTCATATCCAGTGAGAATCGATCGAAATATTTTATGATAATTAAACCGATTTCCGATATTGGCGAGAAGAAACACGAATTGATAACAATCAATAGTTTTGGAGAGCAACTTCAGTGTTGGTGAGTTTTTGGCAAACACTCTTCAACTACACTTGCTCTTTAATTGCACTTTTCTCTTTGACTACACAAATTTCCAGAACCAAATAGCAAAATATAGTTCGATGGGAGTAGGGTTCCGAATCGATATAATCATTTTCCGATATCACGCGATAATGACTAAAAATGACAATCGTTTTAGTCATTTTTGTAAAAAAAAAACGATATTTCCGATAATCAGATTTGGGCAAAAACTCATTGACTGCAGCACTCATTGACTGCAAGCGTTCATTGACTGCATATTCTCATTGACTGCATTTATCTCATTGACTGCATTTATCTCATTGACTCACAGGGTCGCAGCGCGGTATATCGAGAAAGCGCGCTCTGTCGCAAGGCCAAGACAAGAGAGAGAGAGAGACGCAGACAGCATGCGGTTTCCCGCCAAATTCAAATTTTGTGAAGTTTATCGTGGGAAAAACAAAATTGAGTCGCTACGCAGCGAATATGTCGCACCTGACACGCGACGCATCCCGCATGCGAAAATTTGCGTGGCAATTCAAATCATGTACCTCGCTGCGACCCTGTGTTGACTGCAGTTGTCTCATCGACTGCAAAAACTCATTGACTGCAAAAGTCTCAATGACTGCAGATGTCTCATTGACTGCAAGGGCTCATCGACTGCATTTACCATTGGCTTCAAGTTTCTGGATCTTTCAGCAGTGAAATTCATTTCATTTTCAAAATTCCTAAGCCTTTTTCTCAGTTTCGTGTAGCACTGAACTGTAAACATTCGTGTATCTCCTTTCACAAACTTTAAAAAAGGCTTAGTTCTCTGAAAAATCTCCACAAAAGTAGCTCGCAGTAGCATGTATTCAATGGAGGTTTTTCAGTGAACTAAGCCTTTTTTGAAGTTTGCGAAGGGAGATACTGATAAAAAGACTTAGTGATTCTGAAAATTGTTATAAATTTCACTACTGGAAGATCCAAAAATGTGAAACCAATGAAACAATATGGAAAAATGCAGTCAATGAGACATCTGCAGTCAATGAGTTTTTGCAGTCGATGAGACAAATGCAGTCAATGAGTTAAATGCAGTCAGTGAGGTTTTGCAGTCAATGAGAATTTGCAGTCAATGAACGCTTGCAGTCAATGAGTGCTGCAGTCAATGAGTTTTTGCCTCAGATTTGGCCAGAAGATATTGGAAACAACTAAAACAAGTGCCACGTTTCAAAAATTTCCCCCTATTTTTCCCCTTTTCAATGGAAATTAAGAAAAAAAAATGAAATGATAATTCCGATAAAATGATGATTTTGATAATTGATTTTTTAAAATTTGATATCTTTTGACTAATCTGATAATCGACAATATCGATAACGAGGGGAAGTCAATAAAACGATTATCGATTTTTATCGATATCGTCATTATATTGCTCCGATTCGGAACCCTAGATGGGAGCAATGTTGAATACATGACAATTCGTAGAATACGTCACCTATGAGATGTTCTAACCAGTGTATCGTTTCGACACGGTTTTGAGGAAATTTTCGCGAAATTCCTCGTAAAATTTTTCGAAAATTCCTCGAAAAATTTCTCGAAAAATTCCTCGAAAATTTTCGAAAAATTTTTCGAGGAAATTTTTTTTTCGAAAAAATTTTCGAGGAATTTCTAGAAAAGTGCGCAACGACCTTCCGAAATTCCGCATTGCGCATTGTTTACCACATTTTTCGAGAAATTTCGAGGAATCCATTTCTCGGAGCAATTTTCGAAAAATTCCTCGAAAAAAATTTTTCGAGAATTTTTTTTCGAGGGTGCTATTGTCAGTTCAAAAACAATCGCAAGGAAAAAATTTCCGATTTTTGTTTGTAAACAAAATTTTCGGCTCCTCCCACTGTCGGCAAAAGTGCGCGCAGAGTTATGCAACTTTGCCGCACGGTTTTTTTCTTTACAGGATTTAGAGTTTCTGGCGATATTTTCGGTTAAATTTCGCAGGAAATTCACACAAAAACTGAAATTTAGTCGAATAATCAAGGAAAAAATGAAGCACAGTCTACTGTCCAACGTCGCTCGTTCGATTATGATGGAAATACTGAGTAGAAATTCGCTGAAAATCTGAGAAATAGTAATTTTATTGAGAAAAATATGATTTTTATTTAATAATTAGAATTTTCATTCAAAGCAAATACATTTGTGCAAGTGGGAAAAGTTTATTATGGCTCTCTATCCTCGTACTATTCAACTTCGTAGCATTGGAGCTAATGTCAAGCCGTCGGATGTCCCAGGTCAGGAAGGACTATGTTGGGAAGCAATCTGATGGTGTTCAAAAGAGCCACAAAACGACAGACACAACATCACAATGGTAAATTGCCTCCAACAAGCGATATCAGCATCTAGATGAGGTTAGAGCCTACAATACGTATCCGATTAGATCTGAGAATGAATAATAGAAGGAGATTCCGGAAAACTTCTAAACTTTCACATCAGAAGAGGACGATTATGATTATCGCTTTTTCGATTCTGGTTATAATGGTTATGACGATTTTCTGACAAAGGAAGAGTCTGAAAACGACGAAATGTCTTTATTTTTATTTAATTTTCGAATTAAATTGATGACACTTGTTGCACGAATTCTGATGGCGACCGTTGACTCCAGTGAAACCTGGAAAATTTGGCGGAGAAGTATGACGAGTAATTGAGTGACTAACCGCAGTTTTCATTATCCTTTTATTGTTGAAAAGTGCCTGGTGTCTTTTGCTGGTAATGGATTGGATGAAGAAACTGAAAAAATAACACAGGACGGAGAAGTAAACACTGAAATATGTCTCTAACCGCAATCAAATTGACATCCCGTTTGTTTTTTCTGTTTTTCTCCAGTTAACCGACGTCGCTGATGTGATTTCTGTAAAATAAGTCGATCTCATGCATAAGTAACATCTATTGACTTGAAAAACAGAAGTAAGAAGCATGGAAACATTGAAAACCCTGGAAAAAAGAAAAAAATTTAACCGAAAATATCGCCAGAAACTCTAAATCCTGTAAAGAAAAAAACCGTGCGGCAAAGTTGCATAACTCTGCGCGCACTTTTGCCGACAGTGGGAGGAGCCGAAAATTTTGTTTACAAACAAAAATCGGAAATTTTTTCCTTGCGATTGTTTTTGAACTGACAATACCCCGAAACAGAAACGATTGAAATAGAAATGTACCGAAATAGAAATTGACCCAAAATAGAAATGATCGATATAGAAATGGTACGAAATAGAATTTTCCGAAATAAAAATGACCGAGTTAGAAATCACCGGAATAGAAATTACCGGAATAGAAATGACCGAAATAGAAATGGTACGAAATAGAATTGTACCGAAATGGAAATCTGATAGCAATAAGGTACAATAAGGCGCGATAAAGCGCAATCATGGTTTGATACGAAATAATTATATAAAACAAATTTCTGAGACCGATTTTCAGAAAAATTAGGTGATTTCATATTCCTGAATGCGTAGTCAAACGTGTAGATTTCTATTTCGGTACAATTCTATTTCGTACCATTTCTATTTCGGTCATTTCTATTCCGGTCATTTATATTTCGGTCATTTCTATTTCGTACCATTTCCATTTCGAGCGTTTCTATTTCGATCATTTCTAATTTGGGTCCATTTCTATTTCGGTACATTTCTATTTCAATCATTTCTATTTCGGGGGTAGCACCTTTTCGAGGAATTTTTTTCGAAAAATTTTTTTCGAGAATTTTTTTTTCGAGAAAATTCTGTCGAAATTTCTTCGAAAATTTCTCGAAAAGCTCATTTTTCGAGAAATTTTTTTCGAAACGATACACTGGTTCTAACACACTTTAACTCATTCCAATTAATGTTTTTATCGACGAGCTCTGCTAGCTCCAGCCTACACAGGTGAAGTGCAGTCGGATCCGTTTGGGTCTAGGTAAGGTATTCGACGCATAACTGATCCGTTACGGGTGTTTTTGCGAACGAGGATTCGCATACGGACCGTATTTTGAAAACAAGATTCTTGTTCGCAAACGGTCCGAATATGGGTTCGCATACGGATCAGAAACGGTTGCGCATGGGAGTTGGTTGAAGTTCGCGTTCGGATCAGATACGGATTCGCATACTGATCGGTTATGGATGGCCGAACTAGATGAAAAGCTCTTCCATCTAATTTTTCGATTTTTTTTTCTTATTATTTTCGCCATTTCAAATTGTTCAATTTTCTGGATTTCCAAGCGTTTTAATGTACAAATTCGCGCATTTTCAACTTAAAAATCAACGACGAGTAAGATTTTTGCTACTGGAATATGTATTTAATGATATTTTTCCAGGTTCTTCACAGACAATATACCTAAAATGATGTCTTCAAGGACACAAGCGAAATTCAAGTCAGTTTTACCAGTTTTCTACTGTAACATCAATACGTTTTTAGAATTCGCAGCGGATCATCTGGGGTAGAAGTTCACCGATAAAGTGTTCACAACTTCGAGCTGTGCTGCTAAAGTGAAGTGCTTGTTAAATTATTGTGAGTTTGATACTTGTTTAAAAAAACCAACTCATATAGTTTTTCAGATAGATTGATATAGAACTCAAGCATCGGGACCTACAGCTTTTGGACATCAACGCAAAATGAAGTCGAATTGAGCCAGTGTCTACGCAGAATGTTTTCTAATTATTGATAATTCCACTGTTCTCAATTGTTTTCTTTATTATTTTGTCACTTATCTGTTTGTTTTTGAATGTATACATGAATTTTGTTGGAATATCTGTTCTGATGACAGTACACTAGCAAAGAAAAATTCTAAAACAACGGAAAACCTAGAATTGAGAGAATCCGTAAAACGCGTGAAACGGGTGAAATACGGATCAACAAACGTTAACGACGGATCCATTACGGATCGGATATGGATCCATATAGCATTCCTATTTCAACCGCGCGCGACTGGCGATCCACCCGTAACGGATAGTTTGCGACTCACCTGTGTAACCGTCCAAAAAAGAAAGAAAATTGTTCCCCAGTCTAATAGTTCGATAACGGGAAAGAACGCCCTTTTTAAAAATATGTTGACCGTGACCATGTGTCGTGTATTCGTTCTCTTAAACTACAAAATTTAAACTTTTGTTTCAGTATTCCAACTTCCTCAAACTTCCTAACCGTTTATTCTGACGACCCAGAGTCTACAATTCAAAAAATTCACCAATTCTTTTTCAATTTCTTCGGAACAACCATAAGTTATAGAATATGTGGGTTTTGTAAAAATAATTACATTCCACCCTTGAATCACATTTCGAATTCGAATATTTTCTTTGACTTGGCTGGAACTTCGGCTGAAATCTTGGAAAATTACCTAGAAGTTAACCCGAAACAAAAATTTCTGAGGCTGCGCTTTCCAATCGGTTCGACTTTCGAAACAAGTTCAAAATTGGCGGAAACTCAAAATTTGCACATTCGCGGATCGGGATCAGATGCTGGTGAACTGTTGAGAAGATTCAATGGGATTCAGTTGATTGTGGGATATTGTGCAATGAAAACTGCCGACGTCTTGGACTTTTTGAAGACGTGGGAGGAGGAATCTGAAGAAAACGGAAAATATGGAAACTTGGAACTTGTGAATATCACATTGGACAGCCTAGCGTGGGGACGCGTTTTTATGGATTTCGAGCAAATTTTGAGGGAATCCAATACGAGGAGTTTTATTGAGTTGGAGGATGTCAAGGAGCAATTGGTTTTGGGTTTTTGGCAAAGGCAAGTTTTGGATTTTTTTTTTCGAAAGTTTGAAATTCTGCGATTCTCAGAATCACGGCACCCTGATCGACGAATGAGCCAACACGGTAGTTGACGCGCAATTTTTAGCTTTTGCTTGCGCATAAAATACTTTTTTTTGTAAACTACAGTAAGCACAGAAAAATTTACAACGGGATATCGGCGTTTTTAAGGAGGCAAATACTCGTCTGCTATAAGATTTTCTGCTATTTTACCATCTGCTATTTGTGATCAACTGCTATCTGCTATTTCTGCCGCCCTCTCTCCCTAAATCGCGTAGGTATGGGGCTGCGCGTTTCTTGTGGGCGGAGCCTAAGTAAATGTCACACAAAAATGTGTCAAAAAAAATTGTCCAAAAATTTCTACCCAATTTTGAGACGTTCGCAACTTTTGTTTGACTGGACCGTTTTTGATAATTCTTTTTTTTTTTAATTGAACGTATCTCTGCGCTTGTGAAGACCTAGAGAACAGTGTGATCCAATCATTTTGAGCCAAGATATGCTCCGTTTTCCAAAAGTCGTTTTTTTTACGAAAAGTTTGGCTTAGAAAAAACGGAACTTTTTCGTTTAAATCGTTACATGAGCTCGGGGAATTGAGCTGCAAGTCTGAAATTTGGGCTATATATTGGTAATACAACTGGCTAGGGGAAGAAAAAAGAACGAAAACCATATCTTGAAAAATAAAAATTCCAGCCATAAAAGTATGAGGACCACTGTTTTTAACCATTTTTTCAGTTTTTTGCGTTTTCTGAGAGAACGGAAAAAGGTATCAAGCTGATTTTTGGTGAGCACAGATATGGAAGTACTAGAATTCGATTGGAAAAATTAGATTTTAAAAATTCGGAAAATTGACCGAGATGCGGTCGAAAAATGGCTCATTTTCCCTCCAAATTAGGCTCCGCCCACTTTTCGTTTTTCGCTTGTTTCTCGGCCAGTTTTGGGAGTTGGAAGGAAATTTTTTTTTGGAGAGATGCGCAAAAAAAATACGGAATGGAACATATAAGTTTTGTAATTTTTTTAGTGGAAAAATTTTTGGAAAATCAGAAAAAACATGGTTCAGGCAAACATCAAGAATATTTCCGAAAGTTTCACATTTTTCCAATATAGAATTTTGCAGAGATACAGAAAATGTGTGTCACTTTGCTAGAAAATTACTAGAACTCGAGATATTTTGCAATTTCTTCAAAACTTCGCTCCAGAATTTGGTGAATGCATTTTCGTTTTCCATCGTGTCCGTCCTTCGAACGACGTTCCCCCTTCTCCCACCCTCCTCTATGCTGTGGGGAGGTGGTCAGTTGTGTGCAGTGAGTGGTCGAGTGGTTAGCGGGCCGGGGCAGTAATCTAGAGATCATGGTTCGATTCCGTCGTTTGTCATTTTTCTTTATATTTCTTTCTACATTGCATTTACTTGCTCAAAAGTTAATTTATACCTTTGCACATTAATAACTCTGCTCATTCTTGTCTGATTTTAATGATTTTTGCACCATAAGATAGGAAAATGTGGGCCAGTCATCGAGAACTTAGAGGGGTTGACTATGGATTGCAGTGACTCAATTTATGATCGCTGCGGCAAAGCTTTAATTTTAGATTAAATTTTTTTACTAAGCTGATAAAGGTTTTTGGACCGCCACGGAGATAGTTTGACTACTTTTACTTAGATATTTTAGCATTATGAAGAACGCAACTTCATTTGTGTTGTGGTCAAATTTCATCTCAAAATCTTGAAAACGAAAAATAGAGTCATACTTAAAAGTATATGTCGATTTTGGCACTTTTTTCGCATTCTTGATCTCTTATCTTGATTTTGATTTCAAAATAAATTTCAAGATATTTCAGTTGCATTTTTATTTTCAAATTTTCTATGCCTTCATGGAGAAAGAATACGAGATTGTGAAATTCTTGAAAGTCGATCCCAGGCTAATTCACTTTTATAGTGAAACACGGCGCAGCCGTGTCCAGCGTCGCGAAGCGGCGCTAGTCTAGTGGATCATCTGCTATATCTGACTCATCTGCTAGGTTTTTCCCCTGTTTGCTATGTCTCATCTGCTATAGAGTGTCTCATCTGCTATGGGTCATCTCATCTGCTATTTTTTAAGATCATCTGCTATTTTTTAAAGATTATATGCTAGTTTTTTGGATCATTTGCTAGTTTTGGGGATCATCTGCTATGAATTTACGGATTGATCACACAGGTTCTATGGACATTTGGTGTACCTGTATTAGGTCTGTTTGAGCTATACTCAGTATTCTTTTTTGGGTTACTTGCTATTTTTGTGATCATCTGCTATTTTTTAGGATCATTTGCTATTTTTTTGGATCATTTGCTAGTTGTTTCAGATCACTTGCTGGGCTTCCCCTCGTTTTTCATGGGATACTCTTCACATCTTATAGTGTCATTCGCTATACGTTTTGAGTCCTTTTGCCCCAGTGTGCCCCAGTTTCGGCTTTGTGTCTAGGAAGCTACTCTTTCTTCAGGATACTAGAACAGATGTACATAGGAAGCAAGAAAAAAAATTGATTACATATTTATACGAAATGTGCATGAAAAATTACGCTCTTCAAGAAATCCCAAAAAAATTTTTTTTGTATATTGAACGGTTACCCCTATATTTTGCAGTTTATTTCGCCTAAACTAAACATGCTCTTCCATTTGAGACTAAATTTAGCAATGGCTATTTCTCCAAAACGTTTTTATGTCATTCTGCAAACATGAAAGTTTTTGGTTTTCATTTAACACAGTGGCGGAAAATGGTGAGTGTACCTCCAAACTTTTGATTATAACTTTGCTGAAACACGTCCAAAAAACAAGAAATTTTGTGGAGACGTTCCTGATTAGATTGGGACACACTTAAAAAAGGAACGTATAGCGAACGACACTATAAGATGTGAAGAGTATCCCATGAAAAACGAGGGGAAGTCGAGCAAGTGATCTGAAACAACTAGCAAATGATCCAAAAAAAAAAGCAAATGATCTTAAAAAACTAGCAAATGATCCTAAAAAATAACAGATGATCACAACAAAACTAGCAAATGATCCTAAAAAAAACTAGCAGATGATCACAAAAATAGCAAGTAATCCAAAAAAGAATACTGAGTATAGCTCAAACAGACCTAATACAGGTACACCAAATGTCCATAGAACCTGTGTGATCAATCCGTAAATTCATAGCAGATGATCCCCAAAACTAGAAAATGATCCAAAAAACTAGCATATAATCTTTAAAAAATAGCAGATGATCTTAAAAAATAGCAGATGAGATGACCCATAGCAGATGAGACATAGCAAACAGGGGAAAAACCTAGCAGATGAGTCAGATATAGCAGATGATCCACTAAAAATAGCAGATAGCAGATGATCACAAATAGCAGATGGTAAAATAGCAGAAAATCTTATGGCAGACGAGTATTTGCCTTCTAAGGATAACAGCTTTTTAGAAACACTTTTCGAAAAACGATTCCCCAACTTTTAAAAGTTGAAAAATATCTATTCAAAAAGTATAAAATCATGAATTTTCGTTCAGAGTTAGAGGAGTCATAAACGTTTGAAATTTTTATAAAAGATGGTCGAATGCAATCTGAATATCTGACGAAAACTGCAGTTTTTATACTTTTTGGATGTGAAGTTTTTCTGCGGACATTTTCTATGCACTTTTGACCGTAATAAGCTGGCCAAAATGTTGGGCGAAAAGGTTGAAGTTTTCACCCAAAATTTTACGCAAAAATGCACACATTTTTCGCCGTAGTGATTGCGGACCTACAGTGGCGCGAATTCAAACCGATTCGAGCGCCAGGGTGCCGTGAGAATTCGAAAGGAAATTAAGGTTACGGTAAATAATCGTCCCATTTCCATTATTTACAAAAATATTGTAGCAATTAAAAACCTGCAACTCGGTGTTTACACCAACAACCACACTCCGAATATGCCGGGGAAGCCACGCCCCTTGCAACCCTGGCACGAGGTTTTTGCATGCCTGTGCATGCGTTTATTTTTTTTTTTTGCTGATTTTCAGTAAAAAAGCACGAAAATCTATAAGTTTTCGGCGTTTTTCAGCTGAGATAATGACGAATGTTTTAGAAAAATATTAAGTGAAAAAAAAACCAAATATCAAAAAAAAAATTCGTTTAAAATGTATAATCATAGGTTTTCGTACTGCTCATATTGTTAGTTTGTAAAAAATTGTGCCTGAATGTTTGTATTTTAGCTGAAAAACGCGAAAATTTATAAATGTTCGTTTTTTAACTGAAAATCAGCAATAAAAAACGCGTGCTCAGGCATGCAAAAACCTCGTGCCAGGGTTGCAAGGGGCGTGGCTTCCCGGCATATGCGGAGTGTCGTTGTTGGTGTAAACACCGAGTTGCAGGTTCTTAATTGCTACAATAACAATATTTTTGCATAAAGTTTTAAAAAATAGAAAATCGATTTTCAAGTCGCGAACTTACTTTTTTTCTTACCTATTTCAAAAAATGCAGAATTTTTCAAGGATTCGCTTCAAAATGTTTTCAAATTTCAATTGCCGCACTCGCCGCTGCTGAAAAAATCGTTTTAAAAGATTTTATTTTCTTACCCACAACAATCAGATTGAAATCCAATCGAGTTATCCATTACAGCAACTTGTACAGGTAATGGGAATCTTTACTATTAACAAACGCAAAATTCTGTGTGTGTGTCTGTGTGTCTGTGCTGTGTCTGTCGCCGGCCCTAGCTCAGTCCCCACTGGACCGATTTTTTCCAAATTTTGGCATTTTATCAGAAATTCCTTCGAGATGATGCCCGTCTATTTTGTTTTTCGATTCATGAAGAAATGAGGTCACAAGAGCGCAAAAACCTCCATTTTGGGGCCATTCAGTTGTTATTCTTTTGGAAAGGGAGGGAGTGACGAGTTCACGGAATTATTTTTCAAAATTTCAAAATTTTCATTTCTAAAATTTTCACGTTGCCCGAAGGGCCCCAGAGGGGCGTAGCCCGTCTGGTCTTTACTATTAACAAACGCAAAGTTCTGTGTGTCTGCCTGTCTGTGCTGTGTCTGTCGCTGGTCCTAGCTCAGTCCCCACTGGACCAATTTTTTCCAAATTTTGGCAGACTACCACAAATTCCTTCGAGATGATGCCCGTCTATTTTGTTTTTTGATTAATGAAGAAATGAGGTCACTAGAGCACAAAAACCTTCATTTTGGGACCATTCAGTAGTTTTTTTTCTTTTGGAAGGGGAGAGAGTGACGAGTTCACGGAATTATTTTTCAAATTTTCAAAATTTTCATTTCTTAAAATTTCACGTTGCCCGAAGGGCCCCAGAGGGGCGTAGCCCGTCTGGTGTATTTGAAATGTGAAAACTTTTGAAAAAGTCCAGGTCGTTAAATTTGGTTCTATTTTGTAAGTTTTTGTCAAAATGGCTTCAATGTTTGGCAACGGTTAGTGGTCGAAAAAGGTCATAATGGCAATTTTGTTGCCTGGATCCCCTATTTTTAAGCATAACTTCTTTACCAGGTGACCGTTTTTTGCGAAATTTGGGTTACTGGTTTTTCGCGGTTTTTAAATATGTCCTGAAAATTTGGGGACATTATTCTTATTATTAAAGAAGTTATTTGTAATCAAAGTATTATCCAACTTTCCCAAGTTTCATCGCGCTCCATTGCGAACTTGGGGAAATTTAAAATTTTGAGCTTTAGCGCTCACTTTTTTCTCATGTAGGTCACGTCAAATATAATCATTTTGTTGATTGTGTGGTTTCACCGTGACCTACAGGGGAAACAAGTAAGCGGGAAAGCTCAAAATTTGAATTTCTCCATGATTGCAATAGAGCGCGATGAAACTTGGGAAAATTGAATAATAGCTAGGAAAAAATCGGACGAAAAATCAGACCGACCCATCCCTCACGTAAGGTGGTTCCTAAATATATATTTCCGTTTTCAACTGATGTTTAACGTGTACCCACAGCTCAGTGGTTAACGCTCTCCGATTTCAATCGGGTGGTCGCTAGTTCGACTCCTCTCAGTGCTTATGGTTTTGTATGGAATGAGATTGACCGAAATGCCCTGCTCATAGCTCTAGATCCCTCTTACAGAGAACAAGTCAATTGGGCAATATCTCATCACACTTCCACTACAAACTACATCGTCAGGAAATCAGATGGACACGTAGCATCTGTAAATATCACGAGAGACTCGTTCACTTTTGTGAATTGGAAAATGACAGAGAAGGATTTTTTGGATAAAATTACCAGCAATAATTGGAAAATCGGACCAACTCCGGGACAGCGGAAACTTTGTTATTGAACTTTTGTTGTTTTTTTTCATTTTCAAAATGCTCCGCTACATTTCGAAAGTGTGACGTCGCGGAGCAAAAATATGAAATCATTCTGCAGAAAATTAACGCTCAATATATCATTTTGCATATACCATTAATATACCATATACCATTTTGTACACCATCTCCTCATACACTATTTTCGATATACTATTTTTTCCCATATACTATTTTTTTACTTATCCTCATTATCATTATCATTCACACTTATTTCCATTCACGTTCAATAAACGTATTAAATAATAATAATATTGTCTGTTCAATAAAACGTCGGCAAGACACGCCTTTTTTCGGACACGTCCCTTTTTCACGTTTGCTTGTAGTTCAATTTTTCAGTAGTTACGTGAAAAGGGACGTGTCTTGCCGATGTTTTATTGAACAGACAATACAGTGAGAGGCCTTTTTCCCCCAGCATTTTTTGAAATGTTTGCTTCCGAAACGTCGCTCTTTCGAAATGTCTGTTTGCCTTGCAATATAATCTCCCGCTTTTCGTACATTGTATCCTTTTTGAATCATTGAAAGATTACTGTTGTGGAATAAATTTTAAAAAAAAATTTCGATCGAATATTTTTAAACATTTTTTAATTTTTTTTCGAAATTTTAAAGGTACATAAATTGGCAAAGTTTCAACAAAAAAATCGCGTTATAGAAGTTCTTCGAACTTTTTTAAAACATGAAATAGCGACTAAAACTGAAAATTAGAATTTAAGACCGAAATTTTTTGATCGAAATTTTTTTCCGCCACTGAATTTGTATTTTTCTCATTGTTTTGTTCTTTACCCTTATTTACCCTCTATAATTCTTCTCGTCCCAAAAACCCGAGTCCCCAGACAACCGCCATCGTCGATTCTATGTTCCCACTAAGTTTGAGTCTGAGGACTAGTTTTCCTTTTCCTGCAAAAGTGCTCTAATGAGAAGTTATTGGCAAACACTCTTTGACTACACTTTCTCGTTGACTCCACTTTTCTCTTTGACTACACTTGTCTCTTTGACTTCACTTTTTCTCTTTGACTACACTTTTCTGAAAAAATTGTGCCAATTCTGAGGTCCATTCGAAAAATCAGGCTTAGAAAACGCCTTGTCAGTAAACTTCGCACGTTATAGAACACTTCAAAACCTTTCTAACCTGTAATGACTCCCGATTGTTATATGGGGTTTGGCGCGAGACCATGTGGAAAAGAATCAGCACAAAAAGTTATACAAGATTCCAAAACCATTTTCCATCGTTCTTAACGGTTTTCGAGAAAATCGACTTTTTTTGAATTTTTTGAAAAATGTGAAAAGTTCAACTTCAAAAATTCATAACATCGTTTGCTGTGGACGGATTTTTGAAAACTAAAAAGCAATAGAAAGCCTATTCAATGGAAAATTGAAACGCATTACAACCATTTTAATAATCATCTTGTGTTTGAAAACATTGATTAAAAATCAAAAATTTTCATTTAGTCAGAATGACATAAAAAAATTTTGGAGATATAGCTATTTCTAAATTCAATCTCAAATGAAAGAGCATGTTTGGTTTAGTAAAAATTTGTTGCAAAATATAGGGGTAACCGTCCAAATATGAAAAATAAATTTGATTGAAAAATGTTTTTTTTTGAAGATTTTTTGAAAAACGTAATTTTTGATAAATATTTCGTCTTAATATAGGATAAATGACTAAAATATTCAACAACTGCATTTTTCAGGCTTTCAAATGAGCTATGACAAGTTTAATTTTGTTTAGGTTGAAGCTTTCAGTGACAGTTCAAATTATTTTTGCTCTCATTTGCTCTTCGAAAACCCCATGGATTATTTCGCTTAACTCTTACAGTAACCCAGTTTTTTTTTGTTTCTACAGTAGTCCCCCTGAAAAATGTATGAATGAAAAGTGTACACTTGTGAACTTTTTTTCTCAAAAAATTTCACATTTATCACATTTTTTTCTTCTATTATAAACACACAAAAATAAAACACAGGAATGAGGAATGGGGAAAAATGCTTTGAGCTTTTTACACAAAAAAAAAATGGGGAATTAAAACAAAAAATAAATTAAAAACGACAAAAAGTTACCCACGGTGGACCCACATATTTAACAGAAAAATGGCAAAAAAAGTCGGAAAAAAATTTTTGAAATTTTTTTTTCCATAAAAAATAATCAAGTTTCAACATTGATCGCCTTCGTTGCAGTTGGTGTTGCTTCTACTTTTTCAGATTTTTCGGTGGATTTGTCGATTTTATCCAAAATCTTCTCAGTGGGTGCCGTTTTGATTGGATCCGTTGGCTCGTCGATGGTTTGGTTGGCTGCAAAATTTGAAAGAAATTTAAATTTCGGTGGCCTAACTTTTCCATTTTTGGGATTTTCTAGGCCACCAGAGTTGAGTAGGTCAAAAATAATCGGCAAACGATTCTAAATAGTTTGATAGTGGTTTGAGCACATTAGCTTCACTGTGAGTCAAGTTACGACTGTTTAAAGTTATTGGCCTAACGTTTCCAGTTTTGGGATTTCCGAGGCCATCAAAATCAAGAAGGTCAAAAAATGATTGGCAAACGATTTTAAAGCGTTTGGTAGTAGCGTGAGCTCGATAGCTTCACTCTGAGCTAAGTTATGACTGTTTAAAGTTGGTGGCCTAACTTTTCCATTTTTGGGATTTTCGAGGCCACCAAGGTTCAATAGATGAAAAATGACTGGAATCGAATTTTGAATCGTTTGAAAGTGGTTTGAGCGCTTTATCATTCCTTTGAGCCGAGTTATGGCTGTTCAAAATTGGTGGCCTAACTTTTCCATTTTTGAGATTTTCTAGGCCACAAAAGTTAAGTAGGTCAAAAATGATCGGCAAACGATTCTGAATCGTTTAGTAGTGGTGTCGGCTCTCTAGCATCACTCTGAGCCAAGTTATGACTATTTGAAATTGGTGGCCTAGAAAATCAGAATTTGGATTTCTAGGCCACCAAGGTTCAATAGGTCAAAAATGACTGGAATTGAATTCTGAATCGTTTGAAAGTGGTTTGAGCACATTAGCTTCACTGTGAGTCAAGTTACGACTGTTTAAAGTTGGTGGCCTAGAAACCCAAAATTTGGATTCCTAGGCCACCAGTAGATCAAAAATGTTCGGCTAAACATTTTGAAGTAATTGGTAGTCGTTTGAGCTCGCTAGCTTAATTTTGAGGAACTTTGAATTTGTTGGCCTAGAAAAACCAAATTTTGGATTTCTAGGCCACCAGAGTTAAGTAGGTCGAAAATGATCGGAAATAGATTCTGTCGCGTTTAGTAGTGGTTTCAGCTTGCTACAATCACTCTGAGCCAAGTTATGAGCAATTGAAGGTGGTGGCCTAGCTTTTTCATTTTTGGGGTTTCTAGGCCATTTTTTTCCAGTTGTTCCCCATGGCCTAACTCTCGTTGTTCTTTTCTCGGCCACTCACCCAAACTCTCCGTCTTCTTATTCAACTGAGCCACAATTTGCTCCTGCCGCTGAATGAGCTCTTGTTGAATCTTCTGTTGCTCTTTCATCTCCACCAACATTTTCACCGCTTCCGTATCGTTACCCTTCGCCGCGAGTTCGGATATATCGTCGAGTTTCTGAATAGTTTTGGGTTTCTAGGCCACTGGGGTGAAAAAACGGAATTTTTGAGCTAAAATTGTCTAAAAATGAGTTAGCGTATTTTCAGTCAAAAATGTGTCAAAAATCGAATTTTCGAAAAATTCAAAATATCGTCGTGTTCTCCAGAAGATTCTCTATTGATTGATATAATTTTCATCAAAATTGGACAACTGGCTGGCGCGCCTTGGACGCTTTTAGGAAGGACACTAGAAAAGCGCCAAAAGCGCGCCAGCCGGTGGTTCAATTTTGATGAAAATTATACCAATCGATAGGGAATTCTCTGGAGATTATGATGATTTTTTGAATTTTTCGAAAATTTCGAGTTTAAAAGATTTTTCACCATAAGTTTGATTTCACCCTGCTAACTGAATCCTGCACTATTTTTGCTCCAAATTTCAATTTTAAAAAAAATTTGCCGCTTCAAAACTGAGGTTCTTCTGTAACAAAAACTGAGTGGCCCGGAGGTTTTTTTTTTTTTTTTTTTTTTTCAACGAAAATTAGTCCATTCAACTTTTTGCTAATTGAAAAATGATCCATTTTCAACGATTCTGAGTGGTGAAAACTCAGATTTCGTAACAAATACTTAGAGGTCCCAAAATCTGTCAAAAATTGAATTTTCGAAAAATTCAAAATATCGTCGTGTTCTCCAGAAGATTCCCTTCCGGTTGGTACAATTTTCATCAAAATTGGACAACTGGCTGGCGAGCTTTGGACGTTTTTAGAGAGCCCAAACAAAAAAACGCCAACAGCGCGCCAGCCAGTGGTCCAAATTTGATGAAAATTATACCAATCGACAGGGAATCTTCTGGAGAACACGACGATATTTTGAATTTTTCGAAAAGTTCAATTTTTGACAAATTTTGAGACCTCTAAGTATTTTTGACGAAACCTGAGTTTTCACTACTCTGAATGGCTCTGGGACATTTCAAAAGCGGACATTTCGAAAGTGTGAAATCGCGGTTTTGCTCAATTTTTGAAACTTTTCATATATTTTTTACGCAAATGTATACGAAAAGTTCAAAAAATTGCGCAAAAAACGCAATTTCACACTTTCGAAATGTCTTACTTTCGAAATGTCCCGGAGCCCTCTGAATAGGTGAAAATGGATCGTTTTTTTCTGGATAATTTTGACTCAAAAATTCCGTAATTTTCCATTCAAACTTACCGCCGAAATATTCAAATTCGCATCGAGAACCTTCTCCTCCAAACTCTCCAGACTCTTCAATTCCTCATTTCTCAGCTCTCCAGAATCCTCTTTCGCCTTCGGCTTCTCCACAACCGACGTCTTCTTTTCGGCCATCAGAATCGCGCACGTTGAGGCGATGAGAATGAAGAGGCCGACGATTAGACACATTTTCGCTGTGGATGTTGAGGCTCCGCCCACTTTCCGGGCTCGATTTTGAGTTTCCGACGATTGATTGGCAATGTAGATTGTGGAGGGAAGGATGGTGGAGACGAGGGAACCGATGAATGCTCCGGTTAGACCTGGAAACGGGGCGATTTGAGTTCTTTGAAGTCCTGAGATACTAATTTAAAAAAAAAAATTTTTTTCAATTTTTTCAAAAAAATTGTTTTTTTTTCAGATTTTATCCAAGTCACTTAGGGGCCTCAGAATCCATCAAAAACCGAATTTTCAAAAAGTTCAAAGCATAGTCATAATCTCCATTCAATTTCCTTTCGAATGGTACAATTTTCATCAAAATTGAACCACTGGCTGGCGCGCCTCAGACGCTTTTCTTTTGAGCTTTATAAACGCGTCCAAAGCTCGCCAGCCAGTGGTCCAATTTTGATGAAAATTGTACCAATCGATAGGGAATTTTATGGAGATTATGACTATGTTTTGAAATTTTTCGAAAATTTTGGATTTAGAAGTTTTTTGCCAATTTTTTTCAATTTTTTTTTTGAAAATTTTTTACAAGCGCCCAAGGTGCGCCAGCCAGTGGACCAAATTTTACAAAAATTATACAGATCGATAGGAAATTTACTGTAAATCATGATGGTTCTTTGAAATTTTTGAAAATTCGAATTTTGAAAATTTTTTGTCATAAAAATGAATTTGGGTTTCTAGTTCAATTTCGGCTCAAATTTTTTTTTTCAATTTTATTGAAAGTTATACCAATCGATAGGAAATTGAATGGAGATTAGGACTATGCTTTGAAATTTTTCGAAAATTTGGGTTTTGATGGATTTTAGAGAATCTGAAATTATCTGCGTCTCGAAGACTTAGGATTCTAAGAATCTAAAAAATAAAAATTTTTATATTATTTCAACTTTTACGATATTCAGAAATCACAGATTTCGAAAATTTTCAAATTGAAAAAAAAAAATTTTTTTGGGGATTTCAAACTTTTTTCAACTGATTTTTTTGTAATTTTCAAAAAATTTTCTCTATGGCCTAGAAATCCCTAAAACTAGTCCCTCACCCAAAATAAACTCCACATTCGGTGTCAGAATCGCCAATACCGTATTGAATATCAAAATGACGGCGGTGAGAAGATGAAATGTGAATTTCTCCAAATCCACTGAATGATGGATACTGTCTTTCTGCAAAAAAAATGTAATGGTGGCCTAGAAAACCAAAACATTGCAAAAGTTAGGCCATCTGAAGGAATTTATAGGATCAAATTCTCTGAAAATTTTCCTTAAAAATTGTTAATTTTTTCGAAAATTCCGGGAGGACTAGTTTTGGGTTCCTAGGCTTTTAAAATCTTTCAAAAACTAGGTTTTTGAAAAATTCAAAAATCTACAGTAATCTCCATTCAATTTCCTTTCGATTGGTATAATTTTCATAAAAATTGGCCCACTGGCTGGCGCGCTTTAGGCGTTTTTCTTTTCAGCTCAATAAAAGCGTCAAAGGCGCGCCAGATAGTGGTCCAATTTTTATGAAAATTGTACCAATCGAAAGGAAATTCAATGGAGATAATGACTTAGCTTGAAATTCCAAAAAAATTAAAATGTAAAAGATTTTGGTGGCCTAGAAGCCCAAAACTCGTCCTTGAAATTTTCGAAAAAATTAACTAAAAGAAAATTTCAGTTTCAATTTTCCCATATTTCTATATCAATTTTTGGCGGAAAATTCGAATTTCTAGGTAATTTTTCATTCAAACTCCAACTTTCTGGAAATTCGAAACTCAAAATTTCCGAAAACAAAATTTCAAAAAATTCAGGAGGACTACTTTTGGGATTTTAGGCCACTAAAATCTTTCAAAATTAGGTTTTTGAAAAATTCAAAAATCTACAGTAATCTCCATTCAATTTTCTTTCCAATGGTATATTTTGTATAAAAATTGGCCCAGTGGTTGGCGCGCTTTGGACGCTTTTAGAAAGCCCAAACAAAAAGCTTCTGATGCGCGCCAGCCAGTGATCCAATTTCGATAAAAATTATACCGATCGATAGGAAACTTTATGGAGATTACGGTAGTTTTTGAATTTCCAGAAAAATAGAGCTCTAAAAGATTTTGGCGGTCTAGAAACCCAAAACTCGTCCTCCCAAAATTTTCGTCATTTTTCGGATTTTTCCAAAACATTTTAGTTTCAAAATTTCTAACTCCAAAACAGCGACAATGCGAAGGTTAGATCATCTGAAGGATTATATAGGATTTTTGGGAATTTTGAGCTCAAATTTTCTGAAAAAAAAAAAACGAAAAAATGACGAAAATTTCGGGGGGACTAGTTTTGGGTTCCTAGGCCTCTAAAATCCCTCAAAAATTAGGTTTTTTGAAAATTCAAAAATCTACAGTAATCTCCATTCAATTTACTTTCGATTGGTATAACTTTCGTAGAAATCGGACCACTGGCTGGCGCGCTTTTGGTGCTTTTAGGAAGCCCAAAAGAAAAGCGCCCAAGGCGCGCCAGCCAGTCGTCCAATTTTTATAAAAATTATACCGATCGATAGGGAATCTTCTGGAGATTACGGTAGTTTTTTTTAATTTTCAGGAAAACTGAGTTCTGAAAGGTTTTGGTGGCCTAGAAACCCAAAACTCGTCCTCCAAATTTTCTGAAAAATTTTTTTTTTTTGAAAACTCAATTTTTCATGTTTCTAGGCCAATTTTTGGCGGGAAATTTGAATTTCTGGGTTAATTTCCACGTACATCTCTCAAAATCAAACAAAACAGTGCGGTTCTCGCCGGGAACATCATCAGCGGTATCGAGACGGCTATGGATAGTAGGAAGGCGAGTTTCAGGGATTGTGTGACTACTGTAGACGGAAATTGAACGAGAACGTCTCCGTGAAGTTCGTGCGAATAGAAGGCCACGTATCCGAAGACACCGACGGCGGCGTACATTGCCGCGCAGATATTGATGGAATTCGAGACGACGTAGTCGACACGGTCGGTGGTGGCGTCTGGAAGAAAATTGTTCGGGGGATTACTGTAGATTCGAAAAACCTGAAAACATTGAGTTAACAAAATAAAATTTCCAAAAAAAGTTTTTTTTTTCAGATTCTGTCAAAAATCAATTAGGTGCCCCAGAATCCGTCAAATATCGAATTTTTGAAAAATTCAAAATTCTATCGTATTCGTCATTCAATTTCCTCAAAAATGGTATAACTTTCGTCAAAATCGGTCCACTGACTGGCGCGCTTTCATCATTTTTCTCTAGAGAAAAAAAAAGAAATCGCCAAAAGCGCGCCAGCCAGTGGTCCGATTTTTATGAAAATTATACCAATCGATAGGGAATTGGATGGAGAACATAATGGTCCTTTGAATTTTTTTTTTGAAAATTCGAAATTTGAAAATTTTCGGTCATAAAGGTTTTCTAGCTCAATTTCGGATTATTTTGGCTCAAAATTTTAAAATTTCAGGTTTTTTTTTTGGATTTCGATACCAGGATTCTCAGATTCTAAGATATTCAGAAAAAATTGAATCGAATTTTTAAAATTTTTGAGACTTGAAAAATGTGAAAAATTAAGACATTTCGAAAGTGGACATCTCGAAAGTGGACATCTCGAAAGTGGACATTTCGAAAGTGGACATTTCGAAAGTGTGAAATCGCGTTTTTGCCTAATTTTTGAAACTTTTCATATATTTTTTGAGCAAATGTTTATGAAAAGTTCAAAAAATTGAGCAAAAAACGCAATTTTACACTTTCGAAATGTCCCGGAGCCGGTAAATGATACCGTAGCCTTCTAGGTTTAGTTTTGGCTCATTTTTGCTCAAATTTTCAAAATTTCAGACCGTTTTATGTATTGAATGCAGCTTGAAGAAAAAATTGTTACGTCAGCTAGTTTTAATTTTTTTTCGAAATTTTGAATTTTGATGATTTTTTTGAGGTCCCAAAAACTCTCAAAACTCAAGATTTTCAAAAAATTCAAAATCGGATTGTGATCTCCAGTAAATTTCCTTTCGATTGGTACAACTTTCATTGAAATTGGACCACTGGCTGGGGCGCTTCAGACGCGTTTCTTTTGGGCTCTCTAGAAGCGTCTAAAGCGCGCCAGCCAGTGGTCCAATTTTTATGAAAGTGTTACCAATCGATAGGGAATTAAATGGAGATTATAAAAAATTTTTGAATCTTCGAAAAACTTGAATCTCGAACACTTTTGGAGCCCATAAATTTCAGAAAACATTTTTTCAGATTTTAGTATTTTGACTCATTTCCGGCCAATTTTTCTCGTTTTTTTTTCGGTTTTTTTCATCAAAATTTTCTTTGCAATTTCAAAATCTTTTTTTCACATTTTCAGAGCCACGCTCTTACCTTTAATACACGAAATAACTGGAAACAACTGCGTCTGACAGCACATTGCCATACAGACGATTGGAAGACATGTCAAGAAGCCTTGTGGTCTCCACCATACGACATGAATACTCCAAACGCCTTCATATATTGTTGGAAGTGATTCTAGCATCATTCGTCCGGCGAAAACGAAATAGAAGAGACACGCGACTGAGCTTATCAAGGAGAACTTTTTCAAGTCGTCGATGAACGAGAGTGGAACGATGATGAATATGACGACGACTGTCTGAAATCAACATTTTTTGGAGACGTTTCGCAAGTGCGACGTTTCGAAAGTGCAATATTTCGCAATTGTGACGTTTTGCAAGAAAAAATACCTTGTCGCACTTTCGAAACGTCGCACTTTCGAAATGTCGCACTTTCGAAACGTCACTTTTGGAATGTCTCAACCTATTGCAAAAAATTCTAAATTTTTCGCTGATTCTAATGCTCCTGATTTCACCACTCAAAACGCTGTAGACCATTTTTTAAAGTAATTTTCAATTTTCATACTGAAAAAGTCAGTATTTTCTTTGAAATTGTCTAAAATTCTGGTTTTCGACATCAAATTCTTCAACAGCTCACTGAGAGCTTCAAAATGAGCATAATCATGAATGGGTTTGCACACTTTTGAAATTTCGACCATATGCCGCGACGCGACCGCAACGCAAGGTCGAAAATTCAAGATTCATGAGTAAACTCATTTTGCAGCTCTCAGTGAGCTGTTGAAGAATTTGATGCCGGAAAAAGCAATTTTTTCAGCAAAAAATTTAAAAATCAGTCAAAAAAAATGTTCCACTGGGTTTTGAGCGATGAAAATAGGCGCATTCGAATGAGCGAAAAATTAGAAATTTTTTGGAATAGGCTAGGAAAAAAATGTCAGTTCGAGAATCAAGTGCGACGTTTCGCAAGTGCGACGTTTCGGAAAATGTAGCACATTTTCCTACTAACCATAACCAAAATCCTCAATCTCTGCGTCGGTGCTTCTAATTCCAGAAATTCGGCAACCAAATGTGGTCCAATATCTCCAATAACCACAATGAATGCGACAATCGATGAAACCAGAAAAACCAAAAGACAAAGTTCCACAAATCGACGGCCAGACGGACCGAGGGTGGCCATCGCTAGACTCTCGTATGATGTTGTTCTGGAAGAGAATTTTGATAATGTGATGGCCTAGAAATTGTATGAGAAAGTTAGGCTATTCAATTTTTTTCCCGTTTTCACCACTAAAAATGGTTGAAAATCGTCCATTTCGAGTGGGGAAACCTCCAATTTCGTCAAAATCTTTTAGGGGCCCCAGAATCCGTCAAAATTTGAATTTACTGGAAATTCAAAAAGTTTTCATTATCTCCAGTGAATTTCCTTTCGCTTGGTGTAATTTTCATAAAAATCGGGTCACTGGATGGTGCGCTTTGGGCGCTTTTCCTTTGAGCTATCTAAAAGCGGCCAAAGCGCGCCAGCCAGTGGTCCAATTTTGATGAAAATTATACGGATGGATAGGGAATTTCTCAGAGATTACGGTATTCTTTAGAGTGTTTAGGAAATTTTGAATTTTGGCCGATTTTTTAGTCTTAAAAAGCCCAAAAACATGATTTTGGTCTGCTCTCTAAAATCGCCCAAGGCGCGCCAGCTAGTGGTCCAAAATTGATGAAAATTATGCGGATCGAAAGGAAATTTTCCGGAGATTACTGTAGTTTTTGATTTTTTCTAAAGATTTCGAATTTTAAGACTTTTTCGGGCCCTCAAAAAGTGAAAAACATGATTTTCGTATGAGCTACATAAAAGCGTCCAAAGTGCGTCAGCCAGCCGTCCAAAATTGATGAAAATTATATTAATCGAAAGGGAAAAAAACGGAGATTACGGTAGTTAAATTTTTTTTTTTGGAAAATCAAATTTTAAAGATTTTTAGAAGCTCAAAAACTTCGAAACACAATTTTGGTCCGCTAATTTTTAAAAGCGCCTAGAATGATGAAAATCATATGATTTGAAAGGAAATTTTATGGAGATTACGGTAATTTTAATTTTTATAATTTTGGGGTTTGACGGTTTTTGAAGAATCTGAAATTTTCTACGATTCAAAGTCTTCGAAAAATTTCGAATTTTAGGATTCTAAGATTCTGAAAAATCAAAATTTTGACATTATTTCAACTTTTATGATATTCAGAATTTTCAAATAAAATTTTTTGGGATTTCAAAACTTTTTTCTTAAAATTTTTTTTCAATTTTTCAAAAAATACGGTAGTTTAAATTTTTTTCACGGAAAGTTGAATTTTGAATATTTGGCTCCGCGACGTTTCGAAAGTGTGACGTTTCGCAAGTGTGACATTTCGAAAGTGTAATTTTTCACGTGTGCATTGTTTTGCTATTGAAACGTCACACTTTCGAAACGTCACACTTTCGAAACGTCACACTTCCGAAACGTCGCGGAGCCGAAAAACGATTTTGGCTCATTTTCGCTCCCCGTACCTCGTACTAAACGCCGCCTGTGCCAAGAAATGACACGTCAATTTTGTCAAAACTGCACATAGTGCAATCATAATAGCAGCGAGGAGTATTCCACACTGTTGGAATACATATGGCATTGCGAGTACTGAGACACCGATGATGCAGTTGGCAAGGTTGAAGACGTGAGGCCATGGAGAGAAATTAGGATCAGATGAGGTGGACGGAACGTCTTCTGAATCCGAATCGTGGTCTGGAAGAATGAATGGAAGGTTGTGGGGGGTTTCAGAGTCATACTGTAGTCTTGAAACTACAGTAATCATAAATTAGGCTTCTTAGTTCAACCTACAGTAGTCCTAAATCTACAGTAATCTGAAAGCTACAGTAATCTTAAGTCTAAAGAAATTACAGAAGACTACAGTAAACTTAAAACTACAGTAATCTTGAACTGAACTACAGTAATCACAACTTAAACTAAAGAAAAAAATTACGATAAGTTAAGAAAACTTCAGGGAACTTTTAAATGCAGTATTCCGGAAACTACAGTAGCCTTAAGACTACAGTAGTATCAAATCTACAGTAATCTCGAAACTACAGTAATCATAGTTCAAACTACAGTAGTCCTAAATCTGCAGTAATCTGAAAGCTACAGTAGTTACAGTAGATTACAGTAATCCATAACTAAGCTACACTAATCTTGAAACTACAGTAATCTAGAAACTACAGTAGCCTTAAAACTACAGTAATCTCAAATCTACAGTAATTTTGAAACTACAGTAATAAAAGTTGTAGCTACAGTAGTCTTGAATTCACAATAATCGGAAAACTACAGTAATCTCGAACTTACAATTATTACAGTAAAAAAATTACAGTAATCTCGAAACTACGGTAATTATTACTGTAATCACAATGGAAACTACAGTAATTCTGAAAAACTACAGTAGTTTTTGTCTTACAACTACAGTAACCAATTTAGTAACCAATTTTTTACAGTACTCTGAGTGCTGAAATTAGGTGCATTCGAATTGGCGAAAAATTCCAAATTTTTTGAAATGGGTTAGAAAAACTTAAGTTCTGTAAGTGTGACATTTCGAAAGTGCGACGTTTCGAAAGCAAATTTTTTTTCAATACTTTTTAGTCGATTTTCAGTTTAAAATCCTGATTTTTCTATTCTTGGATTACTGTACCTCCAATCAAGACCGCCGACGAGCCGCCAGCGTAATTCTTACGGTAGAGCAGACCCTCCTCGTCCTCTTTTTCTCGCTTTTTCATTGTGGGTCTGAAAATTTGAATTTTCTGCAAAAACCTCGAAAAAAAATGAAAATTCATAAAATGGACAGTAAAAATCGGTGGAAAACCGGATTTTCAAAAAATTCGCAAAAAAATTGAAAAATTTTCAACAAAAACCTCGTTTATTATTACAATCTCAAATTATGATATTTTTAATACTGGTAATAATATGGGAAAAGTTAAGTAAAATGCTCAAGGACCCGTTAATAAGAGGAAAAAGTACAAAAAATGGCGAAAAATTTTGCAAGATTTCGAATTCTAGGCCATCAGTGGCCTAGAAACCAAAAATTCGGCCACAAGGATAAAAAAAAATTTATTGAGCATCCGGGATTACTGTAGACGGCCTCGATGGTATCGAATGAAAATCCGATAAATATTGATTGAAAATCTCCTCGATATCTCGATCGAAGAGAATCGGCTTCAGTGCAGTTTTCAGAGAATTCAATACATCGATAGACGATTTTTGATCTTCTGAATCCCGGTGACCGTAGATTCGACGATCGACGAGACGCTTCCAATCGTGCATTATCTGAAAAATTTGAGATTTAAACTTTTCAAGAGCCCAAAAATCCTCGAAATCCAAATTTTTCAGAAATTCAAAATCTGGCCATGATCTCCATTCAATTTCCTTTCCAATGGTATAACTTTCATAAAAATTGATCCACTGGCTGGCGCGCTTTGAGCGCTTTTAGATAGCTTGGAAGACAAGCGTCTGAGGCGCGCCAGCCAGTGGTCCAATTTTCAGGAAAATTATACCAATCGAAAGGGATTTTTATGGAGATCATGACTATGCTTTGAATTTTTCAAAAATTTGAGTTTTAACGGATTTTCGTGCCTTCATAAACTCAAAAAACAAAATTTTTGTGTAAGCTACATAAAAGCGTCCAAAGCACGCCAGCCAGTGGGCCAATTCCGATGAAAATTATACCAATCGATAGGGAATTTCATGGAGATTACGATCAAACATTGAATTTTTGGAAAACTCAAATTTCAACGGATTTTCGTGCCTTCAAAAAGTCAGAAGTTTTTTTGGTCAGAATGTTTGTCTACCAAATAGGACTAGCCTTCTAGGTTCAATGTTTGCTTATTTTGCTCATTTTTTTCAAAATTTCAGACCGTTCTGAATACCAAACGCAACCTGAGTCAAAAAAAGTGGAAAAAAAAAGAAAATTTCGAAATTTTGAATTTTGAACATTTCTTGGTCTTCTGATGACTTTTTGAGGGCCTAAGGTTTCTCAAAATTCAATATTTTTGAAAAATTCAAAATCTTGGCGTAATCTCCATTAAATTTCCTTTCGATTGGTATAATTTGCATCAAGTTTGGCTCACTGGCAGGCGCGCTTTCGGCGTTTTTATAAAGCCCTAAAGAAAAGCGCCGATAGCGCGCCAGCCAGTGATCCTATTTTTATGAAAATAATACGGATCGATAGGTAATTTTATGGAGATCACGTCAATGCTTTGAATTTTGTGGAAACTTTAATCTCGAAAATTTCGGGGCCTCGAAATGTCGAAAAACGCGATTCCGGTTAGCGCGTTATAAAAAAATTTCAATACATTTTTTTTTCTGTTTCTTCGAAAATTTCTATCTATTGTGTTGCCCATCGTTTCTGGCCTTTCTTTTCGAAAATTTTCATTTTTAATTTTTCAAAAAAAAAATCAATTTTTTCCAATTTTTTCGTAATTTTTTTGCAATTCTACTCTACTATTATCCCATCGTTTCTGGCTATTTCTTTTGGAAATTTTTTATTTTGAATTTCAAGAAATTTTGGCTGTAATTTTTGGCTGTAACGATTTCGGTCCACTGGCTTTTTTTTGCTTGTTTTTCTTGGTTTTTTTCTTATCAAAACCTTCCTTACAATCTCAAAAACCTCGGCCCCTGGAAACTTGCATCCGTGTATTGCCCATTCCGACAGTACTCCTCTCAAATATTTCTCCTGATCACACGCCAATTCTCTCTTCATTGCCGTCCATCCGACACTTCCTTGTAGATCAAAATTCAAATAGAATAGATCTACCATAAGAGATGGAATTGCGACAGGAAGGAGCTCACAGAGAGCATTAAAATGATTATATCGACTCCATCCGGTGACGAAGATTCCCGAGACTTTCCGAGCGGCCGATGGGTGTTGTTCCATTAGTTTGACATAGGATTTTTGATTTTCCAAATAACGCGAGATGTTCGAGAATGGTTGACGGGCTCCGTCGGCTCCTGAAAGAAGACATTTTGGGTTACTTGGTGGCCTAAGTTAGGCCATTTAAAAGCCATCAGTTAAGCCATTAGTTTTTTATGTTAAAAAATCATCAATTTTTACCGATTTTGAATTTTGAAAATTCAGGTATTCTAGGGGCACCAGAATCCGTCAAAATCAAAATTTTTGAATACTTCAAAAACTAGGTTTTGAATAGTTAGGTCATTAGTTTCAAAAGATTGAAAAAAATCGAACTATGCAAAATTTTGGGCTCTCAAAAAGTCTAAAACATGACATCGGCCCGGTAGCCTTGATTTTCACCGTATTTTCACTTTGGGAACCCCAGAATCCGTCAAAATCCAAATTTTCGAAAAATTCAAAAATCTACAGTAATCTCCATTCAATTCCCTATCAATTGGTATAACTTTCATCAAAATTGGACCACTGGCTGGGGCGCCTCAGACGCGTTTCTTTTAGGCATTCTAAAAGCGCCCAAGGTGCGGCAGCCAGCGGTCCAATTTTTATGAAAATTATACCAATGGATAGGGAATCTTCTGGAGATTAGGAATACGTTTGAAATTTTTGGGCTCCAAAAAGTTCGAAACTGCAATCCTTGATTTTCACCGTATTTTCACTTTAGGGACCCCAGAATCCGTCAAAATTTGAATTTTTGAAAAATTCAAAAATCTACAGTAATCTCCATTCAATTCCCTAACGATTGGTATAACTTTCCTTAAAATTGGTTAACTGGCTGGTGCGCCTCAGACGGGTTTCTTTTAGGCATTCTAAAAGCGCCCAAGGTGCGCCAGCCAGCGGTCCAATTTTGTTAAAAGTTATACCAATCGATAGAAAATCTTCGGAAAATGTTTCCACTTTTTTGAAAATTTCGAGTGTCGCGAATTTTTGGGCTTCAAAAAGTTCGAAACTGTAATTCTCGATTTTCACAGCATTTTCACCTTGGGGACCCCAGAATCCGTCAAAATTTGAATTTTTGAAAAATTCAAAGATCTACAGTAATCTCCATTCAATTATTTTTCGATTGGTGTAACTTTTATCAAAGTTGGTTTTTTGGCTGGCGCGCCTCAGGCGCTTTTCTCTTGTGCTCTTTAAAAGCAGCGCTCAAAGCGCGTCAGCCAGTGGTCCAATTTTTATGAAAATTATACCAATGGATAGGGAATCTTCTGGAGATTAGGAATACGTCTGAAATTTTGGAAAAATTAAAATTTTTGGGCTTCAAAAAGTTTCGAAACTGCAATCCTTGATTTTCAGCGCATTTTCACCTTGGGGACCCCAGAATCCGTCAAAATTTGAATTTTTGAAAAATTCGAAAATCTACAGTAATCTCCATTCAATTTCCTATCAATTAGTATATTTTTCATAAGATTAAGACCGCTGGCTGGCGCGCCTGAGTCATGTTTCTCTAGAGCTTGATATAAGCGTTCAAAGCGCCCCAGCCAGAAGTCCAATTTTAATGAAAGCTACACGGATTGATAGGGAATTTACCGGAGATTCTGATGGTTTTTGAATCATTCGAAAATTTGCGATTTTGAGTATTTTTAGGGGCTCAAAACGTTTAAAAAAACCATGATTTTGGTCTGATAATTCTGAAGGGACCTCTGAAACCTGCAAAAATCTGAATTCCAATCTAAAAATTTCAAGGCCAGATCTAATGAAAATTATACCAATCAATAGGGAATTTAATGGAGATTCTGATGATTTTTGAATTTTCTGAAAAATTTGAAATTTCGCAGATTTTTGGAGCGTTTTTTTTCTAACCTTTCCAAATTGCTCACCCTTAAAAGCGCTTGCCACATAGAACTTGTCAAAAACGCTATCAATTCTATCAAAAAGTCCATCGGGGAAGTATCCCTCATCAGTGACATCCACACGGTATCCCCAAACGACTGGAGTGATCCATCGATGAAGCTCCGCCCCTTTTATCATGGCCACGGGCTCTTTGTCGAACATGTCGTTCCAGGCGAACACTTCCTGGAAAGAATTATTTCTCAAAATTCGAACTTTTTTGAAAAATTATAAAGATAGTCGTAATCTCTAGAAGATTTCCTTTCGATGGGTGTAACTTTCAAAAAAAAAATAATCGGTCCACTGGCTGGCGTGTCGTGGGCGCTTTTAAAAAGCTCTGGAAAAAAGCGCTTAAGAGGCATTCCACGAAAAAGTCGAGATAGGGGCGGCACACAAAATTTCAAACTTGTCCGATTTTGATAATTTTTTGGTTGATGGTAGTCTTAAATCTCACAAACATAATACCAAAATATTGGGTAGGCTCCGCCCCTTTTGTTCCAGAAAATTCGATAAATAGTGAAAAAAATGAAAATTTTTCCTGTAAGAGCTAGAGACAAAATCTTACCTGGAATGCATTTATGGCATTATTTCAAGCATTTTTGCTGTTGTAACCAACTTTCTATCTCAACTGCTTCATATCGAAAAAAGTTGATTTTTTCCGAAAACTTTCAAAAATCGCAATTTTTGACTTTTCAGAAACTGTACTGAAAAATTTTTGAACTTTGGCAAATGAGATCAGTATGAATATAGAAAGCCTATCTAACGGAGCACATTCTCTCAAAATATCTTTGGATTTGGCGGTTGTCTCCTGGGTCATCCATGACCGTTTTTGTACCTGATACCCCCATTTTCAACGTATAAAAAATTTAAAATAAGATTACGACGTCGTTAAAAAATTCATCATGTCAGATTTGGATGATTTTTTGCTGGTATGCTGCACAGATGATAACAAACATATTCCCTACAAATTAGCCCCCTCGCTCAACTACTGGACTAGTGGCAACACCTTTGGATGGCAGTATCCGAGATTTGAGATAGGCTCATGGAAATCGTTATGGCTTTGGTATTTTTGCTTCAAACTAATTTAAACATGCAATTTTTTAAATTTTAAAGTATGTGTTCTTCAAATAAAATTAATGAGGCTTTGGATTTCTTCGAAAAGACACCTTTTTGTAGTTAGATGTTTTTAGTGACTTGAAGCGTTAGGGAATATGAAAATGAATGGGTTTTTGCGTGAATTTTTGACTGGTTCCATTGTGTTAAATGATAAAATCTATTTGTAATTTCGTTTGAATTAGTTTGAAGCAAAAATACCAAAGCCATAACGATTTCCATGAGCCTATCTCAAATCTCGGATACTGCCATCCAAACGTGTTGCCACTAGTCCAGTAGTTGAGCGAGGGGGCTAATTTGTAGGGAATATGTTTGTTATCATCTGTGCAGCATACCAGCAAAAAATCATCCAAATCTGACATGATGAATTTTTTAACGACGTATAGGTATACGTTGAAAATGGGGGTATCAGGTACAAAAACGGTCATGGATGACCCAGGAGACAACCGCCAAATCCAAAGATATTTTGAGAGAATGTGCTCCGTTAGATAGGCTTTCTATATTCATACTGATCTCATTTGCCAAAGTTCAAAAATTTTTCAGTACAGTTTCTGAAAAGTCAAAAATTGCGATTTTTGAAAATTTTCGGAAAAAATCAACTTTTTTCGATATGAAGCAGTTGAGATAGAAAGTTGGTTACAACAGCAAAAATGCTTGAAATAATGCCATAAATGCATTCCAGGTAAGATTTTGTCTCTAGCTCTTACAGGAAAAATTTTCATTTTTTTCACTATTTATCGAATTTTCTGGAACAAAAGGGGCGGAGCCTACCCAATATTTTGGTATTATGTTTGTGAGATTTAAGACTACCATCAACCAAAAAATTATCAAAATCGGACAAGTTTGAAATTTTGTGTGCCGCCCCTATCACACCAGTCATCGACTTATTCGTGGAATGCCTCTTAAAGGGGGAGTATTCAAAATAAAAAATATTGGTTTTTTTAATATCAATCGATGCAGAATTCCTGAGAGACCAAAAAATTCTCTTGAAGCATAGTCTGAAAATCACTCCTGAAAAAGATATAGGCCAAAAACAGGCCAAAAATTAGTACTGAGAGGGTGCAGAATTGCCACGTGGAAAACTCTGCACCCTCTCAGTACTAATTTTTGGCCTGTTTTTGGCCTATATCTTTTTTAGGAGTGATTTTCAGACTATGGTCCAAGAGAATTTTTTGGTCTCTCGAAAATTCTACGTCGATTGATATTAAAAAAATCAAAAATTTTTCAATTAGTGTACACCCTCTTTAAGGAGCGCCAGCCAGTGGTTCAAATTTTATGAAAATTGTATCAGTCGATAGGGAATTGAATGGACATCACGATTAATTTTTTTTACTACTCAAAATCTGAAAACTGGAGACATATGGGTCAGGGGCAGTGTGCCTTATCGACAAAAAATTTATCGATAAACGAGGAATTCGATAAATTATCGACAAATTTATCGATAAATTTATCGGAGTTTTCTCGATAAATTTATCGATAAATTTACCGATTTATCGATAAAAATCCGGTAAATTTGTCGATAAATTTATCGATAAATTTATCGATAAATTTATCGTTAAAAGATAAACAACAAGCGTTGCGGAGTGTCGTTGTCTTGCTCATGCTAAATTCTTGCTCATGCTAAAATTTGAAATTTGAATGACTGTGCGCATTTAAAGCATTTATCGATAAATTTATCGACAAATTTATCGATAAATTTATCGACAAATTTATCGATAAAATTCGATAAATTTGTCGACATTTATCGATAAATTTGTCGATAAATTTTTCGATAAATTTATCGATAAATTCTCGATAAATTTACCGTCAAATTTATCGATAAATTCCGATAAAACTTTATCGATAAGGCACACTGGTCAGGGGTGTGCGGAACGGAATTCGGAATTTCGAAAATTCCGAAAATTTTGACTATTTTCGGAATGAAATTCGGACCGGAATATTCCGGAAGGAAAATTTTCGGAATCAAATTCCGATCTTTGAGAAAAAAGTAGCGAAGAAAAAAAATATTATATGTCGAATATGCATGTTCAAGTGGTTTTCGCTCTTCGAAACAGTCAAATTACCGAAACTTTTCAACTTTCAGAAGGCTTTTCCCGAAAGAAGTCCTTTTTCAACGAAAAATACTGTTAAAAATGGCCGTTTTTGGTTTTCCGAAAATTCCGAAATTCCGACTATTCCAAACTCGGAAAATTCCGATATTCCGAAATTCCGAAGTTTTAAAAGTCGGAATATTCCGGCGTTCCGAAATTTCGAAAATTTCCATTCCGCACACCCCTGATATGGGTCAAATTTGGTCTGCAAGTTTTTTTGCTCATTTTTTTTCAATTTTCTTGATTTTCATCAATTTTTTCCCCACCTGAAACCCGGCATTCTCCTTCGCAAACTTTCCAATCTTCGCAATATGTCTCATTTTCAACTCCGACTTTTCAATTCCTTCCGTTTTCATTTTCCGCTGACACCTGACGTCTTCTGCTATATGATACGCCTCATCGGAACCGATATGAATCCGGGTTGAGTTCGGATGAAGGCGTCGAATTTGTTGTATCATTTTTTCGACGATTTCAATGGATTTTTGGTCGGAAATACAAATTGTATTGAAATCGATGGGGTCCTCGGAAAGTTCCATGAATTTTGGTTTTTTGAGAACGAATTCCAGATGGCCAAAGGTCTGAAAATTGCAGATTTTAGGACAAAGGGGTCCAAGAATCCGTCAAAATTCGAAATTTCGAGAGATTCAAAAACTAGTCATGATCTCCATAAAATTTCCTATCGATTGGTATAACTTTCATCAAAATATTAGGTTGGCCAACATGAAACCGGAACCATCTTTGCTCGATCATATTTTGAATAAATGAAAAAAGTTCAGAGTGTGTTATTTCTCATCTGAAAGAGCGTTTTCTTACGCATCGTTTGATATATTGTTTGCTTGTTTTTACTTATTTATTAGAAAAAATTTGCTCCAGAAATTTCTGATCAAAAGTTTCTCATGCGCGCTTGTCTGTGGTACGACTTCAAACAACACAAGTCCGCTGCTGAATCTTTCCGCACGTTGTCTGAAGTTTTTGGCGACGAAGCACTGTCTCAAACAATAGTTTATGAATGGTTCAAGCGATTCAAAGACGGCGACGAAAGCCTTGAGGACCACGGACGTGGACATCCGCCTCAAACGATCGATAACGATATTCTGAAGCAAGTCATCGAATCGGACCGCAGTCAAATCACACGGGAACTTGCTCAGCAGTTCGGATGCTCCCATAGCACCATTGAAAATCACTTGCACGCAATTGGGAAAAAGAACCGATGTGGAAAATGGACGCCACACGAACTCAGCGATGTCAACAAAGCGACAAGGGTGACGACTGCAGGAATTCTTCTTCGTCGCGCCAAGAATTCCTGATTTTTCGACTCGATTGTGACTGGAGATGAAAAATGGATTTGTTACGATAATACTACAAGAAAACGACAGTGGCTGGGTGTCGGTGACCTCCCGAAACCAACCCCAAAACCCGATTTTCATGGAAAAAAGGTGATGTTATGTGTTTGGTGGAACAGTAATGGTGTCGTCTATTTTGAGCTTCTGGATTCTGGTCAGAAAGTCACGGCAGACCTCTACCGACGTCAACTTGATCATGTCGATGAAGCTCTGCGTCGTCAAGGAGTGGTTACCACCTCCACCAAGTTGCTTCATGACAACGCCCGTCCGCATGTTGCAAAGGTCACCGCCCAGAAAATCGAAGAGCTGGGCTGGGAAATTCTTCCTCACGCGCCATATAGCCCTGACACTGCTCCATCGGATTTCCACTTGTTCCGGTCGATGCAACACTCGCTCGCCGAGAGACACTTCAAGAACTACGACGAGATCGAAAAATGGGTGCACGAGTACTTCGCATCACAACCTGCCGAGTTCTTCAGTAGAGGCATTCATTCTCTGCGTCAACGTTGGCAGAAAGTCATTGATAATAATGGTGAATACCTTTTGGATTAAGATTCTGAATCACCGTTTTTACAATAAATTTTTTTCACACTAAAAATTCCGGTTTCATGTTGGCCAACCTAATAGGTTCACTGGCTGGCGCGCTTTGGGCCCTTTTTTCTAGAGCTTTAAAAAAAGCGCCAAAAGCACGCCAGCTAGTGGACCAATTTTTATGAAAATTATACCCATCGATAGGGAATTTCCTGGAGAATACGATAGTTTTTGAATTTTTCGAAAAAAGCTTGGATTTTGAGTATTTTTTGGGACTCAAAACATCAAAAAAACCATGATTTTGGTCTGCAAATTCTGCAAGGGATCCCTGAAATCTGCAAAATTCCAAATTCCAAATCAACCTGAATCTGCACAAAATTGATTTTGAAAACTTCAAATTTCAAAGTTCTAATTTTTCGATTTTGAAAAAAAATCCGAAATTTGATTTTTCTAATTTTCTGTTTTTTTTTTTTGAAACTTTCTAAAATTTCTAGCTTTCAAATTTTCAAGGCATCTGGAAATTTTTTTGGAAAATTCTGGTAGATTACTGTAGATTCGAAAAAATCTGAAAAATTGAGTTTTCAAAATAAAATTTTCAAATAATATTTGTTCAGATTTCGTCATAATCGCTTAAGGGCCCCAAAAATCACTCAAAATTCAAATTTCCAGAAGTTTCAAAAATCTACAGTAATCTCCATTAAATTCCCTTTCGATTGGTATAGTTTTCATAAAAATCGGTCCACTGGGTGGCGCACCTCAGACGCTTTTCTCTGGAGCTCCATAAAAGCGCCCAAAGCACGCCAGCCAGTGGACCAATTTTTATGAAAATAATACGGATCGATAGGGAATTTTCTGGAGATCATTATGGTACTTTGAAAAATGTAAAAATTCAAATTTCGAAGGTTTTCGGTCTTAAAAACGATTTTGGTCTAACTAACTCATTTTTGAATCATTTTGGCTCAAGATTTTTAAATTTCCGACTTTTTTCTGGATTTTGATACCAGGATTCTGTGATTCTCAAGTTTGAAAATTGTGACAGTCTGACAAAGTTTCAAGATTCTAAATTTTCAAAAATTGGAAAAAAAATTATTCGAAAATTTGTTGGATCATTTTGCCTCAAAATTTTCAAAAAATTCTGTTTTTTTTCTCTGGATTTTGATACCAGGATTCTCAGATTCTAAGATATTTAAAAAAACATCAAAAATCGAAGAGTTGAAGTATTCAAGAATAATAAAACAATTTATTAATTTTTTTCGAGATTTGTTGATTTTTCTAATTTTCTTCTAAAAATTCAAGCAAAAATCCGTTAAAATCCAAATTTTCGAAAAATTCAAAAATCTACAGTAATCTCCATTCAATTCTCTTTCCATTGGTATAACTTTCATCAAAATCGGTCCACTGGGTGGCGCACCTTAGACGCTTTTCTCTAGAGCTCCATAAAAGCACCAAAAGCGCGCCAGCCAATGGTCCAATTTTTATGAAAGTTTTACCAATCGAATGGGAATTAAATGGAGAGTACTGTAGATTTTTGAAATTTCGAAAATTCCGATTTTCAAGAATTTTGGAGCTCATAAAGTTCAGAAAAAAATTTCTTCAATTTGAGTGAGGGTTTTAACTTCGCTTTGCTAATTTTTTTCCCAGTTTTCTTCTGGAGCACTTTGAGCAAATCTCGACAAAATCCGGTCTAATTTTATCGATATTTGCTCATTTTTTCACATACTTTTTTTCAAAATTTCTTCAAATCGCTAATCCCACCTGAATCAACGGAATAACTTCCAAATTCAACGCGCTCGCTTCTCTCGTAATCCGTCCAATATCCTCCTCAGAATAGTGTATTTCTCTTCTGATGACTTCCAAGTCATCAGAATACGGAAACATGTCTTCGTACTCCAGAAGCACTCCGTCAACGTAGTTTTTCGATAGAAGACGGAAAAATTGGATGAGATAGTCGACACGAGGTGGCGCCCCTTTTAGGTCGATGTGGACGATTACCTGAAGAAAAAATTGAAAGTGTGACGGTTCGAAAGTGCGAAATTTTGGAAGTGTGACATTTCGGAAGTACGACATTTCGAAAGTGCGACGTTTCGAAAACACGACGTTTCGAAAGCACGACGTTTCGCAAGTGTGACATTTCGCAAATGTGACGTTTCGAAAGTGTGACATTTCGAAGGTGTGACGTTTCGAAAGTGCAACATTTCGAAGACGCGACGTTTCGAAAGTGTGACATTTCGAAGGTGAGACGTTTCGCAGGTTCGAAATTGCGATAAAGCGACCTTTCGCAAGTGCGACGTTTCGAAAGTAAAAATTTCTAATCATTCTGTGAAAAATAGAGAGTTATTTTTTCCCAGAACGATTTCAAATTTTTGCTTTCGAAACGTCGCACTTTCGAAACGTCGCACTTTCGAAATGTCGCGGAGCCCAAAATTGTCAAAAATAGGTAATTTTCTACATTTTTTTGCTCAAAACTTCTCTATTTTTCTGTCCTGATAAGTTTTTTTAGTCTAAAACTAAGCAAAAATCATAAAAATGACGAAAAGTTGAGGTTACTCAAAATGGTCGAAAATTGATCATTTTTGGCTCAATTTTTTTCATTTTTTCGCGAAAAATCCACTTCAAAATGAAAATACTAGAAAATTTCAGAAAAAAAAATCCCAAAATAGAGTCAAAAATTTCAAAAATGAGCAAAAATTGTTGGTACTCTGCGAGCTCAATTTTTGCCATTTTTTCTCGATTTACTCGATTTTTCGACCATTTTTTTCCCGAATTTTCTACACTTTTTTCGATTTCCTCTCAAATCCTCACATTCCGAAACCTCCTCATTGGCCTCGGATCGACACCACCCTCATAATACGCGTAATTCGACGCGAATCCTCCCTGCGAGAAATTCGAGCTGGTTATCAGAAAAATGAGCATTAAAAGTGTGGCGAGCATCGAGACGAGCAACCACAGTTGTTTTGTTGTCCTGGCCATGGTTACTGTAGGAGATTACTGTAGATAGCGGCGGGAAATTCGAATTCCTAGGTGACCATGAAAACTGGATTTCTGAAAAAAAAAATTTTTTTTTCAAAAATATGGATTTTTTTGTGTAAAAAACAGATAAATAGAAAAAAGATAATTTTACACCGAGAAATACGGGTTTTAAAATTTTTTTTTTTTTGAAAAATTCAAAAATTCGAAGAAAAAAATTTTATTCAAGCACCAGAAAAGTCAGAAAGTATCACAAAATTATGACTAGAAACCCAGAAAAATGCAATAAAAATATACATTTGTACTAATTAAACAAAAAAATGCAAAAAAATTGGAAATTTTTGAAAAAAAAAATTTTTTTCGAAAAATTTTTTTTCTAATCAAAAAGTTTCTCAATGGTCTTCTTGATTCGATTCGATCCTCTCGCCGGTTCGTCTTTTCCGAAATTATTATTTTCGGAATTATTTGGAGAAAGTACACGAATTTGTTTGCCGGCCGTACGATTGAAGAAGAGAATGTCTTTTCCTGGGATTATGTTGTCGGACTGAAAAAAATTGGAGATTTTAAAAACCGCGACGTTTCGCAAGTGTGACATTTCGAAAGTGTGACATTTCGAAAGTGCGACGTTTCGAAAGTGCGACATTTCGAAAGTGCGACGTTTCGAAAGTGTGACATTTCGAAAGTGCGACACTTCGAAAGTGTGACATTTCGAAAGTGTGACACTTCGAAAGTGTGACTTTTCGAAAGTGCGACACTTCGAAAGTGTGACATTTCGAAAGTGTGTCGTTTCGAAAGTGTGACGTTTCGAAAGTGGGACATTTCGAAAGTGTGACATTTCGAAAGTACGACATTTCGCAACCGATAAATTTCAAAACCGGGACATTTCGAACCCAGGACGTTTCGAAACCGGCATAACGAATGAAATGCTGATTGAAAAATCGATTTTTTTTTGTATGTTTTTTTTTTCAAATTTTTACATTGAAAGTGAGAAATTTGTCACTTAATTTTCTATGTAAAAATTTGAAAAAAAACGTACAAAAAATCTCAATTTTTTCAATCAACATTCCATCCGTTACACTGGTTTCGAAATGTCACAGTTTTAAAATGTCGTGGTTTCGAAATGTCCAAGTTTCGAAATGTCACACTTTCGAAATGTCACACTTTCAAAATGCCTCGGTTTCGAAATGCCTCGGTTAAAAAACGTCGCAGTTTCGAAATGTCACACTTTCGAAATTTCTCGGTTTCGAAACGTTGCGGTTCCGAAATGTCACACTTTCGAAACGTCACACTTGCGAAATGTCACACTTTCGAAATGTCTCGCTTCCATACTTTTTTAGAACCCCTTTCCTTCCCTTTTTTTGGTTAAAAAAATTTTTATTATCACTTTTTTTCCCCGTTATAACTATAACTATGTGTGTGCAAAATTGTTCTTTTTCTCTGTGACATCGAGCACAAAATTATTATCTATAAAATATAATTATTATCAGTATAAACTATGCATGTTATAATCATCAAAATTTCTACTTTTTCTTTCGTTAGAAATTGATATTTTAGTTTTTGAACCTTCGGGAATCAAAAAGGGGCGGAGCTTGATAGGGTACTGTAGAAAATGGGTTAGACTTGGACCTCTAAAAGTGGGCGGAGCCTATGGAATTTCCAAATGTCCTAATTTTTTTTTTGAATTTTCACTACATATGTCAAAAGTTTCTAAAAATTTGAACTTACCGCCAACTGACACTCGTAAATCGACACATTGGGAAATGGTAGAAATCCGGCAACGACTGGAATTATTGTCAGCGCCAATTGGCCCAGACCACTATCCTTGACGGTGACCACTGTAATCTCAGATTTTGTTATAAGCACTTAAAGGCCACAAAATCGGTCAAAATCCAAATTTTCGAAAAATTCAAAAATCTACAGTAATCTCCATTCAATTCCCTATCGAATGGTATAATTTTCATCAAAATTGGATCACTGGCTAGAGCGCCTCAGGCGCGTTTCTTTTGAGCTATCTAAAAGCGCCCAAAGCGCGCCAGCCAGTGGTCCAATTTTTATGAAAATTATACCAATCGATAGGGAATTGAATGGAGATTACTGTAGATTTTTGAATTTTTTGGAAAATCGAATTTTGATGAAAATCGCAACTTTTTTAAATTTTGGTAGTTTTTGGGCGAATTTGATTTTTTTTTGATTTGAAAAAATCGAGTTTTGAAGATTTTTCAAGCTACAAAAATGTCAAAAAACCATGATTTTGGTTTGCTAATTCTGCAAGGGATCCCTGAAATCTGCAAAATTCAAAAATTCCAAATCAACTTGGATCTCCACAAAATTGATTCGGATAATTTGAGATTTCAAAGTTCTAATTTTTTCAATTTGGAAAAAAAATCCGAAATTTGATTTTTCGAATTTTCTGTTTTTTTTTTTAAACTTTCTAAAATTTCTAGCTTTCAAATTTTCAAGGCGCCTGGAAGATTTTTAAAAAAAGATTTCGGTAGATTATTGTAGATTCAAAAAAATCTGAAAAATTGAGTTTTTAAAAATCAGATTTCGTCATAATCGCTTAAGGGCCCCAAAATCCGTCAAAATCCAAACTTTCGAAGAATTCAAAAATCTACAGTAATCTCCATCAAATTCCCTATCGATTGGTATACCTTGCATCAAAATTGAACCACTGGCTGGGGCGCCTCAGGCGCGTTTCTTTAGAGCTTTATAAAAGCGCCCAAAGCGTGCCAGCCAGTGATCCAATTTTTATGAAATTTATACCAATGGAAAGGAAATTCAATGAAGATCATGAGTGGTTTTTGAATTTTTCGAAAAACTTGGATTCTGAGAAATTTTTGGCAAACAACATTTTTTTTTTCAATTTCTTTAAAATTTCAGGTTTTGAGGATTTTTGAGACCTCAGGAAGGTCCAAAAATTCTGGTTTTTAGGATTTTTGAGGGCTAAAATGCTCAAAAAAGACGGTGGCTCAAGAATCTTCCAAATTTTTTCGATTTTGAAAAAAAAAATCCGAAATTTGATTTTTCTAATTTTCTGTTTTTTGTTTCAAACTTTCTAAAATTTCTAGCTTTCAAATTTTCAAGGCGTCTGGAAATTTTTTTGGGGAAGATTATGGTAGACTACGGTAGATTCAAAAAATCTGAAAAATTGAGTTTTCAAAGTTCAGATTTCGTCAAAATCACATAGGGGCCTCAAAATCCGTCAAAATCCAAACTTTTGAAAAATTCAAAAATCTACAGTAATCTCCATTAAATTCCCTATCGATTGGTATAATTTTCATAAAAATCGGTTCACTGGCTGGGGCGCTTCAGGCGCTTTTATCTAGAGCTTTAAAAAAGCGCCCAAAGCGCGCCAGCCAGTGGTCCAATTTTTATGAAAATTGTACCAATCGATAGGAAATTTCCTGGAGAATACGAAAATTTTTGAATTTTTCGAAAAAGCTTGGATTTTGAGAAATTTTCAGCAAACAAAATGTTTTTTTCAATTTTTTAAAAAATTTCAGGTTTTGAGGATTTTTGAGGGCTAAAATGAAAAAAAAAGACGCCGGCTTAAAAATCTTCCAAATTTTTTCGCTCAAAAACTTGTCCTCACTTTTCGTTCTCTCCACAAGTGTCCACATTCTCTCATCAGCATCCAGCACCACCAATAAACTACACGATGATTCTTTCAAGAATCGAATTGAAATCACAAAATGACATGGGGCCGTTGCTCGACACAATTGGGCTCCCGGCTGTTGTGACAGTACTTGTGTGCATATTTCGAATTGTACATCGGGTACGGTAAGTTCCACCAAATCGTCGAATGTGTACTTGAGTGGCGGGTCTTGGCCTTTGACAGTATAGTCCATGTGGAGACGGTGTTTGACGAGTGAGCCCTTAAACTTGAGGAACGGTGTCTGATTGGAGAAAAATTACGAACAAAAATTTGAAAAAAAAAATTTTTTTTAGCTAAAATTTTTTGTTCGAACTTCTAAGATTTTGGGGCCAAAAAATCTTAAAAATCCAAAATTTTCGAAAAATTCAAAAAACTACCGTAATCTCCATTCAATTCCCTTACCATTGGTACAGTTTTCATAAAAATTGGACCACTGGCTGGCGCGCTTTCGGCGCTTTTATAAATCTCTTGAGAAAAACGACGAAAGCGCGCCAGCCATTGAACCAATTTTGATGAAAATTGTACCAATCGAAAGGAAATTGAATGGAGATTCTGATGGTTTTTTGAAATTTTAAAAATTTTGGATTTTTAAAGAATTTTGCCTAAAAATACAATTTTGGTCTGCCGGCTCAATTTTGGAGCATTTTGGCTTAAAATTTTAAAATTTCTGTTTTTTTAAGTTTCCTAGAATTTCTTTTGAAAAAATTCTGGATTTTGACGAATTACAGTAATTTACAGACAAAAAAATTTGAAAAAAAAAAATGTTTTTGGCTAAAATTTTTTGTTCGAACTTTTAAGGTTTTGGGCCCAAAAAATCTTCAAAATTCGAAATTTTTGAAAAATTCAAAAAACTACCGTAATTCCCATAGGATTCCCTTTCTATTGGTACAGTTTTCATAAAAATTGGACCACTGGCTGGCGCGCTTTCGGCGCTTTTATAAATCTCTTGAGAAAAACTACGAAAGCGCGCCAGCCATTGAACCAATTTTGATGAAAATTGTACCAATCGAAAGGAAATTTTATTGAGATTCTGATGGTTTTTTGAAATTTTCAAAATTCTGGATTTTTGAAGAATTTTGCCTAAAAATACGATTTTGGTCTGCCGGCTCAATTTTGGAGCATTTTGGCTTAAAATTTTAAAATTTCTTTTTTTTTTTTTTTGGGTTTCTTAGAATTTCTTTTGAAAAAAATTTGGATTTTGACGAATTACAGACAAAAAAGTTGGGTGAACAAATTTTTTTGCTAAAATTTTTTTTTCGAATTTTAAAGATTTTTAGACCAAAAATCTTCAAAATCTAAAATTTTCAAAAAATCAAAAAAACTACCGTAATCCCCATAGGATTCCCTTTCCATTGGTACAGTTTTCATGAAAATTAGACCACTGGCTGGCGCGCTTTCGACGCTTTTATAAATCTCTTGAGAAAAACGACGACAGCGCGCCAGCCAGTGGACCAATTTTTATGAAAATTATACCAATCGAAAGGGAATTTTCTGGAGATTACTGTAGATTTTTAAAATTTCGAAAAAGGTGAATTTTAAAGGCTTCTAGGGCCCTAGAGAGTATTAGTGGCCTAACGGAGAAAGTTAGGCCACCGGGGCTATTTTAGCCTTCTCGAGATTTTGAGTCCGGATTTTCAAGCGATTTTTGAATTATTTCATTTTCCAACTTTCAATGGCCTAATTTTTACAAAAGTTAAACCCTCACTTTCATCGGCAATTTCCATATGAGATTCACAATCGAAAGTAATCCACTTTCGATTGGAAATTGGCTCAACGGAGCAGCAACTTGTCCCTCTTCTTCTTTGTGCATTGGTTCGATTGACAAGTGGGCGGAGTCGATTACTGTAGTGATGTTCGGACCGGCGGCACGATTCAATTCCACTTCGAGGAGAATGCTGAAAATTGTATGGTGGTGGCCTAGGAATCCAAAGTTACGCCATGGGGGAGATTTCGCAAGTGTGACGTTTCGAAAGCGAAAAAATTCAAATCATTCTGGGAAAAGTATACAGATTTTTTGCTTTCGAAATGTCACACTTTCGAAATGTCGCGAGACTAACTCTGTTGTCAGCATTGACGTTTTCGAGTTGATCACCATCACGGGGACGAATTGCAGCGAAATGTTGTACTTTCGATTCATCCATTTTACGAGGAGCTGAAAATCGGAAAAATTTTGGAATTTTTGAATAAAAAAATTTTTTTTTCGAAAATTCCCATTTTCTACATGGGTGGTCTAAATTCAACCTTTCACCGCTATTAACTCAAAATTTTTTTGAAAAATCATCAAAATTTTCGAGTTTTGCTGATTTCAGCATAGGATACTGTAAGTTGTAAACATTCGAAGAAACGCTAGTTAAGCAAATGGTTATTTGTCAACAGCATTGAAAACGTCAGCAAAAAAAAATGACAGGCAAATTGTTCTAGAACTCCAGGAGAAGACCACCCACGAAGAAAAATCGGGTTCTTAGTCTGAAAACCGTCGAATAATACTGGAGGATTACTGTGGATTCGAAAAAATCGTAGAATAAATTTGAAAAATCGGAAAAATTGAGCCCGATTTTGTCAAAATCAATTAGGGGGCCACAGAATCCGTGTAAAATAGAAATTTGGAAAAATTCAAAATATAGTCGTGTTCTCCAGAAAATTCCCTTTCGATTGGTATAATTTTCGTAAAAATCGGTTCACTGATTGGCGCGTTTCGGGGCGCTTTTCTTTTGAGCTACAGAAAAGCGCTAATAGCGTCTCAACCAGTTGACCAATTTTGTTGAAAATTGTACAGATTCCGGAAGATCTGCAATTTCACTGCGTAGCCACGTTGAAATGATACTGCACCAGAGAAGGGCAACATTTTTTGCCACACACACACGAACATATATGTTTCCCATTTCCAGGTGAGTCAACATTATACATATTATGCCAGTCTCAGTGAATGTCAGTCCTGGCTGAATTTGTCGTGATTTCGCGCCAGCGATATCTCACCACGAACAAAATGTTTAAACACCGTAGTTCGTAGTTCAATTTTCAATTTTTTCTCGTTTTTCGAACGATTTTCAACAAATTTCGGTGCGAAATACGACAAATCTGAGATTTCGCGCCAAAATTTGTTGAAAATCGTTCGAAAAACGAGAAAAAAAATTGAAAATTGACCTACAAACTACGGTGTTTAAATATTTTGTTCGTGGTGAGATATCGCTGGCGCGAAACCACGAAAAACTCAGCCAGGACTGACATTCACCGAGACTGGCATAATAGCACGGTGTTTTGCACTCAAGACTTCCGGATTTTTGAAAATCAAAAATTGGTTTTCGAAGTGGCGGAAGTGGTCGACGTTCGTTTGAAATCGAGGAACTTTCGACGTTAGACCGTCCAGCGGCTCAAACTGTCGGGCGCGGAAAACGCGCTCGGTCGTACTCCCGTTGGCAGCGAGCGAAAAGTGCGTCCTGTGTGAGCTGAATCGCTATGCAGCCAACCGCGTCGCTCCGCTTTGAACCCGGCCATTTCGAACGAAAAAAAAATTGACCGACCCTGTGGAGGATACACACACATGTTCGACAAATCCTAACCTAGGAGTTACCTTGGGTCGTCAAAAATTTTAACTCGATTCGTAGGTGTTCTCTGCCTCGCAAACTTTGAACGTATTATAAAGGGGACTTAGTTAGTCAATGTGAGAAAAACTGAGAAGTTTGGAGCAACTCTAGGGGGGTCGTCATTTTCTCAGACCCCCTATGTTGGATAAAGTCGAACATGTGTGAGGATACATCAGTCCAATCTCAGCTTTTTTTCAGAGCGTCGGCACACCATTTCATTTCAACTCCCATGAGGTCCTGTGATCTTTCAGTACCCTCCAGGAAACCTTGTGCCCTACCCTTCCACATATCTCCTCACTTTGGTGGTCTTCCGCCCTTTGCCATCATCATCAACTCGAAAGTTGTCACACACTTTTTGCCATGCACAGATTGACAGGTTGTAGTTTAGTTAACCATTCTTCCCGCGGAATGAAACGAAGGAAAACCATATCAACCCATCACACATCATTAGCATTAACTATAACAGGGGTAAAGATCGCAAGGGGTTTGTTTGTGGTGCTGGAAAGCGACGTTGTTGTCAAATGAATCATAGCGTATTCATTGATGGTCAACATAGAGTGTAGCTGAAGCATACGGACAACATGGGTTTTGCCGTACGCCGATCTGGCGGGCAGGCAAGTTGGCGTCATGCCAGGCTTCTCGCTTAACGAAAAAATTTTTCGCGAGAATTCGAACGATGGAAACCGTTTGGAAGCCTGTGAGACTAAAGTAACCTTCTCGAAGTTTTCTTCCGATTCACTGTCTTATTTTCGTTCGATTCGGACCTCTGGTGTCAAGGTAGCGAACTAACGTCCAATAGGAGATCATTCGTCTGGAAACTCTTGCCGGATACTAGGGCTTCCATTCGGACGAGAAAAATTCGGACCCCCGCCATCCGTCCGTCCGACTTTCGTCCGTGGTACGCAATACTGCAACAGTGTGCGTTGCCTACCGTAGTAAATAGGACAAAACACGAAAAAATCCAACGAAAAACTAATTTATCGTCAATCAAAATGCAAACTGTGCATAACACCGACGCGAATTTATGTGCCGAAAAATCGTAACCGGACGGACGAAAATCCGTCCGAATGGAAGCCTTGGTTGACTCTTTGGCTCCACGGGCCGCAGTCTGACTCCCGGACTTTCCAGGGTTTCTCAGACAGTCTCCAATATCACTTTGTGCTCCAATTCCCCCCTACTGTGCCCCCGGGAGCACATAAAATGTCATCATATCGGTGGAGATGCTAAAGTGACTAACTCCTCTGCATACATATAATTTCCTTATCACCGTGTTCAGAAAACACTTTTTCTCGACCAAACAATCACTGCCTGCTGCTGCTGCTCGTGGAGCCTTCTTCGGCGCCAACACGACACACGTATAGCTAGCAGAACTGATAAGCAATCTATGCGACGCATAGCTTGGCCGAGAGGCGGAGCCTTCTGTTACAGAAGTGGGGTGACCACTCGGCGAAACGCCCAGGAGAAAGTATATTTAAAGAGCTCTGGAAGGCTGCGTCTTCCAGAACCCTCCTTCAAAATGCTCAAATTCCTTCTCGGAGCCTCCCTTCTCCTCGCTTCCACCTACTCCTTCCCGGTCGAGAATCTCGCCGACTGCCCGTTCCCCAATGGTACGGACAAGGCGATTCACTCGTACATGTGTTCGGATAATGAGCAATTCTCAATCACCGATATTCAAACGCTCGACAAGAATGGAAAACCATTGTATCCGATTGACCCGCGACAAGAGTTCATTTTGAACCTGACCACCTATAATCATGGACCACAAATCGACGATAATCATGTCAATGTGAAGATCAATCAATACAAGTCAGGATGGTCCGGTGATTGCTCGTGGACGGCGATTCCAACATTCGGATTGCTCAACGGAATCGATGGATGCGAATTCGCTCATAACTGTCCGCTGACTTCCGGACCACTTTTCTTGATTCTGCCGCTGGATTTGAGTCAATTCTCCGCGATTATCAATATGTTGGCCGCTTATGTAAGTTGACCTTTTCGAGTTGTGAAGATTACCGTAGTCTTCTTGGAATTCTCTTTCGAATGATGGAAAAATCATGAAAATTCGAAAATTTCGATCAAATGTTCGAGTTACGACGATTTTTACCCCAAGAATTCGTACAATTGAGAAAATCAAGCTTTCTCGCTTCAAAATGGTTCGATTCCAGTCGAAAAACGACGGATTTTTTCGTTTCAAATCGATGAATTCTGGGCTCTGAGCGTTTTCTGATTCAGAATCCGTCAATGTTCGAATTTTTGGAAAATTCAAAAAGATATAGTAGAAATCTTGAAATTCTATTTTTAACCGTATAATTGTCACCGAGATCGGCCGATTGGTTCCAGAGAAAAAATGATCGAAAATCTCGATTTTTCGGCAAACTTCAAAAAGAATTACATCATCTCAGAAGCCTTCAAAATCCAAAATTTATAAAGAATTCAAAAATCTACAGTAATCCTCTTGAAATTCTCTTCGAAATGGTACAATTTTCATAAAAATTGAACGATCGGTTCTTGAGAAAAAATCGATCGAAAATTCGGATGTTTTCGTTCGAATCTCAACCACAGTAACGGCATCTCAGAAACCTTCAAAATCCAAAGTTTCAAAAAATTCAAAAATCTACAGTAATCTTCTTGAAATCCTCGTTCGATTGGTATCATTTTCATACAAATCCGAGCAGTAGTTTTTGAGTTACAAGCTATCGAAAATTCGAAGATGTCTTCGGCAAACTTCCAGAAGAATTACATTAACTCAGAATCCGTCAAAATACAAATTTTCGAAAAAATTCAAACGGCTACAGTAATCTTCTTCAAATTCTCATTCAAATGGTATAACTTTCGTAAAAATTGAACGATCGGTTCTTGAGAAAAACAAATTCGAAAATTCTAAAGTCCAATAAGATATTGACATCTGAGAATCCTTCAAAATCCACATTTTCGAAAAACTCGAAAATCTACCGTAATCCTCTTGAAATCCTCTTTCCAGTGGTACCATTTTCATAGCAATTGAAGCAGTAGTTCTTAAGAAGAACACAATTTCGAAAAAAAAGTTCAAAAACTACAGTAATCTTTTTGAAATCCTCGTTCGATTGGAACCATTTTTCTAGCAATTGGAACAGTAGTTCTTGATTGAACATCCATTGAAAAGTCGAATGTTTTCGTCACCTCAGAACCCGTCAAAATCCAAATTTTCGAAAAATTCAAAAATCTACAGTAATCCTCTTATTATCCTCTTTCGAACTATACAACCCAAAATTCTTCTTCAGAAACCCTACGAACTCGAAATCCGCATGTTCAACTACAACAAGGGAAACACTGCTCACGAGGAGATCGCCTGCGTCATGGCTCAAGTCGAGTTGTCCTAAGCTTGCCGGATTTTTCTGTACTAAAAATTTGGGGACCCCCAAATTTCTAGTACATATGTGTATATTTCTGATATATTGTCATTATTATTATTATAACCCCCAGAATGCTGTTGTCAAACAATATACGAGTCAAAGTTTCCCCGCCGATTGAAAATTTTTGCAATAAACCCGATTATTCAAACCCCAGAAAATGTATAGTTATCGTTATCAGTAGGAAAAAGAGCTTATCAATTTTTTTTTGCCGAAATTGGAAAATTTTTCCAGTTATGAATGTCATCATATAGCAAAGATGCTAACTATAACAGACTACGCAAAAATATGTAAAAATCGCTCCGGGACATTTCGAAAGTGAGACATTTCGAAAGCGGAAATTTGGAAAACGGAGATTTCGATCGGAAAATAGTGATTTTGAGTCGAAAAACGTTCAAAATTGTCTCTAAATGAGCAATTTTAAGCCTAAAACCAACAGAAATGCCCGAATAGTTTTTGGAGGATTCTTGAGGATTCTTGAAAATTTTGACACAGCTTTAGCTGAAAATTGGCGAATTTGAGCAAAAAAGAGAAATTTCAAACTTCAAAATGAATTCTGACTCAATTTGACCCGAAATCGCTGAATTTTGATTGAAAAATGGTGATTTTGAGTCGAAAAAACGCTCAAAATTGCCTCTAAATGAGCAATTTTAAGCCTAAAACCAACAGAAATGCTACTAAAAACTCAAAAACTGAAAATTTCAAGTGGTCAGATGCTATATTCAAATTCTGAACCCTCCTCGATTTTCCGAACCAAAAAAATTCAAATTTTTTAAAAAGTTCAAAAATTACTCATTTTCTATTCTGGGATCCTAAAAATCCAAAAAAAAATCCCAATTTGTTTCAAAATTTCCAAAAAAGTACAAAAAAAAATTTTTGAGAACCGAAAATCTCAAAATCTAAAAATTTGAAAAAAAAATAATTTTTCTCATTTTTTCAAATTTTTAAAAAATTGCTCATTCGTCATTTTAAGGCTTCAAAAAATCCCATTTCTTCTCCAAAATTTCCAAAATTTTTACGGATCAGGGACATTTCGAAAGTGTGAAATCGCGTTTTGCTCATTTTTTTTTTAACTTTTCGTATAAATTTGCGCAAAAAATGTATGAAAAGTTTTGAAAATTGGGCAAAAACGCGATTTCACACTTTCGAAATGTCACACTTTCGAAACGTCCCTGATCCGTAAAAATTTTGGAAATTTTGGAGAAGAAATGGAATTTTTTGAAGCCTTAAAATGACGAATGAGCAATTTTTTTTAAAAATTGAAAAAATGAGAAAAAAATTTTTTTTTTCAAATTTTTAGATTTTGAGATGTTCGGCTCTCAAAAATTTGGAATCTTGCAGTTGTACTTTTTTTTGGAAATTTTGAAACAAATTGGGATTTTTTGGATCCCAGAATAGAAAATGAGTAATTTTTGAACTTTTTTAGAAAATTTGAATTTTTTTTTGTTCGGAAAATCGAGGAGGGTTCATAATTTGAATATAGCATCTGACCACTTGAAATTTTCAGTTTTTGAGTTTTTAGTAGCATTTCTGTTGGTTTTAGGCTTAAAATTGCTCATTCAGAGTCAATTTTGAGCGTTTTTTCGACTCAAAATCACTATTTTTCAATCAAAATTCAGCGATTTCGGGTCAAATTGAGTCAGAATTCATATTAAAGTTTGAAATTTCTCTTTTTTGCTCAAATTCGCTAATTTTCAGCTAAAGCTGTGTCAAAATCTTCCAGAATCCTCATGATTCCTCCAAAATAAATTTCTAGCATTTCTGATGGTTTTAGGCTTAAAATTGTTCATTAAGAGCCAAATTTGACCGTTTTTTGGCTCAAAATCCCTGATTTTTCGCTCCAAAATTACCAATTTCTGGCTTAAACCGTGTCAGAATTCTTCAAAATGCACGAGACTCAAGATTGCCCATTTTTCGTTCTATTTTTTCCAATTTTCGACCATTTTTTCAGTTCAAAATCCTCACCCCTCTCTTCTGAACCGCCGCCGATTCGCAAATCGTCGAGTCGATTTTGAGCCAAACTTTCACTCGAATCCTCCGCTTTTCCATTGATTCAAATGGAGCCAGAGTGGTTTCAAGGGTATCAATCCAGGAATTCGTCAAATCCGAGAGAAATTTGAAATTCGGCGTATTCGGCTGGATTTCAAGTAGAGTCTCCCTGGGAATGTCACATTTCGCCTCGACGTCGATTTCGAGCTCTTGCATGACGCCGGCGAAGAAGTCTGGAATTTTTGGTAGAAATAGGCGCCAAATTTGAATTTGAGACCAAAAATTGAGTGAAATTTGATTTTGAATTCAGAAAATTGATCTAGAAGTGGGTTAGAGCTCGGATTTCGACTCGAATTTTTTTGAGATTCAGTTTTTGTAAATTTTCAGATTCTGAACGTCTACTTCAAAAATTTCACAATTTCGAAAGTTCTAGAATCAATTTTTGAGGATTTTTCAATTTAGGAGGATTCAGAATCCTTCAGAACGGATTTTGAATTTTTCGAAATCTAATTTTCGAGACAAGATTACTGTAGATTCTCGAATTTTTCCAAAAACTAAACTATTTTCTCAGTTTATTATACCAATTGATAGGAAATTTCAAGGAGATTACTGTAGATTTTTGAATTTTTTTGGAAAATCGAATTTTGATTAAAATCGCAATTTTTTTAAAATTTCGGTAGTTTTTGAGCGAATTTAATGTTTTTTTTTTTGAATTTTTGAAATTTCAGAATCAAAAATTTTACGATTTTGAAAGTTCTAGAATCAATTTTGAAAGATTTTAAAGTTTTGGCTCCGCGACGTTTCGCAAGTGACGTTTCGAAAGTGTGACGTTTCGAAAGTGTGACGTTTCGCAAGTGTGACGTTTCGAAAGTGTGACGTTTCGAAAGTGTGACGTTTCGCAATGTCGCGGAGCCCAAAATGGCCAAAAGATAGGTAATTTTCTACATTTTTTGGCTCAAAATTTCACTATTTTTTAAAAATCTTACTGAGGTTTCTATCTAAAAAAGCGAAAATTGCCAAAAAAAGTTGAGGATGCTCAAATTCGTCGAAAATTGATCATTTTTGGCTCAATTTTTTAAATGTTTTCACTGAAACTTTCAAGAATCTAATGTGAAATGTAAAATCTAGCAAATTCCAGAAAAAAAATGCCAAAAATGAGCAAAATTCGTTGGTGCTCTGCCAGCTCAATTTTGGCTCAATTTTCTCGATTTTTCGACCATTTTTTTCAATATTTTGAGGCTCCAAAACGTCTTAAAAATCCTTACGTTGACTATCATTAACCACCGTAACCGAGTGCGGTGTCGCAATACAATACAACGCCGCCGGCCGTCTCGTCATCACATTCGTCGTTCGAAAATCCACGAAATCCGTCGAAATTCGAACTTTTTCGAGTACAAAGCAGCCGATTTTCGTCATGTCTGTTCGGAATCGGATCTCGTTTTCTCCGGGTTTTAATTGAGCGAGAGTTGTTTGGATTTGAAGATGTTCTTCGGATTCTGAAGACGTCGTTTGATTTCGCATTTTGAGCTCCGAGACGAGCCGGCAAATGTTCTCCTTTTTCTGGAAATGAAAAATGGAAGAGTTTTGAAGGCAAAATTGGATTTCTAGGTCATGGGAAAAAATTTTGAAAAAGATTTAAAATGTATTTTCAAAATCCCAGTTTTCCGCTCCGCGACGTTTCGAAAGTGTGACGTTTCGAAAGTGTGACATTTGGGAAGTGTGACGTTTCGAAAGTGTGACGTTTCGCAAGTGTGACATTTCGAAAGTGTGACGTTTCGAAAGTGTGACATTTCGAAAGTGTGCCATTTCGAAAGTGTGACATTTCGAAAGTGTGACATTTCGAAAGTGTGACATTTCGAAAGTGTGACATTTCGAAAGTGTGACATTTCGAAAGTGTGACGTTTCGAAAGTGTGACGTTTCGAAAGTGTGACGTTTCGAAAGTGTGACGTTTCGAAAGTGTGACGTTTCGAAAGTGTGACATTTCGAAAGTGTGACGTTTCGAAAATGTGACGTTTCGAAAGTGTGACATTTCGAAAGTGTGACGTTTCGCAAGTGTGACGTTTCGAAAGTGTGACGTTTCGCAAGTGTGCCATTTCGAAAGTGAGACATTTCGAAAGTGTGAAATCCCGTTTTTGCCCAATTTTTTAAACTTTTCATATTTTTTTTGCGCAAATTCATACGAAAAGTTCAAATAAATTGAGCAAAAACGCGATTTCACACTTTCGAAATGTCCCGGATCCGTAAAAATTTTGGAAATTTTGTAGAAGAAATGGGATTTTTCGAAACCTTGCTTGAGCAATTTTGGAAAAGTTTTGAAAAAAATTAGAATTTTTTTTCAGAAAAATTGGAAAAAAATTATTGAAATTTTTTTTTCCAAAATTTCAAAAATCCCTCTTTTCGCGCCATTTTGACTCTACTTTTTTCATGTTTCCCCCATGGCCTAGAAATCCCCTCTCTCCAAAACCTAGGCCACCATTCCTACCTCATGCTGTAACGTCAGAACCGACAAATTCGATTCCTGAGCAATCGAAACCGATGGATCGCCAGAAAAATGGAGTTCAATTTTCGCATTTTCTAGCGAAAATCCAATTTTCGAATCGATTAGCGATCGAATCTCCAAAACTGAATCCGTATTTTGGACGGTGTCGAAATTCTCGATTTTTATCGAGAACAAATTCTCTTCCGAGGAGTCTCCGTCGTTGATTGAGATTGTGGAGAGACTGAAAAATAGAGCATTTTTAGAGCTCAAAATCAAAATTTCTAGAAAATTCAACACATAGTCATAATCTCCATTAAATTTCCTTTCAAATGGTATAACTTTTATAAAAATTGCACAACTGGCTGGCGCGCTTTGGGCGCTTCCTTTTGGGCTTTTTAAAAACGCCTAAAGAGCGCCAGCCAGTAGACCAATTTTGATGAAAATTATACAGATGAATAGGAAATTTCCTGGAGGTCATTTCTATTTTTTGAATTTCGGAAAAATGTTGGATTTTGAAGATTTTTGGCGAAAATTGTATTTTTTTTCACTTTTTTTTCACACTTTCTTGTCTATAATTTGTCAAAATCAAAATTTCTAGAAAATTCAAAATATTATTATGATCTCCATTAAATTTCCTTTCAAATGATATATCTTTCATGAAAATTGCACCACTGGCTGGGGCGCTTCGGGCGCTTTTGTTTTGGGCGTTTTAAAAGCGCCTAAAGAGCGCCAGCCAGTGGTCCAATTTTTATAAAAGTTATACCATTTGAAAGAAAATTTAATAGAGATTATGACTAGTTTTTGAACTTTGAAAAAATTTTGAATTTTGAAGATTTTTAGGCCAGTTTTGAGCCAAAAGATTTTTTGCCAAATCCGCCAAACATTTTGGCAAAAAAATTTTTTTTTCAATTTTTTTCAGAATTTTTTTCACACTTTCTTGTCTATAATTTGTCGAAATCCGAATTTTTGAAAAATTCAAAACATAGTCATAACCTCCATTGAATTTCCTTTCAAATGGTATAACTTTTATAAAAATAGGTTAACTGGCTGGCGCGCTTTGGGCGCTTTTTTCTAGATCCTTCTAAAAGCGCCCGAAGCGCGCCAGCCAGTAGGCCGATTTTCATGAAAATTACACAGATGGATAGGAAATTTTCTGGAGATTATTACTATTTTTTGAATTTCGGAAAAATGTTGAATTTTGAATATTTTTGGCAAGAAAACAACTTTTTTTTTTGGAATTTTTAATAAGTATTTGTTTGACTATAATTTGTCAAAATCAAAATTTCTAGAAAATTCAAAACATAGCCATAATCTCCATTAAATTTCCTTTCAAATGGTATATCTTTCGTCAAAATTGCATGAAATGTTCTGGAGATTATTAATGTTTTTTGAAAAAATATTCGAAAATTTCGGCCAAGAAGTTTTTTTTCACTTTTTTCACACTTTCTTGTCTATAGTTTGTCGAAATCCGAATTTTCGAAAAATTCAAAAACTAGTCATAATCTCCATCAAATTTCCTTTCAAATGGTATAGCTTTTATAAAAAATGGACCACTGGCTGGCGCACCTCAGACGCTTTTTCTAGAGCCTTCTAAAAGTGCCCAAAGCGCGCCAGCCACTGGTCCAATTTTTATGAAAATTATACCAATAGATAGGGAATTGAATGGAGATTATTACTATTTTTTGAATTTCGGATAAATGTTGAATTTTGAAGATTTTTGGCGAAAATTGTATTTTTTCCAATTTTTTCGACAACTCCCATCCAAACTTACTCCACTGGCTTCCCATCGTCTTTGGCTCTTTTTCTCAACTTTTCCATCAATTTCTCATTGATTTTTTCATCTTTTCCCCGTTCACACTGCGAAATGAAGAAGAGCAAAATCAATTGCTCATCTGAAGTGGATTCGGAATCCAGAATCTCGGAGCATAGAGATTTGAGCATTTGAGCCGTGGATTCTTGGATTGGCATCGTTTTTAGATGGGATTTTGAGATTTGGAGTTTTTGGGTGGGGCATTTCGCATTGACGCTTCTGGAAATTGAATTGGGAAATTTATGAGGATTACTGTAGATTTTTGAATTTTCTTGAAAAATTGAACTCTTTTTTTCTCAAAAACTAATGGTCTAAATTCTACAAAAATTATATCAATCGATAGGAAATTTCCAAGAGATTACTGTAGATTTTTGAATTTTTCGAAAAATTAAATTTCGATAGAAAATGCGAATGTTTCTCTCTTTTTTTCAATTTTCGGTAGTTTTTGAGCACTTCTACCTAATTTTGGGCGAATCGCCTCAGATTTTCATTTTCATTATTTTTTGACAATTTTTTTTCGCATTTTTTTGTAATTTTTTTTTCTGGATTACTGTAGCTTTGTGAATTCCTGGAAATTCATTTGAGCACTATTTGAACATTCTTACATAATTTTCGAATTTTTTCTTTTTGTTTTTTTTTGACAATTTTCAGGATTACTGTAGTTTTGTCACAAAACAAAACTTTTGTGAATTTCCTGAAAATTAAAAGTTTAAAGCCGTTTTTGTGATCGTGAAGATTACAAATTTAAACTTTTCAATTTTCTCTAATTTTTTTCTTTTTTTTTTCTCAAAAACTAGTGGTCCAAATTTTACAGCAATTTTATCAATCGATTGGAAATTTCAAGGAGATTACTGTAGATTTTTGAATTTTTTGAAAAAAATCGAATTTTGATAAAAATTGCAACTTTTTTGAATTCCGGTAGGTTTTGAGCATTTTTACCTAATTTTGAGTTTTTTTTTTTGAAAAGTTAGATTTTGATAAAAACACACTTTTAAAATCTTTTTTTTTCGGGTTTTAAATCCTTTTTATACAATTTTTGAGAATTTTCGGATGTTTTCATTAATTTTTAAAACAATTTTTTTTCTGGATTACTGTAGTGTTCTGAATCTTCTGTCTGATTTTGAAGGTTTTACAATTTGAAAGTCTTGATTTTTGAAATTTTTTTCTCAAAAACTAGTTTATAAGAAATATACAAATCGAAAGAGAATTTGGATGAGGATTACTGTAGAATTTCGAATTTTTTGAAAATTCCAAAAATTTTGATGGAAAATCTAAAAAATCGTTTTTGAGCATTTTTTTCTCAATTTTTCTGGATTTTCTAAGATAATTTTTCTGGATTACTGTAGTTTTGTGAATTTCTAAAAATTCAAAGTTCAATGTGTTTTTTTTTCTGATCCTGAAAACTTTTTTTTTCGATTTTCACAGTTTGTTTCAGGATTACTGTAGATTTTTGGATTTTTCAATGAAAAATTCTCAGAAACTTCAAAGATTTTAAACTAAATCAAAACTTTTTTCTGATTTTATGTTGCAAAACAGAAATTTTCAATTTTCTCAAAAAATAGATATCCAAATTTTACAAAAAAATATACCAATCGATAGGGAATTGCAAAGAGATTACTGTAGATTTTTGAATTTTTTGAAATTTCCAAAAATTTTGATGGAAAATCCTAATATTTCCCTTTCTCTTCGAATTCGGCTCGTTTTTGAGCATTTTTTCTCAATTTTTCTGGATTTTCTAAGATAATTTCTCTTTGGATTAGTTAGCATTTTCAATTTTCTTTCATTTTTTTGGTCAATTTTTCTGAAATTCTTTTGATCCAAATTTCACCAAAAATCATACCAATCGATAGGAAATTGCAAGGAGATTACTGTAGAATTTCGAAAAAAAAGAAAAAAAAACACATTGAACCTTAAATTTTTTGAAATTCACAAAACTACAGTAATCCAGAAAAGTTATCTTAGAAAATCCAGAAAAATTGAGAAAAAATGCTCAAAAACGATTTTTTAGATTTTTCATCAAAATTTTTGGAATTTTCGAAAAATGCAAAGTTCTACAGTAATCCTCATCTAATTCTCTTTCGATTTGTATATTTCTTGCAAACTAGTTTTTGAGAAAAAAATGTTCAAAAATTAAGACTTTCAAATTGTAAAATCTTCAAAATCAGACAGAAGATTCAGAACACTACAGTAATCCAGAAAAAAAATTGTTTTAAAAATTAATGAAAACATCCGAAAATTCACAAAAATTGGATAAAAAAGATTTTAAAATTGTGTTTTTATCATTTTTTCTCAATTTTTCTGGATTTTCCTTCGATTTTTCACAATTTGAGGTTATTCGTCTTCATTTTTTGTCATTTTCCCCTACTTTTTCTCACCTCAAATAGGCAAACAACTGACTCGTCACATTCATCACAAATCTCTGCCGATCCGCGTGAGCCAACGATCCCACACATACATCATGCGCCTTCTCCATTTCCACACACAATTGATCTCCACTCGAAATCGCGGCGCTCAATATCCTCGTCTCCAAACTCTGCGGTTTCATCTGAAGCCATTCGGTCAGCGGAGTGACGTCTTCTGGATTCAATTTCAGCGATTTCGCCAGAAGAAGAAGCGCGTCGAATCGAGCCAAATGAAGACGTGCGAGAATGACGGGGGCGACGTTGAGATGGGATACATCACAGAGAAGTTGACAGATTTGGAGGGATTCGGATACGGTCCACCATGTCCAACAGCACGTTTGAGGAATGTCACGTTTGTTCTGGAAGATTAGAAATTAGCAGACTACTAGGGACTCAGGGGGCCTTAAAATTGGCTCCGGGACATTTCGCAGCCGGACATTTCGCAGCCAAGAATGCACTATTTTTCACATTAATTGTCTCAAAATCACTGCAAAAATGGCAATAATGTATGAAAATGACCACTGTCATTGCTAAATGTCTTTTTCTTGTTCATTTTGAGACAATTAATGCGAAAAATAGTGCATTTTTGGCTTCGAGATGTCCGGCTGCGAAAAGTCCGGTTTATCAATTTTTCGGATTTTCTAAATAAATGTATCTATTTTTCAGTTTCCCAGCTCATTTTTAATGAATTTTCTCAATTTTTCACTGAAAAAACTGACATTCATCAACGTATTAAACTCCTTGACCGCCTCAATCGTCACCATCGCTCTCTGCATTATCCCAACCGCACAATCCGATCTCAAACTCGGCGCCGCATCGTTCGATTTCATTTTTTGTTGATACAAATGAACGGACATCAGAATCTGTTGACACAGAAGATAATTCCGCATTCCCAGATAATGAGCCGCCCGTTTTTCGAGCCGTTGAACCGCGAAATTCGAAATTAGACACGGGCGATCGTCGAGTTTCAAATTCAAAAGTTGTGCCAACCATTTGGGAGATTCCGGGTCCGCGGAACGGATGACGAACTCGTGAAGGAGTTTTTCCATATCATCGAATATCGACATGGAGTATTCGATGGCGCCGAAACTCCAGAAGAGACGACCGTATTCTGTCTGCAAATCATACTGTAGTTTTTTGAAGCAGTTTTGAGCCTTCAGGATTCTTCAAAATCGTTTAAAATTCATTCAAGTAGGATTACAGTCATTTTTTTTTCTCAAATGATCGTCCCAATTCCAGTATTTTCGAAAATAACAATATTTTTGTACAAAAATCGTTAAAACCCGAGAAAATCGATTTTAAAAACGCCAACTTACATTTTTTCTAACCTATTTCAATGAATGCAGAATTTTTCGCTGATTCGAATGCACCTAATATCGATGCTCAAAACGCAATAGAAACATTTTTATGAACAAAATTGCAATTGTCGCGCCGACCGCTGAATACGTATGAGCATTCAGCGGCGAGCGCGACAGCAGATTTAAGTCGGCAGCGGGCGGCGCGACAAAGTGCAATTTTGTTCATAAAAATGTTTCTATTGCGTTTTGAGCAGCGATATTAGGTGCATTCGAATCAGCGAAAATTTCTACATCCATTGAAATTGGTTAGAAAAAATGTAAGTTGGCGTTTTGAAAATCGATTTTCTCGAGTTTTAATGATTTTTGTGCAAAAATATTGTTATTTTCGTGAATAATGGAATTGGGACGATCATTTGAGAAAATAAAAAAAATGACTGTAATCCTACTTTAAAATCAATTAAAAAAACCTTCAGAATCCTCCAGAACAATCCTGGATCTTTCTGAATCACGTTTGAGCCTTTTTAAGAGCCCTGAGCCTTCAGAATCTTTTTAAGATCTTCTGGAACGTTTGGAAGCTTTCCTGCACCTTCTTAGCTGTTCCTGAGCCTTCAGAATCTTACAAAATTCCTCAGAATCTTCTAGAATCCTCCAGACGGCTTAAAATCACTATTTATACCTTTATGAATTTGACATTTGGAAATGGCTCATTTTGGTGCGAAAATGCTAATTCTTTGCTCAGAATCGTCAAAATTGAACCAGAATCCTTCAGGATCCTTCTAATGTCTCCCTGAGCCTTCCGAATCCTTTAGGATCCAATTTTCGAACGAAATAAAAAGATTTTTAGACCCCCAAAATGGAAAAAGAGGAAAAAGAGATTTTTGAAAAATATTATCGAAAATTTGTTTTCGAAATTTTCAAAATTTGTGTCAAAAAGTGACAATTTTCATCTGACAAAAGTAAAAAACTCGATTTTTTTCACTTTGAATTCTTTCATTTTCATTTTTTTACAAAAGTAATTCAGAGATTCAGAATCCTTCAGAATCCAAAATCAATTTCGAGCATTTCTGATGATTTTGAGCTAAAATTGGCTCATTTGAAGCCAAATTTGACTATTTTTTGGCTCAAAATCACTATTTTTCGATCAAAATAGGCTGATTATGAGTCGAATTGAGTCAGAATCAATTTCGAGCAGTTTTGACAATTTTTTGGCTCAAAATGGCTCACTTGAAGCCAAATTTGACAATTTTTTATTGAAAAAAGCTTGTTTTGGTCTAAATTCGACTATTTTCGCTTTGAAAATGCTAATTTGTTTGCTCAGAATCGTCAAAAATTGAAGCAGAATCATTCAGAATCCTTTAGAATCCTTCAAAATCCTCCACAATCAATTTCGAGCATTTCTGATGGTTTTGAGCTCAATTTGGTTCATTTGAAGCTAAATTTGACAGTTTTTCGGCTCAAAATCACTATTTTCTGATCCAAATTGACAAATTTTGGGTAGATTGAGTCAGAATTCATTTTAAAGCATCAGAGACCTTTAGAATCAATTTTGAGCAGTTTCGTCAATTTTTCGGCTCAAATTGACTGATTTCGGGCCAAATTTGACCGTTTTCAAGCTGAAAATAGCTTGTTTTGGTTCGAAAATGCTCATTTTTTGCTCAGAATCGTCAAAATTGGAGCAGACTTGTTCAGAATCCTACAGAATCCGTCTGAAACATTTTTGAGCCCTTTTCAACCTTCAGAATCCTCCAGAAGCATTCGAAATCAATTTTTAGCATTTCTGATGATTTTTGAGCTCAAAATGGTTCATTTGAAGCCAAATTTCACTGATTTTTGGCTCAAAATCAATATTTTTCGATCAAAATTGACAAATGTTGGATCAGATTGAGTTAGAATCAATTTTGAGCAGTTTTGACCGTTTTTTGGCTCAAAATGGCTCACTTGTGGCCAAATTTGACAATTTTTTATTGAAAAAAGCTTGTTCTGGTCTAAAATTGACTATTTTCGCTCTGAAAATTCTAATTTTTTGCTCAGAATCGTCAAAAATTGAAGCAGAATCTTTCAGAATCCCGCAGAATCCGTCTGAAACATTTTTGAGCCCTTTTCAACCTTCAGAATCCTCCAGAAGCATCCGAAATCAATTTCGAGCATTTCTGATGATTTTTGAGCTCAATTTGGTTCATTTGAAGCCAAATTTGACAGTTTTCCGGCTCAAAATCACTATTTTCGATCAAAATTGACAAATTTTGGGTAGATTGAGTCAGAATTCATTTTAAAGCATCAGAGATTTTTAGAATCAATTTTGAGCAGTTTCGTCAATTTTTCGGCTCAAATTGACTGATTTCGGGCCAAATTTGACCGTTTTCAAGCTGAAAATAGCTTGTTTTGGTTCGAAAATGCTCATTTTTTGCTCAGAATCGTCAAAATTGAACCAGAATCTTTTAGGATCTTTTCGAAGCAGATTTGAGCTTTTTTGAAAAACTCTGAGCCTTCAGAATCTTTTTAAAGCCTTCAGAATCCTTCCGAATATTTCATTTTCCATTTTTTACTCAAAAATCTCCAATTTCCCTCTAAAAAATGCTCACCATGCTCTGAAAATAGGCGAAAACGTCCCAACTGTGTTGTTTTTTCCTCTCGTATTGTGTTTTGAGTGCTTTATCCCATATATCCATTACCAGAGTGAGATGTTGGAAGAGGAAGCCCTGAAAATAAGGATTTTTAATTGATTTTTACTCAAATTTGGCCGATTTTCAAGCCAAAAACGGTCAATTTTGGCCCATTTTGAGCCGTTTTCTGCGGTTTTTGGTTATTTTTAACATTTCTAGAGCAATTTTAGCCAAAAATTCACGATTTTCTGCCTATTTTTGACCATTTTGAGCCAATTTTTCGCTTTTTTCACCTGAATTCCCTGTACAAACGTCTGAAACGCCGTCTGATCACTGGTATCTGGTAATTCGAATAATCTGGATGTGAATTTCGCAAAATCCGTTTTAATTTTCTCCATTATCGCTTGTTTCGTTTTTCGATCTTTGGCTCGATTGGTGTTGATCACTATAATCCATTGAACGTCGGATTTTTGATTTAGCTGCAATTTTTTTGGATTTTAGCTCAATTTTTACTGAAAATTTTAGTTTTTCAGCTTTAAAATGTGAATTTTTATGTTTTAGACGGGGAAAATGAGATTTTTGGCGCAATTTTTGGTGAAAAATTCAGTTTTTTAGCTCTAAAATGGAGAATTTTATCTTTTGGAAAAGTTTTCGGTAAAAAAAGAATTTTACAGTTTTTTTTTTTCACATTTTGGGTCAATTTTTCGGGTTTTAGCTCAATTTTTAGTGAAAAATTCAGTTTTTTAGCTTTAAAATGTGAATTTTTATGTTTTAGATGGGAAAAATGAGATTTTTGGCGTAATTTGAAAGATTTTGAATGTAAAATTCAGTTTTTTAGCTCTAAAATGAAGAATTTTATGGTTTGGACAAGTTTAAGGCAAAAATGATTTTTTTCGGATTTTTTTACATTTTGGGTCAATTTTTTGGGTTTTAGCTCAATTTTTACTGAAAATTTCAGTTTCTTAGCTTTAGAATGTGAATTTTTATGTTTAAAATGGGAAAAATGAGATTTTTGGCGCAATTTTTGGTGAAAAATTCAGTTTTTTAGCTCTAAAATGAAGAATTTTATAGTTTGGACAAGTTTTGGGTAAAAAATAATTTTTTTCGGATTTTTTACATTTTGGGTCTATTTTTACTGAAAATTTCAGTTTTTTAGCTTCTGAATGAAGAATTTCAGGTGAAAAATGAATTTTTAGCTCGATTTTTGTACTTTTTTCGGATTTTTTCACATTTTGGGTCAATTTTTTCGCATTTTCTCCATTTTTTTACTCAATTTTCTCACTTTTGCAAACCAATCCGACACATTATGCCGAATATTCTGTCGATAGTCATCAGCCGACGTCACATTTATATTGAAAATGTGTAAAAATGCGATTTTCGTAATTTCCGTCGGCGAAATTTGCGGTCCAAAACACAATTTATCTTCGTAGGGAACAAATTTCAGCGGGAGAAATAGACGATGAGGAAATGGTTTGTTGTTGCTGAAAAATTAGAAATTTTTTGAGCTGAAAATTGAAAAAAAATTGAAATTCATGAAAAAATCGAAATTTCAGTGAAAAATTCATTTTTTAGTGGTAAAAGAGCTTGAAAATCACAATTTTGTGCTCAGATTCATTTTTAAATAATTTTTTGACCTAGAAAAAGTGAAATTTCTAAGAAAAAATCTTACACTTTCCAAACCAGCGAATTCCTTGAAAAATAGGAAACCAACGCGTGCTGATACACCGAGAACGATTGATCGACACCCGCATCTGAATTTTTAACACAATTTAAACATATTTTTATTATAAAAAATGGCTCACGAGAAATGAGTACACAATTTTTGACGAAACTCCTCGATATCCCATTCAAATCCAGCGACTCTCGATCCATATTACCCTTAAATAGTCATGAATTGCTATTTTTTTACAGTTTATTGCAGAAAAAATAACAAAATTTGACCCAAAATTGATAAAAATTTATTTATTTTATTGAAAAAGTAAACAATTATTTGTTTACGCAACGACACTCCGAGTATCCCGTTCTCTGCGTCTCCTCGTTTCGCACACTCTTTCGTCGAGTGCGTCGTGGAAGACAAAGCGCGGGAGTTTAAATTAGCAAAATTTGTATTAAAAATCGAAAAACCAAATTTATTCCGTTTTAAAAAATCATTGAGACCCAGAGCACTTTTCCAAATCGATTTCAGTCTTCGCATGATATTCCGCAGCCTTTTCTCTCGACATTCGCACAACGGTTCTCGCCGAAATCGGATTCTCCACAATTTCAGATGACGTCGACAACGATTCTGGATTCTGAATATGTTCGATCCAATTGCGTGTAATACCGACGCGAGAGCCCAGAAATTGCTCGACACGATCCCACATCTCGCGTTCGCAGAATATTCCCTGAAAAAATGCAAATTTACAAGTTCGCTCTATTGAAAATGTTTCAAATGCGCTCGAATGGAATGACTTAAAATTTTGAATGTTTGCTGTTTAAAACGCGCTCTATCGATAATTTTCAATTTTTCACAGTCTATCAAAACATTAAATTTTGAGCATATGCGCTCTACCGCACAAAAACTTAAAATCGCTCAATTTTTCCCAATTTTTTTGCATTTTTCTCAGTAGAGCGCGCTTTCTCACCTGATGACTGGCATGTTTCAACAAATGCAATTCGCAGTCCGGAATCGTGTCCTTCAATTGAACACCATGCTCATGGCCAACAATGTAGTCCTGTTCTCCGTGACAAATCAAAGTTGGCGAAGCGATTTTTTTGGATTTTTCCAGACTCGGAAACATATCAAACCACGGGCGGACTACGGTAGGACGACGGCACGCGATACGGAAGAACGAGGTGAATGGGGCGATGAGGACGAGGGCGGCAACCTGGAAAATATTGAAATATTTTAAATACATTGCTATCAGTTGAAAACAAGCGCGCTCCGTTGATAAAAATGCAAGAAACTTGGGAAAAATTGAGCGATTTTAAGGTTTTGGGCGGTAGAGCGCGAATGCTGAATATCATTTTGATAGTCTATAAAAATTGAAAAATTGTCCATAGAGCGCCGCTTGAACATCAAATGCAACAAAGTTTGTTTTTTGATCGATTTCAGTAAACGCGCTCTAATGCAAATTCTGTCCTAACTTCTTTGATTTCGCTCGAAACTTTATGAAAATTAAATTGTTGGGTTCAGCTCGCCAAGAGCTTCAAAATGAGTATAATCATGGATAGATTTCAAAATTTTTGTGTTTTGGTGCATTCGCGCTCCAATGCAAACTTTCTCAAAAACCCAGAAACCCAGGAAAAAAAAGCCGAAAAAAAACGAATTTTTTGAAAAAAAATTACAAAAAAAGTTTTTTTTCAGAATTTTGGAAAAATTCAAACTTTTGTAATTTTTTCCATTTTTATCCGTTTTAAATGATTTTTATACCAAAATGTGTCAAATTTCAGGTAAATTAATTTTAAATTAAGACAATATTTATAAATTCCCAAAGCAAAAAGGAAAGTGCGCTCTAATGGTCACAATTTGAAAACAAGAAAAGGTGCAGTGTTGGATGACTCATATCTTTTGTAGTTTTCAACCGTTTTCGATGATTTTTGTATCAAAATGTTAAGAAATTAATGGACTAAAATTCGAAATGAAAATCAAAAAGTTTGGAAAATGGAAAACTTCAAGAAATCCGAATTTCAAGGGCCATTTCAGGGCGAAAAAATGTGATAGAGAAAATTAGAAAATATTACATTTTTACATTTTTACATTTAAAAATTACATTTTTTTCTTTGAAATTTCGAAATTCTTAAAACACCGTAAATTTCTAGAATCCAGAATCTCCAATTTTGAAATCTAAGGAACTTTAAAAATTTCTTCAAAAGCCGAGAATCTCAAAATTTCAAAAATTCAATTTTGAGACTTTATCGAAATGGCTTTATGGCCTCACTTTAAAATTGAATTTTTTAAGTTTGAGGTGGGATTTCAGTCATAGCAGTTATCAGGCAAGAACAAGCGCGCTCCATTGATAAAAATGCAAAAAATTTGGGAAAAATTGCGCGATATTAAGTTTTTGTGCGGTAGTGCGCGAATGCTCAATGAATAACATTTGATAGACAGTACAAAAATGAAATTGTCGATAGAGCGCGTTTGCAACATCAGTAATTTGAAAATTTAGATCATTACATTAGAGCGCATTCTCAACATTGTTTAAAAAATTGAGCCAGAATTCAGGAAAATAGAGCGATTCTAAATTATTGTCCGGTAGAGCGCGAATGCAATAATTCAAAAACGAAAAGTTATCAATAGAGCACACATTCTCCCCCACCTTATAAATCTCGGCAATATGAACCATTGCAGCCGTTCCCAAACTGAATCCAATCAAAATAATCTTCTCCTGAGGGTATCCCAACTCTTCCATCGCATATTTCATCACCGCCTCAATTGCTGAATACACATTTTTCTCGTTCGTTGTTCCCTCACTGACACCGTATCCAGGATAATCGAAAATCAATAAATCGCATTGAAGAAAATCGGCGATATCCGCGAAATTCGGGTCCATCATTAGGCAGCATCCCAAATCGGAGGAATTCGGTTGAGAAAAGATTATAAGATTGGGAGAGCGGAGTCTGGAAGAACCTTTTTGGTCCTATTTCAACAAGGTAGAATAAATCGCTGATTTAAATGCTCAATCTGAATTCAGCGTATAATTTGCTACAACATGCGTATAATCATGCCTGGGTTTCTAGGTTTTTGAGAAAGTTCGCATTAGAGCGCGATTGCACCAAAAAACAAAACATTTCGGAGTCTAATCATGATTATACTCATTTTGAAGCTCTTGGCAAGCTGAACTCAAAAATATAAATCTCATTAAGTTTAGAGCAAAATCAAAGAAGTTAGGATAGAATTTGCAGAAAAATTTGAAGCTTTCTCACCTCTTCCGATTCCTATCCCGATGCAACCATCGAATCGATTGCTCACAATATAATTCCATTGCACAAATCTTGTGTTTCTCGTCATACTGTAGTGTCAACACTTTACAACGGAGCAAATGATAAAAGACGTCGACGGCGCGAACTTTGGGACGAATCATTTGAGGGAGACAAATCGATAAATGATCGTAACCATCCGCTTCGCTCGCTTTGAAGCAAGCGCGACGAGTGGTGCCTGAATTTTATGAAATCTAAAAAAAGAGCTTTCGGGGAGCATTTTGAGCCAAAACTGAGTCCAAAATGTTAAAAATGAGCAAAGTTATGAAGGTTTGAAATTTTCAAACTTTTGTAGCTATTTCAGTTTTGGACCGATTTTGATGATTTTTTCACAGTTTTGCACAATAATTTTAATGATACAAATTTTTTAATTTTTTTCGGCTTTATTTCAAGCCAAAACTGAGTCCAAAATGTTGAAAATGAGCAAAGTTATGAAGGTTTGAAATTTTCAAACTTTTCTAACTTTTCCAGTTTTCATCCATTTTTGATGATTTTTGTACCATTTTTTACAGTTTTGTACAATTATTTGAATGATACAAATTTTGTGATGTTTTGGCGTCATTTTTAGCCAAAAATGAGCCCAACATGTCTAAAACTGGCAAAGTTATGAACATTTGAAATTTTCAAACTTTTGTAACTTTGTCAGTTTTTGACCGTTTTTAATCATTTTCGTACCAATTTTCACAGTGTTTTACAATTATTTTGATTACTCAAATTGTGAAGTTTTTTGTCTTTGTATCGAGCCAAAACTGAGCCCAAAATGTTAAAAATTAGCAAAGTTATGAAGGTTTGAAATTTTCAAACTTTTGTAATGTTTTTAAATTTTCATCCGTTTTTGATGGTTTTTGTATCAATTTTTATAGTTTTTCACAGTTATTTTGATGATACATAATTTGCAATTTTTTGGCTTTAATTTGAGAGAAGAATGTCAACAAATGACAAATTTATGAAAATTTCAAAATTTTCGAAAAATTCAAAAATTCGTAACCTTGTCAGTTTTTATCCGTTTTTGACAATTTTAATACCGAAATGTGTCAAATTTCATGAATATTAATTTGAAATTGAAATAATATCTATACTTTTCGAAACGAACGAGAAACTGCGCTCTAATGGTAACAATTTGAAAACGAGAAAGGTGCAGTGTTGGATGACTTATAACTTTTGTAATTTTTATCCGTTTTTGATGATTTTTGTACCAATTTTTAAAGTTTTTTACAAGTACTTTAATGCTATAAAATTTGTAATTTTTCTGGCTTTATTTCGAGCCAAAACTGAGCCCAAAATGTTAAAAATGAGCAAAGTTATGAACATTTGAAATTTTCAAACTTTTGTAACTTTGTCAGTTTTTGACCGTTTTTTATCATTTTCGTACCAATTTTCACAGTGTTTTACAATTAATTTGATTACTCAAATTGTGAAGTTTTTTGGCTTTATTTCGAGCCAGAAATGAACTCGAAATGTTGAAAATGAGCAAAGTTATGAAGAATTGAAAATTTCAAGTTTTTGTAACTTTGTCAATTTTTATCCGTTTTTGATGGTTTTTGTACCAATTTTTATAGTATTTCACAATTGTTTTGATGATACATAATTTGCTTTTTTTTAAATTTTTTGGCTTTAATTTGAGCCAAGAATGTCAAAAATTGGCAAAGTTATGAAAATTTCAAAATTTTCGAAAAATTCAAACTTTCGTCACTTTTTCAATTCTCATCCGTTTTTGACAATTTTTATACCAAAATGTGTCAAATTTCATGATTATTAATTTAAAATCAAAATAATATCTATACTTTTTGAAACGAACGAGAAACTGCGCTCTAATGGTAACAATTTGAAAACAAGAAAAGGTGCAGTGTTGGATGACTCATAACTTTTGTCATTTTTATCAGTTTTTAATGATTTTTATACCAAAATGTATGGAATTTGATGGTCTGTAACTTCAACAGAAATTGAAGACGTTTTAACTTCAAAAAATCTAAATCCCAGGGTCCTTTTGAGCCAAAATCAGATAAAGGTGTTGAAAACTAGAAATCTTGTGAATGATTAAATATTTGTAAATAGACTTTAGAAATCCAAAACTATAGCTTTTGGTGATCATGTTAAAAAAATTGAACTAAAAATGTCAAAAACTGAAAAAGTAATGACATTTTTTGAAAATTTCAAAAAAATTCAAAACTGAGTTTTCATCCATTTTTGATGATTTTGAAACCAAAATTTGCCAAAATTTGCAAGAGATCAACTAAGTGGTAAAACAATAATTCTAGAATTTCAGAAATTTCAGTTTTAAAATGTAACAATTTCAAAACTCTTCAAGATCCGAGAATCTCAAATTTTCAATTTCTAACCTTGAAGGCCTAAAAACCTTCCCCATGGCCTAACTTTCTCCAATTTGTTGTTTTCTAGTCCCTACCTTTAACCGCAATCAAATAATAATATCTTCCCTTTTGTGGACAACAAAACACCAATTTTCTGAACAGCTTCGGCGGATACGGTGGCAAGAGAACATAGAAAATCGAGACGATTACAATTAGAATTTTTCCGAGAATCTTCCAAATTGAATATTTTCTCGGCGCAACGTCGCTCCAAAGTTTCGAATCGTGGGCGGGACATGCGACTCGGCGAGCAACGTTCAGACAAACTGCCGATTGAAGGTTGGAGACGATTGTCGCGTAGTCTTCTGGTGCCATTGTTGCCGAGAGCTGGAATAATATAAAACAAAATTTGAGACGAAAAATGGAGTTTTCGACGATCATTTTGAGCCAAAAATGAGCTCACTGTGATGAAAATGAGCAAAGTTATGAAGATTTTAAATTTTCAAACTTTTGCAACTTTTTCAGTTTTTATCCGTTTTTGATGATTTTTATACTGAAATGTCTCAAATTTATTGAATAGTTAAAAAATAAGTTTAGAAATTTTTGACGATCATTTTGAGCCAAAAATGAGCTCAAAATGTTGAAAATGAGCAAAGTTGTAAAGATTTGAAATTTTAAAACATTTGCAACTTTTTCAATTTTCATCCGTTTTTGAGGATTTTTATACCAAAATGTGAGGAATTTCATGGACTTTAATTTTTATATAGAATATTATGAAAATCGATGTTTTCAGATTCATTTTAAGCTGAAAATGAGCTCGAAATATTGAAAGTGAGCAAAGTTATGAAGTTTTGAAATTTTTTGAAACTTTTGTAACTTTTTCAGTTTTTATCCGTTTTTGGTGATTTTTTTAGCAAACTGTGTCCAATTTTTCACTGATCACTATAATAAAATTTTCAATTCCAAGAACCTGACACTTCCAGATACATAATTTTAGGATTCTGGTAATCGGAAGCCTTTAGACAATTCGATTTTGAAAATTGCTCTGTTGAGCACATTTTTGAGTTTAAAAACTTGGGGGAGGGAGAAATACTTTTAAAATGTTCATTCTATTGTAGACCATTAAATTTCACACATTTTGGTATAAAAATCGTCAAAAACGTATAAAAATGACAAAAGTTATGAGTCATCCAACACTGCACCTTTTCTTGTCTTCAAATTGTTACCATTAGAGCGCAGTTTCTCCTTCGTTTCGAAAAATATAAATATTATTTTAATTTCAAATTAATATCCATAAAATTTGACACATTTTGGTATAAAAAGCATCAAAAATGGATGAAAACTAAAAAAGTTACAAAAGTTTGAATTTTTTGAAAATTTTGAAATTTTCATAACTTTGTCAATTTTCGACATTTTTTGCTTATTTTTGGCTCAAATTAAAGCCAGAAAGTCAAAAAATTTGTTACATCAAAATAATTGTGAAAAACTAAGAAAATTGGTACTAAAATCGTCAAAAACGGGTAAAAACTAAAAAAGCTAGAAAATTTAATATATTCCTAACTTTGCTCATTTTTAACTTCTTGAGCTCATTTTTGGCTCAAAATGAAGCTAGAAAATTAAAAAATTAAATTTTCATCCTGTTTTAATTTTACTCACACTATTCTCCCCCATGGGTACCGTACTAGCCGACAAGTGCAATTCCGAGCATACTCCAGCAGTTTTTCGTTCATGTCTAAAAAAAATTTGAAAATTAGAGCTAATTTTAAAAATTCGACTATTGTCTATTCAAAAAAAAGTCGCAAGTAAAAACTTTTTTTCAAAAAAATTTGAAAAAAATTTTTTTTTCAAATTTTTTCCTCGCAATTTTTTTGAACAGATAATAGAGATATTTCTTAAAAACCCTCACTTTGGTTCGTGTTTGAAATTCGCTATCTTCGGATAAATCATTTTATAGCTAACTTTTTCAGAAAATAAAGAGTTTCTGGCACTTTTTCAAAAAAAAAAATGCTCCACGTATTTTTCAAAAATTTTCCACATCAAATTTGACACCAAAATTTATTTAATTCTACAAAAAAAAGAGCACAAAGAAATGGATCCAGGGATTCAGAATCAGTACTTATATCACAGGAGGGGGGAAACAAAGAAAATCGAGAAAAAAAACTGAAAATTTTGTCTACTTTTTTATCGAATAGGTTGCAATCGCGCTCCATTGGAAAGGACAAAATTATGATGAGCAATTTCATTTTCATAAAAAATGACGAAAATGAAATTGCTCATCGTAATTTTGTCCTCGTGGAGTACAAAAAACCCTGAGCTGTCCAATGGAGCGCAATTGCAACCTATTCAACAAGATAGTAGAGCACGGGCAATAGAAAATCTACAATCACAAAAAAATCAAAAAAAATTCTAAGCCGGCAACAATCTCGTCAGTGCTCGATCCTGATCGCCTCGTTCCACGGCCACGGCTTCGAACGTCTGATGCTTCTCGAATCCCATTTTCAGCAAATTCGCACACACATCCGAGTAGGCGAGAATCATCTGGAAAAGCACTGATCGGGAAATTCAAAAAATGAAAAAAAATGGGAAATTCAAAAAATTTGATCGGGAAATTCAAAAAATTGAAAATTTTTCCTTTGAAAATGAGCCAAAATGGAGCATTTTGAATATATAGTCAGTATGTGTGTCCAGATGTCTCTTAAGGTAAAATTGAGGTGAAAAACCGGATTTTGGGCTCAAAATAACTGAAAATTAGATCAAAATCTGGAGTTTTTTGTTCGTTCTGGCAAAATTGAGCAAAAATGATAGGAAATTTCGAAAAAATTTGACTCAAAATTGACCAAAATCGAGCATTTTTGAAAATTTAGTCTATCCGTGTGTCCAAATGTCCGTAGGGGTAAAATTGAGCTGGAAAACCACATTTTGATCCCAGAATGTGTGAAAATAGGCTCAAAATTGACTTTTTTCAGCGAAAATGAGCCCAGAAACCAAATTTTCGACTCAAAATTGACCAGAAGTGATCTGTTGGAATTTCCGTCTATCTACGTGTCCAGATGTCCCTATATTCGATTTCTGAGCTCAAAATGACGAAAAAATTGCCTAAAATCGTCCCTAAATGCAAAAGAAGCTAGAAATTCAAATCTTAGGCTTGAAAGTAGCAAAAATCAACCGAGAATTCGAAAAAATTGGCTCAAAATCAACCAAAATGGGGATTTTTGATTTTTTCGTTTGCCTGTGTGTCCAGATGTCCCTAGAGGTAAAATTGAGCTGGAAAATCCGATTTTGAGCCCAAAAAAACTAAAAACGAACCAAAAATGTGCTTTTTTTGGGTTATTTTAGCTCCAAAACCGCTGAAAAGAGCACAACAAGTTAATTTTTTTAGAATTGAGCAAAATTGAGCATTTTTCAGAATTAAAGTCAGTCTGTGTTTCCAGATGTCTCTAGAGGTAAAATTGAGGCGAAAAATCGAATTTTGAGCTCAAAACGTGTGAAAATGAGCTCGAAACTTACTTTTTGAGCCATAATAACTCCGAAATTCGAAAAAATTGCTTTAAAATTGACCAAAATCGAGCATTTTTGAAAATTTAGTCTGAATGTGTGTCCAGATGTCCCTAGCGGTAAAATTGAGCTGGAAAAGCCGATTTTGAGCCCAAAAAAACTAAAAACGAACCAAAAATGTGCTTTTTTGGCTTATTTCAGCTCCAAAACCGCTAAAAAGCAGAGTTGCAATTTAACGGGCCGGCCCGGGCCCAAGCCCGGCCCGGCCCGTAAAGCCCGGCCCGCGGGCCGGGCCGGGCCGGGCTCAAAAAAATTTTCTCGGCCCGGCCCGGCCCGCGGGCCCGTGAGGAAAAATTTCTATGAAAATTTTTTGAAAATTTTCGAATTTTCTCGAAATTTTAAAGAAAAATTGGGACATTTTCAAAAAAAAAATGTTGTCATATGTGATCATAGAAGTTCCTCAAGCTTTTATACATGAAATAGCGACTAAAACTGGAAATTAGAAATTAGGATCGAAATTTTTTGATCGAAATTTTCCCTCACAGGGCCCGCGGGCCGGGCCGGGCCGGGCCGGGCCGGGCCCGGGCCCGGGCCGAGAATTTTTGCTTTCGGCCCGGCCCGGCCCGGCCCGTTGCAACCCTGCTAAAAAGAGCGGAAAAGTTAATTTTTTTTAGAATTGAGCAAAATTGAGCATTTTTTAAAATTTAAGTCAGTCTGGGCGTCCAGATGCGTCTAGATGTAAAATTGAGGCGAAAAATCGAATTATGGGCTCAAAATTGATTTTTGTGCGCAAAAATGAAGCTAAAACCAATTTTTTTGGCTTAAAATTGACAAAATCGACAAATTAAAAGTCTTTCTGTTCGTCCAGATGTCCCTAGAGGTAAAATTGAGCTGGAAAACCGAAATTTGGGCTCAAAACTTCCATTTTTTCTATTTTTTCAACTTACCATTTTATCACTCAAATCGCATTGAATCAAGAACGGCAGTGTCTCGTCTACCGTACTCCTTCCCGTCTTTTCGATCGTTCGACACGCCTTCATGTAGTATTCGATCTGAAAATGGAAAATTGAGGTTTTAGAGTCAGAAAAATTGAGTTTTGAACAGAAAACTGACTCAAAACTCGTTTTTTCACTATTTCTAAAATTTGATTTTTTGGCTTATTTTAGCTCCAAAACCGCTAAAAATAGCACAAAAATGTCAAATTTTGCCTAAAATCCTCCTTTGGAGGTTTTTAGCCGAAAAAAAAAAACGATTTTTATCATTTTTTCAACAAATTTGAAAATTTGCTCATAAATTACTGAAAATCAAGTTCTTATGAATTTGGAGGCAATTTTTTCGGTTTTAGACCTATTTTTAGCATTTCTGGACCAAAATTTCCAATTTTTTGCCATTTTTCATTCACTTTTTTTTCAAAATCTCTCCTTACATGAACAAGTCGATTTTTGGGCAACAATGTCAACGATTTCTCCACCAAATCCGTCCGATATCCCTTTGTCAGCAGGCGTTTCCTCAATTCGTCCTGTTGTGTTTTTCCAATTTTTTCTCCGGAATCCGGGGATATTGATGGGGGTTTTTGATGATTATTGTTGACTAGAAGAGGTGATGTTGACGATTTTTGTTGATGGGATGGCGGTGGAGGGGGCGGAGCCGAGGATGAAGATGTGCTCCATGAGTTTGTGAGCATCATTACCTGAAAAATAAGAGAAAATTCGAGAAATTCGGATAAAAATGGACCAAAATGAAGTTTTCGTCTATCTGTGTTTCCAAATGTTCCTAGATGTAAAAATTAGCCTAAAAATCAAATTTTGAGCCCAAAATGGCTCAAAATTGAGCAAAAAAGTTCAATTTTGGACTAAAAGGGGCAAAACTCAAAAAATGTGGTCAAAACACGTAAAAAATCGAGAATTTTGGTAGAAAATTAGTCAAAATTGCACATTTTCAAATATTAGTCTATCTGTGTTTCCAGATGTCCCTAGAGGTGAAAATTAGCCTAAAAATCAAATTTTGAGCCCAAAATGACTCTAAATTGAGCAAAAACCACAATTTCCGGAGCAAAAATAATAAAAAAACAAGCCAAAACTCGAAAAATTTGGTCAAAATACGTAAAAAATCGAGAATTTTGGTTGAAAATTAGTCAAAATTGCACATTTTCAAATTTTAATCTGTTTATGTTTCCAGATGTCCCTAGAGGTGAAATTTGGCCGAAAAATCAAATTTTGAGCCCAAAATGTGTGAAAATTAGCTCAACATTGACCTTTTGAGCCATAATAACTCCGAAATGTAAAAAAAATTGCTTAAAAATTGAGCAAAATTGAGCATTTTTAAATTTAAAGTTTGTCTGTGTCCAGATGTCCATATAGCCAAACATCGGCTTAAAAATCCAATTTTTAGCTCAAAATGACCGTAACCAACCCAAAAATGTAATATTTTGACTTATTTTAGCTCCAAAACCGCTAAAAAAAGCAAAAATATGCAAATTTTCGCTCAAAATTGAGTATTTCCAAATTTATAGTCTTTCTGTGTGTGCCGAATTTTGAGCTGAAAATAGCCCAAAATTGAGCGAAACTCGCCAATTTTTCTATAAAAATAGCTGAAATTGGCTATTTTTTGTCCAAAACTCCAAAAATCGATTCAAAAAGAGTTTTTTTGTATTTTGCGTCTATCTGTATTTTCAGACGATTTTTCTGTGAACATTAAGTCTTTTTGGCTCAAAAATTTCAATTTTTTCAATTTTCTCACCTCCTGCAGCGCCTTTCTATCGTCCAACGCCAAAATTTGGACATCATCGAAAACGTTTGCAGTGGATTCGAATTCCTGAAGAGAATGAGGAATTGATGTCGTATTTGGAGTCGTTGGTTTCGTTACGGACGATGTTCGGGCGGAGGGAATGGAGGGAACGAGAACATTCTAAAAAAATTTGAATTTTTGAGGTAAAAATCGATTTAGAGTGATAAAATTGAGCTAAAAACCTTGCTTTCGGCAGAAAATTTCAATTTTTAGTGCATTTTCCAGTTAAAAAGAGTCACTTTTTAGGATTTTTAGCTAAAAATTGAGCCAAAGGGATATTGTAATTTGGAAGATTTGGGCTGGGAATAGTGAAAAATTGACTGAAAAATCGGAAATTTTACACAAAAATTTGAATTTTTGAGTTAAAAATCGATTTTAAGTGGTAAAATTGAGCTGAAAACTTTTTTTTCGGAAGAAAATTCCAATTTTTAGTGCTTTTTCCAGTTAAAGAGAGTCAATTTTCAGGATTTTTAGCTAAAAATTGAACCAAAGGGATATTGTAATTTTTAAGATTTCGGCTTGGAATAGTGAAAAATTGACTGACAAATCGAATTTTTATCGAATTTCGACCAAAAAACCGTAATTTTTCACTTCAAATTTTGAGTTTAAAATTGTCATTTTTAGTGTCATTTTTCGCTTAAAATTGCCCAATTTTCATGATTTTTAGCTCAAAATTGACTGAAATTTGCAAATTTTTGAAATTCTAGTACCTGCGACAACACATCATAATTACTCTTCGATTCTGACGTCTTCACATAATCAGATGACGTTCCCTGTGCTCCAGAAGTCGACGATGTCGTTGAATCCAGGGTTATCGGCTCATTTTGTTTATCGAATTGCTCACGGGCTCGACTTTCCGCTTCGAATGAGTACTGTAATTGGATATTTTGGGCTATAAACAAATTTTAGGTGGAAAATATCGAAAATTTAACATTTTTAGGTGGAAAATGAGAAAAAATGGACTATTTTGACTAAAAATTGGTCAAAAATAGGGGTTTTTGGGTCAAAATCTCCCAAAAATTCGAGTTTTTAGGTTTTTTTCAGCTTAAAATCGCCTTAGGTGCAAAATAACCCAAAATTAAACAAATTTTGGTTATTTTGGCTTAAAATTGCTCAAAATGGACAATGAGTGAAAAATAACGTTTTTGGGCTCAAAATTTGTCAAAATTGACGATTTTTGGCTCAAAATTGAGCATTTTCAAGGGGTTTTCTGCTCAAAATGCCTTATTTTATTAGAAAAAGCCTTACATCAAAATTAGAAAACGTCAGTGTGTCTGGAATGTGAATCATGTCGACGCGAATGTTCTGAGTTGGAAAAAATTTCCGACTCATGTCCATGGGGATGTCTCGAATGTAATCTGCAAAAAAATGAGTTTGGGGATGATTTTTTACAGTTTTCAGTGAAAAAATTGGCTTAAAATCGTGATTTTTAGCCCTGGAAAGTGGAAAATTGAGTTTTTTTGGGATTTTTTCGGAGTCAAAAAAACTGAAAAATAGATTTTTCGATCCAGGAAAGTTCTGGGTCAAATTTTAGAGGTTTAGAGTGATTTTTAAGGATTTTCAAGTGAAAAATTAGCGAAAAAACCGTGAATTTGAGCCAAGAAGAAGTAAAATTTAAAAAATAATTGTTTTTTTCCAAAAAAAAATTTTTTTCTTTATTTTTGGTCAGAAATCCCGAATTTTCGTGGTTTTTTAAAAATTTATGCTTGAAAAAATGGTGAAATTCGGTTAATTTTGATTCTTAAATTTTTTTTGTATTAAAAAAATTTTTTTTTTTCAAATTTTAAATATTTTAATCAAAATTTTATCGAAAATCGCGAGTTTAAGCGATTTTTGACTCTAAAACTTTCATTTTAAACCAGTTCTTCATCCAAAATCTTCAATTTCTTTTTTTGAGACCATTTTTTTCTTTAAAAAATCATTTTAAACTCTTACCATGAAAAACATCGTTGAAACTCATCCCACCAACAATTTCACAACGCCAACAAGGAACTGAAACTAGAAAAAATGAGAAAATTTCGTCAGAAAACTGCAAAAACGGCGAGGTTGTGTGGGAGAATGAGAAGATTACAGCGTGTGACCAGAAAAAAAAGATGAAAAAGAGGAAACGCGTGCGGCACACTTGCCAAATACCCTGCCGCGCGGTTGCGGTGGGCGGAGTCTCGGGCCGAGGCGAGAAGAATTGCCAATTTACGCTAATCCGCATCGATTTTAATGCGCTTTTCTGGAGAAAAATGGAACTTTTTGTTGATTTTTTTGCATTTTAATGGAATAAATGTTCAGAATATATATTTCTTTATTATTTAGATGCTCGTCTTCGACGGCACTAGTGTAATCTATGTGTCGACGGTTGTTGCTCTGGTGAGTCATAATTCGTGGCAAATTTTCAGTGATAAAACAAGTGTGATTTGTTATCAAAATGTGGCCAAAAAGGAGATCACACATCTAAAAAATCACAGAAGAAAAATTTGAAATTCAAAAATCGGAAAAATGAAAAATTGAAAAAAAAATCCGAAAAAAAAATTAAAACAATGAAAAAATTACTTAAAAATGGAAAAGACGCAAGAATTTCCACCTGGAAACCCAAAAATTCCAAGAAAAATGCGAAAAAAACCATAAAAATTGAAATTTTTAGATTTTCATCTGGAAATTTTCTATGAGATTTTCTGGGTGAAAAATCTTGAAAAATACATAATTTTTTGTTTAAAAACGCAGTTTTATAGCTAAAAATTGAAAAAAATTGACATGAAACCGAAAAATTTGGAAAAAAACCAACTTTTTCGAAAAAAAATGTTTTTCATAAATTTTTTAAGACGAAATTTTAGCTTTAAAAATCGGATTTCTGGCTTAGAACTACTAGGTTTAGATGGAAAATCATGAAATCCTAGTGAAAATTTGCAAAAAAAATCGAATTTTTTGTTCAGAAATCATCAAAAAATGAAAAAAAAAGATTTTTTTTTGAAAACTTCAAAAAACCTTTGAAAAAATTTTAAAGCAAAAAATCCCAGAAAAGCACTATTTTCTTGTCTAGCGACCTCAAAGATTCGATTTTACGCTAGAAAATCTGAAAAATAGCTAAAAATTCAGATTTTTCAAATTTTTCAGAAAAAAAATTGAAAATAAATTTCGAGTATTTTAATGGTACAATACTCAAATTTCGAATTCTAGAAATCCTATTACCAAAAAAAATGTTCTCAATTCAAATTTTGTACCCAAAAATGAGTAAATGACATCCAAATGAGCTTCGAATGCATGTTTTAACTCTAGTTCTCAATAGAGCGCATTTTCTCAGCGTCAAAAAGTCCAACAGACATTCTCATGACATTTTCTTCCTCATAGTCTATTAGTCATTCAGAATAATAATAGTCAATAAACAGATAGATGAGTCATAAAGAAAAGGAAAAAGTGACTTTTAATGGGGATAAAATGTCATGGGACTGTGGAATAACGTAGTTTTGACGTTTTTGAGGGATTTTAAAGGTGTACTAAGGTTTCATTCAATACTGTCACAAGCGAATCTTCATTTCCCTCGGATTATTATTTTATCAAAAAGAAACTCTGAATTTCGTCCAAAAAGCCACAATTTGGACGACAAAATACCGTTTGGGCAACTAGATGGCCTAGAAAATTTGAATTCCCGCGCGAAAAATCCGAGTTCGGCCATCTCAGTTTTTCCCTAATTTTGCTGTTTTTTTTTTGTTTTTCGTCAAATTTCTTCGAATAAAACACTTAAAAAATGAAAATTTGTTTGAAATTTTGCGGAAAAGCAAGAAAATTCGAAAAAAAATTGACGAAAAACAAAAAAAACAGCAAAATTAGGGAAAAATTGAGATGGCCGAACTCGGATTTTTCGCGCGGGAATTCAAATTTTCTAGGCCATCTAGTTGCCCAAACGGTATTTTGTCGTCCAAATTGTGGCTTTTTGGGCGAAATTCAGAATTTATTTTTGATAAAATAATAATCCGAGGGAAATGAAGATTCGCTTGTGACAGTATTGAATGAAACCTTAGTACACCTTTAAGCAGAAAAATGAGTCCGGAACCTTGAAAATCACTAAAAATCATAAACTTTTAGTAAATTTTATACCAAAAATGGTCTAGAAACTATCATATCAATTTTTAAGCGAATTTCACTGAAAATTAGCTTAAAAACTAAGAAAATCACTCAAATTTTCCCTGAAAATCTTGAAAATTCACTCAAAATCCCCCAAAAATACCGAAAAATCCCTCAATTTTAATCTCAAACTTTCAGATTCTCATCTGGGTGGTCATCATCGCTCAACGCCAAATTTGGAGACATCGACACAATGTGGCACGCGTTAAGCCACAGGTTCGTCATTTTTACATGGAAGAACTCAATTTTTATTGTAAAAATGCGAAAAAAATGGTTGAAAATCGCTATTTTGTGCTCCACATTGAGCAAAAAGCCAACTTTTTAAATTAAAAAAAAAAAATAATTATAGGGTTTCTAGGAGACGGAAAAGAGCAAGAAAAAACACTTTGGAGCACTTTGAAAGTCAGAAAAAGGGCAAAAAAGGAGTGGAAAATTTACCGATTCTCAAAAATCCGTCATTTTTTCGACATGAAAACGTTTTTTTAGCGTGAAAAATTTTTAACGTAAAAAACATTTTTCGCGAAATTTTTTTGAAACATAACAATTTTCGCTTATTTTCGACGTGAAAAAATTTTTAACGTAAGAAATTCCAAACGTAAAAAATTTTTACTTGAAATTTTTTTTAACGTAAAAATTTTTAACAAAAAAAAATTGGCGTAAAAATTTTTAACATACAAATTTTTAAACGTAAAAATTCTCTGACGTGAAAATTTTCGCGTTAAAAAACGTAAATTTTTTATTCAAACGTAAAACATTTTTATTGTGGCGGTAAAATGTAGGTAAACTTGCTCCACCGCACTCCAGTGGAAAAATCACCGTTTCGGGACCTTTTACCACAGGAGTGCGGTGGCGCAGGTCCAGCTGTATTTTACCGCCACAATAACGTAAAAAAAAGTCGCGTCAAAATTTTTACGCAAAAAAAATTTTTTTGAACGTAATAAAAAATTTCGCGTGACATTTTTTTTTTGAACGTAATAAAAAATTTCGCGTGACATTTTTTTAACGTAAAAATGTTTTTAACGTAACAATTTTTTCAGCCTAATTATTTGCGGACCCGACACCATAAATGACGGAAAAATTTGAACTCAAAATCTGAAAAGTAAAAAAAAAATAAATTTCGGCTCAAATTCTCGGCTCCGGGACATCTCGAAGGCGAGACATTTCGAAAGTGAGACATTTCGAAAGCAGACATTTCGAAAGTGGAAATTTCGAAAGCGGACATCTCGAAAGTGGACATTTCGAAAGTGTGAAATCGCGCTTTTGCTCAAATTTTGAAACTTTTCATATATTTTTCGAGCAAATGTATACGAAAAGTTAAAAATTTGAGCAAAAACGGGATTTCACACTTTCGAAGTGTCCGCTTTCGAAATTTCCACTTTCGAGATGTCTCACTTTCGAAATGTCTTACTTTCGAAATGTCTCGCTTTCGAAATGTCTCACTTTCGAAATGTCCACTTTCGAAATGTCCGCTTTCGAGATGTCCCGGAGCCAAATTCTCGATTTCAAGCCAATGTTCTTCCCCAAAAAAAAAACCCTCTCAAAATATTCCAGATCGCGCTCTCCTCTCGGATCTCCTCCTCAAAAGCGGTCAACCTTCGCGAGACGCAACTCGACGCGGTGATGCGTCTTCGTCACGAGAATCAAGCGCGTCTCACCGATTGCATTTCGCTTCAATTCCGTCAGTCGATGCCTGAGTTTTATACGATTAGCGATATGTGGCATGCGTGTGCCGAGCGATTCCCATTTGCATGATTTTTTTTGGTTTTTCTGTGCTTTTACCTGTGTTCTTGTACCTCTTGTCAGTGCTAACTGTTTTTAAACGCGCTCCATTGAGAAAACTGCAATTTGTCAATGGAGCGCGTTTGCACTTCACTTCCTCTGTTCACCCGGTGTATGCATGATAATGAATACTAACTCTCACTTGCACTGTTAACCGAAGCGCTCTATTGAGAATTCTTCGAATTCTCATTAGAGCGCAATTGCAACTCTAATTTGCAAATTTACTCTATTTTTACTAGAATTCGTCTTTTTTCCAGACAGCGACAAGCCATACGTCCACCGTATGATTGCCGTGGACTCTGTCTCTCTGGAAATCGATTCTCAGTTGAATCGAATCGAAGGAGCCGTCCAACGACTACCCGGAGAATCCACATACTCATATTTGAAACGGATTCGTGAAAAAGTTCCGGCGATTCCGATGAGTTTAGTACATCGGATAGCATTCCTACAGGAGGCCGCCCGGTATCGACCCGAGAAGTTTGATGTGGAACAAGTGATGACGTTGAGATCGTCGTTGAATCAGTTTTTGAAAATGTACGGGAGTGGTTACGCGAAAAAAAAATTGCACGTTATAAAATTAATGTCAAAAAAATTTTACGTTAACAAAATGTACTGTTTAAATTTTTTTACGCAAGAAAAAAATTGACGTTAAAAAAAATTTTTACGCGTCAAAAATTTTTATTTATTTTACACCTAAAAATATTCACGTTTAAAATTTTTTACGTAAAGGTTTTCTCATGTAACAATTTTTACACAAAAAAAATTTTTGACGTTACATTTTTTGACGCCAAAAAAATGTAACGTCAAAAAATTTTTCACGTGAAAATTTTTCATGTTAAAAATATTTTAGCCGAAAAAATACTACGTTAAAATTTTTCACCCTAAAAATTTCTCCGCGTTAAAATTTTTTCACGCAATAATTTTTTTGCAGCCTCTCCGCCGAATACGACTCCCTCGCCGATGAGCCGGATATTTCGGCTCCACGTGGTGTTATTGCATCATTTTATCAATTCGGACAGAAATTTGTTCCCAGTAATTCCGGATCCAAAAGAAGAAGGAACAAGTTTGGAGGCAGTGATGGTAAGCTTCTTTTTAAGATGGAAATGCGCTCTATTGAGTTTGTTAATCTGAAATTATTTTTGTAGTTTGAATGCTCAGGAATGCTCTAAAATTTAAGGAACAATCAAAACTAAAAGCATGGAATCATTTTCTTCCAGGTGTCCGCCTACTCATGAAAGAACGTGAAGAGCAAATGTCATTGCTCTCTCCGCTGGCTCGCGGAGCACAGGATTCTCCTGGAGCACATCTCAGAAGACAGTCAGACTCACATTCGGCACTTTTACCGCAATAATGGACGGAAAATTTTTGAGAACAAATTTTAACGTTAAAATTTTTTTCGAAATTTCACAATTTTTTTCCTAACAATAACAAAATAGTAAAAATTTCCTCAGTTTTTCATCATGTTTTTGTTTTTCATATTTTATGTACTTTTATCTTTTTTTCTTCAAATTTTTGCATTTTCAAAGGAGACGAAGAAACGGGTCCTCCATCTCCACTCCAAACCGGTTCACTACTACTCGAACATTGAAAATTCTGTGATTTTTTTTTCGATTTGAAAAATGAAGATTTTTATGAATTTTTTAGGGGGTTCTCAGGAATCCAATTTTTCAAAGATTTAGCTGGTAATCTGAAAAGATATCCATTTTTATTACCTATATTTATATTGCGCCTTTCTTTTTTGATTATTTTGGATGACCTAACTTTTTGAATTTTTCGAAAAGTTAGGCCGTGAATTTTTTGCATCCCAATTTTTATCTAGAAGATGTTATTGGGGAAAACAAAAAACTCAAGTTTCGAAATTTTGAATTTCAGAAAATCTGAAATTTTGAAAAACGTAGAGCTGGAAATTTCCTGATCTTCGATTTCAGAGTTCTGAATTTCTGAAAATTTTTGAGATTCTGCAGAGTTCATTAAAACTACAGTATGAAAAAATGTGTTAAAATTTAGAATTGTCTGGAAAAATCAAATTCTGAAAGCTTGAAAATGCCAAACTGTCGAAAAATTTGCAATGGTGACCTATATTTTTCCACATGGCCTAACTTTCTCGTGATCGTAAATTTTAGGCCATAAACACACCTGTTACCCTACCTATCCCCTCTACCCTCATTTATGAAACACCTGTTCATCTTTTTTCTTCGTTTTTGATTATTTGTGGCCTTCAGATTTTTGAAATTTCAAAAATCTTTTTCCAGGGTGGTACCAACAGTAAGAGCGAAATCTTGGGATACACGAACACTAACCACCATTGCTACAGTAATCCCCTTCAAAACATGAAGTTTCAAACTTCATGTTTTGCGGCTATTATTCTCTTCGGACCGTTTTGTTTGGCACAAAATGTACAAAAACAGGGGAATGTGGCGGCACAAGCGAAACCGGGTGAGTGGAATTTTTGAAAAAGTGAAATTTCGAAAAGGCGACAATTCTAAAGTGAGATATTACTAAAGTACACAGGGTCGCATTGAGAAAGCGCGCTCTGTCGTACGGCCAAGCCAAGAGAGAGAGAGAGAGAGAGAGAGAGAGAGAGAGAGAGAGAGAGAGACGCAGACAGCATGCGGTTTCCCGCCAAATTCAAATTTTGTGAAGTTTCTCGTAGGAAAAACAAAATTGAGTCGCTACGCAGCGAATATTTCGCACCTGACACGCGACGCGTCCCGCATGCGAAAATTTGCGTGGCAATTCAAATGTGTAAAGTGCGCTGTTCTGGAAGTAAAAATTTCAAACTGAAGCATCGCAATTACGAAATTTTGTACTTGCGAAATGTCACACTTTCGAAATGTCGCGGATCCTAAAAATAGTCTGTAGTGTTCCTCGGATCTTCATTTTTGTAGCTGGGTTACATTGAAAAAAAACTCGTTTTCACTTTATTCAGCTTTTTTTCGTCTAATTTTTCCCTTTAATGAGTCATATCGGTCCCAATTTCAATAGAGCACTCTTTCATGACGCAGTTAGTTTTTGAGGTGTTAATATCAAAATGATATCATGCTGCAAACATAATTTCACGATAAGAAAGAGACGGGCGCACGCAATAAATACTCCTGCTTGCCATTAGATCCCCTGAATTTGAACGTTTCAAAAATTGCCTTCTACAGTACTGTTTCAGCTGAAATAGGTCAACTTTGAGAGTGTGAAAAAGTGGTTTCCAGGCATCCGATTTTTCTGAAATTTTGTGGATGTATAGAGCAACTCAAAAACTCTATTTCTGTAGTTGACAACTTTTTCATAGGACTACAATCCGGTTAGCTAGGTTGCGAGGAAGCCAAAAGGCGTCAGAAAATAACAAAATTAGTCAATTTGGCCTAACTAACTGGATTGTGGTCTTTTGAAAAAGTTGTCAATTACGAAAATGGAGTTCTTGAGTTGATCTATTGATCCACGAAATTTCAGAAAAATCGGATAACTGGAAACCACTTTTTCAAACCCTCAAAGTTGACCCATTTTTACCACTACAGTATGACCATTCCCCCCTATTCCAGGTCTACACGACATTCTCCTCAAAACCGTTCACGACACGGCGTCCTATTTGGGTTTTGGTGTAAAGTGCCGTAACGGAGGACACAAGACTGAAGAGAATACATGTATATGCCCAAAGCATTACAAGGGAAAAGAGTGTGAAATCAAGATTTGTATTAATCATGGAAAGTTGGAGAGGGTGAGGTTTTTCTGGCATCAAATTTGAATTTTCGGGTTGAAAATGATACCAAAATGTAGAGCTTGTTAAGAGCTATAACATGGTGTTGAAAACAGTACTATTGCTTCATTCCCTGTTGCACTGGCTCTCGTTAAACGTAAAATTGTAGGTAGTGTGCACCCTAGTTTTCAAGAGGCGCTACCAAGAAACCGAACAGGAATATCTTATTGCTTTTTATGCCATTTTGTAGATCTTATCAAGATCTACATTTTCGTATAAAATTCGATTAGAAAATCTCAATTTTAAAGGAGGATTCCGGGCAAAAATTTTAATATTGCTTTAAAAGATGCAGATTTTTGCGCTGATTCCGAATATCATAACGAAAACGCTCAAAAATGCCTTCAACCGCTTTAAATAGGCCCCAAAAGTGGCCGTGGCCGAACTTCGCCGAAGTGGCGCGCGCACTCGCAGAACACGCGTCTGAAGTGGGCGGAGTCAGCCAATGAACGCTCTCTAACGCGCGCGCCACTTCGGCGAAGTTCGGCCACGGCCACCGGAGACACCTCCGGGTTTTGGGGGCCTATTTGAAGCGGTTGGAGGCATTTTTGAGCGTTTTCGTTATGATATTCGGAATCAGCGCAAAAATCTGCATCTTTTAAAGCAATAAAAATTTTTGCCCGGAATCCTCCTTTAACCCAAGAAAAGCGGCCGAAAAAGTATACAACACATTTTTCCAGGTCACCATCCCAACAGTCCATCAAATTTGCAAATGCCCCAATCCGGAGTTCATTGCCGGAGAGCACTGTGAAAAAGTGAGATGTGCCAACCATGGAGTATTCCAAGAGCTCCGAAATATTTCCTCTTGGCGATGTGACTGTAAAGGGTCTCGTTTCTATGGTGGAGATTTCTGTGAGAAATTTGTTCTGTCTTCCGGATGGGTTTTCTTGGCTGCGAGTTTTGGAGTCTTTGTAATTGTGGCATTGGTATGCTCGTCGAATTGGTTTAGCAGAAATCGAACGCATCGGAGGTAAGGAATCTTGAGATTTGAAAATGTTCAGAAAAAAATTTCGGAAAAAATTTTTTTTTCGAAATTTTCAAGCACCTGTAACTCTAATACTTATCACCCAATTTTGATGATTTTTGTACTAAAATACTCCGAATTCAATGGTTTCTCTGTTTAGGTTATTTTTTTGGTTAATTTTTAAAAGTACAGTAACCAAAATCAGAAATTCAAAATTTCAAATTTACGAAAAAAAAAATTTTTCAAAATTTTCAAACACAACTAGTAGTTTTTATCCAATTACCATGATTTTTGCACCAAAATATTCCAAATTCAATAGGATTTATTTTATGGTTGATGTCTTGTTGGTTACAGTAACCAAAATCAAAAATTTAAAAATTAAAAAAAAATTTTCGATTTTTTGCTTGAGTACAATATTGATTTTTTGCTTGAGTACAATAATCAGAATTAGAAATTAGAATTTTCAAATTTTCAAAAAAAAGTTTTTTTTTCAAAATTTTCAAACACCCATATCTAATTGTAATAACTTATGTACCAAAATGTTTGAAATTTAAAGGGTTCTCTCTCTGTAGTTAACTTTAAAGTAATGGAAATCAGAAATGTGCTCTAATAAAAAGTTAGTACTGTACTTCGAAACATTACCGGAAAATCCCCCAAAAAACAGAATAGGAATACGGTAGATTACTGTAAAACTATTGTTTGGTTTTGTTACTGATGATATCCGTAAGACTATTTCTCAAACCAGGCATACAGTAGATTACTGTAGAACTGTTGTCTGGAGCCTAGAAAAATAGAGGGCGGAGCCTGAAAACAAATAAGATTTCCAGTTACACGGCAAACCGCTATCCACCATCTGGCGGTCAACCTTCCTCGACCTCTTCCGACCGTCATCGTTCCGGCGGCTCCCGGGACCCATCCAGCCGTCGTGCCACATCTTCTCATCAGAATCCCCGTACCGCTCATCGTTCATCGTCTTCTGATGATTTGATATCGAGTGAACGTCCACATTATAGAAGAGGGGCCCCACTGCCCCCGAACACAGCGAATATGACGCAATATGTGGTGAGGTTGGACACGATTCCGACATTCAATCCGACGATGATTGGTGAGTGTGACATTTCGCAAGTGTGACGTTTCGCAAGTGTGACATTTCGCAACTAGGACATTCCGTTACTATAACATTTCCTAACCTTGACATTTCGCAACCAAATATTTAGCAATTGTGACGTATCGCAACTGTGACATTTTGCAACTATGACTTTCGCAACTTCTAGTTTTCGAAGGTCAAAAGGCACTTTGTGGTATCAATTTTACATGGCTACGCAGCCGGTTCTAGATATTACTTTTTTGAGTCACATTTCGCAACTTTGACGTTTCGCAACTATGACATTTCGCAACTTTCAGGCGGCGTCGAACCAATGAACTCCAACGACCCCCCGTTGCCAGTTGGTCCCCCACCGAGCTACGATCAAGCGATGTCTTCAATCCGAGCGGATCCGCCAAGCTACACCCCGACAGCCGCGAAAAATGATTCATGACACAAAAACATTTATTTTTAGAACATTTTTTTCATTGTAGATACCCCACACTTATCTGTATCATGCCTACGTATAACTATTATTTCTCAAAATCTCAAAATTGTTTGCAATTTTTTCGACGAAAATCCAAAATCCATCCATTTTCGGGTTTTGCTTCCCTTAGAACTTTCAGAATTTTTTTTTCAACGATTTTCAATTTTTCAGTTTCATTTGTCATATCTTTTCTAATAATTCCACACAGTTTTTAATGATGATTTTTTTTCGAAATCTCAGGTGTTGATTATCGATTTTTAGTCGATTTTTCTGCATTCCATTTGTGCTTTGTCTATTTTTTAAAAATTCATAATAAAGATTAATTTTGTAGCTTTTAATTAAAGCCTTACAAATTTTCAAAAAAAAAAATTACAAAATTATCATACAGAAGTAAATATTACTAAATTTTTTGCGATGTTTCCCCTTTAAATTCAAAAAGTGGGCGGAGCCTCGCTGATGGTCAAGCAATTACACAAAAGTGCAAAAAAAAAGATGACCTTACATGAGTCAGAATTACAAAAACTTCTGTTCTTGAGTAAACAGAGAAGGCTGGACACTAATGGCCTTGCCATTCAAACACACATTGCTCTTTTTTTTTCATTTTTTATTTTATTTATGTTTTGCTAATGGGATACTGTAACCTTTTGAAAAAATCGCAAATTTTCGCGCAGTAGTAGGCGGAGCTTAAATTGTGGTTTACAATTAAAATTTGCAGGAAAAACCTTGCGATTTACTTGAATAGACAATACGCTGAAAATTTCAAAAACTTTTATTTATGGGTTACTGTAGTTTAAAGGGACATGGGTGGGATTTCGGAGGAGGTCTCGTGGCGAAAGATTTTAGAATGAGCAATAAATGAAATGTTCGCTTTTTTAGGCAATTTTCTGCTTCAAAGCTCTAATTTTTACTGAAATAATCGTCCCAATTTCAGTGTTTACGAAGATAACAATATTTTTGACATAAAAATCGTTAAAAATCGATTTTCAAACTAATTTTTTCTCATTTATTGGAAAAAAGTGCAGAAATTTTCGGTGATTTGAATGTACCTAATTTCGTTGCTCAAAACGCCGCTAGAATTTTTTTTAACGCGATTTTTCGAAAAATTTCAGTGCAAAAATTCAAAAAAATATCTGCATTTTTGAAAATAATTAGAAAGAAATTTAGTTTGAAAATCGATTTTTAACGATTTTCATAAAAATAAATGTTATTTTTCGTAAATAATAAAATTAGGACTATTATTTGAGTACTTTTTTATATTTTTTCAGGTATTACTGTAATTTAACCCTCAAAAAATGGAACTTTGCCCGAATCCTCCCAAGAACATTCTCATCGTCGACACGATTCGCGAAGTCAAATTCAACATGAAAATGTCGTGTACGATTTGTACGGAAGATTTTGGTAAGTGTCACCTGCACATCTAACTTTTCTATTAGAGATTACGGTAGTTCCAAATTTTCAGACACAAAAGTGCACATTCCAAAAGTCTTGACTTGTGGCCACTCGATATGTCTTAAGTGTCTGCAGACACTTTTGGATGCTGTGTGAGTTTTTTTTTTTTGGAAAAAGGAAAAGTACAGTAATCCAATTCCAGCCAAGTCTCGTATAGTGGAAATGGCGAGGTCTACAGTATGCTGGCGTGCCCAATGTGTCGGGTTAGTTGGGACATTTCGAAAGTGCGAAACTTCGAAAGCAAATAATTTTACAATTAAACTGTTTAATATTTTTTTACAGACCACCATGGAGATTCCTGAACGCAAGGCCGATGGATTCCCGAGCAATTTTCAATTGTTGGGTGAGTGAAAATGCGCTCCATTGTTAATTTTTTTGTGACTCCGCCCATTTTTTGGGCTCCGCGACGATTCGAAAGTGTGACGTTTCGAAAGTGTGACGTTTCGCAAGTGTGACGTTTCGCAAGTGTGTTCAAAAGCAAAACGTTGCAATCGTGAAATATTGCACTTTCGAAATTTCACACTTGCGAAACGTCACACTTGCGAATAGTCATCTTTCGAAACGTCGCGGAGCCTTTTTTGGGGAAACTTTTAGGATTTTTTTGCGGGGTTTTCAAGAGTTTTGAGGTATTATTTTCGAAAACTACTTAGTGGCCTAACTGGGGATTTCTAGGCCATCAAAAATTCTAATTTCAGAAGCAATAGCTCCGTCGGATTCTCGAATCATGGGATGCTCGGTGTGCAAGCTAAACGGATCCGAATCGAGTTTTCATATTTGTCGAGAATGCACAATTCGAGAGCACGGATTTGATATTCATGACATTTTGAAGGAGGAGGTAAGTGTGCTCTATTTGAGAAAAAATCGGTTTTTTTTTGATAATTTGAAACCGCGCTCCATAGATAACTATTTTGCCGTATTTTCAGCCGCCAGTTCACCCGGACACCTACACAATATGCTCGACGTGTGTGCTCAAAGAGCACAATTCTCCAGGACATACTGTAATTGAGTATGTTCCGATTAGAGTGAGTTTTTGTGAAAATAATTGAAAATTTGAAGAAAAATTTTTTTTTTCGAAATTTTTAATTTTTAAATAAATTGCTCAAAAACTTTTGGGATTTTTCGAGCATTGCAAAAGATTAAAGCAAGAATTCAATCATTTTTGCACTCAAATAATTGTCCTAATTTTAGTATTTACGAAAATAACAACATTTTTGCATAAAAATCGTTAAAACTCGAGAAAATCGATTTTCAAGCAATTTTTTTAAAACAAGTTTCAAAAAATGCAGAATTTTTCAATGATTCGAATGCACCTAATATCTCTGCTCAAAACGCCGTAGAAAATTTTTTTGAGCGATTTTTAATTTTTGCAGTGCAAAAAATTTGAAAATCGTCAAAAAAAGAATTTTCCAAAGCGTTTTGAGCACTGAAATTAGGTGCATTCGAATCAGCGAAAAATTCTGCATTTTTTGAAATAGGTAAGAACAAAATTGCTTGAAAATTGATTTTCTCGATTTTTGGCAATTTTTTCTGAAAAAAAAAGTTTTCCGTAAATACTGAAATTTGGAGATTATTTGAGTACAAAAATGCCTGAATTCCTGGTTAAATTTTTGAAAAAGCTCGAAAAATCCCAAAAGTTTGAGAATTTGAATAAAGATGAGCAATTTAATCAAAAATTTAAAAATTCGAAAAAAAAATTTTTTTTTTTTGGAAAATTACTGAATTCCCTTTGCAAAAAACGCGTTAAAAAAACCAGTTTTTTTAAATCTAAAAATGCTTTCATTGCAAATGTGCTCTATTGAGAAAAAAACAATTTTTTTCAAAATTTCATATTTTCCAGCTCGACTATCAGTTCAAAACGAACAAGAAGAGCGTCGATGTGCTCCGAACTCAAATGAACGAGAAATTCTCGGCGGTTCGTCTGATTCTGACGACGATGCCCCAGTTGGTGGCGAAACAAGAGGCGGAAATTCAAAAAATTGTGAACTCCATGGAGAGAGCGAAAAATCGACAGAATTTGGATATGATCTTCGAAAAGTACAAGGCCGAGATGAATGGAGTGAGGAAAAACATTTATTGAAAAAAATGTTTATTAAAAAAAAAATTTTTTCAGATCATCAAAATTCTCGATATCCTTCGCGCGGACGGCGGTCGGCTCAATGAAATGGTCGATCAGAAATTGAAGATTTTGGAGAAGGATAACGAGGAAATCGATCAGAAATACTGTTTCCCGACGAAAGTCGATTTGAAAAGCGTGTTGAAGACTTCGGATGACGTTGTGGAGCTTCCAGAAGACGTCAAGGATTCTGGAAGAATTCAGAAGTGCACTGAGTGGATTCAGAAGACGTTGGAGTCGCAGAAAGTTTTCGACGATCAAAACGGACGTCATCAGATTCTTGTGCTTCTTGGCTTCGTCGTTGTCTTCGGAATTTTCCAAATTTTCAAATTTATTTTTTGAAATTTTCTACTATGTTTTTGTTCATTTTTAAATCAATGTAATCAATAATAAAGCCAAAACTCGAATTAAAAACTTCAAAAAAAAATGTTTTGATCTACCTGCCAAAACGTTTTGCGCGGTCATACAGCTCTAAGAGCTTTTATACTGGTCAAAAGGGCGGAGCTTAATACATAAGAATTTAATAAAGTAAGTGGAAGAAGAAAGTGATGTGGGGAAATGGAATGTCGTGGGAGAAGAATGTGAGAGATAACAATAATACAATATTGAAAGAGCCAGGGAAAGTACAATAGAGCTCAGAAGAGCATTTATCATAAAAAAATAAATAAAACTTCAAAAAATAATTAAATTTTCAGAAGTAACGTTCCGATGCGCAGTTCCTCTCCAGATGATCTCACTTTGCGGTGAGCGTATTCTCGCTGCAGTCCGCAACGTGCACCGCATCCTACAACAACTTCCGGCTCCGACTCCTGACTTTCCATTTTTCTCATTTTTTTCTACTTTCATTTGCATATCATAAATTTTTTTCCAGTCTATTATCCAAGTGCTATCATATAGGAAAACACCGCTTCTCATTCTTGGACTACCTTCAAGATTGCGACTTTCACTGTTTTTTTCTCGATTAGTGAGAAAACACAAAAGCCTTACAAGGGTCTTACGCGAAGTTTTGAGTTGAACTGTTTTCAAGTTTGGTCCTGGACCACATTGACCCTGAAAAGCTCAACTCTGAATAATATATAGCAAAATGTTCACGTAACTCGAACAGGCGAAGATGCGCAGGTAAAGCCTGCCAGACTTGAACTATATAAATATTAGGCTGATAAAAAGCAGGCAGCCCTTGCACCACTGCACTTGACACAATGGAAGAGGCGGGAAAGCTAAAAAATTTGAAAATACACTGCGACCTAGAAAAAATTATCTTTACCGCCTCTTCCATCGTGGCGAGTGCAGGGCTGTCATAATTGAGTCGCTGTGCAGCAAATATCGCGCAACGTGACCCGCGACGCATCCCACCCACAGCAATTCACGGTGTTATTCAAATCATGTACCCTTATGTAACCCCGTTCTTACCTTATCGATTTTCTCGTTTCTCCTTCTCGCATTGCACTCTGTCATCGTCTTTTATTAGCGATGTCAATTTGTGCCGAAACTCTTATTTATCCTATCTGATTCCTATAAATGTGGTCATGTTTTCAGATTGAGACAATCAGTGTGCAGTCTCGAAAATTTTTTTTTCGAGAAATGCCAAAACGAAAAATTTTTCGAGAAATTCTCGAAAAATTTTTTTCGAAAATTTTCGAAAAATTCCTCGAAAAATTTTGGCAAACACTCTTTGACTACACTACTCTTTGACTACACCTACTCTTTGACTCCACTTTCTCTTTGACTACACTTGCTCTTTGACTACACTTTTCTCTTTGACTACACATGTCTCTTTGACTACACTTGCTCTTTGACTACACTTTTTCTCTTTGACTACACTTTTCTGAAAAAAATGTGCCAATTCTGAGGTTCATTCGAAAAATCAGGCTTAGAAAACACCTTGTCAGTAAGCTTCGCACGTAATAGAACACTTCAAAACCTTTCTAAGCCTGAATTTCAGACGAACGAGTGGTTTGATGTCTTGATAGGTGTAGTCAAAGAGAAAAAGTGTAGTCAAAGAGCAAGTGTAGTCAAAGAGACAAGTGTAGTCAAAGAGAAAAGTGTAGTCAAAGAGCAAGTGTAGTCAAAGAGAAAGTGTAGTCAAAGAGTAGGTGTAGTCAAAGAGTAGTGTAGTCAAAGAGTGTTTGCCAAAAATTTTTCGAAAAATTTTTCGAGAAATTTTTCGAAAAATTTCTCGAGGAATCGATGGTAAACAACGCGCACTAAAATGGTAAACAACGCGCACTTTTAACATGGTAAACAAGTAAACAACGATGGTAAACATAAACAACATAAACAACGATGGTAAACAACGCGCACTTTTTCGAAAATTTTCGAAAAATTTTCGAAAAATATTCCGAAAAAAATTTTTCGAAAAATTTTTCGAAAATTCTTCGAGAAATTTTTCGAGAAAAATTTTTCGAAAATTCCTCGAAAATTTTTCGAAAATTTTTCGAGAAATTTTTCGAAAAATTTTTCGAAACCGTTTCGACAACGCACACTGGAGACAATGGACCTTCTTAAGCTTCCACTCATCATCCAAGCGGAAATATTCAAAATGATGCCGTTGTACGATTTCATTAACATCACAAAGTGCTCCAAAAAATTTGAGACGCATGTCAGAATGATTCAAAAACGCCGATTCAAAATGAATTGGTATATCAGATATTTCTGTTATAAAGAATCTACAGTGGCAGTCATACCCAGTGAGAATCGATCGGTATATTTGATGACAATTGAACCGATTTCCGATATTGGCGATAAGAAACACGAATTGACAACAATCAATAGTTTTGGCGAGCAACTTCAGTGTTGGTGAGTTTTTAAAGTTTCCATGTCAGGTGGCACAATGATTCACGGCCTCCTACCGATCGACGTATACCCATACGCCGTTAAAAAATCCAACATGTCAGATTTGGATGATTTTTTTGCTGAGATGCTGCACAGATGATAACAAACATATTCCCGGAGCCTATCGAATTTTTTGGTATTATGTTTGTGAGACCCAAGATTACCATCCACCAAAAGTCGGCTCGACAATTAAAATTTTGTAAATAAAAATGTTTCTATTGCGATTTGAGCATCGATATTAGGTGCATTCGAATCAGGGAAAAATTCTACCTTCATTAAAATAGGTTAGAAATAGTGTAAGTTGACGTTTTGAGCATCGATTTTCTCAAGTGATGGGACAGCAAAAATTTAATTTTTCTGAAATTCCTGTAAAATGAAGCTATAGATAGTGTAAGCAATTTCTGATATGCCAACTGTTCTATTTCGGTTTATTTCCGTCCGAAAATTGGTCCAAAATAAGAAATGTCGTAAGGTATGACACATTGTACGCATACACCACAACTGACACGCTCACGCAAAAATGCACGATTTTCTCCCAGAATTTCCCTCGAGAAAGTGCTGTCCCGTCACCTTTAACGATTTTTGTGCAAAAATATTGTTGTTTTCGTAAATAATGGAATTGGGACGATCATTTGAGAATTAAAAAAATGACTGTAATCCTACTTTAAATTACACAATTTTTTTCAGTCTTCCAACTTCCTCAAACTGCCTAACCGTTTATTCTGACGACCCAAAGTCTACAATTCAAAAAATTCACAAATTCTTTTTCAATTTCTTTGGTACAACCATAAGATATGATATGAGCGGAGCAGGTGAAAACAATTACATTTCACTATTGAACCACATTTCGAATTCGGACATTTGCTTTTACTCAGCTGAAAATTTGGCTGAGATCTTGGAAAATTACCTAGAAATCAACCCGAAGCAAAAGTACTTGGCGCTGGTCACTCCAATCGGTTCGAATTTCGAAACAAGTTCAAAATTGGCGGAAACTCAAAATTTGAAAATCCTCTCAGGGGGAGCAGATGCTGGAGAATTGTTGAGAAGATTCAATGGGATTCAGTTGATTGTGGAATATTGTGAAATGAAACTACCGACGTCTTGGACTTTTTGAAGACGTGGGAGGAGGAATCTGAAGAAAACGGAAAATATGGAAACTTGGAACTTGTGAATATCACATTGGAGAAAATTTGGACACTTCGGGAACCTGTTTTTCTGGATGTCGAGCGAATTTTGAGGGAATCCAATACGAGGAGTTTTACTGAATTGGAACAAGTCAAGGAGCAACTGGTTTTGGGTTTTTGGCAAAGGCAAGTTTTTAAGTTTTGACTAAAATCATTACAATTATTGAAATCGTATGTATAGTAATCAATACGGTTCAATACAGAGATGAGCGGAATTCCGCCTTTCGCCGAAAATCGGAAAAATTAGGCGGAAAGCGGAATTTCAATTTTTATCAGACGCTAAAAAAACAGGGATTTTTCGGTTAATTCATGCTCACAGGGTAGCAGCGCGGTTTATCGAGAAAGCGCGCTCTGTCGCACGGCCAAGCCAAGACACGGTGAGTTTTTCACTACGTCCAACTTGGAAAAGAAGCAAATTCAGTTGATCGCAATTTTGGAAAGAAATAGGCGGAGCCAACGAATCAGCGCAACGAAATTAGCGCCGTAGCCAATCAACACTTGGGGACTCGATTTTAGCGTGGCCTAGGATTTTAAAACTTCGGCCATCTCAATTTTGCATGCCTAAAACCGGTTTTTTTAGTATCGTGTCCGGTTTTTCCTGGCGATTCCTTTTAACCACCCATAATTCAAAAAATTTAGAAAAAAATGGCGAATTTTTTTTCAAAATCGTAGAAATTCAATTCGAGCAATTTGCTGTCAAAGTTTAAAAAGGCAGGTGGCAGAAAAATTAACACTGAATTTTGTGGCCGCGGCCGAACTTTTCCGAGCTCTTCCAGCGGCCAGCGTAGTGAAAAACTCACCGTGCAAGAGAGAGAGAGAGAGAGACGCAGACAGCATGCGGTTTCCCGCCAAATTCAAATTTTGTGAAGTTTCTCGTAGGAAAAACAAAATTCAGTCGCTACGCAGCGAATATGTCGCACCTGACACGCGACGCATCCCGCATGCGAACATTTTTGGTGGCAATTCAGATCATGTACCGCGCTGCGACCCTGTGCATGCTTGAAACCCTAAAATTAAGTGAAACAGCAGCAAGAATGTCCCTTTAAGCAGGAAAATTGGATTAAAAGTAGGCGAAATTCCGGACCAAAAGCTGACCAAGGTCCGACCTAAAGTCGAACTACAGGAAAAAAATGAGCGGGAAAGCTCACAATTTTGAATTTTCTTATTTTTTTGCAGAACTCAAATCAGTTGGGCAAAATGTGAGTACACTTCCACTACAAACTACATCGTCAGAAAATCAGATGGACACGTAGCATCTGTAAATAACACGAGAGACTCGTTCACTTTTGTAAATTGAAATATGACAGAGAAGGATTTTTTGGATAAAATAACCAACAATAATTGGAGAATCGGACCAACTCCGGGACAGCGAAAACCTTGTTATTGAATTCTTGTTGTTTTTGAGAAAATTAGGTTGTGGCGTGAAATGTACTAACCCTCTACGTGGAAGATCTACGTGGCGATAAGAACTGCCTATAAAAGCCTATTGAACTCAGTGTAAATTGGTTCTCTCTTATGTAAATAAATGAGATTTACTCTCCTTCTCGAGGCCACCATAGGGACATAACAGTGGCGATCAGGATGAGATGGTGGATCGCGGAATGCTGGATCCAACGAACAAATGTCTGGTGTGCTTGGTGAGGAAGGAGGAGGACCCCGGTGTTGGGCACCGTAAGTAAGGCGTCGTGGAAGAGATCTTGGAATTCGATGTTCGGAGAGGCTGTTGGAGCCCTGGATGGAGGGACTTCTGCGGAAGGTAGAACTGGTCTACGCTTCCCGACTGCAGCAACGGTTGGCTCGGATGGATGGATTCGCAAGTATGGTATGGACACCCGATGCGCTCGTTGCGTTTGAGATGGAGATCACGTCAAAATCGAGGCAACGACGACTATGAGATGGCTCTGGTCAAAAAGGAATGCTGTGGAGTCTAAGCAGCGGCTGTCGTGGTACTTCGTGGAAGGATGCGACAGTAGACAAACAACTTCTTTAAGAAGGGGAGGTGTTGTGGCGTGAAATGTACTAACCCTCTACGTGGAAGATCTACGTGGCGATAAGAACTGCCTATAAAAGCCTATTGAACTCAGTGTAAATTGGTTCTCTCTTATGTAAATAAATGAGATTTACTCTCTTCCTCGTGGCCACCATAGGGACATAACACGGACCAACTCCGGGACAGCGAAAACCTTGTTATTGAATTCTTGTTGTTTTTGAGAAAATTACCTCTTAGGGAATGGGCTCAGAAAGTGCTGCACTGTATTGAGAGGCATTCTTCCCCATAATTTAAGAAAAATTGCTTTCGAAACGTCACACTTGCGAAATGTCTGCTTTCGAAATGTCGTCTAGTCTTTCAAAATAATTCCCCTAGTTTTGAACATTGTATTATTCCAATCTCTGTAAATGAGAGTCCCGGCTTAACTTCCCTGATTTTTCGGCTGCCATATCTCGGCACGAAAATGCTACCGTAATCTATTAAAATTTAAAGGAACATACCCTGTTTTTCAGGTCAATTTTTTATTTGTCCTGTTTTTCGAACGAGTTTCAACAAATTTCGCAGTGAAATGTTATTTTTTGTTCCGAAAATCATATTTCGCTACGAAATTTGTTGAAAAAACATGACAAACTAAAAAATTGACCTGAAAATCAGGGTATGTTCCTTTAAATCTAAACAGATTACGGTCGCCTTTTCGTGCTGAGATATCGCAGCCGAAAAATCAGGGAAGTTCAGCCGTGACTCTCATTTACAGAGATTGGCATTATATCTTTTTCCGAATTATGGAAAGATTACTGTATTTGTTTATTTTATGAAATTCTTTAATAAACTTTTTTGCATAAATTTAATTTATTTTATTTATACGACTTCGGGAATTGTGAATAAATAAAACAAACGATAAAACACAAGTGATAAAATAAGTGATTGAATACACTTGGCAAATACTCATGTGCTACCATTAAAGTTTGGCTCTATTGTGTAAGGGATAGAATATCCCTTATTAGGTATCTGTAATTAGATTACAAATACGGTTATACAGGTTCTAGAACTCTCTAGTTTGCTCTAGGCTTCTCCTTTGATCGATGACGCATACGATCGCCTCTGGGATCAAAGGAGGAAATTCCTTCATCTGTCCAGGACAGAAGTCTCGCGCTCCGCGGCTCACACGCTCTCTCTCTATCCACCCTCAATAAGACATTCTTTCAGATGCCGACAGTCTCCTGACCCAGTCCTTGGCCGTCTCGATTCTCCCAGAAGACAACACTCCTGCTCCAACCCCCGCATCAACACCCACGGAATCCGGGACGCCAGTTTCTCATCTCTCCATCGTCCCTCACATTTTCAACCCCATTATTATGCTCCACAATCCGTTCCCAAGTCCCGCCCCCTTACCCTATAAAAGTCCTCCAACACGACGAATCGAGGCTCGGATCTATCTTCTTTTAAATTTATGCTATTATTCGTGATTCTTTGCTTCATCTCCTTGGGACTATTCCCCTTTTGTACTCCTCTTCTGTGTCGCCGTTTCGTGAGTCAGTAATAAATCTATATTTATCGATACGACTAAGTGTTAGGTGTTGGCATTCCAGAAGGGAGGCCCAGCAAGCTTTTAATATTGGCAGAAAAATGCTTCGAAAATATGAAACAAGGACTTCTGGGCATCCTCCTTAAAAATTAGCGGTTGCGGAATTCGGCTTGATACTGTATTTATTCACCAGGAAGTCATCGTGCAGGTTCTTCTCCTAACTAGGGGACCTTTATCAAAAACAGTCATAGAATTTTTTCTAAATTTGATCGTTGATAGTTTTGATGACGGGTTTTCGAATGACCTATATGGCTAACTGCTAAGATTCCTGGAAGTAACTGAAATTTTGCTCTGAAAAATGCACCATTTTGTGACGGAAAAAAGCTTCCCTTGCGAAGCTTTTTAAATCAGCTTACAAGGCCTTGTAAGCTGATTGAAAAAGTTTCCCTTCTAAGCTGAACGTATCTCTATAATTTCTTAGGCTTAGTAAAGTTCCGAGGTGATGTGATATTTCCCTGTGCTGTTTTGTAGGCCTGGTAAACGCTTCATCCTTGATTGTCTGTAGCTTAACTCCAGTTTTGAATAACATTGCCTCCCATGCTAATCCGGGAGATGTATAGTACCAATATGGATCTAACTTATATTCTTTAAGAGACACATTTCAGAAAGTTTCAAAAACATCAGCTAATAGTAACACATAAAGTGAGGCTTTCAGATGCCAGAGAAAGTATTATTCAGAAAAAGCAACAATCACTTTCATATTTTTCGTAGGAAAACTGGAAACTGCTTGAATAAGACTCTGAGTTGTTTCTCAACTGGATATCTCCTAGATAGTCGTTTTTGAATTCAGAATGAAAAACTGAAAGAATGCTTTTAAATTGAAAGAAATGTATGTGATGTGCATTTTCTGTACTCAGGAACTACGGTTTCTCCGAAAAAATGAAAAATCGATCGAAATTGAACATTTGGAACTTAAAGGCTTACATGAGCCAGGCTCATCGATAGCTTTTCAAAAAAAATTGCATTTCTAGAGAGGGCTTCCCGAGCCTTCTGATTTTTCACGTCAGTTTCTGATGAGTCTCTAATTAGCCTCTTTCATTTCTTCGAAAATTTATAATTTAGAAATGAGCCTGTATGAGCTTTGACGTGAACTTGGAAATGAGCTTCATGAGCCTGTCTCACAGGAGGCTCACATAAGCCTAGGCTTAAATTCGAGCTCAATTCGGAACCTTATTTGGGACCACTCTTTGCATTTGGGACCATTCTACGGCAATAGAGCCAAATTTTCTACTTTTTTTTCACTAAATTTTCTCTGCGAGACTGCACCTCACGGGGTTGCAACGCGGGACATCGAGAAAGGGCGCTCTGTTGCGCGGCGACACGCGACGCATCGCGCGGCGATACGCGACCCCAATCAGAGAAGTTACGGTGTCATTCGGACCATGTACCCGTTTGTTTTCTTAACTTGATCGATTTTCTCGTTTACCTTCTCGCATTGCACTCTGTCATCGTATTCTTTTGGCTGTGCCAATTTGTGTCGAAAACGTTTATTTTTCCTATCTGATTCCTATAAATGTGATTATGTTTTCAGATTGAGACAATGAATCTTCTAAATCTCCCACTTCTTATCCAAGCGGAAATATTCAAAATGATGCCGTTGTACGATTTCATTAACATCACAAAGTGCTCCAAAAAATTCGAAACGCATATCAGAATGGTTCAAAAACGCCGATTCAGACGAAACTGGTTTATCATATATTCCTATAATAATGAATCTACATTGGCAGTCATATCCAGTGAGAATCAATCGGTATATTTGATGAAAATTGAGCCGATTTCCGATATTGGCAATAAGAAACACAAACTGACAACGATCAATAGTTTTGGAGAGCAACTTCAGTGTCGGTGAGTTTTTAAAGTTTCCATGTCAGGTGGCACAATGATTCACGGCCTCCAGCAGATTAAATTTTTTTTTGCGAAAAATACGGTCAACAATCCTTTTTCGTTTCTCACATGTAATGTACCCCAATTGTCCCCCGGGGATTTGGCTGAAAGTAGGCTCATTAAAACAAGCTCAAAAAGTTATTTAAGAACGCGAAACCTTTTTTGCCACAGTTTGATACTTTTTCTGAAAATCGACTTTTTAATAAAAATTTCGAAATTTCGAAAATTCAATTTTAAATGATCACAGTTTTGTTCAAACTTGTTCAAATTGGATAAACTAAAATGTGTTTTGTAGCTGAAAAAATGAAATTTTGGAGATCATTACAAACAATTTTTTGTACTTTGTGATACCCCACTTATGACCCCAAATGCAATGTTGCTCCATTGCAACAAAATGCATAGCGAGACTTTGACGGTCGAAATTTGTTTAAAACTATGTTTTTAAATTTTGCATAAGTAGTAATTTTAACATGCTTAATCGTTTGAAAAAAAAAAAAAACGGAAAATATGGAAACTTGGAACTTGTGAATATCACATTGGAGAAAATTTGGACACTTCGGGAACCTGTTTTTCTGGATGTCGAGCGAATTTTGAGGGAATCCAATACGAGGAGTTTTACTGAATTGGAACAAGCCAAGGAGCAACTGGTTTTGGGTTTTTGGAAAAGGCAAGTTTTTAAGTTTTGACTAAAATCATTACAATTATTGAAATCATATCGATAGTAATCAACACGGTTCAATACAGAGATGAGCGGAATTCCGCCTTTCGCCGAAAATCGGAAAAATTAGGCGGAAAGCGGAACTTCAATTTTTATCAGACGCTAAAAAAAACAGTGATTTTTCGGTTAATTCATGCTCACAGGGTAGCAGCGCGGTTTATCGAGAAAGCGCGCTCTGTCGCACGGCCAAGCCAAGAGAGAGAGAGAGAGAGAGAGAGAGAGAGAGAGAGAGAGACGCAGACAGCATGCGGTTTCCCGCCAAATTCAAATTTTGTGAAGTTTCTCGTAGGAAAAACAAAATTCAGTCGCTACGCAGAGAATATGTCGCACCTGACACGCGACGCGTGGCAATTCAAATCATGTACCGCGCTGCGACCCTGTGCATGCTTGAAACCCTAAAATTAAGTGAAACAGCAGCAAGAATGAGTCTTTAAGAAGGAAAATTGGAATAAAAATAGGCGAAATTCCGGACCAAAAGCTGACCAAGGTCCGGCCTAAAGTCGAACTACAGGAGAAAAAAAGCGGGAAAGCTCACAATTTTTAATTTTCTTATTTATTGCAGAACTCAAATCAGTTGGGCAAAATGTGAGCACACTTCCACTACAAACTACATCGTCAGAAAATCAGATGGACACGTAGCATCTGTAAATATCACGAGAGACTCGTTCACTTTTGTAAATTGGAAAATGACAGAGAAGGATTTTTTGGAAAAAATTACCAACAATAATTGGAAAATCGGTCCAACTCCGGGACAGTGGAAACGTTGTTATTGAATTTGTGTGGTTTCTGGAATTTTCCAAATTTTCAAACTAATTTTTTGAGATTTTCTACTATGTTTTTGTTTATTTTAATATCAATGTAATCAATAATAAAGCCGAAACACTCGAATAAAAAATTAAATAAAAAAAAAATTTTTTCAAAAATTTTCCTGAATTTTTCTTGAAGCTTCATTAAGTACTATTCTTTTTGTTCACTTAAAAATCAAAGTAATCAATGATAAAGCCAAAACTCGAATTAAAAACTTTGAAAAAAAAAATTTTTTTCAGCCAAAATTTTTCAAAAATTTTGACCTACCCGCCAAAACTTTTGCGCGCCAATTCCACTCTTTCATTTTCGCAAAAATCCCTCATTTCTCTCTCATTCTTGTCCCGAATTCCGCCTCCACAATGCTCAACTTCAAAAGTAGCACATCTGTACACCCCCGTATACGCACACCGACGTGTCAAGTGTGTCTTGAGGCATTTGGTAGGTTTTTGGGGCTCTTAGTTTTATTTTTTGGGTTTTTTAATGAAAAAATCGTAATTTTTATGTTAAAAAACCCTGAAACCCCGGTTTTTCCAACGAAAATTCGCTGAAAAATCAAAGAATTCGTTGAGAAAATTCAAACGCGGGCGGTGTCGATTTACGCTAAACAGGGCGCAATGGGGGATTTCGGAGTGTTGTTGCGAAAATTTTAGGATCAATTTTTCATTTTTCAGCGATTTTTAATGGATTTTTGGCGTTTTTTTCGAGGGTTTTTCATGGTTTTTTGGGGTTTTTAGATAAAAATTCAAAAGTTTAGCTGTTGGAAATAGTGAAAACATTGAAAATTGACCAAAAAATGATGAAAAATGGGGATTTTTAGGTACAAAATTTTTTAGGTTTTGAGAATTGTTTTAAAGCTTTTTTTGGTGTTTTTTTGGCGTTTTCCACACTGAGAAGAAGTCGTAGAAATCGGTTTTCGGTCGGATTTCCGATTTTTAGACGATTTTTAAAAAAATTCAGTGTTTTCCCATCCTGAAAGTGTCAAAAATTTTCCCATTTTTCAGACAGTAAACGACACGTGCCAAAAATACTGCAATGCGCGCACACCGTGTGCGAATCGTGTGTCACACAGCTCGAAGAGCAAGGGCGACGGCTGAACACCAGTTTCGACCCGAATCAAGTCACAATTACATGTCCAGTGTGTAGGGTGAGTCAGGAGGCTGAAAAATGGGAAAAAACGGGATAATGGAGCTCTTGGATGGTCTAAAAATGCTTCAAGTTGTCTAAAAATGATCCAAATTGTCTAAAAATGCTCAAAATTGTCTAAAAATGCTCCAATTTGTCTCAAAATGCACCGATTTGTCTAAAAATGCTCAAAATTGTCTAAAAATGCTCCAAACGGTCTAAAAATGCTCCAAATTGTTGAAAAATTCATTAATTTGTCGAAAATGCTCCAAACTGTCTAAAAATGCTCCAAATTGGCTTAAAATGTCTGCCCCGATTTGTCTAAAAATGCTCCAAAGTGTCAAAAAATGTCCCAAGCAGTCTAAAAATGCTCCAAATCGTCTAAAAATGCTCAAAATTATCTTAAAATGCTCCAAATTGCCTAAAATGCTCCAAATTCTCTAAAAATGCCCCAAACAGTCTAAAAATGCTCCAAATTGTCTAAAAATGCTCCAAATTATCTTAAAATGCTCCAAATTATCTTAAAATGCTCCAAATTGGCTAAAAATGCCCCGATTTGTCTAAAAATGCTCCAAGCAGTCTAAGAAATCCTCGAATTTGGAAAAAATGCTCCGAATTGTCTAAAAATGCTCCAAATTGTCTAAAAATCCTCGAATTTGGCGAAAAATGCTCCAAACAGTCTAAAAATGCTCCAAGCAGTCTAAAAATGCTCCAAATTGTCTAAAAATGCTCCAAATTGTCTAAAAATGCTCCAAATTGTCTAAAAATGCTCCAAATTTTTCCAGACAATAACCCACACGACACGCTGCTGCATTCGAACCAATTATCAGCTAATAGACGTCGTCGAGACGTTCACCATGGAATCCACACATAATATAGCATTCATCAATTGCATCGGCTGCGAGATGATCTATCATGAGAAGGAGTGAGTTTGGAGTGAAAAAATGCGGAAATTTGAGCAAAAATGCCGGTTTTAATGCCATTTCCCAGCTAAAAATCGATTTTTCAAGCTTTAAAAGCCTTAAAAATGGTCCAAAACCTCGAAACTTGAGCCTACTAACCTTAAAATCCCCACTTTCAGCATGAACATTTGCTCGACGTGTTCACCAATCAACGAGGCCACATCAGCCGAGTACCTCGTTCGCAGCGGGACGAGTCTTCACAGCTTCGCCCTGTGCTCCACGTGCCTTCTCAACAAACATCTCGCGAAACGACACAAATTTGTTCATTTGCAACCGCTGCGCATCGAAATGCAACGAGAGGAGAATGTGAGGAGAATAACGGTGGCACAGGAGAAATTGGCCGATGTTCAGGTGAGGAAATCGCGAAAACTAAGAGAAAAGCTGCCTGAATTGACTGCAAATAAATCCAAAACGTCTAAAAATGCTCGAAATCGAGGAAAATTGACCAAAATCCCTCAAAAATTACCCAAAATCAATCCAGATCCATAAATTTTTCAACTGCTCGAATCTAGGCGAAATTGGCCTGAATTTGGTCAAAATTGAGCTAAAAGGCTTTGAAAATGACCCAAAACAGTCCCAGAATGCCTGAAAAACCTTCTAAATTGGCCAAAATTGGTCAAAAATGATACAAAATCAATCCAAATCCATCATTTTTACAAATGATATACTCTATTCGAATTTGGCGAAAACTTGCTCAAAACGGTCCAAATTTGACAAAAATTAAGCTCGAAGGCTTCTAAAATAGTCCCAACATTACGAGAATGCGCTCAAAAAGTGTCCAAATTGAAGAAAATTGGTTAAAATCCGTCAAAGGTGATCCAGAATCAATCAAAATCCATTTTCAGAATTTTAGTGAACTTGACCTAAATTTGCTCTGAAAGGACCAAATTCGACCAAAATTGAGTCAGACAGCTGAAAAACTCGTCAAAAATGACCCAAAATGAGCTCAAAATGATCCAAAAACCCTCAAAAAGTCTTCAAATTGATGATAAATGGCCAAGAAATTCGAAAACGTCGTAATTGTTGATTTTGGAATATTTTTGCCGGATTTTGACTCAAAATATTTCAAAAATGACCCGAAATCAATCCAAATCCTTTTTCCCCAAAGTCTGGGCTACACTGGCTCAAAAATGGTCAGAAATGACCCAAAATAATCCCAGAATACTCAAAAACCCCCTCAAAACTGTTCCAAATTGATGAAAATTTCTCAAAATCCATCTTTTTTTTTCAGAATCGCTTCCGCGAACAACTAGAGAAAACGATAAACCAATGGTTGGTGTGGGGAGGGAATCACGAGAGGAACATGACACGATTCCGTGCGGCAACGAGCAGCTTCCAGCAGAAGATTATGTTCGAAAAGTTCACCGAGGAGATTTCCAAGAAGACTGAGCAAATTGAGAAGCTCGCTAAGGTGAGCGATGGAGAGAAAAAAATGAAGCTAGAAATGTTGAAAATTCGTTTAAGACCGATTTCAGCTGCAAAATCGCTGAAAAATCACTGAAATTGAGCCAAAAGCAGCCTAGAAATGTTAAAATTCATCAAGAATTGGTCAAATTTTATCACTATCGTTCCGAATCTCAAAAATTGGGGGTCGCCTTTTTTTGAGCCAAAAAAAAATATCAAAATTTCAGTTTGCGGTCGAAAAAAGGAAAAATTGGCCAAAAACCATAAAACCCACCGAATTTTTCGTCAAAAATTGATAATTTTGATGCCCAATTTTCCAAAAATTATCTACACCAAAAATTGAGCATTTCAGGGGAATTTGATCGTCGAAATTCGGTTTTGATTAAGAAAATTGAGTAAAATTGAGCTCTATATGCTCAAAATCGAGTAAAAATTCTCAAAGGTGCTCAAAGACTGACGGAGACCATTCTAGCCCGATTTTCAGCATTTTGGACTCAAATTTTTGCACAAAATCGTCATTTTTAGCTCCAGATTCAATTTCGCTGGCTCAGAATGCTCCGTGTTTAGCTTGGAGCATTTTGAGCCAGTAAAAACGATTCTGAAGCTATTTTTGGCTGAATTTTAGTGATTTTCAGCGATTTTGCAGCTAAAATCAGTCTGTATTAGCGATTTTCCTAAGTTTTCAAGCCAATTTTCCCTCTCAATTTTTCAATTTAAGAGTCCGACGCTCAAAGTCCCCCTGAAATGCTCCATCTTTGGTTTAGAGCATTTTATGTGATTTTTGGCCAAATTTTTTCCAAGTTACCCTGATTTCTGAATTTCGAAATATCGGCTTTCAAAACTTTGCACTTTCGAAACGTCATACTTGCGAAATGTCGCGGAGCCGAAAATCCTCTCAAAAATGCACCAGAATCCTTTTTTTTGCAGCACGTTCAATTGTGGAGCGACGAAATGGAAAAGGACATGTCGGACGTTCAAGACTCATCGGTAGTAGGAGTCGGAGCATTTTCGAACACTTCTGGAGCCCAAGAGCCGCCTGCTCCTCAACAAGCACCACCACAACGTCCATTCCGTCCAGCCACACCGCTCAACCCTCATCATCAGGACGCTATGGTCTACTATTTTGAGGAATAGAAGAAGACGGACGATTTTTCAAATTTTAAATTTATTTGCCTCGCACATCTATCCCAGTTTTTCCGCAATTTTTTCTTACCCAAATTTAATAATTTTCAAAATGAGCCAAGCCGAATGAATCACTACTAGAGATTTCAATTATTTTATTAGGGTTTTTTTTAAGTGAATCGAGATCGTCTTAAGACACAAATTATACAATTAGAAATAAGTTAGGTGGTGGCCTAGAAGAATCCTCGGCCATTAAATACGATTAATTGTGAATGGACCCATTTGCCTTGCACTGTACATTCTTCTTGTTCGAATCACTCCAAATGTTGAGAGCCGCCTTGTAGGCGTCGGCCTTCTTGCACCACTCGCGTTGGCACGAGCGATACTCGGCGACGCTGGTCGGGCGAGCGCAGTTTTCTGAAAAAAAAAAAACAAAATTTCTAGACCATTTTTCAGATAAGTGTCAATGGAGCGCGTTTGTCCACTTTTTTTAATAAAAATTTGTGCGAAATTTGAGTTCAAAAGGTGAAAAATTGGAGTTTCTAGGCCATTTTTACCAAATATTGGCAATGGAGCGCACTTTGGGATGGAAAAATTTATTTTTGGGTGAAATTTGAATTTTTAGAATTCAAAAATTTCAACAAAATTTTTTTTGACAGTTTCGAAAAAATTTTTTTTTGAGTATTTTAGGCGATTTTTAGCCTATCCAGTCCATATTAGGCCAAGATTATCAATGGAGCGCATTTTCTGACTTTTCGGTCGTTTTGGACAGAATTTATTTTTTGATTCTTTTCGTTTTGAAATTTTTGAGTTTATTTCGACCACTTTAGGCCATTGTTGACAGTCGTAAGCCATACTAGACTGAAATTCTCAATGGAGCGCACTTTCTATTTTTCAGTGAGTTTTGGAAGGAAATTAGATTTTTTCTCAAAAACAAATAAATAAATTCTCAGAAAAATTTTTCGACCGTTTTAGACCATTTTTGGGCTCTTTTGAGCCATTTTAGCCGAGCATTATCAATGGAGCGCGCTTTCTGAAAATTCGGAGATTTTGGAAAAAGTAAAAAATTTGAGAATTTTTAGTTTAAAAGTGAAAAAATTTTGAGATTTTTTTGTTAAAAATGAAATTTTTTTTGTTGAGATTTTTAGACGGTGTTTGGCCCTTTTGCGCCAAATTAGACTGAGATTCTCAATGGAGCGCATTTTCTGACCCTTCCACTTACCATGAACCACAACCCTCGATCTCATGAGAATCACGCCGTTCCTCGTACACTCATAAGTCCCCGCATCCTCCTGATCGACATCCAAAATCACCAACGAGTCCCCAGTGACCATAAGACGGTCCCCGGAATCCAAGTCCCGCCCATCTTTTTGCCAGACTCCGCCCACTGCGCCACGGATTCGAATGCCGTCGCCAAGATAGACGTCTTTCACTTGAAGCTTCTCAACGGCACTACATTCTGGAGAGATTCGACCCGCCCAGGAACTCGAAATCCATCCCACTGACTTTTCGTTGGTTTTGGTTTTGAGGGCGCATCTGGAATTGATTGTTTCGATGGAGCGCATTTGCAACCGGGAATTTGGATTTTGAGAAACCATGACGTGTACTCAATTGAAAGCGCTTGATTTGCTGAGTAGAATGGTCTAATTATCATAAGATTTAGTCAAAAACTCAGCGAGTTATGAGGGAATTAGCATTGGAGCGCAGTTTCTGACCTAATTCAAATCTTAAAGTGTTTATACTCATTCGAAAGCTCTCGTAGGTCCAAATCGAATGGTTTAGTTTTCAAATGTCCTGGACGAAAATTGACCGAGTTTTGCGCGAATTCGCATCAGAGCGCGTTTGCTGATTTTCAACAAATTTTGGAATATTTGCGTATTTATACTTATTTGAAAGCTCTTGATGAGATGAGTTCAACGGTACAAAAATCACATTTTTTGGAGCAATATTAACCGAGTTAGGAGCAAGTTAGCATTGGAGCGCGTTTGCTGATTTTCAAGAATCTTTGGTATCTTTGCATGATTATACTTTGCTCGAAGCTCTTGACGAGCTGAGTACAAAAGGAAATGTTTCACACGTATTGCAAAAATACTAACCGAATTAGAGTCAGGTTTGTAAACGCGCTCCAATGCAAATTCTATCCTAACTTTCTTTATTTTGCTCTAAACCTTATAAAACTTATATTTTTGAGTTTAGCGTGCCAAGAGCTTCAAAATGAGTATAATCATGACTAGATTTCAAGATTATAATTTTTTGAAGCATTCGCGCTCCAATGCAAACTTTCTCAAAATCGAAGGAAACCGGACATGATTATACTTTTTAAAAAGGTAATTTCACGGCAAATTCAAATATCTAGTTTTCAAAGCATAAAAATCGACCTACCTCGAGTTAACAGCATTCCAACTACAGTATGGGTCCAGCGAGCAGAGTGCGCAACTGGGGAGCTCTTGGCAGCGTGCAACAGAGAATTGGGAGACCCCAGTTTTCGAAGAAGTGAAGAAGAATTCAGAAGGCAAAAGAGCGACATCGTTGATTTTGGAAGAGATTTTCAAGTCCTGTTCTTCGATCAAATTCGATTTCCACTCATTTCCCTCTTTCCAATGCGAAATTTTCCACATTTTACGACGATTACTGTCGAAGGCGAAGATGACGTTCTGATTCTGAAGTTGATCGACGACAATGTGAGTATAAACATAATCACGAAGTGGAAGAATTGGGGTGCCCCCTGAGATGGTGTCCGAGACGAGGAGATGAGTCTTGGCAAAGTGAAGATCGGTGTCCGAAATGCTGTGAGAGTTGGAGGAACACTGAAAATTTTAATGGATTTGAATTCGGCTCGATGAGAGCTTTGAAATGAGCCTAAACACGAGCGGATTGCATCACTTTCAGTTTTTGGTGAAAATGCGCTCTAATGCAAAATTGATTATAACTCTGCTAGTTTTCGTCAAAAATTTGTAAAATATACAGTGTTGCAATAAGCTTAATAAGAGCTTCAAAATGAACCTAATTGCGAGCGGATTACATAATTTTCATTTTTTGGTGAAAATGCGCTCCAATGCAAATTTGCCCATAAATTAGTCATTTATTATACAAAAATTGTGAAAATCACAGCGTTGAGTTTGGCTTCAAAAAAGCTTCAAAATGAGCCTAACCACAGGCAGGCGGATCACACCATTTTCAGTTTTTGATGAAAATGCGCTCTAATGCAAATTTGACCATAACTCAGGCATTTTTTTGTCCAAAAATTGTTAAAATTACATCATCGCGCTAGGCTTACAAAGGGCTTTGAAATAAGTCTAATCACAAATGGATTGCGTCATTTTCAGTTTTTGATGAAACTGCGCTCTAATGCAAATTTGATTATAGCTCGGTCAAATTTTGTCCAGAAGTTGTAAAAAATACAGCGTTGAGTTTGCCTTGATGAGAGCTTCCAAATAAGTATAAACAAGACTAGATTCCAATAAATTTGATTTTCGATGTAAATGCGCTCCAATGCAAAAATTGTATTTTTTTGCTATTCTCTTACCGTTCCAGGTCTATGCGCTGGGATCTCATCGGCGGTCACTGAAAACTGTCCATTTGCGTTTTCCTCCATTAGAAGACCGGTGTCCAGGAGCTGAAAAAATATTTTTGAATTTTTTGAAATTTTCAAAAAAAACTCTTACATGATTTATAGTCGATAATTGGAACATACAAACTGCAGATGACGTGAAAGCAGTCTCAGAAGTACTAAATGTGGCATAGAAGAAGGTTTCTCCATGTTTATCGATGCGTTTGACGGATTCTGAAAGTGCGCTTCAGTGTGAATTTGGTCATAACTCGCTTAGTTCTTGCTTTAAAAAGTTGAAACTAAAATGTTTGAATTTGCCACGTCGAGAGCTTTCAAATGAGTATAAACATGCCCCGTTTCCAAATTTTCTAATATTTGATGCAAATGCGCTCCAATGCAAATTATCTCAAAATCGATGGAATCCTAGCATGATTATACTCATTTTGAAGCTCTCGGCAAGCTAAATTCATTTTTTAGGGTTTCCTGTGCGAAAACGTAAAACTGAAAGACTTACGAATATGATCAAAGTAGAATGGGAAATTCGCAGAAACCGAGCAATTCAGTCTAGCCTTGACAAACGACGTCCAAACTTGTCTCAAAACATTTCTACCTCCAATATCTTTTTTACAGACTCGTGCGACCCTCGAATGCACAATTCTCTCTCCAAACGAGTTATCATGAGCAATTTCTCTGAAGAAAAAGAGCACGTGTTGACCGACATCAAAAGAGCCGACGAATTGTGGCTCATTGAGCCATTTGTTATCCGAATAGATCGTACGAATCGATGCGTGCAGTTGTTTGCCGTTTTTGGTTAGCGGGGGACGGTAGATCAGATGGTTCTCTCCACCCATACCAGTACGAATACCAGAGTAAACTGAGGAGGCGTCTGAAATTTTTAATTGCTTTTGGGAAATTCGAATTCAGCGTGAAACTAGCTTCAAAATGAGTATACTCAAGGCTAGTTTTAGAGATAGTCAGAAAACGCGCTCCAATGCTAATTTGTTTATAACTCTGTGAATATTAGTTTTGACTGCTTGAAAATGGTATTTTCAAGTTTAGCTTGTAATTAGCTTCAAATGAGTATAATCTTGCCTAGATTCTGAAGAATTCGCATTAGAGCGCACTTTCATAAAAAAAATTAAGATGATGTAATATAGGTTTGTGTATTCTTATTTTAGAGCCTACTTTGAGTTACACAAAATGCAGTAATTTTCATACAGTTCGGACAAAAACTTACGTAGTTATTGTCAAATTTGCGCTGGAGCGCATTTTCTGACAATTTCGAAATTCACGGAAACTAGGCTTGCGTATACTTATTTTGAAGTTATTTTCATGAAAGGCTTATTGCAACAAATTTTATCTCGTTTGGACTAAAAATAACAAAGTTATCGTCACATTTGCATTAGAGCGCATTTTCTGCATTTATCGGAATTCACGAAACCTGATCTTTCGTATATTCATTTTGAAGCTCTTGAAAAGCTAGATTCATCTAAATAGTTTTTTTGCTGTTTGGTCTCCAAATAACAAAGTTATGCTAAAATCTGCATTAGAGCGCGTTTTCTGAATTAATCGAAATTCACGAAACCTAGGCTTGTTCATACTCATTTCAACGCGTTTTTCATGCCGAATTCAAATTTTTACCTTCCGGGTTCCCATTCTCAACGATAACCGCTGTAGAGTTGAAGGTAGGGTCCACCACACAGATCCCAATTTCCGTCCTTGGTTCTTGTTGGTCTTGCAGGGAAAGTGAGTCCAGCACACGAATCTCCGGGCGCATTCCGACCGAAGAACACACATAAATTGAGTCCATATTGTTGGTGAAAGCCATAAAACGAGTCGACGGACGACATAGTCTTTCCTCCGACGCCGTTGCTCTACATTCCGATTCTTCAGAATCCGAGAGGATTAACTGTTTCTTCGAGAACACATTCTCTCCGGTATCGTTGATGTTATAAGCCCAGAGACGAAAAATCGCACCCTCGGAACCCGCAAAAAGTGCACCGTCTTTTGTATTGATCAGAAGTTCCCGGAATTCTCCAATGTTTCGGTCCCCAAATGTGTTATCTGAAAAAATGAGGTCACGTTACCTAGTTTTTTGAATTCAGCGTAAAAATGCGGTCAAAATGAGTATAAACATGTCTTGGTTTTGAAAATTTCGATTTCTTTGGGTCTCGACACGATAGTCGAGAAAAATCGAAATTCTTGAAACCAGGGCATGTTTAGATTCATTCGAACCGTCTTGACGAGCTAGATCAAAATTTTGCACTTTCAAAACGCTCAAACTTCAATAGACCAAGTTATGACACTTTTTCGCGGGATCACTTTTCCGATGAGGGAAACAAAAGATGGCCTAACTTTCCGATATTTGAGTTTAAAGCTTCGAAACTAAAATTTTCGAACTCAGCGTTAAAATGCGGTCAAAATGAGTATAATCATGCCTTGGTTTTGAAATTTTCGATTTTTTGGGTCTCGACACGAAAATCGAGAAAAATCGAAATTCTTGAAACCAGTGCATGTTTAGATTCATTCGAACCGTCTTGACGAGCTAGATCAAAATTTTGCATTTTCAAAGCGCTCAAACTTCAATAGACCAAGTTATGACACTTTTTCGCGGGATCACTTTTCCGATGAGGGAAACAAAAGATGGCCTAACTTTCCGATATTTGAGTTTAAAGCTTTGAAACTAAAATTTTCAAACTCAGCGTTAAAATGCGGTCAAAATGAGTATAATCATGCCTTGGTTTTGAAATTTTCGATTTTTTGGGTCTCGACACGAAAATCGAGAAAAATCGAAAATTTCAAAACCCAGGCATATTTATACTCATTCGAACCGTCTTGATGAGTTAAATCTAAATTTCGCACTTTCAAAGTGCGCAGAGTCCAATAGAGCGACTTTGCACTACCCCAAACGTTCAAATGGTCCCTAGGCGGTTTGCTGTGATGTTGGCAAATACGTACTATCATTTGTGTATATATTTATGCATATAGATAGATGATATGTGTGTACATGTCATTTAACCCTTTGACTAATGCAAAAAGTAAACAAATTTAGGGTGGAAATGGAACATAAAAGATGGGAAGAGATGTGGGAAAATGAAAATTTTGAAACTCAGATTTTCGAAATTTCAAAAGTGTGTCTTAGAATCTATTGGAATCCTAAAACTAATAATATTATACCAAAAAGTTAAAAAATTCAAGTAATTTGGAGCTGAAATTTCGAAAATTCCCAATTTTAAATTTTGAAAAAAAAATTTGCAAAATTTTTTTTCCCAAAATTCAATATTTCAAAAAATCGATTATCCACATTTTTCAGTCCCAGAATTCAAATACAATCTTAAATTTTTCAAATAATATTTAAAAATCCAACTCACCAGCACCAATAGCCGCTGAGCATTGCCCTACCAGTAGGGCTAAAAATATTAATATCCTCATAATTCGAATTTGGCGCCAAATTTGAATCTGAAAAAGGTATCAATGTAGAAAATGAAAGATACTGTGAAGAAGAGAGTGAAAAATTGTAAAAAAAAAATTTTGGTCAAAATTTTTTATTTGCCCATTTTCCGACTGACAATTCGTTTTTTTTTGTTGTAAATTTCTAAAAGTTGTAAAAAATTTTCGTTGAAAATTTGAAAATCAATGTCGAAAGAGATGAAAAGTAATACTGTAGAAAAAAATAACATAGAAAACTCTAGGAAACAATTTTTTCAAATTTTTTAAACCAAAAAATTGGATTTCTTCGAATTCAAAAACTTTTTTTGTATTCAAAATTTTGAAACTCAAATATGTTCAAAATATACTAAAAAACTATATTAAAAACGTATTATGGACAAAAAAATAGTAATTCTTTACTCATAAAATGACATTTCTCGACAAATTTATTGTATCCAAAAATTAATCAAAAATTCGATTTTTTTCGAATTTCAAAAAAAAACGATTTTTTCAAAATTTTAAAACAAAACTAAGTTCAAAATATGTCAAAATCGATGTTCCAAACATTCCCTAGGTGTTTAAATAGTCATTTTTAGCCCCAAAAAATGGAATTCGTTCGAAATTTGAAACCTTAAAAATTTCCAATGTTTCTTCTAAAAATTTGACTTTTTTGAGATTCAATAAAAATTTTTGTCGAAATTCTAAACCAGAAATAATCTCAAAATATGTCAAAAAACGATGTTTTCAAACTATTCTAGGTTCAAAATAGAATTTTTAATCCAAAAAATGGATTTTTTCTTGAAAATTTTCAAAATTCATTGTTACTACTAACTCCACTAAATTCTACAAACCAGAACAAAACTGAACATGTAAAAGTATTAGAAAACCAAAGAAAATAGAATAGGGAGGGCGAGGCCACCCATGGGAGAGACGCAGAGAGACGCAGAGAAAGAAGGGGCCCTTTGTTGTACCCCTCTAGCAAAATGTCTCTGCGTCTCTCGATTTCCCGTACTCTTTCGCTCACTTTTTATTCCAAAATGTCACCGACAGCTGTGCAGTGGGGCCCCTCTACCAGTACTAACTGTCTGCGTCTCTAACTCTCTCGGTGCCGTAATTGTATTTGATGTATCCCTTTGTATGGGATTGACAGCATCGACATATTCTGTCTTTTGAGGATACATCGGGGGAAGATTATTAGGTTTTGGGAAAGACAGGCGGTACATAGTCGAAGAAGGACAAAAATCCCTTCCACTTGAGGATTCCGAGGTGCTAATTAGCTGTGGAAGAACGATAATATGGAATTAGCAGATTATTAACAAATTGTGACTTCTTTGAGGGTCGAAAAAGCTGAAAATCAAAAATGTCAAAAACTATACAGTAATTTCCATGAAATTCACTATCTATCCATATAACTTTCATAGAAATGGGACCACTGGCTGGCGCGCTTTGGGCGCTTTTTTGGTATTTGTGAGGGTTTCGGCATTATCCATACTTTTTAGGGTACAAAATTCGTGAAAACTGGAATTTTTGTAAAAACTAGAATGTATTTATTTATGATTTCCATTGAATTCCTCATCGATTGATACAATTTTTATAAAAATTGAACCACTGGCTGCCGCGCTATGGGCGCTTTTAGATGGCTCAATAGAAAAGCGCCCAAAGCGAGCCAGCCAGTGGCCCGATTTTAATGAAAATTATACCAATCGATAGGGAATTTTGAGGAGATTACAATCAAAATTTGAAATTTAAAAAAAAATTGAATTTTAAATGGATTCTAGTGTCCACAAATTGAAACTACGGTAGATCAAGGCGAGCAATGCCAAAATCAAAATTTGAGCTTTTTTGAGGGTCAAAATTACTAAAAATGAAAAATTCAAAAATCTTAATAATTTCTATAAAATTCACTGTCTATCCATATAACTTTCATAGAATTCAGTCCACTGGCTGGCACGCTTTTGGCGCGTTTTTGATACTTGTTAGTTTTTCGGCATACTCTTTACTGTTTGGGGCACAAAATATGTGAAAACTAAAATTTTTGCAAAAACCAAAATGTATTCATGATCTCCATCAAATTCCCTATCGATTGATATAATTTTCATTAGAATTGGTCTACTGGCTGGCGCGCTTTGGCCGCTTTTAGATAGCTCAACATAAAAACGACTGAGGCGCCCCAGCCAGTCATCCGATTTTGATGAAAGTTATACCAATCAAAAGGGAATTTTATGGAGATCATAAATATTACTGCAAATTTCTTATTTTATGCTATTTTGACCCGCGAAAAAGTCAAAATTTCAACAGATACTGATGCCATCACAGTGAAAATACAGGCGAATCAGAGCTAACAAACCAGTATCATATTTTGAACTTCCAGAAAATGTTCGAATTTCAAAATTTTGTAAAATATTCTGATTTAATCTCAATACCTCAAAAAATCCCTATCTATTCATATAACTTTTATAAAAATTGGACCATTGGCTGGCGCGCTTTGGGCGCTTTTTTTGGCATTTGTGAAGCTTTCGGCATACTCTATACTTTTTGGGGTACAAAATATGTGAAAACTAAAATTTTTGAAAAATTAAAATATAATTATGATCTTCATGGAATTCCCTTTCCATTGGTATAATTTTCATAAAAATCGAACCACTGGCTGGCGCGCTTTGGGCGCTTTTAGAAAGCCCACTGAAAAAGCGCCCAAAGCGCGCCAGCCAGGCATCCGATTTTGATGAAAGTTATACCAATCGGAAGGGAATTTTATGAAGATTACGGTAGGTTTTTAAATTTTTGAAAAAATTCTAATTTGAAAGAGAAACAGAGCAAAAACAAACTATTTATTCACATTAATAAAATCCGGGCACCTCCACTGTCTCAGAATTTCGAAAAACTTCGAGAATCATGGAATTTGAAAAGTCAAAAATTTGCACATTTTCAATAACTTTTACGCCATGAACATTCTCGATTCCTCCATTTATGCGATATCTGAAATTTTTGACATTAATTTTTTTTACAAAAAAAAATTACATAAAATGTCCCTCGGTGTCATCTTCGGGTCCAACTTGCTCCAGAATCCAATATTTTTGGAATAAATTTTTGTGATCGAAATTTTGAGGGATAAAGAATCTCAACTCGAATCGAGAGTTGGATGGAGTGTTTTCGACGAATTTCTGGAAAATTTGGGATTTCGGAATTTTAAGATTCTGAGATTCAGAATTCAGGAATTTGGAGTTTTGAGAATCTAACGGATCAAAAAAAAAAAAAAAATTGAAATCTCAAAAAAATTTTTTTTGGGAGTTTTCAAAACTTTCAAGTTCGAAAGTTCGGAAGAGTGACGTTTTCAAAATTCGCACTTTCGAAACGTCACACTTGTGAAACATCAGACTTGCGAAACGTCACATTTCTGAAATTTCGCACTTTCGAAACATCGAACTTTCGAAACATCGAACTTTCGAAACATCGAACTTTCGAAACGTCACACTTTTGAAAATTCGCACTTTCGAAACGTCATACTTTCGAAACGTCGCACTTTCCAAATGTCTTACTTTCGAAACGTCCCGGTGTCCTAAAATCCATTATTGGTCCATTATCACTCAAACTTTTGAAAATGGTAAAAAATTACGGAATAAATTTTTTAGCATAAAAATGTGAATTTCCAGTGAAACCGAAAGTTTTCAAATTTCACGAATTGGTAAGTGCGCTCTATTGAGAAAAAAAAATTTTAACTCAAAAAATCTTATAGTCAAACCTTAAAAGCCATTTTCGCTCCATTCTCCGTCAAACTTCCATCCGAAATCACCACAATCGACGACGCCAAAATCCTCTACAATTGCTCATCCTTAGTTTTCGCATCTCTTGAAAATTTCAAAAATTTCCTGACATTTTTCACTTGCTCCATGTCGAAAATTCCAGAAATTTCCGAATTTTGAATAATGAGATTCTTCAAATTTGGAATCGTTTTTTGAAGCCAAAAAATCAAATTTTCATGGGAAGTCATACGAAATTCCAATTTTTCGCATTTTAGAATCCAATGTGGGGATGGTGGAAGGGAGAACTGAAAAATTGGAAAAGTTGGAAAAAAAAAAAAATTTTTTTTGAAAATTTTTTTTACTTTTTTTTTGATTTTCATAAAATTTTCAGAATTAGTTAAACTTACATTCAAAATCCTTATCTTTTTCGCTTCGATTTTTCCATTTTTCGCAATTTTTTCCATCCAATTTTTTGCAAATTCATATCGATTTTTCTCCATAAAAAACTCCAAATTTCCAGTTGCAATTTTCGAAATTCCATCGGTTTCAGTTACAGTAAGAATTTGAGATTCATAGCGGAGATAGAGGGTACTCTGAAAAATTTTTTAAACGATGGCCTAATTTGAAAAAGTTAGGCCATCTCACATTTCTTCCATTTCTTCCAGGATTCTCTCCAATTGATATCAATTTTGGTATGTATCTTTTTGCTGCATCTACCAAGATTTTGTCACTTTTTGAGCACAGTTTCAGACTGCATCTGAAAATTTGTAGGATTCTGGAAAATTCTGAAAATCAAAAAAAAAATTTTTTTTTCAAAAAAATTTTTTTTCCCAATATTTTCAATTTTTCGGTTTCCAAATAGAAAAAGTTAATGAAAATTGATAAATTGAAGCGAAAAAGATAAGGATTTTGGATGTTAGTTAGTTTATAGCATTCTGCGGAAAAATTTTAAAAAATTTTCAAAAAAAAATTTTTTTTGCAAAATTTTTTTTCAAATTTTCAGCTGTCCCCTTCACCATCTCTAGAGCACACTTACCGATCCTCAAAATTCAAAAATTCCAAAACTTCTAGTTTAACTAAAACTGGGACAGTACTCCATGTTAGACACATTACAATCTTTTTTTGAAATTTTGAATTTTTCAAAAAAAAAATTTTTCCGAGAAAAATTTTTTCTTATCAACATTTTTTGCCCTTTCTAAAATCATTGTTTACTCTCTCTTTTATTTTTTTCCGGGTCGCAAATAAATAAAAATGAGTCATTTTTTATTTCTATTGACATTTTCAAAGTCATGATTTTTTTTGTCATTTTTTTCAGTATTTCAAGCAATTTTTGACCTAAAACTCTAAAATTTTCCAGATGACAAAATTTCAAAGATTCTCAATTAACGAAATAAAACGAGATGGAAAAACTTTCATCTCGATTATTTGTGATGAAAATCAAATTTTTGTTTCAACTGAAGATGATAAGGATTTGGTGAAAATTGAGAGGTAAGTTTCAAAATTTTGGTCAAAATTTGGGAGTGAGAAAATGCGCTCTAATGATAACTAGTGAGAAATTCAAATTTTCAAGCAAACACATAAATACATGCGCTTTATTGATAACTAAGAAGCGTTTCTATTCAGAATTTAAAAATTTCGAAAAAAATTTTTTTTGAAATTTTTTTTCTTATGTTCACTTTTCAGAACTTCGAAATGTTATAATCTTGAAATTCCGAAAATTTTCCAAAAATTTCAGGTTGAAAAATATCATAGTTGCGAAATGTCATAGTTGCGAAATGTCCTAGTTGCTGAATGACTGGTTGCGAAACGACTGGTTGCGAAATGTCCTAGTTGCGAAATGTCGTGGTTGCGAAATGTCGTGGTTGCGAAATGACTGGTTGCGAAATGTCCTAGTTGCGGAATGTCCTATTTGCGAAATGTCGTGGTTGCGAAATGACTTTTTGCGAAATGTCCTAGTTGCGGAATGTCCTAGTTGCGAAATGTCGTGGTTGCGAAATGACTGGTTGCGAAATGTCCTAGTTACAAAATGAAATGGTTGCGAAATAGTATAGTTGCGAAGTGTTATAGTTGCTGAATGACTGGTTGCGAAATGACATTTCCGAACCTGTTATTTCGCAACTAGGACGTTTCGCAACTAGGACATTTCGCAACTATGACACTTCGCAACTATACTATTTCGCAACCATTTCATTTTGTAACTAGGACATTTCGCAACCAGTCATTTCGCAACCACGACATTTCACAAGTATACCATTTCGCAACTATGACATTTAGCAACTAGGCAGATCTCAATTTTGCCAAAAAAAATCGCAAAAAATTTTTTTCGATTTTTTTCAAAAATATTTTCCAGACTCGGTCCATCTCCAAAATCCTACACCCAAACCGGCGAAATCCATACAATTGCATCAGATCTTTGTGAAGAATTCATCCAAAATGGAACTCTCGATTGCGAATTTTTTCAACTCGATTATGCCGAAATTCCAATTCCAAAAACTCTTCAAAAAATTCATTGTAATCAATTTAAATCCTCTTATCTAGGAGATCAAAGGGTTCTTTTTTGGTTGGAAAAAGTTGAGGGACCCCTGGAAATTTTATTGATTTCTGAAATTGGTCCAACTTTGGGAATTGGGAAGCTGGAGCAATTGAAAATGGTTGAGAAGGAGTTGATTCTTTGTGCTTCGGATTTGACGGATGAGGAGTTGGCTGGGAGTTTGAGAAAGGATTACGGTACTTTGGTATTGAATTCGGAAAAGATTACAGAGAATGGAGTGAAGAGAATGTTGGAGGTGGGATACTGTAGGAAAGTGCGACGTTTCGAAAGTGCGACGTTTCGAAAGTGCGACGTTTCGAAAGTGCGACGTTTCGAAAGTGCGACGTTTCGAAAGTGCGACGTTTCGAAAGTGGGACATTTCGAAAGCAGACATTTATAAAGCAGACATTTATAAAGGGCGAAATTCCTGAGGTTTAAAAAAGTGCGACGTTTCGAAAGTACGATTTTCAGAATTTTCTATTCTTATGAAATTGGAGATTCTTAGACTCGGAAGAATCCTGAAAAAACTGCTTGAAGTTTAGAAAAATCGGATTTTTTTTGGTGAATTTCGGGATTCTGAAACGTGTGACATTTCGAAAGTTTTCCGCAGAATGATTTGAAATTTTGTCTTTCGAAATGTCGCACTTTCGAAACGTCACACTTTCGAAATGTCGCACTTTCGAAACGTCACACTTTCGAAACGTCACACTTTCGAAATGTCGTACTTGCGAAATGTCACACTTTCGAAGCGTCGCATTTAAAAAATCCAATTTTTTTCAGAATTTCTTCGAAAGACCATGGGAACAAGGGAATCACTTCGAAATTCGATTCAAGCCATCCATTCCAGATTTCGATAAAAATGAATTATTCAAATATTTAGTGAAGGCGGAAATTATTTGGAAACAATATTTTGAGTGAGTCGAAATTTTTTGAAAAATGAAAATTTAGTTTGAAAAAAATTTCAAAATTTTTTGAAAATTTTTTTTTTGTAAATGCGCTCTATTGCAAATATTTGTTAATTTTGAATCTTGACAAGGTGTAAATGCGCTCTATTGGCAAAACTATGAAAAAATTTGCCGTATCACTTTACCGTTGCTACGCAGTGAATTAAGAGGTATTTCTCAAAATCTTTAGTTTTCGATGGAGCGCATTTGAAATTTTTTTGGTTTTTTATATATAGAGATTTTAGATTTACAATTATGATTGAATTAATTTTTAAAAAATTCCATTTTAAAATTTTTTTTCAAAAAATTTTGTTTTCAAATTTTTTTTCAGATTCAAACTCAGTTTCACATTGAATTCGGGACGAATTCTTGAATACCAAGGATATTATTTCTCTTCTCCCGATGGATATCATTTGGTGAAAATTGTGATTCCAAAAGAATGGAAACCAAGGATTCGAGATGGAATGCAATAATTTTGATTTTTTGCAAAAAGTTTTTTTTTTTCGAAAATTTCTTTTTTTTTCCATTTTTTGAAATATTTTTGATATAAAACTTCTATTTTTCATATTTTCGACTGTAACTTAACTCGTTTTGGTTCAATTTATATAAAATATTGATTTTCAGATTCAGCTAATCCAGACGTTCAGAAAATTTTCAGATTTTTACACTTTTCACTGTAACTTTGTTAGTTTTTACTCGAATTGAATAAAAATCAAATTTTTGAATTCGGCATTTTTTGACGGTTAAAATGAGTATGAACATATCTAACTTTATTCGCTCTAACTTGGCTCATTTTGAGTTGTTTTTTTGAAAAAATATGTTTTTGAATTGCATTTTTAAACGATCAAACCACTAAAAATAAACCTAAATTTGAAAATTTAGTTAAAATTTCAAGCTTAACTTCGATTTTTTGTAGCTCGGCTCAAAACGGTGCAATTTTTTGAGAACTAGATTTACTGAAATTCGAATATAAAAAATTTCATTTTAAACAATCAAAATGACAAAAAAGAAGAACATAACCGAGAAAACATTAATAAGTGCCGAAGATGCAGTAGTCGTATACCAATATCAATAAATACTAATATCAAGAAGATTACAGTAGTTACAGTAGTTTTCACTGCAACAACATGTACGGTATCCATTGCTATTCTCAAAACATCCATTTTCCTGAAAATGAAGAAAAAAGGATTATTCTTAAAGGTGGTGTGCGGGTTTTTAACATAAGGGCTCAAATGGGGTAAACATACATGTATTTTCATAATATCATGATGAAAACGCGCAAAAAAATTTCTTACGGCCGCAAAACGCCGTCAAAGTGCGATTTTTTGGTACGGTAGTGGTTCCTGATGGAAGAGCTGGCCTAGCTTTTCGCACTAGTCCGCGGGCCGCCGACGCGGCGAAATTCGCGAAAGCGAAATTCTGTTCGCGAGAAAGGGACCACTACCGTAGTGCAAATCGCACTTTGACGGCGTTTTGCGGCCGTAAGTTTTTTTTGCGCGTTTTCATTATGATATTATGAAAATACATGTATTTTTACCCCTTTTGAGCCCTTATGTTAAAAACCCGCACACCTCCTTTAAAGTAGGATTACAGTCATTTTTTTAAATTCTCTCAAATGATCGTCCCAATTCCATTAATTACGAAAATAACAATGTTTTTGCACAAAAATCGTTAAAACTCGAGAAAATCGATTTTTAAAACGCCAACTTACATTTTTTCTAACCTATTTCGATGAATGTAGAATTTTTTGCTGATTCGAATGCACCTAATATCGCTGCTCACAACGCAATAGAAACATTTTTATTAACAAATTTTCAATTGTCGCGCCGCCCGCTGCCGACATAAAACTGCTGTCGCGCTCGCCGCTGCCTGCTCATGCCGTTTCAGCGGGCGGCGCGACAATTGAAAATTTGTTAATAAAAATGTTTCTATTGCGTTTTGAGCAGCGATATTAGGTGCATTCGAATCAGCGAAAAATTCTACATTCATTGAAATAGGTTAGAAAAAATGTAAGTTGGCGTTTTGAAAATCGATTTTCTCGAGTTTTAACGATTTTTGTGCAAAAATATTGTTATTTTCGTAAATAATGGAATTGGGACGATCATTTGAGAAAATAAAAAAAATGACTGTAATCCTACTTTAAACAAAGAAACTCACCTTGCAGAATGCGGTGCCGCAACCATAACTACTGGTGACTTCATTGTCACCTTTCTGATAGATTCTGAAACAAGTAGAACTAAAAATAAGCGGCACTATCATTGGAGAAAATACTTCACACAAAATTGTCCGGAGCATTCAACTGGCGCGGTGCTGCAACTCTCGTTGTTACCCTTTCCTGTTCCTGTAGTTAAAGTAGGATTACAGTAATTTTTATCAGTACTCAAATAATTGTCCCAATTCCAGATATTACGAAAACAACAATTTTTTTTCATAAAAATCGTTAAAACTCGAGAAAATCGATTTTCAAATCGCCAACAACTACAGTTTTCTCAATATGTTTCAATAAATGTGGAATTTTCGGCTGATTCAAACGCTGTAGAAATATTTTAGGCCAATTTTTTTTCGTTTTTCAAACAGAAATTTCAAAAATTCGTTAAAAACTGTTTCCTACCGCAAAAAAACGAGTCCAAACGGACCGTTTTGAAGCGAGTTACGAGCCTTTAAGGTTTCGGTAAAAAAGACGCAGAGAAAGCAGACACTCTCGTTGTCGAAGAGACGCAGAGAAACTAGACAGTGTCTGCGTCTCTCACGAAAACTACAAACGCTCATAACTCGCTTCAAAATGGTCCTTTTCAACTCGTTTTTGAACCAATTTCAAGAAAAAATAATGTATTATTAGATAATATAACAATTGCTGCTCAAAGAGCTAAAGCCAAATTTTTGCGTGCTGCTTTTTAAGCAGAAATATATCATCATCTAGTGACGCATTGTTTTCTCTTGCAAATGATTCTAAAACGAGTCCAAACAGATTATTGTGAAGCGAGTTATGGACGTTTGAAATTTTCGTGAGAGACGCAGACACTGTCTCGTTTCTCTGCGTCTCTTCGACAACGAGAGTGTGTGCTTTCTCTGCGTCTCTCACGAAAACTTCAAACGTCCATAACTCGCTTCAAAATGGTTCGTTTCGACTCGTTTTTGGACCATTTTCAAAAGAAAACAATGTATTATTATATGGTAACAATATCGCTATAGAAAACATTTTTGCGAAAAAAATTTTATTTTGTCGCGCTCACCGCTGCTGACAAAAATTTAACGAAAAATTTTTTCTAATACGTTTTGAATAAAAAAATTAGGCTCATTCGAATCAGCCTTCAAAAACCTCACCCCAATAACAATGAACATCAGCGGATACAACAACAGTCAAAAATACAAAAATAATAGCCTTCATCGACAGTTCAACTAAAGTGACTTCATTTTTATCAGTATTCGAACGATTAAAAAAAATTCAAAACGTTATCATATGAATCATGCATTTATTGTTTACAAGTGAATGTCATCAAGAAAAAAATGGTGATTTTCTGATTTTTCATAGTTTTGACTGTAACTTGGTTCATCTTGGTCTGATTCATATATAATATTGATTTTTGAATTTAGCACGTTTAGACGGTCAAAATGAGTACAAATGTTGATATAAAAAGTATCTTTGAAATATTACTGTATTTTCAAAAAAACATTTTTTGTAATAAAATTTTTTTTTGAATTATAAGACGCATTATCTGAGATAGTCGACCAACAGTATGCACACAAAAAAAAGTGACCATCTTCGAAACGGTTTATATTAAGCATAGACAAATGTGAAATTTCGGTACTTTTTTCAAAAAATCAAGATTTCTAGCTCAGGGACCCGATTGGACAATAAATTTTATTGCAGATTCGGAATCTGCGTTTGATTTTACATAAGATACACCTAGTGGGGTTTCCCATTTCTTTCTCCGAAGTTTGTTTTTTGGCTGATATAGTTGAAATTTCGAAATTTTTAATGGGGTCCCCCCTTATGAAAAAATCGAAAATTTTCAAATCGCTCCAAATTGTTGTGAGAGGTTCCACGAGACATAAAAAAGCCATCATCGAAAGCAATTCGACAGAACTCACATTCTAGTCAAGTTTCAGTTATGTAAATATTGCTATAAAGGAGGCGGCACCATAGCATTGGAAACAGGTAGGGATCTCCCTAAATGTTTAAAATGTAATTTTTATGTCTTCTGGAATCTCTCACAACAATTTGGAGCGATTTGAAAATTTTCGATTTTTTCATAAGGGGGGACCCCATTAAAAATTTCGAAATTTCAGCTATTTCAGCCAAAAAACCAACTTCGGTGAAAGAAATGGGAAACCTCACTAGGTGTATCTTATGTAAAATCAAACGCAGATTCCGAATCTGCAATAAAATTTATTGTCCAATCGGGTCCCTGAGCTAGAAATCTTGATTTTTTGAAAAAAGTATCGAAATTTCACATTTGTTCAAAAATTTCAACGTGAAGGAGTAAAGATGGAAAGTAAGTATAAACACAAAAAATGCTCAAAAACAAGTCAGCTATCGATTCCAAAAAAGATTTCATCGCTATCTCAATCAGGAAAAAATTTTCATTTTTTCAGATTTTTGACCGTATTTCCGCCCACCAGGGACCGACTTGGCTGAAAACTGGATTGTTGTATTTTGGACACTTAGTACTATCACTATGCTTAATATAAACCGTTTCGAAGATGGTCACTTTTTTTTGTGTGCATACTGGTTGTCGCGCCGTGGGAGTTTAACCAGCCTACGGGCGTAAAGCTGGGGTCTTCGAGTGACTCCGTCTGTGTGTGGTGTCCTCCAAATATGCTCCACTTCGGGAGTTGTCATCGGTGGTGGTTCATTGAAGCAATAGTACTTCGACTATTGGAATAATAGACAAGCGAATATTGGAATGATTCCTTTATTAGTAGAACATCTTGGGGACAATTTAGAGGGAGAGAGCGGTGACACACGTCACCGTTCTCGAGGGAGAAAATTGGGAGAAGTGAGTTGAGGGAAAAGTGAAGAGTGAAGTGAGAAGTGAGGGATTTTAGGCCAAACAATTAATTATTGCGAAATCTTTCCCGCCGGATTTGAATGAGTGTTTTGGCGGGAAGTGCGGTGGAGCGCGCCGTCTTTGTAGTCCTCTCGGAGAAGACGGTGAAGAAGCATGTCTGCTTTCCGTTGTGTGCGATGGAATTGCTGGGGATTGAGACGATGGGAATGAATGTTACTGAAGAGAATGAAGGTCGAGTCCATCGCCTTATGATGGGCGCGACACTGGGGGGGCCAGGAGAATCTACTTTCCGGAGTTGACGATGGAAAGTGGATTGAACAGGGTGGAATGAATGACCATCGCATCCTTCCTCGAGTTGGTTTGAGTTGATTTGTACTGTCCTCAGAAGGAATGCACTGTTCATAGGGACTCCTCTCCTGCCTCTGGATCCGAATCCTTCGTTTGGAAACTTGAAAGGCACGTTTCCATCCTGACTGACCACCACAGATCTTATCAGTAGATCATAGTTGGTATTCGCCTATGGTGTTATTCCTGTGGGCTCTTCCTGGGAACTGCGTCCCTTTGGATTCGGTTGCTTGACTGCTGGGGGTCTCTTTCCTTTGCTTGGACTTCCTTTGACGTCTTCTTAGCCGTTTCTGAACTTCGTCAGATTGGCTTTGATGCGCATTTGGCGGCGGTCCTTTGCCTGGCGACTTCGGGATAGCTGTTGTTGGTCCTTGAATCTCCACTCGGTATACTTGGCTTTGTTGCTCGTCCTATGGATTCAGACGAGGTTCCGTGTATGCGAGACTGAATGGGGGGGGGGGGGGGTGTACAAATTGAAATGAAAAATTTAGGGGTGACAATGAGCTAAAAAATATAGACTCAACTGGGAAAATGTGAAAGAGAAGAATGGGGAAAGAAAAAATGTTGAAAAGGGGAAGATGGGGTGAGCTTTTAAGAGCTTGGGAAAAAATAATGGGGCTGAATTTTGACAAATGGGGGGAAATACAAAAAGGATAACCTTTCGGGGGAAAATGTGGAAAGAAGGGGGACGAAACTAAAAAATTGGGAATCGACCGACATTCCAGAGTTGATCCTCCGTGGTACTGCCTGTCTTGGAGTTGATGAATGACTGGAATTTTTGACTAAATTTAGATCGAACTTCGTCGGACGTTGTCGTAGATTGGGATCGAGACTTCGCTCCGATTTTGAAAGTTGTGAAGTGTTTTCTTGAGTCGTCATTATTGACTAAAAAGATTTTGATCGTTTTTCGGACGACTCAATCACTTCCAACGTGATCTGCTCCTTGCGTTGAGATCTTATTTAGACAAAACTTTCAGCTTCTCAGCAGCTTCAAGTATTGATTGTTATAGCTGGGGGGATTTCCTCTGGATGCCTTATCAACGGGCGTCCGCGAGCTTATGATTGGAGACGTTATGGTGAGAAAACAAGAACATTGGGTTAGGAGTTGGTAGTTTGTTGTAGGGAATTAGGCTTCGGAGGATTCATCGTCCTCGTCGTCCTGATTCAGATACTCCATAACTCTACCGTCGTGCTGTCCCCTTGGATATTTGATGCAGATGCCAGTATAGTGTTTCCCTTGGCAGTAGAAGCATCTGTACTTAGACTTGCAGTCCGATGCCGCATGCTTCTCGCTGAGACAGTTGTAGCAAAGCGGCGTCTTGTACACTGCGTTGAACTTCTTTTCCATTGAGGCGTTGCACGTGTTGGCACTATGGTTGACCTCGTAGCAGAATTTACACGGGGTTTCTTTGCTGGGGGGTCCTGTGTACTTCTTTGCACCTTTCTCGTTCTTCGACGAGAATTTTGGCCGGAACCCTCCTGTTTGATCCTGGTTTTTGACCAAGTTCACCTCCGCGTTGTACTTCTCCTTGACCTGTGTCGGTTTCTTGAAGATCTTCTCGAATTCTACGTAGTTGTGAGCCTCGTCCATTAGACTCTCGAGTGTAACGTCGGCTCCAGCTCTTGCTCTCTTCTTGTTTAGCGCTCGGGCCAATTTTTCCGGAAGTTTCTGGATGAAACTCTTGATGAAGAATGGGTCATCTGGGTTGGTGCCGAATGGTCTTAGCTTGTTGGCATACGTTGCGTATGTGTGTAGAGCTGCGGATAGAGCCTTGTTATCGTTGCTCGGGAAGTCGAGGTCGTCCATCAATTCCATGATGATCGCCAATTGGGTGTTGACCCGTCCGAATTGTCTGTGGAGACTGTCTCTTAGTCGGTAGTACCCTGCTGTTGAGTATTCCGTTGGACTATGTTCTAGTGACAGTTTTGGTGTCAGGAGCGTGAAGAGAATTGATTGCTTCATGGCATCTGACAAGAACTTATTGCTGTGGACGATTGCATCGAACTGGGCCATGAATTCCAGATATTTGTGTTCCTCTCCATCGAACGGCTTCACTGCCACCATTAGAGATGAGACTAAGCTTGATTTGAGTTGCTCCGTCATGATTTCTCCTAGCTCGGCAGGATTCGCACTAGCTTCGAGTGGAACCATGCTTCTCCCTTGTTGGATGGAGTCGTTGGACGGTAAGGGATCTGGTCTTCCCGTCCTTGGGTTGAATCCGATGCATTGGTTTTGCGGCAATTTCTGGAGTGCTGGGGCTTCACAGTAGTTTTGCTGTCCGTTCCTGTTCTCCTCTTTGTGAATGATTGCTTCTGCCATCATTCTCATATCTTGTTTCATGGAATCCATGAATTGTTGGAGCATGTTGTGGATGGTCTTGAAGTCCATGACGGTCTGCTTCCCTTGGGCTTCGCCGAGGTTGCTGGCTGATCCGTTCTCTGGGTTCCAACGATGTGCGCTCTCGTCTTCCATCTGAACAACTGGGGTGCTAGAACAATCTCTGGCATCTCCCTGACAGTAGGAGTTGCTTCTGGGTTTGGTTTTCTGTCTGACGACGTTCGGGATCTCTTGGTCGGGTCTTTCCGATCCTCCTTTTGGTTCCGGTGCTTGGGGTCTTTCCTCCGTTACCTCCTTCATCTTATCGATCTTCTCCTGAAGCGCATTGATCATGTTGTGAAGAGCCTTGACGTTCTCGTCGTTTCTCTTCTGATCTAGCTGCTCCACCATCTCGTCCGTGGCCTTCTTCTTCTGGGGATCTTCGTCCCCGTCGTCTTTTCTGAGGTCGTTGACTTCCGCTTGGAATGCTTCCATGAGACGCATGTGATCCACGAGTTTCTGACGATGGTTTTTGAGGTCGTTTGGAGTAATCTCTTTCAATTCCAACAGCACTTCGGCATCCTTGATTAACGTATCCGCTGTCGTGGAGGCCGCGGTCACTCTGGACTCAAAGTTTTTTGTTTCCATGATGGTGTTGTTGTCTTGTCGCTTGTGGTAGATGACTTCCCAAGTTCTGCAATACAACTCGTTTAAGTCTTTGTCTTGGGTCTCGTTGACTATGACACGCTGTTGAACGAGAGCAAGGGAAACGAATGGAAAAAAAGGAAAAAATCGGCTCCTGGTACTTCGACCCGGACTGTATGCCGAGACCCTCTCAGCAGCTCCGCGACAAAGTTCGGGTTTTTGGGAAGGTTATTGTTGGGGTACCGCCTTCTGTGGCACTCTTAACAGCAGAGCGCAGAAATGTCTTAGCGGGCATCCCTTGTCCTGATGATGTCAGCTTTTCGTTTCTCTACAGTTGTTGCCGCAATTGCAGCGACGTTATCGTAGACGCCGTCTTTGTGTTACTGCTTGTTTTCTGGCTTGGGATGAAGCTCCTGATGACGTCGATTGACTTGTTTCCTTGTCGTTCTTCGTCGACCAAAATTTAGGTGAGAGAGACGGTAGAATCGTAGATGGTTTAGTCATTGGAACCGTTATTTTGTCCTCGTCCTCTTCGTTGCTGGGGGTTATACAAGGGGACAAGTTAATCAACGGATTTTTCACGATTCTGATCCTTCGCCCTGACCATTCCAGATCTGGGAGAACTGTCTGACGTCCTTGGTGCAGTTCTACGTGCACTCCTTCTCAGGTAAAACGTTCTGATCGTATGGTAGACTCCAGGATTACTTCTCGGTAGGTCTTATCAACTGACCCTAATAGATTTTTCGTCCGTATTTTGCTGGGGCTTGTTGGTAAGGTTCACCATGTAGGTTCATCTATTCGACGATCCTTTTTGACTATCCAGCGATCCTCTAGCTTGCAGACGTTGGCTTGAACTTTTCTTGTTACCGTGAATGATAGCGTCCTTGCATGTTATGAAGACTTCTTCTTACAGAGAATCGTCTTCATGGTTCCGGTTGTCTTCATGGAACGTTGTTATGCCTGCTTGCTTCTTGCACTGCTTTTCCGGTCATGGATTACGTGGCGGCTTCATACGGGACGTTGCTGGGGAATGACTTTCTGGTACTCGTCCTTCGTAGGTAACTCCGTTGGCCGACATATGGGGAGTTCGTTTTCCGCCGATTCCGCAGGTGTTACTAACGATGAGACTTCTTCCTCCTCGATTTCATCGAGTGCTCGGGGTCTCAGTTGGCTTAGCGCGATATGATGGCCGCGGGGGGATTCGGCATGTCGCTGTCGGCAACATTTTCTATGGATTTCACCATGCTCTGCTTCCTGACGTCTGGTTCGATTACACGAATCCCGTCTCTTTGCTTTTCGGAAGATCCGTTTTGAGCAAGAGAGGTATTGTCTTACTGACCACAGTACCTTGTCGTCTTGATGGACTGTTCCTCTTTGATCTTTGTCGTTGACAAACTATCGTAGAAGAGTTTCGCAGGTCAGGTTGAGCTCTTTGTCACGCTTGACGCTTCTTTCTCCGAGTGTTTACGCCGTGAACCATTTCAGGTTACTTGGCGATATATCTCAAGGACATTACTTGTTAGATCTCCGGTCCTTCGAAGAGGGATTAGGTCTCTTCTTCTATTGTTTCCGCCGGTTACTTCGTGTTTTCCGTGTGAGCGTGACTTGCTTTTGCAGGAACGGTTGTTCTAGCCTTCCGTGGATTCGTGGATTAGCTTGGCGGTCATACTCCGATGACTTCCTTGCTTTTCCGATCTTGGTATGCACCTTATCCGCCGGTGACTTTGGCATTGGAGCTTTACTGTGTCTCGTTCTCCGACTTGCTCTCCTAACAGAAGAGGGCAAGACGTATGAAGAGACGGCCTTCTTCTGACGACGTTAACCTCGTTTTTCACGGTGATCTTTGTCTCGTGATGTTGCCGCTCCATCTTCCTTTTGTGTTGCTACCTCTACAGGTAGTTGGTAGGTTCTTCACTTCCCTGCTTGAGCATATGACGGGGGATCCTGATCCTTTCCTGTATTGATAGCACTCAGATCTTCTTAGCAACAGAAGACCGAGCCGCTATCTGCAAATGATGTTGCATTTTGATCGGGACGAGTCGGGAATTCTCCGGCGTGTGGCGGCTACTCGACCGACTTCCAGTTATAAGCTGTCGCGTGAAGAAGTGAAGGTGTTGTGTCGGCAATGTGCAATGGTCGGGAATTCTCCAGCGATGAGGTGTCTACTCGACCGACCTACACATATTGTCGACGTGACGGCGACTTCGCGCCATGTTGGTGACATCCTTGTCACTCTTGATCCCTGGTTTCCGTTTGGATGACATTGATGAAGGTGTACAGTAGTCGGGAATTCTCCAGCGATATTGTGGCTACTCGACCGACTATCCCTTCTTTCGACCGAACGACGACTACGCGCCGTAATGGTGATATCCTTGTCAGTCTTGATTGAATATTTTCCAATTGGTAGACATTGATGAAGATTGCTTTGGGTATCAGATTGTCCTTTGAATCCTTGAAGCTTGGTTGCTTCTCGGTTGCTTCCGCCGGCAGACAGACCGGTTTCTTCAGCCGAGGGCGAGTGAGATTGCTCCCACTCTTCCGTGCATCCTGCCACGATCTACTTGGTCCCACAAGTCGAATGTACGGTTGGCATCATTTGCCTCTTAATATCGTTCCTCTGGCGTTGTTACAGAAGTGATCCTTGTGAAGACGTAATGTGCAAGGGCTGGGGGTTGCTGACGTTTTGCTGCTAGTTGACGCATTTAAGCAGCTTTCGTAGGAGATTTACTTGTTTCAGGATTTCACCTGGTTCAAGCATATCTCATTTCATCTTTATCCGACAGCATCCATTTGGGTGGTGCACCCCAAACCAGGTTAACAGCACCTGGAGTGGTTGCTTGGTTTGTTCTTTTCGCGCTCTTGCAGAGCGTGCTCTCGGGCGTGTGTGTCCTATCTGGACTATGATGTCCTGTCTGGACTATGATGTCCTTTCTGGACTATGATGTCCTATCTGGACTATGATGTCCTATCTGGACTATGATGTCCTATCTGGACTATGATGTCCTTTCTGGACTATGATGTCCTTTGTGTTTTAGGACCATCCCGATCTTACTCGATCGGAATCTCGGAGGTCCCTCAAGGACTTTGAACATGCGTGACTAGATGAGCTGGACATGTTTTCTTAACTAACCTAGAAGTTATCTACTAACTTAGTATACTTATTAGCGACTACTAAAAGGCCAGTGTCCTTGAGTGGCGCCAGGGCTTAGATGCTAACATTAACATATAAGAGGTTAACCTATTTTTACCAGCGTAAGGGGCCCTATTGTTTAACGCCATACTTGGTATCCCTGTTGGGTTGGGAGCGCGGTGTGTAATTTTAGAAGTGAATGGAATTTTAAATTTACCTAGTTTATAGGGACGTTATTTAGACCTAATTAGTTACCCCAGGCCTAGAGTAATGGTAATTAGATCCTAATTTTGATAAACTATATGTAAACCTAATTGTTAGCTAGGGGCGCTCCGTGAATCGAGTCCTCTTTTCCTCGGTTCGCTCCTCTCCATTGGTATCTCTTGGTCCACTTCCAACTTTACCACCTTGCTGGGGGTCCATGTAGCGTCACACTACTTCCATTTTACATCACCATTGTTTTCTCCGTTGGTTCGGAGTTGGATTTGGTATGAGAATCCAGACGACCGTTGGTCCGACTTGCTAGGATTGGTGGATGTAGAAGCTGTGTGTCCTAAGTATTTGCTCGAGACTTCGCTCGTTTCAGCAAATACAAACCACAATTGTTTTGAGCAGCTGAGCGATGAGCATACGATAGTCATTGCTCCGTGACTAGGTGTCCAAGGAAGCCTTTGTCCTTATCGGTGACTATTTTCTGCTAGGGGTTGTTCTTGTCGTCCTCACTCAGCTTTACAGACGCTCTGCGGCGTCGTTGCGTTGCCACTCGCTCCAGTCTGCGTGGAGCCCGCAACGCTTCCGATTTCTCGGCTTTTTCAGCATACTTTGCCTTATATTCGACGTCATCGTTGCTGCTTCGTTGTCCAAGCCCTTAACAACAGGACCGGTGGACATTTTCGTTGTTTTCAGCAATTTCCTGCAATGGCATGTCTCTCGGTGATGTTTCCGTGTCGCGGACGACAAAAATCGATAATTGCGTCATTATCGAACGTCGTGGAACACTTCCTTCGCGTGAAGACATGTCGTTGGGTGTCGACCAAAGGGGACTTCATTGTATGCTGGTGGTTTTTGGCATTTCCGCCCTTTTTCAGCACTCTCCTCGGTTCCGTCTGCTTCTGTTTCGTTGTCCGAGCCCTTAGCAGCAGGACTTGTGGACATTTTCGTTATTTTCAGCAGTTTTCTAGCTTGGGAACGTCTTGCGGTGGTATTTTCCGTGTCGCCGACGAAGAAAAATCGATAATCGTCATTATCGAATCTCGTGGAACACTTTCCGTGTTTGGAGACGTGTCGCTGACTGCTAAACAAAACGGACTTCGCCGAATGCTGGGGTGTTTTGGCTTTTCAGCCCTTTTTCAGCCTTCTCCTTGGCTCCATCTGCTTCTGCTCTTTCGGCATTTCCATGCGTTGGAACGTCTCGAGGTGATGTTTTCCTTGTTGCCGACGACGAAAAATCGATAATTTTCGTTACCGAGCGTCGTGGAACATTTTCAGTGCGAAGACGTGTCGCTGGGTGCCAAGCAGATCGTACTTCACATTTTCCAGGTTTTTCAGCATTTTTCCTTCGTTGGTACTTCATGCAGTGGATTTTTCGTATCGCCGACGAATAAAAAATCGATAAACTTCGTTACCGATCGTCCTCGAACACTTTTCGTGCTGGAAGATGCGTCGCTGGATGCTAAAACAGAGCGGACTTCGCCGAAAGCTGCGCGTTGACTTCTCAACTTCTCTCTCGCCACTCCGGGCTTCTCGACTGATGTACTTGGCGACTGATTGTTCACTCATTGGGGCTCTTTTTCGGACAAATTTCGGCGGTTTCTTAACAACAGAACCCGCCTTTTCCTATCTTGGTCGATGCACCATGTCGCGCCGTGGGAGTTTAACCAGCCTACGGGCGTAAAGCTGGGGTCTTCGAGTGACTCCGTCTGTGTGTGGTGTCCTCCAAATATGCTCCACTTCGGGAGTTGTCATCGGTGGTGGTTCATTGAAGCAATAGTACTTCGACTATTGGAATAATAGACAAGCGAATATTGGAATGATTCCTTTATTAGTAGAACATCTTGGGGACAATTTAGAGGGAGAGAGCGGTGACACACGTCACCGTTCTCGAGGGAGAAAATTGGGAGAAGTGAGTTGAGGGAAAAGTGAAGAGTGAAGTGAGAAGTGAGGGATTTTAGGCCAAACAATTAATTATTGCGAAATCTTTCCCGCCGGATTTGAATGAGTGTTTTGGCGGGAAGTGCGGTGGAGCGCGCCGTCTTTGTAGTCCTCTCGGAGAAGACGGTGAAGAAGCATGTCTGCTTTCCGTTGTGTGCGATGGAATTGCTGGGGATTGAGACGATGGGAATGAATGTTACTGAAGAGAATGAAGGTCGAGTCCATCGCCTTATGATGGGCGCGACACTGGTAGTAGGTCAGTAGTCGAGTCTCTCAGATAATGCATCATAAAACTGTTTATCAATTGTAGCCAAGTTTGGGGACAGTCACCTGGTATTTTTCCTATGAAAACGCGCTCCATTGATAAATATTTGAATAATGAGTTTTCCCGTCGATTATTTGAGTCATTGTGCGGAGCATTTTGAAAATGAAAAAACAACAAAAGTTCAATAACAAGGTTTCCGCTGTCCCGGAGTTGGTCCGATTTTCCAATTATTGTTGGTAATTTTATCCAAAAAATCCTTCTCTGTCATTTTCCAATTTACAAAAGTGAACGAGTCTCTCGTGATATTTACAGATGCTACGTGTCCATCTGATTTTCTGACGATGTAGTTTGTAGTGGAAGTGTGATGAGATCTCGACCAACTGATTTGACTTCTGCAATAAATACAAAAGTCGGAATATTCCGACATTCCGAAATTCCGGAAATGTCCATTCCGAGGCCCCTGACTGTAATCCTACTTTAAAGTAGGATTACAGTCATATTTTATATTTCCTCAAATGATCGTCCCAATTCCATTATTTACGAAAATAACAATATTTTTGCACAAAAATCATTAAAACTCGAGAAAATCGATTTTCAAAACGCCAACTTACATTTTTCTAACCTATTGCAATGAATGTAGAATTTTTTGCTGATTCGAATGCACCTAATATCGCTGCTCAAAACACAATATAAACATTTTTATGAGCAAAACTGCACTTTGTCGCGCCGCCCGGTGCCGATTTAAATCTGCTGTCGCGCCGCCCGCCGAATGCTCATGCGTATTCAGCGGGCGGCGCGACAATTGAAAATTTGTTAATAAAAATTTTTCTATTGCGTTTTGAGCAGCGATATTAGGTGCATTCGAAACAGCAAAAAATTCTACATTCATTGAAATAGGTTAGAAAAAATGTAAGTTGGCGTTTTGAAAATCGATTTTCTCGAGTTTTAACGATTTTTGTGCAAAAATATTGTTATTTTCGTAAATAATGGAATTGGGACGATCATTTGAGAAAATAAAAAAAATGACTGTAATCCTACTTTAAACAAAGAAACTCACCTTGCAGAATGCGGTGCCGCAACCATAACTACTGGTGACTTCATTGTCACCTTTCTGATAGATTCTGAAACAAGTAGAACTAAAAATAAGCGGCACTATCATTGGAGAAAATACTTCACACAAAATTGTCCGGAGCATTCAACTGGCGCGGTGCTGCAACTCTCGTTGTTACCCTTTCCTGTTCCTGTAGTTAAAGTAGGATTACAGTAATTTTTATCAGTACTCAAATAATTGTCCCAATTCCAGATATTACGAAAACAACAATTTTTTTTCATAAAAATCGTTAAAACTCGAGAAAATCGATTTTCAAATCGCCAACAACTACAGTTTTCTCAATATGTTTCAATAAATGTGGAATTTTCGGCTGATTCAAACGCTGTAGAAATATTTTAGGCCAATTTTTTTTCGTTTTTCAAACAGAAATTTCAAAAATTCGTTAAAAACTGTTTCCTACCGCAAAAAAAACGAGTCCAAACGGACCGTTTTGAAGCGAGTTACGAGCCTTTAAGGTTTCGGTAAAAAAGACGCAGAGAAAGCAGACACTCTCGTTGTCGAAGAGACGCAGAGAAACTAGACAGTGTCTGCGTCTCTCACGAAAACTACAAACGCTCATAACTCGCTTCAAAATGGTCCTTTTCAACTCGTTTTTGAACCAATTTCAAGAAAAAATAATGTATTATTAGATAATATAACAATTGCTGCTCAAAGAGCTAAAGCCAAATTTTTGCGTGCTGCTTTTTAAGCAGAAATATATCATCATCTAGTGACGCATTGTTTTCTCTTGCAAATGATTCTAAAACGAGTCCAAACAGATTATTGTGAAGCGAGTTATGGACGTTTGAAATTTTCGTGAGAGACGCAGACACTGTCTCGTTTCTCTGCGTCTCTTCGACAACGAGAGTGTGTGCTTTCTCTGCGTCTCTCACGAAAACTTCAAACGTCCATAACTCGCTTCAAAATGGTTCGTTTCGACTCGTTTTTGGACCATTTTCAAAAGAAAACAATGTATTATTATATGGTAACAATATCGCTATAGAAAACATTTTTGCGAAAAAAATTTTATTTTGTCGCGCTCACCGCTGCTGACAAAAATTTAACGAAAAATTTTTTCTAATACGTTTTGAATAAAAAAATTAGGCTCATTCGAATCAGCCTTCAAAAACCTCACCCCAATAACAATGAACATCAGCGGATACAACAACAGTCAAAAATACAAAAATAATAGCCTTCATCGACAGTTCAACTAAAGTGACTTCATTTTTATCAGTATTCGAACGATTAAAAAAAATTCAAAACGTTATCATATGAATCATGCATTTATTGTTTACAAGTGAATGTCATCAAGAAAAAAATGGTGATTTTCTGATTTTTCATAGTTTTGACTGTAACTTGGTTCATCTTGGTCTGATTCATATATAATATTGATTTTTGAATTTAGCACGTTTAGACGGTCAAAATGAGTACAAATGTTGATATAAAAAGTATCTTTGAAATATTACTGTATTTTCAAAAAAACATTTTTTGTAATAAAATTTTTTTTTGAATTATAAGACGCATTATCTGAGATAGTCGACCAACAGTATGCACACAAAAAAAAGTGACCATCTTCGAAACGGTTTATATTAAGCATAGACAAATGTGAAATTTCGGTACTTTTTTCAAAAAATCAAGATTTCTAGCTCAGGGACCCGATTGGACAATAAATTTTATTGCAGATTCGGAATCTGCGTTTGATTTTACATAAGATACACCTAGTGGGGTTTCCCATTTCTTTCTCCGAAGTTTGTTTTTTGGCTGATATAGTTGAAATTTCGAAATTTTTAATGGGGTCCCCCCTTATGAAAAAATCGAAAATTTTCAAATCGCTCCAAATTGTTGTGAGAGGTTCCACGAGACATAAAAAAGCCATCATCGAAAGCAATTCGACAGAACTCACATTCTAGTCAAGTTTCAGTTATGTAAATATTGCTATAAAGGAGGCGGCACCATAGCATTGGAAACAGGTAGGGATCTCCCTAAATGTTTAAAATGTAATTTTTATGTCTTCTGGAATCTCTCACAACAATTTGGAGCGATTTGAAAATTTTCGATTTTTTCATAAGGGGGGACCCCATTAAAAATTTCGAAATTTCAGCTATTTCAGCCAAAAAACCAACTTCGGTGAAAGAAATGGGAAACCTCACTAGGTGTATCTTATGTAAAATCAAACGCAGATTCCGAATCTGCAATAAAATTTATTGTCCAATCGGGTCCCTGAGCTAGAAATCTTGATTTTTTGAAAAAAGTATCGAAATTTCACATTTGTTCAAAAATTTCAACGTGAAGGAGTAAAGATGGAAAGTAAGTATAAACACAAAAAATGCTCAAAAACAAGTCAGCTATCGATTCCAAAAAAGATTTCATCGCTATCTCAATCAGGAAAAAATTTTCATTTTTTCAGATTTTTGACCGTATTTCCGCCCACCAGGGACCGACTTGGCTGAAAACTGGATTGTTGTATTTTGGACACTTAGTACTATCACTATGCTTAATATAAACCGTTTCGAAGATGGTCACTTTTTTTTGTGTGCATACTGGTAGTAGGTCAGTAGTCGAGTCTCTCAGATAATGCATCATAAAACTGTTTATCAATTGTAGCCAAGTTTGGGGACAGTCACCTGGTATTTTTCCTATGAAAACGCGCTCCATTGATAAATATTTGAATAATGAGTTTTCCCGTCGATTATTTGAGTCATTGTGCGGAGCATTTTGAAAATGAAAAAACAACAAAAGTTCAATAACAAGGTTTCCGCTGTCCCGGAGTTGGTCCGATTTTCCAATTATTGTTGGTAATTTTATCCAAAAAATCCTTCTCTGTCATTTTCCAATTTACAAAAGTGAACGAGTCTCTCGTGATATTTACAGATGCTACGTGTCCATCTGATTTTCTGACGATGTAGTTTGTAGTGGAAGTGTGATGAGATCTCGACCAACTGATTTGACTTCTGCAATAAATACAAAAGTCGGAATATTCCGACATTCCGAAATTCCGGAAATGTCCATTCCGAGGCCCCTGACTGTAATCCTACTTTAAAGTAGGATTACAGTCATATTTTATATTTCCTCAAATGATCGTCCCAATTCCATTATTTACGAAAATAACAATATTTTTGCACAAAAATCATTAAAACTCGAGAAAATCGATTTTCAAAACGCCAACTTACATTTTTCTAACCTATTGCAATGAATGTAGAATTTTTTGCTGATTCGAATGCACCTAATATCGCTGCTCAAAACACAATATAAACATTTTTATGAGCAAAACTGCACTTTGTCGCGCCGCCCGGTGCCGATTTAAATCTGCTGTCGCGCCGCCCGCCGAATGCTCATGCGTATTCAGCGGGCGGCGCGACAATTGAAAATTTGTTAATAAAAATTTTTCTATTGCGTTTTGAGCAGCGATATTAGGTGCATTCGAAACAGCAAAAAATTCTACATTCATTGAAATAGGTTAGAAAAAATGTAAGTTGGCGTTTTGAAAATCGATTTTCTCGAGTTTTAACGATCTTTGTGCAAAAATATTGTTATTTTCGTAAATAATGGAATTGGGATGATCATTTGAGAAAATAAAAAAAATGACTGTAATCCTACTTTAATTTCGAATTCTGCTACTAGTAAGATTTCAGATTTTCGTTAAAAAATCGAAAACTTGCCTTTGCCAAAAACCCAAAACCAGTTGCTCCTTGACTTGTTCCAATTCAGTAAAACTCCTCGTATTGGATTCCCTCAAAATTTGCTCGATATCCAGAAAAACAGGTTCCCGAAGTATCCAAATTTTCTCCAATGTGATATTCACAAGTTCCAAGTTTCCATATTTTCCGTTTTCTTCAGATTCCTCCTCCCACGTCTTCAAAAACTCCAAGACGTCGGTAGTTTTTATTTCACAATATTCCACAATCAACTGAATCCCATTGAATCTTCTCAACAATTCTCCAGCATCTGATAGCGATCCGCGAATGTGCAAATTTTGAGTTTCCGCCAATTTTGAACTTGTTTCGAAATTCGAACCGATTGGAGTGAACATCGCCAAGTACTTTTGTTTCGGGTTGATTTCTAGGAAGTTTTCCAAGATTTCGGTCCAATTTTCAGCCGAGGTAAAAAAAATTTCCGAATTTGAAATATGATTCAAAAGTGGAACGTGATTTTTTAGACCTCCTCCCACCATGTTATATCTTATGGTTGTTCCGAAGAAATCGAAAAAGAATTTGTGAATTTTTTGAATTGTAGACGTTTGGTCGTCAGAATAAACGGTTAGGCAGTTTGAGGAAGTTGGAAGACTGAAACAAACGTTTAAACTTTATAAAAATATGAAAAAATATGGAGCTTGGAATTTTGAGGCAAACACTCTTCGAAAACACCTATCATTGAATACACCTAGGATTAAAGTTGATTTTCAAAAAACTATGGGTACCACTAACAATGTCTTTGGCTACAAGCATGACACATTCAGCATGACACACATGATTTGACAAATTTGAGCAGCGTGATTCATGGAAAACAAAAGGTACTCTCACCATTTCTCACCACTGTTAGTTTAGTCATAGAGAAAAATGGAGTCAAAAATGGAGAAAAATGGAGCCAATGGTCAATGAGTATTTGCCAAGAAAAGGGGAGTGCTCGGGTAAAAGCAAAAATGATATGGAAAATCTGTGACTGCCATTCGATCTTAAAGGGGGTGAGACAGCTCGCAAAATGGGGGGCAGAATGGGGGGCGATTTTCATGCCTCCTTTTATACGCCCTCGGTCGGCGCGCCCATTTGCGTCCGCGTGGCTCAGCCGGTAGTGGCGCGGTGTCCACAGAAATGCGCCCACAGGTTCGAGCCCACCTAAGGTACATTCTGGCAAAATTAGAGAAAAACTTTTTTTGAGGTGTCCTACCACCTTTAAAGGTGGCGGGACAGCACTTTCTCGGGGGAACCTCCGGGGGAAAATCGTGCATTTTTGCGTGAGCGTGTCAGTTGTGGTGTATGCGTACCATGCATCGAACCTTACGACATCTTATTTTAGGCCTGTTTTTTGGCGGAAATTATCAAAAATAGAACAATTTACATATCAGAATTCGCATATACTGCATGTAGCTTCAGTTTACAAGAGTTTGAAAAACATTTATGTTTTGCTGTCCCACCACCTTTAAAAAACAATAAAGCCTAGAAGCCAGATTTTCAGGACTCTAGAACTTTCCGCTCTCATGTACTAACCCGTTTCTCCATGGGGTAAAGTTCTTAGAAGTTCGTAAGTCCCTAGTATACAAAAAACCAACCAATGAAAATCAGTTCGACTTTTTTCTGTACAACGGCATACTCGAGTTTCACAGAGAACGTGTCGTAACTTTAAATTCTTACCAACACTGAAGTTGCTCTCCAAAACTATTGATCGTTGTCAATTCGTGTTTCTTCTTGCCAATATCGGAAATCGGCTCAATTGTCATCAAATATACCGATCGATTCTCACTGGGTATGACTGCCACTGTGGATTCATTATAGCAGAAATATCTGATATACCAGTTCCGCCTGAATCGGCGTTTTTGAATCATTCTGATATGCGTTTCGAATATTTTGGAGCACTTTGTGATGTTCATGAAATCGTACAACGGCATCATTTTGAATATTTCCGCTTGGATGATGAGTGGAAGCTTAAGAAGGTCCATTGTCTCAATCTGAAAAGATAATCACATTTTAGGAAATTGAAGTATGATTACAGTCATTTTTTTATTTTCTAAAATAATCGTCCCGATTCCAGTATTTGCGAGAATAAAAACAATATTTTTGCGAAAAAATCATTAAAACTCGAGAACATCGATTTTCAAACCGCCAACTTACATTTTTTCTAACCTATTTCAATGAATGTAGATTTTCCCGCTGATTCGAATGCATCTAATATCGCTGCTCAAAACGCAATGGAAAAAAATTTATGAACAAATTTTCGCTTCATCTCGCTCGCCGCTGTCGGCTCATAAGACGCGGCGAGTGTGACTAGTGAAAATTTGTTCATAAAAATGTTTATATTGCGTTTTGAGCAACGATATTAGGTGCATTCGAATCAGCAAAAAATTCTACATTTTTTGAAATAAGATTAGAAAAATGTAAGTTTGCGTTTTGAAAATCGATTTTCTCGAGTTTTAACAATTTTTGTCCAAAAATATTGTTATTTTCGTAAATAATGGAAGTGGGACGATCATTTGAGAAAATAAAAAAAATGACTGTAATCCTACTTTAAAGTACTTTAATTCAAAACGGAAAATTGTTCTCTTGCGTTTTGAGCATCGATATTAGGTGCATTCGAATCAGCGAAAAATTCTACATTTTTTGAAATAGGATTAGAAAAATGTAAGTTTGCGTTTTGAAAATCGATTTTCTCGAGTTTCAACGACTTTACTTTTTTTTGAATTGGAACGATTATTTGAGAAAAAAATGGCTGTAATCCTACTTGAAATAGGAAGAATAAACGTTCTTAGCGCAAATTGGCATCGCCAATAGAAGACAATGACAGATTGCAATGTGAAAAGGAGAAACGAGAAAATCGATAAAGTGAAGAGCACGGGGTTCCGAGAGGGTACATGTTTTGAATAACACCGTAAATTTCTCTGCGTGGGGTGCGTCGCGTGTCGCGTGTCACTGTGCGAAGATATTCGCTGCGCATCGACCACAGGGTCGCTCGCGAACGGGTTTCTCAATATTTTTAAATTTGAGTTGGCGGGAGAATATGCGAAGCGACGCTATTGGCCGCGCGGCGGCTCAATTCACAGTTCATAACGCAATACGGTAACGCAATATGGCCTGCACATCAGATTTTTTTGGCGATAATAAAACGGATACGATTCACATGGCGGTGCCTTGAGTTTCTCTATTTCACATTTAAAGGTGGTAGGACACCTCAAAAAAGTGTTGCTCAAATTTTGCCAGAATGTACCTTAGGTGGGCTCGAACCAGTGGGCACAGGTCGTTGGCGCGCATACGCATAATGGGTCTCATATGGATGGCGCTCATATGATAACGGTACAAGCAATGCGTCCCAGGAGCAGCCATATATGGGGCATCTGGGACACATCGCCCACCACCTCTGGGACGCATACGCGATCCATCCAGCCGTCCGCTTTTTCCTTCGTTCTCGTTCCCTAGAAAGCATCGAAACACGAATTTCGATGCATTTGTTCAACTAAATATGCTCTAATATGATGTGGTATTGTACAGATCTTCCAATTTCGTTCTCATTATATTTCCTTTTGAACTATTTTTTTCAAGATTTCGAATTTTAACTCTAAGTTTTTGTTCGGAAAAATATGGCTGAGTCTTTGAAAATAACAAGAATTTCACTTCATAACAGACGAGCAACTTACCAACAAACCTTTTTATCCACCTGAAATAGAATTTATCTCATCGTTACGAAGTGAAAACTTGAATACTTTATGAACAGAGGAAAAAACAAAAAATCGGAAAGCGCAGCTCAACAGAAGTAATTTTCAGAAAATTTTGGGGAAAGAAGTTCAATATTATCATTATTTTATCAGCCATATTTTTTTTCAAACAAAAACTTAGAAAAAAAGTTCGAAAATCACGAAAATAGTACAAGTTTGGGACTTGGTTGAAAAAAAATATCGAGAGCGCCGGTCACATTTTACGCTAAACAAGGCGACAGTGGGATGCTGGATCGTCGTTACAGATCCCCCATCTGGGATCCATAATTGACACATCGCCCACGCATCCATGACACATCTGGGATCCGTCTGCCGTCGCAGCTGAATTTCTAGGCGCGTCCATATCCCATCCATATCAGACCCATCGCCGTTCATAGTTGGCTGATGTGTCTCAGATGGACGCATTATGCGTCGAATATGGATAAGATCCATTATGCGTATAAGTGCCCACGACCTGTGGGCGCATTTCTCTGGACGCCGCGCCACTACCGGCTGAGCCACGCGGACGCAAATGGGGACGCCGACCGAGGGCGCATAAAAGGAGGCATGAAAATCGCCCCCCATTCTGCCCCCCATTTTGCGAGCTGTCTCATCCCCTTTAATTTGGATTTCTTCCCTATAGATGTTACATTCGATTAGTCGACAATCCTGAATTCCATGAACATTCTTGAATCCGCCAATGATTTTTCCACTGTAAAAAATGGGATTTTTCCTCAAACCTTATTCAAAAACTTACCAAAAAACTCCTGCTCCCGATGGAAAATTTAAAATTAAAATACTCAGAGGTAATTGGGATTCTGTGACAATTTGTTGTAAGATTTACGGATAAACCATGCCGATTGTATCTTTGAGAGATTACTGTATTTTCAAAATTAAAAAAAGTTTGTAATAAAATTCTTTTTTGTATTATGAAACTATTTATCAATTGTAGCCCTGTTTGGGGACAGCCACCTGGTATTTTTCATATAAAAACGCGCTCCATTAATAACTATTCGATTTTTCGAGACATCGTGTACTTCTCTCGGACAATTGCTGGTAAGGTTCTGAAAAAAACACAAAAATTCCCGACAAAAACTTTATTCAATTTCAAAACGGATACATAGTTAATGGCGTCTCCACTTTTTCAAAAACCGCACAAAAAACTCTCATCGGATCTCCATAAAATTCGCAGACGAATTCTCGAGTATCCTGAATTCCGTGAACGTTTTCGAATCCGCCAAGGATTTTTCCTCTGAAAAAAAAAGAAAATTTCCGTGGCTGGAAAACAGGAAAAAAACTTTCGAAACGTCACACTTTCGAAACGTCGCACTTGCGTAACGTCACACTTTCGAAATGTCCGCTACGCCGCGAATATTTAAAAAAGTGTGACATTTCGAAAGTGCGACGTTTCGAAAGCAAATATTTGAAAATCAAAAAAAATCAAGTTTTTTTTTGCTTTCGAAATGTCTTTTTTCAAAAAACTAGGCCAAACTCACTCAAATTCCCCCGCCTCCTCGTAGTCCTTTTTCACTTTTGTGACCGTCCAATTTTTCGAAATCAAGTCATTTTTGGCGTCGAAAAATTCCCCAGTGCTGTTGAATTGGGGGTGAGGAATTCGAAGTTCCAATTTGTCGGTTCGTTTTCCGAATTTGAGGAGATTCTGATGGATATGGTTTTTTTCATTTTTTTAAACAAAAATTTCAAAAAGTCGCTTTAAAATGTTTCCAACCGCAAAAAAACGAGTCAAAACGGATTATTTTGAAGCGAGTTATGAGCGTTCGAAGTTTTGGTAATAGAGACGCAGAGAAAGCAGACACTCTCGTTGTCGAAGAGACGCAGAGAAACGAGACAGTGTCTGCGTCTCTCACGAAAGCTTCAAACGTTCATAACTCGCTTCAAAATGGTCCGTTTTGACTCGTTTTTGGACCATTTTCGTAAGAAAATGATGTATTATTAAATGATAGCAGTATTGCCGCTGTAAAAGCGGAACGCAAAAACTTGTCTATAAATTTTTGAGCAGCAATGTAGTATCATTTAATAATACATTGTTTCCTCTTGAAAGTGGTCTAAAAACAAATTGAAACGGACCACTTTGAAGCGAGTTATGAGCGTTTGAAGTTGAGAGACGCAGATACTGTCTCTTTTCTCTGCGTCTCTTCGACAACGAGAGTGTCTGCTTTCTCTGCGTCTATCACGAAAACTTCAAACGTCCATAACTCGCTTCAAAATGGTCCGTTTCGTTTGGTTTTTAAACCATTTTCAAGAGAAAATAATGTTTTAATAGATAATAAAGTAATACAATTTTTTCACCTCGACTCTCTTCCTAGCCGCATCTACAGTAATCTCATCAGATGTGACCGATATATCCAATGCCTCAATTTTCTCCAATTCCTCGTCAGTCATTCCAGTTTCACATAAAACTCTAAAAGTCTCAGAAACTTCAATATCCCGTATCAGGGGTCCAATCGGTTCTTCAATGCTCCAACAATCGATTTCGAATTTTCGGAATTTTCGAGAAATCGAAAGTGAGGAGGATATCCACGCCGGGATTTGTTCCATTTGAATGTTGACGAGTTTCAGATTTTCACATTTTGGCTTCCAGTTTGATGGGGGAGGGAAGGTGGCCTGGAAATTATCGTTTTTGGATTTTTTTCTTAAATTTGCTATTAGATTCAGATTCAGCATGTTTAGACGGTCAAAATGAGTATAATCATGGCTGAAACCAAAAATATTTTTTTAGGAAAAATTTTTTTATGAAAATTTTTTTTCATATTTTTTTCGATTTTGAGTGAAAAATAAAAAACTCCATATTATTTTTCAAAAAATTTGAACCAAAAACTCAAATTTCAAAAAAAAAAAAACTTTTTTTTCAGTTTTTCAATCTCGGATTTTCAGATTTTTGATTGTAACTCGGCTTATTTTGATCCAATTTTCATAAAGTTAAGATTTTTGGATTCACCACGTCTAGACGGTCAAAATGAGTATGAACAAAGCTAAAATTCGAAAAATTTTCAGAAAAAAAGGTTTTAGTGAAAAAAAATTTTTCTGAGATTTTTTGTTTTCTTTTCGAATTTTTTGTTAAAAAAAATTATTTTTGAATGGAAAATAGAAAAATTTGTACCATAAATAGGCACCGCAACGCGAGTGGGCGGAGCCTAATTTTTTTTCTCTTGGGGGGTATCTGGCATGTTTGAAGGCGTATAACTCGAGACTGTGTGGACCAATTTTCATGAAATTTGGTGTCGTTATGTAATCGACTACGTAGAATCAAACTATAACATTAGTTTTTCAAAATGCTGTACGGTTTTCGGAATAATCGAAGAAAACAGGACTCGGCAGCAGAAAATTGCCAAAATGAAGATAACGCAGATCCGTTTCACATGTTTTGCGAATGGTTCTTGGTACTTTTTTGGATTGTGAATGTTTCTATGTCATCAGAATTCAGTCATTAGTTCGCCATTTTCTGCCCCGTTGGGTCAAACTTCCAGCAATTATAGTCACATTTTTTCAGCGACAAACTTAGATTATTTCTCAATAAATTGTTCAATCAAATCAAATACTACTTGGTGGTTCATTTTGAGACCATTTGAAAACATTTGAGTCACTCAAATAGTCGTCGAAAAATCGCATGGGTCTAAATTTTGACGGTTTTCGTGGCTTTTCGCTATTTTACAGGTCCGTTTCACATATTTTCTCACTACCATCAGATTCTACGCAAAATTTTACATTAGACAGCATGGTTTGTTTTTAGCCAGCAGTTCGCCATTTTTTGTTACGGCACTTTTTCCAACTGAAAAATGTGAAAATTCAACCAAAAAGCCGCGATAATGATGGAAATGAGCGTGGTCGGCAGCTCACTCTTATCACTACCCTCTTGTCGCCGCGTCCGATTGCCTCCTGTGGCGGAGTGGCTAATGCGCCGGAACACCACCGCCGCGGTGGGTGTTCGACTCCTGTGGGCAGACGACCCTCTTTTTGGTTTTCTCGCCAAGAGAAAATCGCTGATTTTTTGAATTTTCAAATGCTTATTACTCGGCTCCTAGCGAACCGTTTCTTTTGAAATTTTAGGAGAGTTCTTAGAATTTTTTTGTGAACATTTTGATATAAGAAATGTGAAAAATGGTTGAGTTTGAAAAAATCGTTGCGGTGCCTAACCATAAAAAACAAAATTCGAACCCAACAACACGAATTTCAAAAAAACAATTTTTTTCAGTTTTTGCCTCGAATTTTCAGACTTTTGGCTGTAACTTGGCTCATTTTGGTCCGTTTTTTTAAATTTTGATTTTCAAATTTGGCATGTTAAGGCGGCCAAAATGAGTATGAACATGACTAAAATTTAAAAAATTCCAGAAAAAACGTTTTTATTGTAAAAAATTTTTTTTCGAAGACTTTTGTCTGTAAATTTGTCTGTTGGCTCATTTTGATTGGATTTTTATAAAATATAGATTTTTCGATTCAGCATGTTTAGAGTATTAAAATGAGTATAAACACGACCAATTTTCTTCAAAATTTCCTAAATCCACTTACCCCATCAACCTCGACACTTTCCGCCTGAATGACCCCTTTATGAGTGATCGAATCCAAAAATCGATTGAAAATTTCATATCGATGTTCGTGTTTAATTTCACTCAATTCTTCAATTATTTCTCCATTCCATCCTCTATCAATTCGTGTCAAATTCTCTTTTCCAATCAACCAAATTGTCAACGAATCCATTTCACAACGGATTATTGTCTGCAAACGTTCGCTCTATTGACAAATTCCAGTTGAAAATGCGCTCTATCGAGAACTCACCTTTCCGTCTGACATTTGACTCAAAGTTTCCGTGATTTTGAGCACTTTTAGAGGAATGGCATCTCTGAAACTTCAAAATTTGAAAAATAAAGCAAATTTGATAATACCTGTTATCGAAATCCAATATTTTCGGAAGTGTTTTCTTATGTTCCTCTTGCATTTTTTGCCAGGACATTTTGAGAATAAGAAAAACCAAAAAATCAACGCCACACAAACTATGAAAAGTGACCGGGGAGACTAAAAAAATGAGTCGAAAAAGGAAAAGAGACTTAGAGATAAAAAGAAAAAAAAGGAAAAAGTGTTGTGTTGAGTTATGAAATATGAAAATGTTGAACTTTTGGTCCGGTTCAATAGAACAAAACATTTAACGAAATTTTCAAAAAAAATTTTCACAATTTTTTTCTCAAACAATTTTCAAAATTTCGACAATAACTTGGCTCATTTCGGTCTAATTAATATAACATTTTAATTTTCAGACTCAGCATTCCTAGACGGTCAAAATGAGTATAATCATGGCCTACTCGAAAATTTTCAGGTTTTCACTCCTCCTACTGTAACTTGTCTTATTTTCAGCCAAAACTTATGAAACTTTAATTTTTGAATTTGGCATGTTTTGACGATTAAAATGAGTATAAAAATGGCCTATTTTTGTAAATTAAGATTTTAAAAAATCTATTTTTGAAAACTCTGAAATTTTTTTCAGAAATGTTTTTTTTTAATTTCGAAATTTAGCAATTTTTTTTGTATTTTCAGATTTGGCATATTTTTCCTGTGAAAATGAGTATGAACATGACCTAAATTTAAAATTTCGAGTTTTCAAATTTTTGATTGTAACTGACTCATTTTGAGCCAAGATTTTTCAAATTTTGACGAATAAAATAAGCCATACATTTGAAAATTTGGATTTTTTATTTTCTAATTTTTTGACCTCAAAAAAAAACGCGTCATTTTCCCATAACTTTTTTATTACTTGTTTGCTTAATATTATTCCAATTTTTCGTCATTTTTCTACTTTTTTCTTTGATAATACCAACAAATTATCAGTTTTGAAAAATTCATTCAATTATTATTTCTTGACAAAAAATGACTTCTAACAATTCCTAAATGATATTTCGCAATCAGAAAAAAATGTGTCCCTCTCTTTTTATCGTTTTTTGTTGTCTTCATTGACCTATTTATTTGGCCACTTTGTTCTATTTTTCTTCGATTTTTCCAGTTAAAAAAAATCTATTTATAAAGTCAATAAAAAAAACACAGAAAAACTTTTTAAGGACTCAATTTTTGGCGCGAAATTCTCAAAATCTTGATTTTTTGCCTCAAATTTTAACTCCACAAATGTTTCATTCAAAAATTGTTCAGATGTCCTGGCAAAGCTTGACAATCCGTCTGAAACAAGAAGTTGTTGGATTATTGGACTATGAATCAAGGTAAGTAAAACAAAATGCGCTCTATTGAGAACATTTTTGAAATTTTCAGATGCAATCTTCGACTCTCTTCAAAAGACGATAAGGATGTTGTAGATTCAACAAAATTCAAGTTCAAAAAAGTGAGAATTTCCGAGACTCATAGTCAAATGTCCGAGGGAAAGGTGAGTTCTCAATAGAGCGCATTTTCAACCGAAATTTCTCAATAGAGCGAACGTTTGCAGACGATAATCCGTTGTGAAATGGATTCGTTGACAATTTGGTTGATAGGAAAAGAGAATTTGACACGAATTGATAGAGGATGGAATGGAGAAATAATTGAAGAATTGAGTGAAATTAAACACGAACATCGATATGAAATTTTCCATCGATTTTTGGAGTCATGGAATGAGAAGAAGAATGGAATACATGCTGAGAGTATTGAAATTGATAGTGTAAGTTTTAGATATTTTTCTTGAGAAAATGAGCCGTGTTTATACTCATTTTGACCGTCGAGACATGGTAAATTTGAAAATTGAAATTTTACAAGGATTGGACCAAAATGAGCCAAGTTACAGTCGAAAATCTGAAAATCCAAAAATGTTTTGATTTTTTAAACGAAAAATAAAATGTTTGCATTAGAGCGCATTTACAACCGAAAATCAGAAATTAAGAAATCTAATCTTGTTTATTTTCATTTTGAAGCCCCTTTTTTACCAAACACAACGCTGCCAATTTCACATTTTTTGGTCTGAAACTAACCGAGTTATAGGCCAATTTGCATTGGAGCACATTTTCTGACTTGTTTCGATTTTTTTCGTGTTTATACTCATTTTGACAGTCGAGACATGGTAAATTTGAAAATTGAAATTTTACAAGGATTGGACCAAAATGAGCCAAGTTACAGTCAAAAGTCTGAAAATCCGAAACTGAAGAACTAAAAAAATTATTTTTTGAATTTGGAGTTTTTGGGTTCAAATGTTTTTTCAATGGCATGACATTCTTATTTTTCATTAAAAATAACTGTTTTAAACAAAAAAACTCTGAAAAGTTTGAAAAAATTTTTTTGCAAATTTTTGGATTTTTTTTTCGAAAATATTTTTTTTTGCAATTTTGATTTTCGGATTCAAATACTTTCATTTATAGTTTGAAACCTTATTTTCAACATAAAGCAATTATTTTTAGACGAAAAAAAACTTGTCGAAAATCCAAAAAATTTTTTTGCAAGTTTCGAAAATTTTACAAAAAAAATGGTCTTTTGAAATTTGAGTTTTTGCGTTCAAATTTTGTTTTTATGGTTTTAAAAAATTGTATGAAATTCTTATTTTCCATTTAAAACAACTGTTTTTGGTAAAACAAATTCTTAAAAAAAAAAGATTTATAAAAATCGGATCAAAATGAACCAAGTTACGGTCAAAATTCTGAAATCTTAACCTAAAAATCCAAAATTTTCAGGTTCAATTCTCTCCTCCTCCATCCATCAAACCAAAATGCGCTACTCTGGCAATCTTCACCACCGACGAGGAGCACTATATGGCGTGGATGCGGAAATTTCTGAAAGTTTCGAAAAATTTCGAAAAATTGCACATTGTTTGGTGTGCAGCTGAAGAGGGATTTACGAGGGTGTTTTCTGGAATTCAAGTGACAAAATCGTTTTATTTGGAGCAAGAAATGAATATGACCGATGAGGAGTTCGATAAATTCGAGGCGTTGGATTTGAAAATTTCATTGGTTGGGATTACGGTAGATGGTGTGAGAAGGAAGCTGGAGGTGAGGAAGATAGTCCTAAAATCTTTGAAACTCAAATTTCTTGAAATTTTAAAATTGTGTAATGATCTTCAGAAAATTTCCTTTCCAATGGTATAATTTCCAAAAAAATCGGTCCACTTGCTGGCGCGCTATGGGCGCGTTTTCAAACGGCAGACCTTGATGTTGGGTATAAGTCTAATTATGAGCTTAAATTTCTTCAAAATCAAAATTTTAAAAATATTCAAAATTTTACTTATATATAATCCGCTAGGATCTCCGTCCGGTCTTGGTCAGGGTGTCCGCTTTAGTTTTGCGAAAGTTAAAGAATTTGGCCGCGCCACAAAACCGAACCCGCGACTATCGCGCGGCCGACCAGTGCGATACCGACTGCGCTACACGTGAAACAGAAACAAAGTGGGGTCGGGGCGTATAAAACGCGAGATTTTTTTACGAGATTGAGCGGCAACGCCGCGAATCCAGCCTGCGGTAAGCAGGCTGGTTTTATAATGATCCTCATACAGTTTCCTTTCGAATGGTGCAATTTTCAAAAAATTTGGCCCAGTGGCTGACGCGCTATGGGCGCGTTTTCAAACGGCAGGCCTTGATTTTGGTTGTACGCCGTTTTTTTCAGGCTTAAATTTCTTCAAAATTAATATTTTTAAAAATTCAAAATCTTACTTATATATAATCCGCTAGAAAGTTTGTCTGTGGCTTGGTCACGATGTCCGCTTTAGCTTTCCGAAAGTTAAAGAATTTTGTCGCGCCACAACATCGAACCCGCGACTATCGCGTTGCAGTGCAGCCCACAACCAACTGCGCCACACGTGTAACAAAGTCGAGGGTGCCGGTTGCGTATAAAAACGTGATATTTTTAAGCAAAGTTGAGCGGCAAAGCCGCGAATCCAGCCTGCTGCAAGCAGGCTGGTGTTATAATGATGCCCATAAAATTTTCTATCGATCTATATTATTTTCGAAAAAATAAGTCCAGTGGCTGGCGCGCTATGAACGCGTTTTCTAACGGTTGGTCTCGATTTTGGGTATGCGCCTAACTATGAGCTTTAAAGGTGGTGTGCGGGTTTTTAACATAACGGCTCAAATAGGGTAAAAATGTCTGTATTTTCATAATATCGTGATGAAAACGCTCAAAAAAATTTCTTACGGCCGCAAAACGCCGTCAAAGTGCGTTTTTGGTGTACTGTAGTGGTCCCAAATGGAAGAGCTGCCCGAGCTTTTGCACTAGGCCGCGGGCCGCCGACGCGGCAAAATTTGCATCATTTTCAGAAAATTTCAATTTTCTAGCCAATTTGCCGATAAAATTATTAGTTTTTTGCATAATATGCTAGAAAATCAGCTGACAATGCTGCCACAAATGAGTTTTCACTGTTTTTCGTTAAAAATAAGCGAAAATCGGTTCGTGAGAAAGGGACCACTACCGTAGTGCAAATCGCACTTTGACGGCGTTTTGCGGCCGTAAGAAATTTTTTTGCACGTTTTCATCATGATATTATGAAAATACATGTATGTTTACCCCATTTGAGCCCTTAAGTTAAAAACCCGCACACCACCTTTAATTTCTTCAAAATCAACTTTTTGAAAAGTTCAATAATTTATCATGATCCTCATAAAATTCCCTTTCGAATGGTATATTTTTTCTTAATTCGGCCTAGTGGCTGGCGCGCTATGGACGCTTATAAAATCCCTACTTAAATGCGCCCACAGCGCGCCAGCCAGTCAACCGATTTTTATGAAAATTATACCGTTTGAAAGGAAATTGAAAATAGATCATTTCAAGTTTTAGAAATGTCACAAAACTATTATTTCCATCACAGTTTATTCGCTTGAAAATCGATAAAAAATTTGTTTCCAGAAATTCCTGAAATTCGGCCGAAAAACCGACACTTTCGATGTCTTCATTCCGAGATTTGAAAATTTCGACGCCAAAACTCAGTTGTTCCCCAACGAATGGATTCTGAAGGAAACGGTTGTGACGTCTGAAGAGGGAAGTTTTGTGTAAGTTTTCAAATTTAGAATTCTGAAAAATCCCAAATTTTTTACAGTGGAAAAATCATTGGCGGATTCAAAAATGATCATGGAATTCAAGATTCTCGATTAATTGGATGTTATATTTATGCGGACAAAATTCAGATTAAATGTGAAATTGAGGACAAACTCGACCCACCGCCAAGTCAATTGTATCCGTTTTAATTTTATGGGATTATATGAATATTTTTTTTTGTAAAAAATTAATTGTTTTTTTCATATGTGGCTAGTCTATACTCATGTTGACCGTCTAAACATGCAGAATCCAAAAATATAAGTTTTATTCAATTTGGGCAAAAATGAGCCAAGTTACAACCGAAAATCTGAAAATTTGACATTTTTCATGATTAGTTAGATACGATAATTTGAGGGAGAAAAATCACTTTTTGACTCTTATAAACTAAAAATTTGAATTCAGCTTGTTACGAGCTTCAAAATAAGCATAATCATGATAGGGTTCACTTGATTTTAAAATTTTCGCATTGGAGCGTAATTGCATCGAAAATCAAAAAATTTAGAATCTAGTCGTGTTTATACTCATTTTGACCGTCTAAACATGCTGATTCTGAAAATCAAAATTTTTTGAAAATCGGATGAAAATGAACCAAGTTACAGCCAAAAAGTGATTTGACTAAAAAAAATTTCAAAAAATTTTTTCGGAATTTTTTTTTCTGAATCTGAAAATAAAAGTATTAATACAATTCACACGGAAATCAAGGTTGCGGAGAATAAATTGCACACCAAATTCGAATCATCTCTCCATGAATGGCGACGTCGATTTGTCTTGGCTTCAGAATACCATGAACATTTTCGAATCCACTGGTGATTATTCCACTGAAAAACTTGAGTTTTCAACAAAATTTTAATTTTTTTCTGTAACTCACGAATACTCCTCCTCTCTTGTATGCTCTCTTGGAATCACTTTCATTTTCCAATTTTTAGAAAAAATTTGATCGAAAGCGTTGAAATTTTCAATTAGCCGAAATCGAAGATCCAGAAGATCGTCTTCGGTTCCGAATTTTAGGAATTTCTGGAAAAAAAGATTAGAAATTTTAGAATCTCAGTTGCGAAATGACTGGTTGCGAAATGTCATAGTTGCGAAATGTCCCGGTTGCGAAATGTATTAGTTGTGAAATTTCAAAGTTGCGAAATGACTGGTTGCGAAATGTCATAGTTGTGAAATGACTGGTTACGAAATTTCATAGTTGCGAAATGGCATAGTTGCTAAATGTCATAGTTGTGAAATGTCGTGGTTGCGAAACGTTATAGTTGCGAAATAGCGGGTTGCGAAACGTCTGGGGCCCCGAACCCTCACCTCCAACTTTCTCCTAGCTCCATCTACCGTAATCCTTTCGCTATAAAATCTCAAATCCAACGCTTCAATTTTCTCCAATTCCTCATCTGTCATTACAGTATCATTCTCAATTTGTAAACATTTTGTCACTTCCAAATTCGAAATCATTGACCAAACTTGATGCTCTTCCAATTCTCCGTCTACAGTAATATCCAAATTTTTGTATTTTTTCGAAATAAATTTGGGCATCCATGTTGAAAAATATTGAATTCCAATGTTACGAATTGTCAAGTTTTGGCATTTGAAACTGATTTTTTGAGGAGGATGGAATCGGATCTGAAAATTGGAGTTTTGCGCCAAATTTGAATTTACTTCCATCTAAATCATAAGATTTTCAGATTCAGCATGTCGAAATTTCGTTATTTTTCCAAAAAAAAATAACTCGATTTTTCAGTCGAAACATTTTTTCGGCTGTAATTTGGTTAATTTTTTTCCAAATTTTATGAACGCTTGAAAATTTCGGATTTTCAGACTTTTTGCTGTAACTTGGCTCATAATGGTTGGATTTTCAGAAAATTTTGATTTTTATATTGTTTAGGCGATCAGAATGAGTATAAATTTGGCTTTTTAATTAACATAGTTAAAATTAGGTTTGAAAATTTTTTAAAAATTAAAAAAAAAAAATTTTCTAAATTTTCTAAATTTGTACATTTTGAAGTTATCTTGTTTTTTATCAAACATTAAGGATACAATCATTTTAGAATCAAATTTTTGAATAATTTTGGTGCTAAATAAAACTTAAAAATTTATCGAGCTTACAGAAGGTCAAAACTGCAATTTACATTTTTTTCTGAGTTTTTGATTGAAACTTGAATTATTGTTCACTCAAAATTAGTGAAATTGTGATTTTCAAATTCAGCATGTTTATTAGATGGTCAAAATAAGTATGAAAATAGCACAATTTTTACAAAAAAATTTTTCAAAAAATTTTTTTTAGAAAATTTTTTTGTCGAAACTCTTTTTTGACTGTATTTTGGTTAATCTTGGTCGAAATTCAATGAAGCTAAAATTGTTAAATTCAGAATAATTAGACGGTCAAAATGAGTATAAACATGACCGGGTTTTGTAATTTTCAGATTTTCAGACTTTATGCTGTAAATCTAAAAATTTCACTAACTTGGCTCACTTTCGCTCAATTTTTAAAATTTTTAGATTTTCAAATTCATCATGTCTAGAGAATCGGAATGAGTATAAACACGCCCATATTTCTTCAAAATTTCAAAATTTCCGAAATCCACTAACCCCATCAACCTCGACACTTTCTGCCTGAATGACCCCTTTATGAGTGATCCAATCCAAAAATCGATGGAAAATTTCATATCGATGTTCGTGTTTAATTTCACTCAATTCTTCAATTATTTCTCCATTCCATCCTCTATCAATTCGTGTCAAATTCTCTTTTCCAATCAACCAAATTGTCAACGAATCCATTTCACAACGGATTATCGTCTGCAAACGTTCGCTCTATTGAGAAATTCCGGTTGAAAATGCGCTCTATTGAGAACTCACTTTTCCTTGCGACTTTTTGCTTTGAATCTCTGTAATTTTCACTTTTTTGAATTTGAATTTCGTTGAATCTACAACATCCTTATCGTCTTTTGAAGAGAGTCGAAGATTACATCTGAATTTTTTGAATATTTTCTCAATGGAGCGCATTTTCTAACCTTGATTCATAGTCCAATAATCCAACAACTTCTTGTTTCAGACGGATTGTCAAGTTCTGCCAGGACATCTGAACAATTTTTGAATGAAACATTTGTGGAGTAAAAATTTTGGAAAAAATTCAATGAATATTTGTTTTTTACTAAAAAACTGAAAATCTAGACAACGAATTGTATAGATAAGAGTTGTGCATGATTATGAAATCAAGACAAATAAAAAATTTTATCGAGAAAAAAGGTGTTAGTCATATTTATCAGAAATCGGGTGCATTTGATAGGGACCCTTGGGGTTTTCATAAATTTTACAGGAAATTGAAATTTTCGAATTATATGGAATTATGGATAATTGACGACGATCTTGGATTCCGTGGATATTGGTGAAGCCGCCGGTGATGTTTCCGCTGAAAACTTGGATGTTCGGGGAGATTTTAAAGTTTTTGTTGATCTGGCATCAGGATCTGAAGAAATTTTCAGATTTTTAAAAATTCGAATTTTGAAAATTTTTTATTAATGAAATGTCTTAATTTTTTTCAACATTTTTCCCCCAAAACTCACCAAAACGCATTCTCCGTATACCCCTCTTTGGTATCTTTTCTGACTTTCAAGTTTTTTGGAATATACTTAAACGGATCGACCTCTGATTCCACGCCCGTTAAATTCAAGGTAATGCAAAATTCATCACTTCGATTTCCATAGGTAAGATGGATCTGAAAATTTAAAAAAATTGAAAATTGATGATGTTTATACTCATTTTGACCGTCTAAACTTTCTGAATCTAAAAAATTAAATTTCATCCGGTTTGGCTTAAAAATGGGTCAAGTTAGGGCTAAAAGTCTGAAAGTCGAAATTTTCAAAATGTGTTACAGTCAATAATTTGAGGGAGGAAAACCAATCTTTGAAATTATGAACTTGAAATTTGAATACAGCTTGCTAAGAGCTTTAAAAAAAGTATAAACATGCAAGGGTTCACTTGATTTTGAAATTTTTTGCATCGGAGCGCATTTGCACCGAAAATCAAAATACTCTGAATCTAGTCGTGTTTATACTCATTTTGACCGTCTAATCTTGCTGTTTTCAGAAATTTAAGTTTTGTCCAGTTTGGCTGAAAATGAGCCAAGTTACAGCCAAAAAAAGTGTTTCGACAAAAATTTTTTTTTTAATCTGAGAAATTTTAAGTTGGTCTTGTTTATACTCATTTCAATCGTCTAAACATGCTGATTTCAAAAAAATTAATTTTTTGGAGTTTGGATCAAAATGAGCCGAGTTACAGCCAAAAAAATTATTACTGAAAAAAATTGTAGAAAATAGTTTTTTTTTTGGAAAATTTTCGAATCTTGCTTAACTTTTTTTTTTTTTTTTTTTGGTTTTCGAAAAGTTATACTTCAGAAATAATAATTACAAACTAGAAGCGGCAAAAATTTAAATACGAAAACTCGAATTTTAAGCAAAAAAATTTGTTTCGACTTAAAACAAAAGATTTTTCTTTGAAATTTTCGAAATTTTGCAAAACATTTTTTTGAAATCTTTTTTGGTTTTTTGAAATTTCTAGTTCAGAAATAAGGATTTTAGTCTAAAACGTCTGCAATTTTAACTCTAGTCTAAAAATTTTAGACTAGAAATAACAGAAAATTTTTTTTTCGAAAAAAATTTTTGTTCAAAAAATTGAATGATGTCATAATTTCCCCATTTCTGTCCCATTTCTTACCTTCAACATTTCCCTAATCCATTCCTCTCCAATTCTTCCATTATAAATTCTCAAATTTGGCGCCAAAACTCCATTCAAATCTTCCTCTCCAAGATTTGAAATATTATAAAAATTCACAGTTTCCATAATTTTTAGCCGAGAAATTTCCTCTCGAATATCCTCGTCCCATCTCAATGCGATACTCAACTTTTTCATTCGATTTTCAGGTGACGTTATTTTTTGAAGCCAATTTTTGGAATTGGGCACATCGATGAGGGTGAGATTTTGAATGTTGAGTTTCAGTGGTTCGGGGACTGGAGCATGGAGCTGAAAATATGGAGAAAATTTGGCGTAAAATGAGAAGTTTAAGGCAAAAACTAATAAAATATCAAATTCTGAGCTCAGCAAGTCCAGACGGTCAAAATGAGTATAAACATGCCTTAAAATCAAAATTTTCGGATTTTCAGATTTTCAGACTATTGGCTGTAACTTGGCTCATTTTCAGCCAAGAAGAATGAAACTCAAATTTGTGCATTCAGCATGTCTAGGCGGTCAAAATAAGTATAAACATGACTACATTCTAAGCATTTTGATTTTCGGTGCAATTGCGCTCCAATGCAAATAGTTTCAAAATCAGGTGAACCCTATCATGATTATACTTTTTTTGAAGCTCTTAACCAGATGTATTCAATTTTTTAGTTTTTTCATGTCAAAAATCGATTTTTCTCTCTCAAATCGGCTATATTGGCTAGAACTAATTTTAAAAAACCTCGATTTTCACATTTATTGCTGTAACTTGGCTCATTTTGGTCCGATTTTGATAAAGTTTAGATTTTCAAGTTTAGCAAATCTAGACGGTCAAAATGAGTATAAACATGGCTTAGTTATAAAACAGAGACATTTCGCAATCAGTCGTTTTATAACTTTTTTTTGAAGTTAGGTTGTTATCCTCTAATTTTCATTGTTTTGGGTTGTTAAATGTGATCTTATAGCAGGATTTTTTGGTAGCGAAAAGATAGTTACAAAACGGCATAGTTGCGAAATATACGAAAAAAATATGTATAAACAGGAACGGGTTTCGAAATATCAAATTTTCAGACTTTTGGCTGTAACTTGGCTCATTTTTGTCCAATTATTATAAATATTGGATTTTCAGATTCAGCATGTCTAGACGGTTGAAATGAGTAAACACAAGCCCAATTTTCTTGAAAATTTCGAAGTCCACTAACCCCATCAACTTCCACACTTTCTGCCTGAATGACCCCTTTATGAGTGATCCAATCCACAAATCGATGGAAAATTTCATATCGATGTTCGTGTTTAATTTCACTCAATTCTTCAATTATTTCTCCATTCCATCCTCTATCAATTCGTGTCAAATTCTCTTTTCCAATCAACCAAATTGTCAACGAATCCATTTCACAACGGATTATCGTCTGCAAACGTTCGCTCTATTGAGAAATTCCAGTTGAAAATGCGCTCTATTGATAATCGTGCAATCAGAATTCTCGAATTTCTCAATGGAGCACATTTTCACTCACCTTTCCTTCAATAAATTCACTCAAAGTCTCATGAATTTTCAAAGTTCCAATTTTGAAAACTTTCGTAGAGTTCACCAACTCATAATCCGATTTTGAGCATAGTTTCAAATTGCATCTGAAATTTATAGGTTAGAAAATGTGCTCTATTGAGAAAATTCCGTAACTATGACATTTCACAACCAGACACTACGCAACCAGTCCCTTTGCAACTTTCACAATTCTAAGCTCATTTTAGAGCCCGAATTTAGAATTTTTCAAAATTTTCTCAATAGAGCGCACTTCCTTTTCACTTACCTTGACTCATAATCCAATAATTCAATAACTTGTTTTTTGATATCTTTACTAATATCAATCCATTCTATTTTAGAAGACATTTTTTTGGTAGAAAAAAAATTGAAGGGAAACTTTTTATTTGAAAATTTTGTAGTCTTATCATAGGGCAATTCGAGCAAACAAATAATAAAAATTTGGGGGAAAATGACGAGGTTTTGGAGGTTGAAAAATCAGAAAATCAGAAAAACAAAAAATCAAAGAAAAAAATTTTCCAAAAAAAAAAAATTAAAAAAGTAAAATATTTCCAAATATTTCCCAATGTTTCCCAACCAGGTCACCGTCTGTTTTTTTTCTCTAATTCTCTGCCCCTTTTTTTCTATTTTTTTTCCTTATATTTTCCCTTTTTTCACCTGTTCATGAACTGTTTACATAAAATTACGAAATTTTTAGTCATACTTTACTTTGCCATTTTTTTCTCTAAATCTCTTTCAAAAAAGTTAATTTTTTCATTCCAGTCACCTTGGTGATGTATGCATACATAGATGTTTTTTTCATGGGAAAACAATTTTTTTTGGAAAAATTTCGAAATTTGCAAAAAAAAATTTTTTGCAAATTTCGAAAACATTTTTTTGTGTGAAAATTAATATTTTTAGTGAGAAATCAGTATTCAAACTAAAAATGACGAAAATGTGAACCCAAAAACTCTAATTTCCGACAAAAACGAAAAAATTTCGAAAAAAATTTTTTTTGGAAATATTTCGAAATTTTGCAAAAAATTTTCTGGATTTTTTGAAAAGTTTTTGGATCTATCTATAACTTTTATTGACAATGAGAGTTTCATACTGTAAATTAGGAAAATTTGAACTTAGATTTCCCAGAACATTATATAAAAATTTCCAAAAACATTTCAAAAGTTCTGAAAATTTCTAAATTCAAAATTTTTAGTTTCACTTCTATTTTTGACATTGTACAGACTCAAAATTTGCAATTGGGGCTGAAAATTATAGTTTACAATCTGAAAATGTTGGCTTTTTCACTATTTTTAGTATTAATTTTCAAATTTCTCTCCAAATTTTTTCCAAAATTTCTTTTTTTTTTCAGATGTCTTGGCCAATCCTCACAATTCGGCTAAAACAACGAGTTGTTGATTTATTGGACTATGAATCGAGGTAAAACGCGCTCCATTGAGAAAATTTTCAAAAATTTCAGATGCAATCTTCGACTTTCTTCAAAAGACGATAAGGATGTTGTAGATTCTACAGTATTCATTCCAACAACATTAAAAATCACAGAGACTCTAAGTGATATGTCGCATGGAAAAGTGAGTTCCTTGTTCTCAATAGAGCGCATTTTCAACCGGAATTTCTCAATAGAGCGAACGTTTGCAGACAATAATTCGTTGTGAAATGGATTCGTTGACAATTTGGTTGATTGGAAAAGAGAATTTGACACGAATTGATAGAGGATGGAATGGAGAAATAATTGAAGAATTGAGTGAAATTAAACACGAAAATCGATATGAAATTTTCAATCGATTTTTGGATTGGATCACTCATAAAGGGGTCATTCAGGCTGAAAGTGTCGAGGTTGATGGGGTGAGTGGAATTGGAACTTTTCAAGAACATTGGGCTTGTTTATACTCATTTTGACCGTCTAGACATGCTGAATTCAAAAATCCACGTTTTATTAAAATTGAGTGAAAATGAGCCGAGTTACAGCCAAAAGTCTGAAAATCTGAAATTTCGAGATTTTCAAAAACACTCATGTTTATACTCGTTTTGACCGTCTAGACTTGCTGAACTTGAGAATTTCCGATATATCAGCGCAGTTCGAAAATGAGCAGAGTTATAGCCAAAAAAGAGTTTCGACTTAAAAAAAATTTTTTTTTTTGAAAAATTTCGAAATTTAGTAATTATTTATTTATCTTTTAAAAAAAATTTTACTTCAGAAATAAAAACTGTAGACTTCAAATCACATAAAATTGAGCCAAAATGAGCCGAGTTACAACCAAAAGACTGAAAATTTGGGTCTGAAAAAATTTCAAAATCAGGAATCAATGGCAATTCCAATTTTTTTAAAATTTGAGTTTTTGGAATCGAATTTTGTTTTTTACGGTATGGTATTCTTATTTCTCGGGTGAAAACTTCTCAAAAATCCAAAAAAATTTTGAAATTATCCAAAAAAAAAGTTTTTTTTTGAAACAACTCAGTTTGTACAATTTTGATCGTCTAACCTTGAAAAACCCAAAAATTTAAGTTTCGTTCGTTTTGGCTGGAAATGAGCCAAGTTACAGTCTAAATTGAACTTTTCAATGTTAATTTTGATAAAAATTTTTAAAATTTCATACAAATTCCAACTTTTAAATTTCAAAAATTTACCTCTATTTTTCAGCTCGAAGTTGCTCCCCCCATCAACTGGAAACCAAAATGTCAAATTCTAAAACTGTCAAACATAATGAACCAACACTTCGTCCCATGGATAACCACTTCCATCGCAAATACCGCGAAATTCAAAAAATTGGAAATTTCCTGTTGGGGAGATGACGAGGGACTTGGAGCACTTTTGAATGATGTAAAAGTGACGGAAAGTTTGAAATTACATCATGATGTTACGATTAATGATGAGCAATTGGATAAATTGGAGGCGACGGATTTGATTTTGAATTCCCAAAGGGTTACGGTAGCTGGAGCTGGGAGGAGGTTGGAGGTGAGAAAAAGAGACCAAAAAGAGTCAACATTTTTTGTATATTCCAGAAATTAAAAAACTGATCGTATTTCACAGAAAATTTCCTTTCGATTGGTATAACTTTCAAAAAAATTGGTCCACTGGCTGGCGCGCTTTGGGCGCGTTTTTATATGGAAGGGGTGTAGGCCCAACTTTAAAGCTTAAATCTCTTAAATTTTGAATTTTTCGAAAATTCAAAGTGTTATGATAATCTCCATTTAATTTTTTTTCGAATGGTATACCTTTAAAAAAAATCGGTTCAGTGGCTGGCGGGCTGTGGGCGCTCAAAGGTCGGGCCTGAAGGTCCAATTTTTCGAAATCGCGTTTTTTTCAATGGTACTGCATCAAACTCTAACTTTGAATCGTGAATTCCTTCAAAATCAATTTTTTTCAAAAATTCAAAAAGTTATGATAATCTCCATAAAATTTCCTTTCGATTGGTATAATTTTCAAAAAAATCGGTCCACTGGCTGCCGCGCTATGGGCGCTTCAAAAAAGCAGACCAAAAGTGCCTACAGCGCCAGAGATTGGAGGTGAGAAAAAGGGCCCAAAAATCTTTAAAATGTAGATTTTTTAAAAATTCAAAAAGTTATTATAATCTCCATTTAATTTCCTTTCGATTGGTAGAACTTCCATCAAAATCTGTCCACTGCCTGGCGCGCTATGGGCGCTCCAAAAAGCGCCCACAGCGCGCCAGCCAGTGGACCGATTTTTTCAAAATTGCGTCGAAAAATAAATTTTTTTAAAATTTTCAGCACTTTCTCAAACTCGGAAAGAAGGGAGACACTTTGGAGCTTCGATTCCCACGCCCTGAAAATTTTGACGCCCAGAAAAATTTGATTCCAAAATCGTTGAAAGTCAAAAAACAGGTCAAGGAGAATGAGGAAGAGGGGGAGTTTCAGTGAGTTTTTTCATAGTTGCGAAATGCCCATTTCTTTCAGCGGAAAAATCTTCGGCGGCTTCGAAAATGTCCATGGAATTCAGGAGCCCCGAGAATTGGAGATTATAATTTTTGGAGACTCTGTAAGAATTTGGAGTGAAATTTTCGAAAAATGCACAACGCCATGTACATTGTATCCTTTTTGAATTGGAAGGATTACTGTATTTTTAATTTTGAAAAAAAAATTTTTTTTGAAAATTTTTTTTTTTGAATTTTGTAAAAAAATTTTTTTAGTATTACAAAACTGTTTATCAAGTTTACTGTTAAATAAAATGTGAAAATTAGCATAAATTCTCACTTTGTATTAATTCGTGTTTTGTTCGATAGGGCGCGTTTGCAGAATAGGAAAGAGGGGGTGAAAAATCACAGAGAAAAAAGCGGTGAAATATGAAGAAAAGCGGGAAGATTTGAATTTTCTACGAAATTTGGCTAGAAGATTGGGAGAAATAACAAAAAAAACGCTACTTTTTGTAATAAGAAGAGAAAGCCCGGGAAAAAATGAGAGAAATTTGAATTATTTTGAGGGAAAAAAGTTGAAAAAAAGCAACAAGAACAATAGAGGCAAAAAATTAGAGAAAAAGTGAGTAAAATTTGAAAGGTTTTTTTTGGGATAAAAAATTGATCTATTATTTTTGATTCGAATCCGCCAGAATCGTCGAATCCACATCGTCATCCATAAAATAGTGAACGACGCCGTTTTCGTCTTCCACGGCTCGCATGCTGAAAAAATTAGAAATTTTTGGACGTTTCGAAAGTGCGACATTTCGAAAGTGTGACGTTTCGAAAGTGTGACGTTTCGAAAGTGCGACATTTCGAAAGTGAGACATTTCGGAAGTGTGACGTTTCGAAAGTGCGACATTTCGAAAGTGAGACATTTCGGAAGTGTGACATTCCGAAAGTGTGACATTCCGAAAGTGTGACGTTTCGAAAGTGCGGCATTTCGAAAGTGCGGCATTTCGAAAGTGTGACGTTTCGAAAGTGCGACGTTTCGAAAGTGCGACATTTCGAAAGTGTGACGTTTCGAAAGTGCGACATTTCGAAAGTGAGACATTTCGGAAGTGTGACATTCCGAAAGTGTGACATTCCGAAAGTGTGACGTTTCGAAAGTGTGACATTTCGAAAGTGTGACCTTTCCAAATTGCGACATCGAAAGTGCGACGTTTCGAAAGTACGACATTTCGGAAGTCAAAGCGCGCCAGCAAGTGAACCGATTTTTATGAAAATTATACCAATTGAAAGGGAATTTCATGGAGATTACTGTAGATTTTTCGAAATTTCGGACTCCTACAATTTATAGAGCCCTGTCTTTGAGTTACAGTAACCCGACACTGATGGCCTAGAAAACTTCGAAAATTGGATTTCTAGGCCATCTTCATTTAAGGCGTATTTTGGCTCTTTTCGGCTCATTTTTCGTCATTTTTTGTCGAACTTTTAGGGCCCTAAAGTTTGTCGAAATTCGGAATTTTCGAAATTTCAAAAATCTACAGTAATCTCCATTCAATTTCTTTTCGATAGGTATAATTTTCATAAAAATCGGTTCACTGGCTCGCGCGCTTTTGACGCTTTTTTTAGAGCCCAAAGTGCGACGTTTCGAAAATGCGACATTTCGCAAGTGTGGGATACCGTAATCCACAGAAATTTTCCTCACCTCGTCAACGCCTTCACACCCTCCTTCGGCACCACACTCAACACCTCCACAATATTCTCCTTTTCTCCATTCATTCCTGCTCCAGATGACGTCGATGGTGCTCCATCGGAGCCAAACGATGGAAGTGTGGAACTTTTGCACGGTGGTCCCGAATTGCTCATCATAAATTGATCGCAGTGCGAAGTGAGAACGCTCATTTTTTGCCATGCGAAACACTGGTCACACATGATGTTTGTCACTTGGGACGCTGGCTTGAATTCCTGAAAAAAAAGAGGATTGAAATCGGTCGAAAAATGGTCGAAAATGGTCGAAATTTGGGCGAAAATGATCGAAGCTTGAAAATTTCAAAATCAAGTTTCGACCATTTTTGACCAACTTTCGACCAGTTTCGATCGTTTTTTATCATTTTTTGACCAAATTTCGACTTATAAGTGACGGAAAATGGTCCAAATTCGGTCAAAAATAGTCGAAACTTGAAAATCTCAAAATCAAGTTTGGACCATTTTTGACCAATTTTCGATAGAATCAGACCACTTTCAGCAAAATTACAACCGGCGAATGGTCTAAATTTGGTCAAAAACGGCCAAAATTTTTAAAAATTGGTCAAAAATTGGTCAGAATCGGTCGAAACTCGAAAATTTCAAAATCAAGTTTCGACCATTTTTGAACCATTTCGGATCAATTTCGACAAACTTTGACCATTTTTTGACCAACTTTCGACCAGTTTCGATCGTTTTTGATCATTTTTTGACCAAATTTCGACTCAAAAATGACGAAAAATGGTCAAAGATTGGTCAAATACGGTCGAAACTCAAAATTTCAAAAATTTTCAAAATTAATTTTCGACCAAATTTCAACCAGTTTCGCCCATTTTCGTCCGATTTTTGATCGATTTTTACCATTTTCAGCAAAATTTCAACCGTAAAATGATCCTAGTTGGTCAAAACCAATCAAAATTTTTAAAAAATTGGTACAGAATGGCCCAAATTTGGTCAAAAACGGTCGAAACTCGAAAATTTCTAAATCGCGTTTTGACCATTTTTGGACCGTTTCCGATCAATTTCGGTCAATTTAGACCTTTTTAGACAGTTTTTTGATCAATTTTCGACCATTTTAGCCCATTTTTAGGCCGTTTTGGCTCATTTTTTCTCAAATTTTCTCACCGAATCACATCCAATACACGTCAACATGAGCGAACTGGCACTGAAGCTTCGGCTAATCCGCTTCCGCGAGTCGGCCTGTGTCCGTTGGTTCTGTTGGAATCGCTGCTTGGCACTTTTCATATATTCATTGATTATTTTATCCATATATTGATGATGAGTGGGTAAGAGCTCCGACGCGAGTACACACGTCGAATTCATTCGAGCGATACAGTCATCCGTATCGATCAATTTCTCTTTGGACCGTTGAGCCGACGAGATTCTCAGTGTTCGGAGCACATGACTCCGAATCTCATTTATCAATCTCCACTTTTCGTGTCCTCGTCCGGAGCCGATTCCCGATGAGGCCAGTGTCATTCCTTTGGCGTTAGCGGTGGGCGGAGCTTCGTCTCCAGAATTCGCCGAGGTGTCACGAGGATTACGGTAGGTCGTATTTCCGTTTCCATTGTCATGAGTCAATTGAGCGTGTGCGCTGCGGACGCGTCGCGTACTGCGAATCGAGCCACGGCGGACGTCGAGTCTGGAAGAACAAATGTTGGTGATGGCCTAGAAAACTCCGAAATTTGGATTTTTAGGACATTTTCCGTTTAGAAAACTCCAAAAATCGTTTTTCGGCGATTTTCGAGCCGAAATTTTAAATTTGCGCGTCAAATCTGGTGCTTGGTCCGCAAACACCGCAACTGCGGACTATGCACTAAATTTGACGACAATTCACCGGGAATCGTTTTTACAGCTTTTTTGTCAAAATTCTCAAATTTGCGCGTCAAATATGGTGTTTGAACCGCAAACACCGCGACTGCGTACAATCCACTAAATTTGACGACGATTCGCTTAAAAATGATGAAAATATGCCTCTGAGCTCATCTTTGTCAAATTATGTGGTTTTTGGTGCAATTTCTTGGCATTTTAAAATTGGTGGCCTAGAAAACTCTGAAATTTGGATTTTTAGGACATTTTCCGTTAAAAAAAAAACTCCAAAAATCGTTTTTCGGCGAGTTTCAAACCGAATTTTTAAATTTGCTCGTCGAATCTGGTGTTCAGTCCGCAAATACCACGACTGCGGACAATGCACCAAAATTGACGACAATTCGTTTGAAAATTCTGAAAATGTGCTTTTAATTTGAATTTAATTCAAAAATTAAGTTTTTTGACAAAAAATTTGGATTTGCGCGTCAAATCTGGGGTTTGGTCCGTAAACACCAAATTTGACGACAATATGTTTGAAAATTTTGAAAATAAGCTTCCGGGCCAAAATCGGTGTTTAAAGCTCATTTTTGGGATTATTTTGGTACCAATTTGCGATTTTTGGTGCAATTTCTCGGTTTTCTAAGATTGGTGGCCTAGAAAACTCCGAAACTTAGATTTCTAGGCCATTTCGGGTTTGAAAAGTGCAAAAAATCGGTTATTTGGCGATTTTTCGGCAAAAAATTGAATTTGCGCGTCAAATCTGATGTTTGGTCCGTAAACACCAAATTTGACGACAATTCGTTTAAAAATGGTGAAAATATGCTTCTGGGTCAAAACCAGCGTTTAAAGCTCGTTTTTGGGCTCATTTCGGTCAAATGTTGCAGTTTTCGGCTCAATTTTTTTTTTTCACTTATTTTTTAAAGTTTTTTTGCATACCTAATAATATCCATATACTGACTAATCAAGGCGAGCTTGTCTATCTGCGACATATCGCTCGTCTCGCTCATCGTCTCCTTATTATCCAACTTTGACCAGTCGAAATTCTCTCCGGGATCAACGGCGAAGTGAACGGGGAGCAAGTTTCGATTCACATCGATTATTGGGATGATTTCTGGAAAAATGAGGGATTTTTAGGGTGAAAAAAGCTCAAAATTCGGTTTCTCCATAAAAAATGAGCCTTTCTAGCGAAAATTTTGAATTAGCGCGTCAAATCTGGTGTTTTGTCTGCAAACACCGCGACTGCGGACAGTGCACCAAATTTGACGACAGTTCGTTCAAAAATTCTGAAAACCGGTAGTCTAGCTATTTTGACTCCCCTGAGCTCATTTTTGAGCTCAAAATTTCAAAATTCTCACGTTTATTGTTAGTTTCGGACCGCATGAGAACGAGCGGCGAGAAGTGGGCGGAGTCGTAGCATAGGACGAGTGGGGACCGATGACATTGTGATGGTGGGCATTCGAGGGGTAGGTAGATGCCGCCGAAGGCCACCGGGAAGAGCTCCTCGCCTTTCGCGTTGCGGAGAATCTGCAAAATTTCAAATTTGCGCGTCAAATTCGGTGTTTGCGGATCGAGCATGAAATTCGCATCTCTATCCCCCAAACTTGGTCAAAAATTGTTTTTGCTCGATTTTTAAAGTCAAAAATTCAAAATTGCACGTCAAATCTGATGCCGGTGGTGTTTGCGGACCAGACACCAAATTTGACGACACCTTTCAAAAATTGTAAAAGCTTCTGTCTGGGCTAAAAAAGTGGGTTTAATCTTATTATTGGGCTCATTTGGTGGAATGTTTTTCGTTTCTGCTGAATTTTTCCCAAAAATTTTTAAAAAGTGGGCGGAGCCTACACCTACCGTATCCGAGACCACAACGATTGGCCGTTTGAGTACGTGGGCCAGCGCGAAGACGTGGATCGCCTCCAAACTCTCATATATCTGATCCGTCGAGTTCGATCCGTTATCTTCTTGTTTTCTGGGCAAAGGGGAGGATAGTCCAAGTACGACATCCCATTCCAATTGCCATTCGGCTTCGGAGAGTGTCAACGCGAGATCGTTGCTCTGGAAAAATGGCGGGAAATATGAAAAAAAAATCAGTTTTTCGGCGATTTTTAAGTCAAAAATTTGAATTCGCGCGTCAAATCTGATGCCGGGTCCGCAAACACCAAATTTGACCACAATTCACTCAAAAACTGTGAGAATTCGCATTTTTGGCACAAACATCACCAAAAAATCATTTTTTACTGATTTTTAACTCAAAATTTTGAAATTGCGCGTCAAATCTGGTGTTTGCGGACCAAACACAAAATTTTACGGCTATTTACATAAAAAATCGAACTTTGTTTTCTGAGCGCTTAAAATTGGTCTAACATCGCTTTTTGCTAAATTTTTAACGTAAAATTCGAATTTGCGCGTCGAATTTGGTGTTTACGGACTAAACACCAAATTTGGCGACAATTCACTCAAAACAGTTGAAATTTGCATTTTTGGCGCAAAAAATTACCAAAAACCATTTTTCGGGCGACTTTTAACTTAAAAATTCAAATTTGGGCGTCGGATTTGGTGTTTACGGACTAAACACCAAATTTGACGACAATTCACTAAAAAATTTTGAAAATCTGCTTCTAGGCCAAAATAACCGATTTGAGCCTATTTTTGGGCTCATTTGGCTCAAAATTTGCGATTTTCGCCCGATTTTTTCCGATTTTCAAGACAGTTTTAAAGTTTTTTTTTTCTCACCTGATTCAAATGATGCTCCACCCACTTCCATCGCCGCCGTATCGCTTCTTTCTTCCGTGCTCCGTTGGTTAGGAGCTCATAGAGGGTCTCACGAAGGGATAATTGACGATCGTGCACTCCCCACATTCCTGGAGAAAAATTGAAGCTATAGGGTAAAAATGAGCCGGAAAATTGGATTTTTGGGGTTAAAATAGTCAAAATTGAGCTAAAAATAGGGTTTTTTGAGCTCAAAAGCTTGAAATTTCGAATAGAAACTTTTGGGATGAACAGGAGTGGTTTTGGGTCAAATTTGAAGATTTTGAGCTGAAAATCCTTATTTTTAGCTCAAATTTCATCATTTTACGGCAAATTTTTTCGTTTTTGCTCAATTTTTGAAGTTTTCAACCTCAAATCCTTACCAAGAGACGCTGCATGTAGAAGACAGTTTCCATCGCCAGTGGTCGACAGGGGATACAATTTTTGACCAAATTGATGCCACCAGTTGAGGTGTCCTGGAGAAAATGAGAATTTTTACCAATTTTCAAAATTCCAAAAACTCACTGGAAGCTTCCAATCGCTTCTGTGTCTGCGTCTCGATCAAATCTTTCTCCAGAAACGTCCGAAATTCGTTTGGAAATCCGCCGAAATCCGGAAGATAGAATGCCAGGCCGTGGACTCGGAGACGGCTGGAAAGGAGGTCGAGATCTCCGACACCGACGTCTTCTGAAAAATTGGATTTTAGAGTTTTAGGAGGGTTTTAGGGTGAATTTGAGCGGGAAATTTGAATTTTTGAGTGATTTTTGAGCTAAAAAGTTGGATTTTTACATATAATAGCTTTTGGAAAAAATTGGAAATTATTCGAAAAAAAAATTTTTTGGAATTGTTTTCTCAAATTTTTCTATACAAAATTTCTGAATTTTGTGATGATTTCAGGATGATTTTGAGTGGGAAATTCGACTTTTCGGGTTATTTTCACAAGCGGAAGTATATTTTTGTCATGAAAATGGAATTGGAAAACTTGGAAATTTTAAGTGACTTAAAATTTTATTTTCAAAAAATGTTTTTCTACACTAAATTTCTGGGCTTCAAAGTGATTTCTAGGTGAATTTAAGTGCGAAATTTGAATTTTTGACTTATTTTCACTCTAGAAAATTTCAAAGAAATTTTTTGAAGTTTCTAAAAATTTTCACCAAAAATTTTTTTTTCAAAATATTTTTCAGGTTTTTCTATACTATATTTCTGCTCTTCCGAGTGATTTTTGGATGATTTTGAATGAAAAATTCGAATTTTCAGTCATTTTTACCATAGAAAAACCTTTTTTTTTCGAAAATTTCAAAATTTTGACCAAAAAAAATTTTTTTTGCAATTTTCAGAATTTCAAAATTTCTAGACCAAAATTTCTCGAAAAACTCGATTTTCCAACTCAAATTTAATGAAAATTTTGAATCTCCGCCTATTTTTCATCGATTTTCCCAACCTCTTGATGTTCCCGGCACCAGCGTCTTGTCCTCCTGTTTCGAGACTCGTCGAGACGAAATTTGAATGTCCCAATCGTTTTCTGGAAGAAAAAAGAGAGATTTAGAAAGTTTTTAGGGTAAAAAATGCGGGAAATTTCAATTTTTGACCCAAAAATTGTATTTTAAGTGAAAAATTTGAGATTTTTGAGTCAAAAATCAGAAAAAATCGATTTCTACGATTTCTGGACCAAAATTCGTCGATTTTTCACATTTTCGGGGTCAAATTTTACGATTTTTTCGATTTTTCACCCTATTTTAAGCCTAAACTCCAACCTTTCAACAATTTCAACGCATCCTCATCGGAAATGTTGACCATCGTGCACAGCTCTTTCACTTTGAGCTTCTCGCTCTCCGTCAACCCATCGGGATACATTTTTGAGCGATTTTTTCGGGTTTTAGACCAGTTTTAGACCATCTAGATGATGTTTAGGTGAGTTTCTGAAAATTGAAAAAACATTTTTGCGAAAAAAAAAATTTGAGAAAAAATGATGCGATTTTGTATTATATTTTTTTCTCAACTGAACACTGAACAGAAAACAAGTAGTAGTGTATCGCTTCTCTCTGTCAACCGTCAACAATGAGTCATCGGAAATAAAAATGATAGTGGGGGGAGGGAAAAATGAATGGGCAACTGGTTTTTTTGACGGCAAATGGCGGTTTTTAGGTTGAAAATCGATTTTTTCTACACGGAAAGTGATTTTTCTCGCGAAAAATCGCTTGAAAACGCGATTTTTAAGCGAAAAAACGAAAAAAAAATTCAAGAAATTGATGGAAGAAAAAATAGAGAAATCGTGGTGAGACTCAGAGAAGAAACGTTGGCATGTCCCTTTAAGGTACAGTAGGAAAACTTACGGAAAGATAGGGATTTTCGAGTGAAATTTCGAGAGTTTTGAGTGAAAATTACATTTTTCAAGATGATAAAATAAACAGAATCATCGAAAAACCGAGTTTTTAATCAAAAATACGCTGAAAATCGCCGAAAAACTCGCGAAAAAATTTTCTACAGTAACAATTTAAAGACACACGCAAAATTCACACAAAAAGTTTCCGACGAAAATCGCTATGCGCCTTTGAGGTACAGTAAACCAATTTTGAAAGAAAAAGGAATTTTTCAAGCGCAAAAAGTTTAAAATAGTGTAAAATTCAAGATTATCCAAAAATTTTAACTCAAAATTTATTATTTCCTCCGAAAAGTACTTAAAACCCCTAATACAAAACTACTGTACTCGTTTTCCACGATTTTTCCAAACGGATAATAAGCATTTTTCAACGCTAAAAAGCGAAAAGATTTTGCATGGAAATTTGATATCTTTTTTTCGATATATTATAAAATCTAATGGAGTCGGGGGGAGCGGCGGAAAAAACCGGTTTTTTCTAGGAAGCGTCGAGAAAAAAGAAAAGAGATAGAGTATATTTTAAAATAAAAAAAAAGAACTATGATGAAAAATGAAAAATGTGCAAATAATTGAGAGAAAACAGAAACAGCAGCTGTATAGGAAGGGCTTTTCCGAGTTTAGGCGGTGAGAGAGTGTAGAGAAATGAGAGAGTCCCCGGATGATGAAACATAGGAAAAGGAGGACAGAGGGAGAGAAAGAGTTGGCATTGATCCAAGAGAAGCCCCCGAGAGAGAATTGTTCGTTGAAGAGACGCAGAGCGTTAGAGACGCAGACACGAAGCGGCATTCGTTTTCGGAGAAGGGGTGGGAGGCGCAGAGAGTAGTTAGTACACGTGGTGTTCGCGGCGGGAACACCTGAGAAAGTGGGTCAGTATACTGTAGAATTGAAGGGAAATGAGAATCGCAATTTGAATTCCATTGTGAATTTGAGAAGGTTGGATTTGATTGCAATTTGAAGTTAAATATCGAATTAAAAATAGAAGCTTCAAACATTCCCTTAAAATTTTCATCGAAAACGGACCATGACAAGCAGAGATATACTAATTTTCAAACTTGCTACGAATTTATCTCTAAAATGGGCGGAGCTTTCGAAATCAACTAGGATATTGCTCAGCATAAAATTTGGCATATTTTTGTAGTTGAAAGTTTTTTGATAGCTCCGCCCCTTCTAGAGATACAGGTGTTTGAAGTTCCGCTAGGGAGAGACGCAGACGAGGATAGTACTCTAGTTGTCTGCGTCTCTCGGCTGGCTTTAACTTTGAGGGCCTAAAAATAGTTTTGAACTTTTTAGACTCCAAAATTCTCATTTTTGACAATTTATCATGAGGTGAGTCGAAAAATTTGCCAATTTCAAACTACACGTAAAATTTTCTGTCATTTTATCACTATTAACATTTTCGATAAACCAATGGGCGGGGTTTAATGACAAAAAGAAATAGAGTTTGAAAGTAAAAATCATTTTTTACGAAAATGATTCAATTCTTCTTCCAAAATTTACTTATATTTTCAACGATTGTCGCTGGAGTTCAAGCTATAGGTTTGAAATTTTTATATTTAAAAAAAACTGTGTTACAAATTTGAATGTTCCAATCGTTTTCTGGAAAAAAAGAGGGACTTAGAGGGTTTTTGAAGTGAAAAACGCGGTAAATTTGAATTTTTCGACGGAAAATTGTATATAGCAGAAACATCAAACACCTGTATCCCAAAAAGGGGCGGAGCTATCAAAAAACTTTCAACTACAAAAATATGCCAAATTTTATGCTGAGCAATTTCCTAGTTGATCACTTTTCGAAAGCTCCGCCCATTTTTGAGATAAACTCTTAGCAAGTTAAAAAATTAGTATATCTTTGCTTGTGTTTTAATTAAAATTTCAAAGTAATTTTCGAAGCTTCAATTTTTAACTAAGTTTTCAATTTCAGATTGCAATCAAATCCAACCTTCCCAAATTCACGATGGAAATCAGATCTACTTATGGGGGAATGCTAGTGGCATGCAGATAGTGCCCGCCAATTTTAATTGCATTTTTAAGGTACAAAAAAAGGATCCCACATTTTTAACCGTAAAAAACTACAGATCCCTGCTCCTCTGGACTCAACCGTTGGATACTATGCATATGTTGAATTGGACAATGGAATGAGGGGAATTAATGACTATATTACGGTGATAGATACCACTGGAGCAAGATCGACACTGAATAAGTGAGTAGCGGGTAAAAAACTGTGATTTTCAAAACAAAATTTATATGAAAATGTAGAACTCGGTGAGATCTACCGAATGGTAGTTAAAAAATTTGAATTTCAAATCTATATTTTCCATAAAACGTCAGAAAGTGGACGAGACAAGCCCGGGTGCTGAACGAACATTTGAGAAAAACCGAAAAGCGTAAACTCATTGAATTTAACATCATTCTGTAGATCTCATCGAGCTCTACATTTTCATACACATTTTTTCTTGAACATCACAATTTGGAGGGGAGAAACAAGGACGTGCCATTTTTTGAGAAAATACGGTATCTAAATGAACTCGTGTGAAAGATTATGGCTCTCCAAGGGTCCTGAGTTCTTAGGTCCGACTCTGGGTCACGATCAAGAAACTTTTTCCAATAAGACGTTTTTTTTTCAGCCGAAGCTTAGTTTGGAATGAATTCTATGTGATTCCCGGACGGGAAATGTCTATTCAAATCGTGACGAAAAGTGTTTTGATGAACTCGCGAGCTCGCATTTCCGTGGAATATCATAAAGGTATGTTGAGAGAAATACTTTTGAAAAAAACTATCGATACTGTATGTAACACAAGGTGTCGAACTATGAGATCCGGAAAATCGGTCGCAGTCTCAGCAAGCCAAAAAAGCTATCAAAAATTTGCAACACGCCGACTCAATCTTAAAGTTAAGCTGCGTATCGCGTTTCCGTGAGCTTAGCCGTTACTTTGCCATTAGTTAAGGTCAGGTCTTCATTTGTGTGCAAAGTTAATATTGTTGTTCTTTTTTCCAGGCAAAGCGCGCTCCGCTGCACTAGGCGGCGGACTAGCGCTTGGGGAAAGCTCTTCCACCAAATTCAGGCCTATTTGATGGAAGAACTTTTCCCAAACGCTAGTCCGCCGCCTAGTGCAGCGGAGCGCGCTCTGCCTGGAAAAAAGAACCACAATAACAGTTTTGTTTGAAGGGAAGAGTAAAACTGTACTTTTCCTGATATTCTTGGTAATTGGCCCTATAAATACTGTAAGCTAATTCTGCTATGCAAACTGTTCTATTTTGGTTGATTTCTGTCCGAAAACAGACCAAAAACTTGAACTGTCGTAAGTTTCGACGCATGGTACCGCAGACACTACAACTGCCACGCTAACGCAAAAATGCACAGAATTCCCCTTCAATTTCCCCCCGGAAAACTGCTGTCCCGCAACCTTCTAGCTGCGTAGTGTGCCTTAGGTTTACGTATTGCGTTTTTGAACAACTTAAAAAAACGGGCCGAAATATGAACTGTCGTAAGATTTGACGCATTCTACGCACTCGAACCATTTAACCACATTTACAGCAAGGTTTGGGCCAACAAAGCAAATGGAAACGGGTTCGAATATGAATGTTGTCGACCTGTCCACTTTGAGAGGTAGCGATTGGTATGTGAGAAAGTTCGCTAGCTCTGTGACTTACGTCGGAAGCGAACAGGTAGGCCTCAAAAAATGAGTAACCCATGTCCCCATCAAAATATTTCAGATTCATGTGACCGCTTGCACCATGCACGACCCGCAGAACATATTCAAAAACTATTTCATTATCGATGGCTCGATTGACGATCAGATAAAAGTGTATACTGTAGATGATTTGACTTTCTACAAGTCGTTTGTCACAACCAAAAACACAGTGACAGTTATATCGTTTCAAGACCCATTCGCGGATATGGGAATTGTGTTGAATCCACTCTCCGAAGCTTCCCGGTTCAATAAAATAACATCGTTGTCCAGCGCCTATGATTACATGGATGAGTACAAGCTTGAAATGGGGACGGATGAGCGACAAGCAGTGGAAGTTGTGGACTTTGAGTCGCATAATATTACGCTGAAGACTTTTAGTATTCAAAGTGTAAGTGGGGTGTGTTACTCAAAATTTTGAGCAATTTGAGCCTAATATCTACTTTCTAGGAACATTTTGAAGCGATCTGCACTTCGGGCGCAGAATTCGCTCTTTTATGAGTTCCTAAAGACACTTTTTGGTGTAAAATATAGTTTTTCGAGTCTCTATTCAGGTCGATTCACTTCTAAAGATCGCCTCTGTTTCAGTACCACTGCAAAGCTTACATCGTCGACGGCGCTCCGAACAACTCTTCAAAGTTAATCATGGATTTATCAAATTCTGGAACAAGATTCACCCCAGTTGCACTGAATACGACTCGTTTTTCACTAATCGCCGAGCCATGTAGCTTGACATTTACTGTTGAGTCGTTTTGAATAAAACATTTTCAAGCAAAATTTTTACTTTTGTATGTGGTCTGAGTGAACAAACGAGATTTTGGGTTAGTTACGCCTTCCTGATCTAAAAAACTCAAACCGAAATAACTTCCCTCAAACTAACCCAAAATTTAAGATAAATATACCAAAATGTAGGTATTGAGAAGGGTAAAAAATTGTAGCGACTCGATTTTTGGAATCACCTTCTCAAAAAGTTTTAGGACAAAAATTAGATTTTGACCTGCATGAAACTTTAGTAACCAATAACGTTTTTAGTTTTAATACCTCAAAAAAATTGTTTTCATAACAACTCAGGGAATTTTGCGCAATTTGCCCATCAAATGGGCAGTTCGCGCCTACAATTGGGCAGCTTGGCCCACGACCGTGGGCCAAGCTGCCCAAATGTAGGCGCGAACTGCCCATTTTTTGAGCATTCTGCCCATTTACTGCGTACCGTCGCGCATCACATGCCCAATTGGTAGCGCGAACGCCCTAATATACCAACAACTTCCGCGCGAAGGCTGCCGTTCGCCGCTCAATACAGCTCTGTAGTACGTAGATCGTGCGGTTTATCTGCCCAACTTGTGCCGTTTCGAAACAATTTTCGGATAAAACAAATAATTTATTCTCGAATAAAATTAAAAAAACGAAAAACTTAACAAACGGAATATTATTTATCGTTAACTGCCGAGGAATTGGAGAAAAGTGTTGTAGTAGTGAGTCGATGGACGGAAGATTGTCGCAGGGCCCTTCGTTGCAATGATTCAAACCTGAAAGAAAACTAAATATACTTAGAACCCAAAATACTATCATCAAACCTCGCCGTTCCCAGTAGTCGATTCGCATCGTTGTTGATATCCTTCTAGTCATCGCGGCACTGTAAAATTTCGCGAATTAGGATCATATTAGGATAGTAATACTATTAAGATAAAAACTTAGAAAAAATCGGAATGTAACTTGAAAAGGAAACAATGAGAAAATAAAAAAAAATGTTTTGTATGATTTGTTTTTGCACGATTTTGCCAATGTACGCGCACATGCTGCCCATGTTCGGCCCATCCCTTGCCTATTCTGTGCTTATTTTGGGGCAAGAGTGGGCAAGAAGGCCATATTTTGGGGCAAGAATGGGCAAGAAGGGATCGCGCATCTGCTGCTCTCTTCAGCTCACAATCTGCCAACTACCTGCCCATGCGCGTTTTGCCCAAAACGTGGGCAGTTCGCCCCAATTAATAGGCAAGCTGCCCACATCTGCCCCAATGCGCAATCTGCCCGCCCAACTTCTGCGGAAAATTCCCTGAGAAATTATAGCTAGAAAATAGCTCAAAAATTATTAGGGGACCGATTCCCAAAAAATGTTCTCCGGAGCCTAAAAACCCTCACTCAAAAGTTCGAATCTTTTTAATTTTGTAGTTTGAGTGAGTGGTCAGAAGAGTTTTTTGGTTAGCTGTGCCTGTCTGATCTAAAAAACTAAAATCGAAATAACTTCTCTCAAACTGACCCAAAATTCTAGGTAAAAATACAAAAAAATTGGTAATAGATAGGCCCCACAACGAATTTTTCAAACTCAATCATTTTTCACATTTTTTATATCAAAATGTTAGCAAAAAAATTCTAACTAGGGAACGTTGTAAAGAAAAGGTGAGATCCATCAAAGTGATGCACACCATTCGAAAGATCATGTTTTGAAACCAAGAAATTCATCTTCCATTTTTGCGGAACGACCTTCTGAAGGCGTATTAACGTCTTCTGAAAATTTGCCAAACAACCAGCCAATTTTTATACGCATTTCCGGCCTGCATAAAAATGTGAATGGATGGCCTAGTGGTGTGTGGGTTTGGCTGCCGACAGTGACTATGCTGGTTCGATTCCAACTTTTTTCAAACTTTTTTTGCGACGTTTTTTCAACTTTTTACAAGTCAAGTACGCCCCCAAAAAGTTTGAAACGGTATTAATTGAATATTTTGAGCTGAAAAATACATGTGAAGTAAAAGATACATGGTTCATAGATGTGGCTTTTCGAAATCAGCAAATAATGTCAATCAAGCTGTCACATACCTTATGATCTACTTGAAATACAAAAATCAAACTTTTTGGGGGCGTACTTGACTTGTAAAAAGTTGAAAAAACGTCGCAAAAAAAGTTTGAAAAAAGTTGGAATCGAACCAGCATAGTCACTGTCAGCAGCCAAACCCACACACCACTAGCACAGGTCGTTGGCGCTCATACGCATAATGGGTCTCATATGGATGGCGCTCATATGATAACGGTACAAGCAATGCGTCCCAGGAGCAGCCATATATGGGGCATCTGAGACACATCGCCCACCACTATCCATCTGGGACGCATTCGCGATCCATCCAGTCGCACGCTGATTCATTCGTTCTCGTTCCCTAGGAAGCATCGAAACATGAATTTCGATGCATTTAATAACTAAACAAGCTCTAATATGATGTGATATTGTACAGGTCTTCCAATTTCGTTCTTGTTCTAGTTCTTCCTGAACTATTTTTCGAGACTTTGAATTTTAACTCTAAGTTTTTGTTCGGAAAAAATATGGCTGTGTATTTGAAAATAACATGAATTTCACTTCATAACAAACGAGAAACTTACCAACAAACCTTTTTATCCACCTGAAATATAATTTATCTCATCGTTATGAAGTGAAAACTCGAATACATTATGAACTTAGGAAAAAAATAAAAAATCGGAAAGCGCAACCCAAATGAAGTAATTTTTAGAAAATTTAACGAAAATAAGTTCAAAATTATCATTATTTTACCAGCCATAATTTTTTAAAATCAAAAACTTAGAGAAAAAGTCCGAAAATCAAGAAAAAATGTACAAGTTTGGGACTTGGTTGAAAAAAATGTCGTGATCGCCGGTCACGATTTCCGCTAAACAACGATACAGCGTTCATTCGGATCGTCGTTACAGATCCCCCATTTGGGATCTATAATTGACACATCGCCCACGCATCCATGACACATCTGGGATCCGTCTGCCGCCGCAGCTGAGTTTCTAGGCGCGTCCATATACCATCCATATCAGACCCATCGCCGTCCATAGTTGGCTGATGTGTCTCATATGGACACATTATGCGTCGGATATGGATAAGATCCATTATGCGTATAAGTGCCCACGACCTGTGAGGCCATCCATTCACATTTTCATGCAGGCCGGAAATGCGTATAAAAATTCGCTGGTTGTTTGGCAAATTTTCAGAAGACGTTAATACGCCTTCAGAAGGTCGTTCCGCAAAAATGGAAGATGAATTTCTTGGTTTCAAAACATGATCTTTCGAATGGTGTGCCTCACTTTGATGGATCTCACCTTTTCTTTACAACGTTCCCTAGTAAGTACTCCCCCAGAATTTCAAAAGAAACGCTTCGCTAGGAGCCGAGTAAAAAGCATTTGAAAATCAGAAAAAATCGCGATTTTCTCCGCTCGAGGAAATAAAAAAGAGTGTCGGCTGCCGACAGGAGTCGAACACCCACCGCGGCGGTGGTGTTCCAGCGCATTAGCCACTCCACCACTGGAGGCAAGTCGGCGCGGCGACGAGAGGGTAATGATAAGAGCGAGATGACGGCGACTCTAGATTTGATCATTTTCGCGACTTTTTCGTTGAAATTTCAAATTTTTCAGTTGGAAAAAGAGCCGTAACAAAAAATGGCGAACTACTGGCTAAAAACAAAACATGTTTCCTAATGTAAAATTGTGCGTAGAATCTGATGGTAGTGAGAAAATATGTGAAGTCGACCTGTAACATAGCGAAAAACTACAAAAACTGCCGAAATTAGGAACCATGCGATTTTTGGATGAGTATTTGAGTGACTCAAATGTGTTCAAATGCTCTCAAAATCAACCACCAAGTGATATTAGAGTTGATTTAATGATTTAATGAAAAATAATCTAAGATTGTCACTGAAAATATATGAAGATAATTGCTGGAAGTTTGACCTAGTGGGGCAAAAAATGGCGAACTAATGACTACATTCTGACAACATGGAAATATTTCCAATCCAAAAAAGTATCTAAAACAATTCGCAAAATATGTGAAGTCGATCTGCATTACCTTCATTTAGCCAAATTTCTGCTGACGAGTCCAGTTTTCTTCAATTTCTCCAAAAACCGTGCAGTATTTTGAAAAACCAATGTTATATTTCGATTCTACGTAGTCGATTACATAGCGACACCAAATTTCATAAAAATTGGTCCATCCTGTCTCGAGTTATACACTTTCAAACATGACAGATACCCCCGCGGAGAAAAAAAATTAGGCTCCGCCCACTCGCGTTGCGGTGCCTAGTAATAGAAAAGACAAAAAGTTGTAGTAAGCCAATTTTCAAAATAAACTTTTCAACGGTTTTTCTGTTAAAAAACTTGGACGCTGACCTATTTTTAGTGCAAAAACTTCCAGAATCAATAACACCGTTAGTTTTAATACGTCAAAAACAGTTTTACAACAAATTATAGCTCGAAAATAGCTCAAAAAATCTTAGGGACTTAATTCCCAAAAAAAGTCCTTCCAAGCCTAAACCCCTCTCAAAAAGGGTTTATGTACTCCAACTCCTCACATCCATTAATTTCCCGTCTTTTTCCATGTCAAAAAAGGTTGACAAAGCGAACACACAGTGAATAAGATAGACATCTCCAGAAGACGGATTGTAGGAGATTTAAGCGAGAAAAAGAAGAAGAGAAAGAAATGGGGTGCGGAAGACTAAGACTAAGAAGAAGAACGACCTAGAAAATATATGGAGAAAAAGGGAGGAGTGGTGACACACCAGAAGCTGAAGAAGAAAAAGAAGAGGACGGAAAAAGAAGAAGAGGAGAAAATTGGAAAATGAAAATTACGAAAACATAGGGAGAAAATTGGTCCTGGTGGATGGGGGTCGTCATCTTTTTTGTTCCGGTCAATTCTAGGGTTTTGAAGTAATCGGGGATTACGGTAATCTTCAGTTTTGATTAGTACCCTAGGCTTTTAGTGTAATAAGGATTACGGTACCTGATTTTATTTTTCGAGGCTACTTTGCTGTAATATTGATGACCAAACGGAAGTTACAAAACTGTTGCTGTATCATTTTTTATTGGTCTTTGTTTGGGTTGGAAATCGAGAAATGGAAAGGAATACAGATGGAATTGAAAGTTTAATGTTAAAGGAAAGAAGTTCGAAAAAAAGGTGCCTTGCTTAGAAGGAAACTGACGGGTCACTGATTATTGAGAAGAAAGGAATTGTAGGAAAAATAAAAAAGTATATAACTTCCCTCAAAGTGACTCAAAATTGGAGATAAATATATCAAAAAGAAGGTATTGAGAGGGGCAAAAAGTTGTAGGAAGCTGATTTTTGAAATAAGCATTTGAAAACATTTTAAGTTGAAAAGCTTGAACACTGACCTACTTTCAGTGCATGAAACTTTGAGAAGCAATAACTCCGTTGCTGTTTATATCTAAAAAACGGTTCTTACAAAAAATATATAGCTAAAAGATAATTCAAAAATTCTTAGGAACCCGATTCCCAAAAAGAAGTGTTCTAGAGCTAATCACCCTCCCAACAAGGGTTCACATCCATTAATTTTATTCTATCGTGTACTATCTAAATGCGATTTTTTTAATTCCCAAATCTCCGCAATAATAAATAAGTTTAGAAAATAACTTGTTTGACCCAAAAAACCCAAAAAAAAACTATACTTCCCCTAAAAAAACCGACAAATGCTTTGGTTAAGCTTCCCAATTCTCACCGCCTACTTGGCTCCTACTATTAAAAACCTATTCATGTCATCCCATTCATTGTGAAATACTATTCTCTATGCAGATTTTTGGTTCGGATTGTCATCTTCTTCCAAAACGCTGCTTGAGTCTCGTTGAAAGTTTGATGGGGTATTTGGCGAAGAAGAAGAATGGAGATAGAATAGCTGTACGAATTTTGGGATTTTTTCTGGGGGACTAAATTTGCAGCGAAACTGTCATAAATGAACGGATAATAGTGGAGGAAAAGCATTTCTACTACCAGAATATGTACCTCAACAGACTCACTGAGCCACTGAGCTGCCTAGGCGTCGTTATCGGCAATAGAAACTAGAGACTGATAATGCACATACATTCATGGTCCTACTCTCACTCTCTCTTCTTTCGGTCCCAATTGTTTATTGTTGTCTTCGTGTTATCACTATTATTATCACTTTGATACAGAACGCATACCTTTAAATGTCTCTTTTGTGTATTTCCGCTCATAACAAAGAGATAATGATTATGACTATTGGCGGTAAACTGGTACGTAAGGAGCATGAAAGCATGGGAGCAGCAATTGGGCTCCACAATTTTTGGTGGGGAAAAACTGAAGCTTTAATGAAAGAACTGTGAACTGAAGCTATAGATAGTGTTAGTGGATTCTAGCATGCCAACAGTTCTACTTTGATTGGTTTTCGTCCGAAAACAGGCCTGATGCACAAACTGTCGTGAGGTTTGACCCACGGTACGCATATTTACACACTGACTCAAAAACTCCCAGAATTCTCTCGAATTTTTCCCATAAAAAATCATGAAACTCTATTTTTGCCCTTAACTCCCAATATAACCCTTCGCGGTCTCTTTTGATCCTTATCACCAAAAAAATATTAAAAATCGCAACAAAAAACCAATTTTCTGTGTTTTCCCACAATTCCACATACACCTATTTAACATAGCCGATTCGCTCGTTTTGAGGTGTCATTATTGGTTATTTTTTCAAACCAAAAAATGTTCGGTCGTTTCCGGAAATATGCAACATATCGTCTTATTTCGTTGATGTATGTCTACGTTATGGCTTTGTATTCGCTGCAAGTCGATAGCGATTTGGATGCACCGATGGAAGATGGAGATAATTGATTGGGAGTTGATTGATTTTTTTTTGAACGTGGAGTAATAAATGTTTGTGACCAGATTATTTGCTGCATAATATTATGTGCGGCACTCAAACGTTGCAAGAAACAAAAACTTTCATCTAAATGACTAAATAATATTTGAAGGAGGATTCCGGGCAAAAATTTTTATTGCTTTTAAAGATGCAGATTTTTGCGCTGATTCTGAATATTATAACGAAAACGCTCAAAAATGCCTCCAACCGCTTCAAATAGACCCCCGAAACCCGGAGGTGTCTCCGGTGGCCGTGGCCGAACTTTGCCGAAGTGGCGCGCGCAATGCAGAAAACGCGTTGAAGGCCAATGAGCGCTCTTTAACTCGCGCGCGCAGCGCGTTTGCAGCATTGCGCGCGCGACTTCGGCAAAGTTCGGCCACAGCCACCGGAGACACCTCCGGGTTTTGGGTGCCTATTTGAAGCGGTTGGAGGCGTTTTTGAGCGTTTTCGTTGTGATATTCGGAATCAGCGCAAAAGTCTGCATCTTTTAAAGCAATAAAAATTTTTGCCCGGAATCCTCCTTTAAATATTATTCAGTCGCCGACCTATTTTTTCAGACCCCGAAGCTTTCAAATTAACCACTAAACTTGAACTTAGCGAACAAAAGACACCGCTTTCAATTTCTCAAATTTGGAACAGAGTGTACTTTGTAACTCTTTTCCGTAGCAAGCAATGCGTTGTGTTGTCCTCACCCCTCTTGAAGAGGGCCTCTTCCTTCCCTAACCAAAATTAATCTCGAGTTTCCATGACGACAGGAGGGCTCAAAAACGGGGAAAGAGGAGAGTACTAGCATTAGATGCATGTCTCGAGCACAATCTCTTATTTTCAAGTCTAGGCACATAAAAAGTCTTATTAGTACACTTTCTCTTCTGAAGTTTTGATTCTAGACTCTAACTTCTTATTATTTCTGTGTTTGTAGTGCACTGATTGATTTATGCATTTTCTGTTTTAACACTTCTAGACAGATGTTATTATAAATCTTTTCGAGAAAAAACTAAGAGCATATGTGTACATATATGTCTACATCCTGCGGTGTCTGCGTTTGTATGTAGTTATTAGTTATCCGCTGGGTAATTGGCTTCAGGTTTTCTTTGCTCTTCGTTTTAAGTTTTCTAGGCTAGGTTGGGTTTTCAATGATTTCGCAGTGTAAAGTTGGAGGAGTACCGTATAATAGCAGGACAACCGGACAAGCTTTAAAAAAAGACTTTTTTGGGGCTTCTGTACAAGACTGGTCTCAAATTCAGAAATATTCTGCTGAGATAAATTTTCAGTCAACGTTTACAAAAAGTCATGAAGAGCATTGTATCCACATCCCCCACCAGTTCAATCTTCCATTTTTTCTTACGTTCAATTTTTTGACGAATCGCTCTCATTTTCTTGGCACGAGTCATTTGATGTGTACATCCTCTTTTTCGTTTGATTTTCTTGATTTGCATTCGTATTCATGTGTTTAATTAAAAAGTGCATGACGTCTCCTTTTTCCTTATATTGAGGTTTCAAACGAAGGGCAAAAAGTTATATTATGCCAGTCTTAGTCAATGTCAGTCATGGTTGTATTTTCCCGAAATTTCGACTGGAATATCTTGGCACGAAATTACTACAGTAATATATTATATTTAAAGCAACATACCCTGATTTTCAGGTGAATTTCAAAATTTTCATGTTTTTCGAACGATTTTCAACAAATTTCGAAGCGAAATGTGATTTTCGGAGCAAAATATAACATTTCGCTTCGAAATTCGTTGAAAATCGTTCGAAAACATGAAGAATAAAAAATTGACCTGAAAATCAGGGTATGTTCCTCTAAAGTTCAATGTATTACGGTAGCACTTTCAACACCAGTTTCGAAACATTACTTGCTGAGCAAGTGACTACTTCATGATACATAATAATTTAAAGGATCTGGTCACTTTGGACAAGATTTTCAAGGCCCATTTCGTAAAAAATAAATAAATCGAAGAATTATGACTCATGTTAGTCATTCGATGACCTCAGCGTTTCTCGTTCTCATTTTTTGTTATTGTTCTATATATTATCCTGTACACTCAAAGGCCAACCCAAAAAGCTTCAACAACTTCCAACGGCCTTTAGATCCATTAGAAGATTTTCAAATTTTCTGAGGATATATGAAGATGTCGGTGAGCAAGGGAGGTACAGAAAGACTTAGATGACTATGGTTCTTTATATTAGCCTGTTTACTCTTCCTCATCCCTTAGTCATTCCTATGTACTCTCTCAGGTCCTAATGACAGGCTTTCGAATTAGGTCCCTCTATCCGTGATCAGGGTTTGAATTTTCATTCGAAGTCCTGAGTGGAACTGTGTAGAGGCATTTTATTGGATTTGTTCTTCCGAACCTTCCATTGAAAGTCCAAGGTTCTTCAATGCTCTTCTATCGTTACAATATTTGAGTTCGTATTTTTTTCACACTCTTTCGAGCCTTGTATTATGTAAGTGCGCTTATCTGACATGTAACGCCACTGTTGCCTGACTATGAAACTTTGTACTGATTACGGTAGCCAATCTTCTGTCTCAAATTGCTATATTTGATAGCCAGCCAAGAGTGCCACACGAAGGTAGCTGTTTACCACAGTTTAAGCCATCCATCTCATTCAATATCCAAGCCCAAAAAAACCAATTTAATTTGATTCATTGGTCATCTGCCCTTTTTCCTCTTGCTGTTCCGTCTCCTTCTCTATCAATCTTTCTTCTTCTTCTTCTCCGTCGACCGCATCCCGTTGAAACACACACGTATTTCTCCTTCTCTCTCTCTTCCCTCTCTTTCTCTGCGTCTCCCGTTCTCTAACCCTCTACTATTTCCCCTTTAACGCTCTCCACAAAAGTACACACTATTTCGTGCACAACGTCTGCCGAAGGGACGCACGTCCCCTCGATGCCTCAGAAAGCGATAGCCGGAGAGAGGGTTTCGATTTTTTTGTTTGGTGATTTCTTATTGTTATGTTGATACTGCAAGACTTTTTGGGTTTTGAATTGGAACTTTCTTTTGAATCTTCTATGTTTTTTGGCGCGTAATTCAAATGTTTGAAAGCCTTAAACTTCAAATCGTAGTAATTTTTCTCATAACGTGCCTAGAAACAAAGTTTTTCCTATAAGTTTTTGTTCCTTTCTTTGTCGGTTTGTTGTTTTGGCGCGAAACTTGAAAAAAAGGTCAGTAGTTAGTACAGTATGAAAAAAGATTGAGCCAATTTTCAAACTCTTCGAATAACTAGAAGACATTTTTTTGGTTCAACGTGTAGAGATCCTTTTTGTTATTTCGGACGAAAATTCTGTAAAATCGTACTCCGCTTCAGTTAGCCTCTAAAACATCGAATTTCGATATCTCTCGAAAAATCTCAATCCTAACTTATTCTCTTTGAAATTTCCTTTCTAACATTGCAATTTTCTACAAAATCGGCCCACTTCTTGGCGCGCCTTTGGCGCGTTTAGTTGGATTACGGTATCTATAGTACTTTGCATGAACTTTTATGTTGACCAGCCCTCTTTTTTCATATTGTTGGTGTTTGCAGACTTCTGCGAACACCATGAAAAAAAAACAAAGTGAGCGACGGTTTCTCACCATTACCATCTTTTTCTTCTTTCATGTTCGACGAGAGATTTTTTTCTCGTGATATATAGTTTGATGAGAGATTTTATGCATATACAATTCTATAAAATCGCTTTTTCTCACAGTATCTTTATTTCAAATTTATTATGTTGGGGCATATCCCATGTGTATACTCTTAGCTGTTGTTTTTTGCATACATATTTACATAGAATGCGATTCTAATAACTCTGGTGGTAATTTTCGAAAGAATGAAAACAAGAAGATTTGAATTTAGCGTTGGTCTTGAATAATAGTATCCTCTATTCAAATCGCACAGCAAAATGAATTTGATTTGAATATCACTTTTCGCGCCTTTTTTTCAAATCCCATTTTCTTGATTTGAAATTCACAAAATTTTCATCATCTTCATGTATCTGTTGGATTCCTATTTATGTTCTTGAGTTTTCTTGAATTCTCATTCTCTTTCTAAACTTACGTATCTCCTTATCATCGATTTCTCTAAAAAGTTAAAAAATCTAATACTTATTACACAGTCCTGGGCAATAATCCAATAATTTGTTGATGATTTTTAAATCAATCGAAAGTTAAACGACTGCATCCTGACTTCCAGAATTCATAGATATATTATCTTTGTACCAGAATGTACAGAATTAGTAGAATTTTGTAGACCTTATCTGCATTTTGGTATAAATTTTAGTTAAAAAATAACATTTTAAAATGTATTGAAGGGCAGGAACGCCAAAAGTGCCAATTTTCATAATTTTTGACCCCCAGAAACATGATTTTTGTACCATAATTCTTGCAATTTTTTCCTTTCTTTATTACTACATATTAGATTCAAATTTTGAAAACGTAAAATTTTTGAAGAATTCGACTGAAAATTTCTCATAGTCATCATAACTCGACTCCCAGTGGTCCTACGATCTTGGTTTTTGTGTCAAAATGCTCTCCAATTGTTACTAGTCCGTTTCCATCTTTCCAACAATTTTCCATTACCCTATTTCCAGCCACTCCTAAATGGGTAATGACCAAAGCCGTTCAAACGAGCAGGCGATCGACAGTCTCGTCGATCGCCGCACCATTCGAGTGCGCACCATCGAGCGAGCTCTTCGAATCGTCGAACGACACCGATTTTTCCCACCAAATTTGCCACAAAATACTAATCGCGGATTCATGATCATGTTTCCGATTAGGCATGCAGCTGGAGAGTTCCGACAGGGCGCACTTCATGTGTCGGGGTTGGAGGTGTATGCCGAGGTCTTGGAATATTTGAGAATCCGGAGAGGAATGAAGGTGTTGAATGTTGGATCGGGATCAGGGTTTTTTAGTACAGTGTTGGGGGTTCTTGTGGGTGAGTTTGGTACTGTATTCAGACGCGAACCCCTGAGCCTCCGCAAGGATTTAGCGCGCGTTGTTCAACGTAAATCGACACAGGCTTTCAAATAGCGAACAAAAAGCGGTTCGAAGTTCGTACAATGAATTACTGACCAATTTTCCAACAAAAACTGCTTGAAATTACTAAAATCACCGATAAAAATGTTGAAAAACGTTTTTTCAAAAGCTTGTGTCGATTTACTTTAAACAACGCGCACTAAATCCTTGCGAAGTGTCGTTTTTGCGGAGGCTCAGAGGTCGGCAACTGAATAACAGGCTTATCAAAACAAAAATCCAAACCTTCCAGGCGACTTCGGCACAAATCACGGCATCGACATCTACCCGAATCTCGTTGACTACGGTAATGATCAAATCATAAAATGGATGAAGAAGCGAATCGTCTCTGCGGTGGGATTCGCAAGGCCCACCCTTCGTCTAGCCGATGTTTTGGATCCCGACTTTTGGAGGGCACATTCTCATGAATACGATCGGATCTATGTATCTTTTGTTGTGCGGGATCGGAACGCTTTGAATCGAATTATACGGATGTTGAGAATTGGAGGAATTCTTGTGGCACCTAGTGGAGAGCAGGTTGGTATTTCCCGAAATTCGTCCGGTTACGGTTTCTCGGTACGCAATTTCTCGTCGGTGCGTTGCACGATTTGCATTTTACTTGATAAAACAGTTATTAGGGGCATTTTTACCGAAATGCTTCAAAATCGTTACAATTTATACGATTAGAAAACAATAATTTCGCGGGAGACTACGGTAGGCAACGCACACTGACGCAATATAGCACGGCCGGGTCCGATTTATTTCGTCCGAATAGAAGCCTTACTGTAGATGCTATGATAATCTCTCCCATTTTTTTCCAGATGTGCCGCTACACACGTACATCGGACACCGAGGCGGTATGCGAGTTTATGGGACGGACCAATTTCGGGAGTCAAGTTGTGATTCCGGTGGCGGATCGGCCACCGGTGCCCTGGTTTGAGAGGTAAGGGATTGATACTTGTGGCTGACTATCAAACGTTTGCCTGTATTGACTAATGTAGCCAAATTTTTGCTTCAAAACTTTGATAATTAGTGAATAGCGACGGAACTTGACAGCATACAGTCAAAGCTGTCAGCTGCGGCCCTGGTTGTGGGTAGGTTGTTGAATTCGGCCGTACTTTTAAAAATCAGATTTTCGGATCAAAAAAAGTTAGGACCGCAGGATTCAACCATGACAACCTACCCACAGCCCGAGCCGCCGTCCTAAGGCCGACCTTGGGCCGGCGATTTGACAGTCTTGCATACAGCTCAAGTTACTGTGAATCATGAACCTTCAGATTCCCCTCCCTCCAAACCCGCTGTCGACAATCGTTCCGCCGTGAGATGCGTCGTCGCCTCTACCCCCGCCACCTTGTCCGTCAAGGCAATCGTATCACCTACCGCGTGCCCATCGGTGGCACACCTCGAGCTCACGTAAACCGCGTTCCCGGAATCCCTCGGCTCAACTATCGAAGGCAGCCAGAACCCAGAATTGCGCCAGAAATGCCTCAGCTAGAAGACATTATGCAGAATTTCTTGGAAAGAAATCATCCACCGGCGGAGAATCGGAGGACAACCGGGGACCTGTTGAGGGCTGCGTGGAGGAATACCAGGGGAAGAGCTATGGAAAGAACGGAGTCGATTGCAGCGTTTGCAGATATGACTATAAGGTAGGCCTAAATACGGTACTGGCTAAAATACTGGCGAGCACTGGGGTTTCCCAGTAAGTCAACTTTGAGGGCCTGAAAATGTATGTTTGAGATACCCAATTTTTCTAAAATTTTGTTGATGTATGGCGCAATTCAAGATCTCTATTTTTGTAGCTGGTAACTTTTTTGTATGATTGCAATATAATCAATTTTGGCAAGTTGACTGACGTCGTGTCGAATTCCATCTCATTTTAGACCTGTTATCTGGAAAACAATTTGTCAGACCTTTGAAGTTGACCTATTTCAACAAAGCTCGCACTCATTTGGCCAGTAGATCTTTTGCTGACAGCGCAAGTAGCAAAAATTCACAAATTTCTTAATCTTTTCCAGCTCGGCCAACCAAAACCAACTAAACAACATGATGCGTCAAATCGAATCCGCCGCCAACCTATACGGCCGACGAACCCATCTCGTCCGCCCACTCGACCATCGACGTCCACCTACCGTAACCACCACGAGACTGTTCTTCGAACAATTGTTGGCCTGGGAACGAGAACTTGGTATTCACAATAGCGTACCGTTCCCAACTGTCCTCAACGACGACAATTTCGACACATTGCGCCGACGATCAATGCGGATTTTCGACAGAGTGAGGAGCCTGCGACGAAGGATGCCGAGAATCCAGCCTCCGCCCGCAAACTTTATGACGAGACACGAGGAGAGGGAGGAGCCTGCAGAACGATCAGATGAATCAGAAGAGGAAGAGGTCTTTGAGGACGCTCAAGAGACTGTGGAGCCAGAACCGGGGCCGTCAACTTCGCTACCAACAGAGCCATCAGCAGCTGTACGCAGGGACGTGGAGAGGGAGCTGAATGTGCAGCTAGCGTTGCAGAGATTGAGACGTGGGTTTTTGAAGAGCTTGAAAAGAGCTACGAAATGGTACTAAAGTCCATGGTGTGGCACTTCTGGACTTTTGGCTAACTAAGTAAAGCTTGTTGAAAGTCGGTGTCCCTGCCGTTATGGTTCAGAAAATCGGTCATTATTTCTTTCAAACTCGAAATTTCGCTATGAAAGTTATACCAAAATGTAGAGCTTGAAAAGAGCTACGAAACGGTATACATTTCAAGTATATGCAAATTTTTAGTATTCTATTAGGACGTGCTATAAGTTTTGTACAGTGATTAGCCCCGAGGGATTTTAGTTATCTGACTCTTTTTTTTCTACCTAAAATTGCTATTTTCATTGACATTTATATCAAAATGTAGGTCTTCAAAAGAGCTACAAAACGGTGTAATTTTTCCAAAAGTTAGGTCACTGGCTGTCGCGCCTTGGACGTTTGAAGTTTTGACAGAAAATATGTCAGAGCCTTTGTCAAGCAGTTTTTACTAATTCAAATCGTGATATTTCAAATCAAAATTAATATCAAAATGTGGAACTTAAAACGAGCTACAAAATGACATAAATTTCATAAATATTAGTTTAGATGCTGGCGCGCCTTGGACGCTTGAAGTTATGTCACATTAAAAAGAGAAACTATGCTGGCACCCTTTTCTAGAAGTTTCTTATATTTGAAATTTGCATTTTTTGGTGAAAACTTATATCGAAATATAGAGCTTGTAAAAATCTACAAAATGGTATAATTCTCATAAATATTTGTTTCCTGGCTGGCGCGCCGTGGACGCTCAAAGTTTTGACCCTTGAATTTTTCAGAACAAGAATCGTTCGAAATCAACCGTGTCCAGGCCGACGACGAACGACTTGCAGGTTTGTCGCGAATCATTGTAGAATGTAGTTTAAAATCATTGGCTGAGTATTAACCATTTTCCATTTGGCTGCCCGAAAACGTTTGATACTCAGTCAAAGAGATTCCTCGATAACCTTAACTCAAACTTTCAGCTCAACTGGACTATGAATTTTCAGCGATTTTTGCCTATGATTCGCTCGACGAGTACGAAAACGATTCGGATTCAGATGAGGAATTGCCGGATCGTCCGCAACGACGAAGATTCCGTCCGCCGACGGGGAATAGTATCGCTGATCATATGGATGTGGTGATGAGAGAGTTTAGAGAGGCTAGCCAAAGAGATAGAGAGTTGGAAGGTGAGCTTGAAATTGAGATTTGTAGCCAAAAACTATATAAAAATGTAGAATTTGATGGGAGCTACAAAATGATACTAAATTCAATAATATAGAACAGTTTGCTTTTTCACTAGAGCCTGTTGAAAAAGTGTTCCAGGCGCGGTGTCCGAGACAGCGGTTTAGAAAACCAGTCATATTTCCTTTCAATCTCAAAATTATAACATAAAAAATATAACAAAATGTAGAGCTTGATAAGGGCTACAAAATGATATAACAATCAAATACATTTCAATTTTTTATGTTTGATTGGGGCTCGTCAAAAGTTTGGTCTCGTGGCGTTGTCACGAACGATCGCGGCAGAGTCTCTTATCGGACCCATATTCAGTACTTAAATTTGCGTTTTTTAGAGAAAATTTATACCAAAATGTAGAGCTTGAAAAGATCTACAAAATGGTGTCATGGTAGTACTACGTAGCCAGGGGTGAACTGATAAGCATGCCAATAAATACATGCTTATCAGAGCATTCGGGGTCTCTTTTTGGCTCTTTTTCGGTCACTCGCTTGACCAGCTCTTTTCAAGTAAATAAATGTTAGTAACTTAAACAAGTGTTATAAATCCCAATAATGGTGCCGCTACACCATGCGAATTAAGGTCTTCCTAAAGTTAGAATACTTTGGGAATTCAGGTCAGAAGACCAACACAAAATAAAGGTCAAAAGACGTTTATAACATGGAGGTTCCACTCTTCGTGAAAGTAGATTTCTTTCACGGAACTCGAGACACAGGGTGTCAAGAGAGTGGTTCAGGGTCAAAACACAAAAAGCAGTATTTGAATTTAAAAATTCAGTACAAAACAAACAGAAAAGAGCAAGAAGGCAAATCGAAATCTGCATTTAAAACTTTTTCAGTCACTCACGAGGTGGCCACCGTACTTCTTATTTTTATCTTTTGATCCTTGTGGATCTTTAAATGAGAAATATATGACTGCTTGAAATCCGCCATTGCGTATTATAGTAAAAACGTCCTCAGATTAAATTAAAGAAAGATTGCGATGCAAATTCCAGAAATGTAGCAGTGAAGAATAATGGCCGATAACTGTGCAAAGGGGGAGAAAGCTTCTTTACGAGCAATTAGAGAATCCGTTCCATGGAAAGGGATTAAGACTCAAGGTGGTTCATAGCCATCAGCTTTCTTTTCTAGAGCAGCCCACTAACCAAAGTGAACGGATATGTTCTAGGTCAACCTATATGTTTTAACCTGATCTGAGAGATCCTGCGAGGAGCAGAGGAGAGAAACACGGAACTATAGGGGGTAATAGTTAACCGATGACGCAAGCAGTCGAGGACAACACGGCGCCTTCACGGAGCCCGTGATAAGGAAGTCATCGGGTGATAGTCATGCCGAGATTTTTGGCATTGACGTCATGAGAGAAGAGAATTTCGAAATTGGGGCGCCAAACAATTTCAAAATGTCTCCAAGAGTTAGTAATTTTAGTAATGAAATTTTCGAAAAGAAGACGTGAAACGACTGAAATTAAGTCAAAGCTCTGAAGTTTTGAAATCGAAACACTTCGGTTGAAAGACGGTGTTTATTTTCCACTCAGTAGCAGAAGAAACATGATTTGCAAACTGAAAACCAGTCAAACGAAAGTTACGGTACCGTAAGAAGCCACAAAAAGACCAAACTCCAGATGAATAGCAACATAGTTTGTGGACAAATCTGCAAAACTTTTCAAGGAAATTCATCAATTCAGAACTACAAAGTTCACGTGATCATTTCAGTTTGCTGATACAAACAAATTCAGCAAATAGAGATAAGAAATGGACAGGCACTGACCAGCACGAGAAACACGGATCTCGCCTTATCAGGCATTTCGAGAAAATAGAAGTCGAAAACTCACACTGATAACAACGTGTGAAAGCATTTATCACAAAAAAAACAGAGATGATAATTTCAAGCCCTCAAACCCCAATGGAGAAAATGGAACATCAAGAGGCGCAACTACAAAACGGTGTTTCAACATGATCCTATAATTCACCCGCGCATCATTCACGAAATGAGGAGTTACGATATCATGATGAGGGATATGAAAAATTCCAGTGGGAAAATTATGAACTGTCTAACAGGCATCTCGAAGTACTGAGAGCTATTAGAGAAGGTGAACACATGAAACAATCAAACAGAGAACTACGAGAAGGAGATGAAAATCTCAGAAACTCGGTTCATTAGCCAATTGCGAAACCCATCAAATCATTTTTTGGATATTTGAGAAGAAGAGTTTGAAAAAAAAAAATCCAAACTGATTCTTCAGTCAGCTGCAACAATAAAACAGACTACACAAAAGATAGTCAGAAAAACGACAAAAGCAACCGCGATAAGAACTCAAGAAAAAAGAGCGAAAGCGGGAGCAGAATATGTGAATGATTTGAACCAAAATTGCATGAAAACAGTCAAGAACCGTGAGAATTCACAACTGAATGGAATGCTAATGGCAATGGCAATGTCAATCGCAATCGCAATGACAAATGGCAATGGCAATGGCAATGGCAATGGAAATGACAATGACAATGGCAATGACAACGACCAATCGCAGTGGAATTGACAATAGCAATGGCAACCGACAGAAATTGCGAAGGAAAACAAGCAGCATCAACGACAACAACAACTGTGACACCTTCGACACCTGTGACAACAACGACAACTTCGGAAGCAACAAGAAAGGTGTGAGTAAGATCCTGAGAAAGAAGTCCAAATGGATGGAAATGGAGATAAAACGGAACGGGATCGAGCAAAGACAGTACCAGCAACTCAGAGCATCACGTCAGCACACCACACCGAAGAACGCAGAACCAACACGCAACACGAAGTTCTTCAAACCCTAATTTGTGATTTTCTTTTTATTATTGCTCATCTTACGCCCGGGACGTGCGTCTCAAAGGGTGGGGGATGTCATGGTAGTACTACGTAGCCAGGGGTGAACTGATAAGCATGCCAATAAATACATGCTTATCAGAGCATTCGGGGTCTCTTTTTGGCTCTTTTTCGGTCACTCGCTTGACCAGCTCTTTTCAAGTAAATAAATGTTAGTAACTTAAACAAGTGTTATAAATCCCAATAATGGTGCCGCTACACCATGCGAATTAAGGTCTTCCTAAAGTTAGAATACTTTGGGAATTCAGGTCAGAAGACCAACACAAAATAAAGGTCAAAAGACGTTTATAACAATGGTACTAAAATCTTATACATTCCAATTTTCTATGTTTGATTGGGACCCGTCAGAAGTTTGGCCTCGTGGCGTTGTCCCGAACTATCGCGGCGGAGTTACTTATCGGACCCATTTTCAATACTTAAAATTGCGATTTTTGAACCGAAATTTTTACCAAAATGTAGAACTTTAAATGGTCTACAAAATGATACCAAAATCAATATATTTCAAATTTTCAATGTTCCGCTAGCTCCCTTTGACAACTAGGGCCGTCGGCGGGTACATCGTTGGTAAGGGACTTTGGCGACTCTTACTGGAAGACTGAAAACCTTCCTATATTTAATTTTACTACCATTTTGTAGCCCTTTTCAAGTTCTACATTTTTATATAAATTTTGAACAAAAAATCTAAATTTTAAGTAGAAAAAAACTACTCGACAAAGCGTGCCAACATAATTTCCCTTCTTAAAAATATATTATGCCAAAACTTTGAGCGCCCAAGGCGCAGTAGCCCATCTAGAAATTTTCATGACAATTATACTATTTTGTAGATCTTCTCAAGCTCTACATTTTGGTATAATTCTCATTCCAAAATTTTAAGTTTCAAAGGAAATATAAGACATTTTCCAGCTGAACGACTTGCCCGGGAAGCAGAAGCAGCAGCAAGACCCCTGGAACTTGTATCTTCCGACGACGAAGACGAGGATGAGGAAGAAGCAGATGAATACAGTACCCAAGAACCCGGGCCGAGTACTTCCAAGAAGCCCTCAGAATCCAGGAAACCCGATCCAGCCTCGAGAGACCTATTGGATACCCTGAAAATGCTCAAAGTTCCACTAGGGGAGACAAGCTCCGCCTCCAAAAAGGCATTGAAGAAAAAGCAGAAAAAGAAGGAGAAAAAGAAAGCCGCGAAGAAGCCACGGCCCACGCCCCCTGGGCCAGAGCCACAGGGCCTTACAACACGGAACATGTTTAGGAACGTTATAATCAGGCATGAGGCTAGCATGACACCAGAGGAATTAGATGCTGCGCTAATAGTCAGGGAGGGACCGTCAAGGGCCGTTCAGCCTCCAAGGCCACGCCCCATCGAGAGACTACCGATGTCTCAGGGAACTACCATAGTTGACTTGCTTTCCCAGACTTTCGGGGCATCCAGCAGCACACCGGGATCTTCCGGGTCCTCCTCATCCTCCTCAGGAGCCTCATCTACTTCCACAAAGCCCATGGTCATCGTGAAGCGGCAGATTGCTCCGGGGCCCACAGGAGCCACCCCAGGGCCCGCGGTCATTCGCAAGCGTTTCTTACCTCCCCCAGGATTTTCGACCCCGGGGCCTTCTTCTTCCAACGGCCAAGGATCTTCGGGGCACTCAACATTCGAATTGGAAAGAGCTCGACAAGCCGCTGCGGCAGCGGAAGCCATCAGTAGCACCCCAGGGCCATCGGCTATCAAGAAACGTACCATTGCGCCAACGCCTACTGTATCCTCGTTGGAGGAACGATTCAACATCCCTATCACTACGAGACACCCATCGGCCCTTAGACCCACATCCCAGCCACGTATTCCACCACTTACTGGTAGAAACCGCGAGCCATGGACAACGAATCAACGGATGGATGGTGTCACTAGCAGTTCGGATGAGGATCGGAGGAGCGACGGGGAGCAAGAGGTTCCAGAAGACGATGAAGAGGCTCGGGCTCAAGCGCAAGCCTGGGAAGACCTACAGTTCGCCAGGCCCGGGCGAGTCGGCCTACCACCCATGGACCCGTATCAGGCGACGCGGAGACATTTGGACGACGTTGCTCGATTGATGAGGCCACGGGAGGAGAATGTGATAACTATGGAACAAATGCAGGCGGATTTCGCTGCGTCGCGGGCCCAACTGGAACAGGTTCTGAGGGATCAGCAGGATGCAAGCGAACGAAGAATCAGGGAGATGACTCGAGAGATGCAGCAGCAGCCGAGTACTTCTACGGAGCAGCCAGGGCCGTCGACTTCGAATGAATATGAACTTCCGCCGTTTGACAATTCGCCAGGGCCGAGTATGACGGAGCAGCCAAGTGAGTTTTGGAAATGAGATTTTTTTAGGGGTACTCCTACAGGCATAGCGTGCTCGCATGCACTCCAATGCGGCCGAGCTTAAAGGCGCGTAGGAACAAAGTTTCTTCATGTTCCTTTAAAGACAGCTAAATTTAGGGCATGGAAGATCGGCCTTGTGCGCTTTCAAGCTCTGCCACGCTGATGTGCTGGCGAGCGCGCCTCGTCTGTAAAAATCTCCCTAATACCGTTGGAAACTGAGATTTCTAGGGCGAAATTTATACCGAAAGGTAGAGCTTAAGAAAATCTACAAAATGTTATAAATATCATGTTTAGGCCACTTTCAGACGTTTAGTTAGAATCCGTCAAAAGTTTCGGTCAGTAGCATCGTTGGGAATCCACTGTACACGGCAATGTTATAAGACTTTTTTCAGTACTTAGACTTGTGATTTTTAGTCGATATTTATACCAAAATGTAGAGCTTGAGAAGATCTACAAAATGGTATAAAAAAAGATACATTCCAATTTTCTATGTTTCATTGAGAGCCGTCAAAATTTTGGGATAGTAGCGTTGATGTGAGCGTACTCGACAAATCGATGTATCTTACTCTTTTTCGATACTTAAATTGCGTGTTTCTAGTCCAAATTTATATAGAAATGTAGAGCTTGAGAAAATCTTCAAAATGGTATAAATATCAAGTAGATCCCAATGTTCAATGATTCCTTAGGACCAGTCAAAAGCTCGGGCCGTTAGCGTTGTTGAGAGCGATTTTAGTACCGCCACTTATCTTATTCTTTTTCAAATCTTAAAATTGCGTTTTTTAGCCAACGTTTATACCAAAATGTAGAGCTTGAAAAGATCTACAAAATGGTATAAATATCAAATACATTACCATGTTCGATGTTACCTAGGGAACCGTTAAAAGTTTGTGTCAGTAGCGTCGTTGGGAATCCACCGCAATGTTATCGGAGTCTGTTTCGCTACTTAAAACTGATATTTTTCAGCCAAAACTTATACCAAAATCTAGAGCTTGAAAAAATCTTCAAAATTGTATAAATAGCAACTATATTTCAGTACTCACTGTTTCCTTAGGGCCCGCTAAAATTTTGGGCCAGTACCGTCGTTGTGAGCGATTTCGGCACGACCACGTTTCTTACTCTTTTTCGATACTTAAAATTGGGATTTTTAGCATAATTTATATAAAAAAGTAGAACTTGAGAAGATCTTCAAAATGGTATAAATATCAAGTAGATCCCAATGTTCAATGATTCCTTAGGACCAGTCAAAAGCTCGGGCCGTTAGCGTTGTTGAGAGCGATTTCAGTACCGCCACTTATCTTACTCTTTTTCAAATCTTCAAATTGCGTTTTTCTAGCCAACGTTTATACCAACATGTAGAACTTGAAAAGATCTATAAAATGATATAAAAATGATGTTTAGGCTACTTTTCGATGTTTAGTTAGAACAGGTCAAAAGTTTGGGTCAGTAGCGTCATTGTGAGCGATTTCGGTACATCCACTTATCTTACTCTTTTTCAATTGTTCGAATCACGGTTTTTTAAAAGAAATTTATATTAAAATGTAGAGCTTGAAAATATCTACAAAATGGTATAAATATCAACTATATTTAAAGTTTTCACTGTTTCCTTAGAACCCCTCAAAGATACTCATATCTTTCTTTACAGCACGAGTTGTTCACATCGATCTCGGTGACTACAATCCAATGCCGCGGCTTCGCGCACGTCAAGAACGAAACGAGCTGATGCGTGCCAATGGTACCGCATTTAATGTACTACCACAGCGTCCCGATTATGCATTCGACGAGATGATGAGAGAGGTTTGGGGGACCGATGAGGAACGAGAAGGGAATCGTCGATTGGCAAGAGATATTTTGAATTTCGAACATGATCGGAATTTGGTGACGGAGATGGATCAGGAGAGAAGACATTTGTGGATGAGCCCGGCGGATTGGGTTGCGCAGCAAAGGAGACTGTTGGAGATGGCAAATGATCCGAATGTGAATCCGCAAGAGTTGGAGAGGTGAGAATTAGATTTCTAGTGAGCCGATTTAAGCGAATTTTAGGAAACTTATTTCACTCTGTTTTTGATTTCGCCGGCCAGATTTGGAGCACATTGAATTTTCGGAGAAAATGCGCTCCACTGAAATTCTCTCGTAACGACATCTGTTACGCTCCAAAACCTACAAAAATTACGCCATTCGAATCTGCGTAAAATTTTGGTGTGAATGAATATACCCATGAGCTGATCCGAAGCAACCGGGCGTTTTGGTTTTTTCCTTTTAAAAAAATGCGCTATTGCACCATTCGAATCTGCGTAAAACTTGGGTTCGAATGAGTATAATCAAGACCACATTTTGAAAAATTTAAAAATTCGAGGTAAATGCGCACCATTGATAATTTGCTTACAACTCGGTCAGTTTTGCTTCAAAATGACCAAAAAATACACTATTGGAATCAGCGTGAAATTTTGGTTTTAATGAATATGAGCATGCCTGAATTCAAATCACTTCGAATTTTGGGAGAAAATGCGCTCCACCGAAATTTCATTATAACTTTGTTGATTTTGCTTCAAAAAATACAAAATCAACATTAATTTAATCAGAGTGAAATTTCGGTTTGAATGAGTATAATCGAGACTAAATTCGGAGCGCCTTAGATTTTGGCAGCAAGTGCGCTCCACCGGAATCTTTTCATAACTTGGTCGGTTTTGTTCCAAAAGATACAAAAATTACATCATTGAAATCAGCGTAAAATTTCGGTTCTAAAGAGTATAATCATGATAACATTTCTAAAAATTTCAAGGTAAAGGCGCTCTAGTGCTAATTCGTTTATACTTTGTCAGTTTTACACCAAAATTTACAATAATTACACCATTGAAATCAGCGTAAAATTTGTGTTCGAATGAATATAATAAAGATCAATTCTTAAAAATTTCAAATTTCGAGGTAAGTGCGCTCCACCGAAGTTCCATCAGAACTCGGTCAGTTTTGCTCGAAAAATAACGAAAATTATACCATTAGAATCAGCGTAAAATTTCGGTTTGAATGAGTATAAACATGACCAAATTTCAAAAATTCAAATTTCGAGGCAAATGCGCTCCACTGAAATTTTTCCATAACTTGGTCGGTGTTGCTCTCGACTTTTTAAAAAATATATAATTGGAATCAACGTGAAATTTTGATTTGAATGAGTATAAACATGACTAAATTCAGAAAATCTTGAATTTCGGAAGAAAATGCGTTCCACCGAAATCTCTTCATAACTTTGTCTGTTTTGCTCCTAAAATTACAAAAAGTAAACCATTGGAATCAGCAAAATATTTGAGTTCTAATGAGTATAAAGATGACCACATTTCGAAAAACTAAAAATTTCGAGGAAAATTCGCTCTACTGAAATTTGCTCATAACTTTGTCTGTTTTGTTTCAAAATCTACAAAAATGACACCATTGGAATCAACGGGAAATTTGGGTTTGAATGAGTATAATCATGACCACATTTTGAAAAAATGCAATTTTCTAGGTAATTGCGCTCCACCGAAATCTCTTCATAACTTTGTCTGTTTTGCTCCTAAAATTACAAAAAGTATATCATTCAAATCAGTGTAATTTATCGAATCTAATGAGTATAATAATGACCAAATATTTTGCAATTGTCGAGGCAAATGCGCTCCAATGGAATTTTCTAGTCACTACAATGTACCGTATTCCAGAGAACGTCTCCGTTTCTTCGACTGGCGACGTCGAATAATGGGAAATCGAATGACCCTTCGAACATGGCGTCAACAGAATGAAATCAACGAAGAGGATTCTCAACTAATGATGGAAGTAGACAGAAGATTCCCGGATGAGAGAATTGCGGACCCGCGGATCCGCGCCTGGAATAACACATTCCGTACTCAAGGGAACGCGATTCGTCTGGAGAATCGATTCCGAGTGGATGGTCTTCATGAGATTGACATAGATGCTTTCCTCCAAGAGCCCAGACACACGGAACCAGAGCCCCCTGTTGACGAGGAGGTTCATATGATTATCACTTTTGAGGATACTGTAGAACATTCGGACTTTGATGAGGATCTTACTGGGGACTCCAGTGGCTCCACCACGGAATACGAAGAGGTTGAAGAGGACCCCAATGAGCCGGGACCCTCCAATCGGGTACCAGTGCTCCGGAGAGTAGAGGGTAGAGCAAAAAACAAGAAGAAGAAAGAGAAGAAGAAACTATTGACACCGTTCCGAGAGCATGAAGTCAAGGAGATGTGTGATTGTGGTATGTAACTTTTTCAGTTTTGATTTAAACAAAATGAAAGTAATAAATTCGAAATCAGCGTGAAATTTGGGTTTGAATGAGTATAAATATGGCCAGATTTGAAGAACTTTGAATTTTCGGAGAAAATGCGCTCCATTGATAATTTGCTTATAACTTCGGCATTTTTGCTTGGAAATTAATGAAAACTACACCATTGGAATCAGTGTAAAATTCCGGTTAGAATGAGTATACACATGGCCAGATTTGAAGAACTTTGAATTTTCGGATAAAATGCGCTCCATTGATAATTTGCTTATAACTTCGGCATTTTTGCTTCAAAATTAATGAAAACTACACCATTGGAATCAGCGAAAATTTTCAGTTTGATTGACTATAAACAATACTAAACTTGAAGCACTTTGAATTTTCGGAGAAAACGCGCTCCACCGAAATCCCTTCCTAACTTGCTTCGTTTTGGACTAAGATTGACAAAAATTACACCATTGAAATTAGCGTAAAATTTGGGTTCGAATGAGTATAATCATGACCACATTTTGAAAAATTAAAAAAATTCGAGGTAAATGCGCTCCATTGATAATTTGCTTACAACTCGGTCAGTTTTGCTTCAAAATGTTCAAAAAATACATCATTGGAATCAGCGTGAAATTTCAGTTTTAATGAATATGAGCATGACTGAATTCGAATCACTTCGAATTTTGGGAGAAAATGCGCTCCACTGAAATCTTATCATAACTTGGGCATTTTTGCTCCAAAAAATACGAAACCTGCATCATTTTAATCAGAGTGAAATTCCGGTTTGCATGAGTATAAACAAGACTAAATTCGGAGCGTCTGAAATTTTGGCAGCAAGTGCGCTCCACCGAAATTTCTTCATAACTTGGCCAGTGTTGCTCCAAAATACACAAAAATTACACCATTGAAATCAGCGTGGAATTGGGGTTCGAATGAGTATAATCATGACCAAATTTTGAGAACTACAAATTTCGAGGAAAATGCGCTCTATCGATAATTTGCTTATAACTCGGTCAGTTTTTCTCCAAAAATCACAGAAACTATACCATTGAAATCAGCATGAAATTTGGGTTCGAATGAGTATAATCATGAGTAATTTTCGCAAAACAAAAAATTTCGAGGTAAATGCGCTCCACCGAAATCCCTTCATAACTTTGTCTGTTTTGCTTCAAAATCCACAATAATTACACCATTCGAGTCAGCGTGAAATTTTGGTTTGAATGAGTGCAATCATGTCAAATTTACTTAAAAAAAAATTCTCAATAGAGCACATTTTCTTATTAAACATAATTATGCCAATTTTCAGCCTCAACTCAACAAAGAAGACGTTTCGCTGAGCTTCGCATGCGTCAAAGGCATTCTGAGAATCAGGTGAGTAACTCGAAGAAAGTGGCATAGAAAACCAAAACTAGGCCACCAAACTAATTTTGAGATAGATGGCCTAGAAATCCAAATCTTGCAAAAGTTAGGCCATCAAAAAAAACTGAATTTTTTTTCAGACCCATCGTCGTGACATTGAAGACAGAAATACGGCCATTGTTCGTTCGAATATGGACTATTTCGCCAGAATCGATGCATTGGATGCACCGGATCCGGTGAAGTTGTACTTGAAATCCATGAATGAGAGATATATTGTTTAAATTATTGGAGAAAAAAGTGTTTGGGAATTTTTGAAAAAAATTTTTTTTTTTTGAATTTTTGAACAATTTTAAATCGATTTTCTTATTTTCCGGGCCCCTATTTTTCATATTTTTTGTATTCCTTTGATTTTTTTTTTTCGCTAATTAAATAAATAATCTAATTTTTTTCACACTGAATGAAAGAAAAACGGGGGGAATTGGGTTCTATACAGAAATAATTTTTGAGAGAAAAAAATCCAAAAAAAGCAATAGAAAATTGGGGAGAAATCACAGATCAAAAAAAGGGGAGGCGATATTTTTGAAATGCTTGAGGTAGATAGTACTACTATATATTCACATTTTGAGCACAAAAAATAGGAATAAAATTTTTTTCAAAAAAATTGTTAGAGCTCAAATCGTGGTGTCGATGGCCGGTCCTCCGTAGGAGAGCTTCTCGCGGATGAATGTTCTGAAAATGAGGAAAATTAGGGGAATTAGGAGAAAGGCCAAAAAATCTGACCAAAAATCTAATTTCTGTGTCAACAATTCATTTCAAATCCACATTTTACGGGCGTTTTTACTCGAAAATTAGCATTTCAGATCACAAATTTGATGAAAATGGAACTTTTTGAGATCAAAAACGTCGAAAATTATATTTTTGAACCTCGAAATCGCTTAAAAATGGTTCCAAAACTGTCTCTTTCGTTGTAATCCAATTTTTTTACATTTTTTACTCAAAAATCTCATTTTTAGGCTCAAAATTTCCTAAAAATCCAATTTTATACTTCAAAATTAGCCTTTTCCGGTCAAAATTCGATGGAAATTCGGTTTTTTGTACTAAAAATCTCGAAAATTCAACTTTTCCAATGAAAATTGGTCAGGAATAACTGCAGATCCCCAATTCCTTTTCTTGCACCATTTTTTCTTATAAATCTCAGTTTTAGCCTCAAAATCCGTCGAAAAATCTATTTTCGACATAAAAATTAGCTTTTTGGAGCCAAAATCCATCGAAAAATCCATTTTTTTACTCAAAATTCATTGAAAATCTCATTTTTTCCAGTTAAAACTTTTTTTCCTCACCCCATAAATCGATTATCCTGATTGACCAACAAATGAAGATCTCGGGTGGTGACACGTACGGTTCGTGGTCGTGGAGCCGTCGACGTCGATGCTGATCCTTCCCATCTGAAAATTGATAGTTTTGTGTGAAATTTGAGCTAAAAATAGTATTTCTAGTGCAAAAACTTTTAATTTCAGTCTAAAAACCATAATTTTTGCTCATTTTTCTCAATTTTTGAGCTTAAAATTGCTCTTTTAGTGTATTTAAGGTCAATAATATAATTTTCAAACAATTTTTCAGGTATTTTCAGTCAAAATCTGTCCCAATGATTTTCGGGCGATTTTCGTTGATTTCAACGTCAAAATTTGCAATTTTGGCGATTTTAAAGGTCTTCACACTCAAAATCAATGCAAAATCGATTCCTATGATTTTCGGGTAATTTTAAGGTCTAAAATGCATTTTTAGTCGATTTTTTCAGGTATTTTTAGTCAAGATCAGCTAAAAATCTATTTCAATAATTTTTGGCTGATTTTCAGTGATTTCAACGTCAAAATTACGATTTTCAGACGATTTTTCAGGTATTTTCAGTCGAAACAAGCCGAAATCAATTTCCATGATTTTGTGATCAATTGTAGTGATTTTTAGATCAAAAATGCGATTTTTAGACGATGTTTCGGGTATTTTAAGACAAAATCGAGTCACAGCTCATTTTTTATAGTTTTCAATGATTTCTGGACCATTTTATAGCGATAAAACCGATTTTCCCTTCCAAAACTCACTTCGATTTGACATTTCGATTACTGGACAGTGCTGCAATCGCAGCCGCATTCGCATCTCGATTCCTCTTCGCCTCCGCATCGACTCTTTGCATTTCTTTCGCTTTTTCAATGGTCTCCTTTCCGATATTCTTATTTTTCGACATTCGAATCAGCGATTCCTTCTCTCGATTCTCCCGCATTTCCTCTTCTTGTCGATCGAGATCTTCGAGGAATCGAAGTTGTCGTTTCACGTCGTCGATGGGAACGTAGTTGTCGGGAACTCTGGAAATTTGAGGAATTATTTCTCAATTTTGAGTCTAGAAATCTTAATTTTTGCTCGTTTCCTTCATATTTAGGCTCAAAATTGCTCATTTTTAGTGATCTTAAGGTCAAATTTGCTCTTTTTCAGATGCGTTTCAAGTAGAAAGTGAAAAACGAATTCCGGTTTTTTTGAGTTTCAGGATATTAAAATTTCGAATTTCAAGATTCTAGGCATTAGAATTTTGAGATTCCACAATTTTGAGACAAAATTTATCATTTTTGGGGTCTTCTTGGGTCAAAATTTTTTAAAAATCATCAATTTATCTCAAAATGCATCATTTTTCGGCTTTTTTTAGGTCAAAATCCTTCAAAAATGACGATTTTTAGCTCAAAATTCATCATTTTTCGGCTTTTTTTAGGTCAAAATCCTTCAAAAATGATAATTTTTAGCTCAAAATTAATCATTTTTTGCTCCTTTTGATTCAAAATTCGTCGAAAATCATTATTTTTCGGTCTTTTTTGGGTCAAAATCCTTCAAAAATGCTAATTTTTAGCTCAAAATTCATCCCTTTTTTGGTCTTCTTTGGGTCAAAATTCTTCGAAAATTGTCATTTTTAGTTCAAAATTTATCATTTTTGGGGTCTTCTTGGGTCAAAATTTTTCAAAATTCGTGATTTTTTGCTCTTTTTGGGGTCAAAATCCTTCAGGAATTCTCATTTTTTAGCCATTTTTTCTCCATTTCCTACCTCATCGACTCCACCCGATGCTCCGCGTACCCTGCCATCATCGCAATCATCTCTCTCAAATGCGACTCCACCGCATCCGATATCGCAATCAACGCGTCCTCCTCCACCGAACACGGCGCCATCATTCTCTTCGTGATTCGATTCAGAATCTCATCATGCTTCAGAATCGCCGATTTCAAATTCGACGACGATCTCTGTGGCGGTTCGTCGATTTCCATCGGCTGGGGTGCTTGTTGTGGCGTCCGAGGGGGCGGAGCCATCTGTTGTTGAGGTGATGGTCCCGGATTCTGAAGGTTCTGAAGCTGTTGAGGGGGTCCGGGAGGAGGATTCTGAATCTGCTGTCCCCCAGGTCCCCCAGACATCGTCCTAACCACGGGTGTACTTTGTAGAGGGGGCCCTGGCGGTCGTTGTTGGAAATTGGGCCGAGATTGAGGTGTGTTATCCGAATTCAGACGATTTATAATCTGTTGAGACGGGGGTCCGGGTGGTCCCTGTGGTGTCATATGCTGTTGAGGGGGTCCTGGAGGGCCCTGAGGTGGTCCTGGCGGATGACGTCCGTTGTTGAAGACGTAGCCGGGCGGTGGGTTGACGCCTTCGACGGCGGCGGTGCCTGAGATGAGGAATTCGTTGAAAATGTGATTTTTATCATGAAAATTGTCATTTTTTAGCCAAAAATGATGTTTTTTAGAGAGAAATAGCTAATTTTAGAGTGAAAAACTTGTCTGCATTTTGAATTTTTGACTCTAAAATCAATAAAATGAGCAATTTTAAGCGAAAAATATGATTTTTAGACTGAAAAAATTTCGAAAATTCAGTCCATAAATTATGATTCACGCTTAAAATAGCTCATTTTAGTGATTTTAAGGTCAAAATTTCAATTTTTAGACGATTTTTTCCGGTGTTTTCAGTCTAAATCTGATAAAAATCGTTATTTTAAAGTAGGATTACAGTCATTTTTTATTTGTACTCAAATGATCGTCCCAATTCCGTTATTTACGAAAATAGCAATATTTTTGCACAAAAATCGTTAAAACTCGAGAAAATCGATTTTCAAAACGCCAACTTACATTTTTTCTAACCGATTTCAATGAATGCAGAATTTTTTTCTGATTCGAATGTACCTAATATCGCTGCTCAAAACGCAATATAAACATTTTTATCAACAAATTTTCAATTGTCGCGCCGCCCGCTGCCGAGACAGCGGCGAGCGCGACAGCAGATTTAAGTCGGCAGCGGGCGGCGCGACAAAGTGCAATTTCGTTCATAAAAATGTTTCTAGAGCGTTTTGAGCAGCGATATTAGGTGCATTCGAATCAGCAAAAAATTCTACATCCATTGAATTGGGTTAGAAAAAATGTAAGTTGGCGTTTTGAAAATCGATTTTCTCGAGTTTTAACGATTTTTGTGCAAAAATATTGTTATTTTCGTAAACACTGGAATTGGGACGATCATTTGAGAAAATAAAAAAAATGACTTTAATCCTACTTTAAAGTCAAAAATGCACCGGAAATCGAAATTTTGAACAAAACTCATTGAAAATTGAGGATTTTTATCAATAAAAAAAATTCTACAAAAATTGAGTTTTCAGTACTAAAATCGTTTCTGGGCTCAATTTTGGTTCAATTTTCATTGAAAATTGAGTTTTTGGACTAAAATACCTCCAAAATTCATATTTTCAGGTCAAAAATCGTTAAAACTCATGAAAATTGAGCGAAAAATCGTCAAATCTCATATTTTCACTCCCAGGGCCAAATGTGCATTTTTCAAAGATTTTTTACCAGTTTTTTGCTCGATTTTTGCTATTTTTCGTGACTTTTTGGTTCAATTTTCGCCTAAAATTGAGTTTTTATGGTTTTTAGCTTTGAAATTCGTTATTTTCTGATCAAAAATCATGACAGCTTAAAACAACGGTCAGAATTCTTCCAGACTACATTATTCTTCAGGATCAAATTTTGTACTTTTTCAGCGATTCTTTCCAGTTCTTTATTTGATTTGCTCTATTTTTGGTCAATTTTTTTCATTTTTAGCTCATTTTCTCCTCTTTTTTCTCCTCTTTTTCTCAAAAACTTCCCATACCATTTCTCACGGCATTTCTAAGCGCCGGAAGGGTATTCTGAAGGAATGGAAGAAGGTGTGGTTGTGCTTGTGACTTGAGAACTTGTTGAAGATCGCGTGTGAACTCCTCGGCCGTCGTTTCCATATAGATTACGCCCTGAAAATGAAAAATGGTGAAAAATTGGCTTAAAATAGAGAAAATTGGTGAAAAATGAGCATTTTTTGAGCTGAAACTACTAAAAAAATGATATTTTTTGAGATCCAAACGTCCAAAATTCAAATTTTAAGCCCAAACTCGAAATTCACCGGTTTTTCTCAATTTTTCCACCAAAAATTATACAATTTTTATATTTTTTGCCCAGTTTTTTCAGCATTTTTTGTGTTAAAATTAATGAAAATTCACTGAAAATGGTCTTTTTGAGATCCAAACGTCGAAAATTCAATTTTTACAGTCAATTCTCAAATTTCAACATTTTTGGATCACAATTTATGTAATTTTTCCATTTTTGTACCAAAATTTCTCAGTTTTTCGATTTTTTCAGTGGTTTTGGAGGTTAAAACTTACTGAAATTACCAAGAAAGTGATATTTTAAGATTCAAATCGAATTTTCAGCTCAGATTCCAAATTCAAAATTTTTTTGTTTTTTTCATCAAAAATAACTTACTTTTGATGTTTCTGGGTCAAAATCTATCGTTTTCTTCAATTTTTTAAACTCAAATTTTTCTATTTTCGATGTTTTTGGGTCAAATTTCTTCATTTTTCCGCTCAAAATCTCACCTGAATCAACGATCGAACCCTCGCCGCCTTATCCGGCATCTCCGCATCCTCATTCTGCGATAAACTTATCAGTGTCTTCAAAAATCGGACACATTTTTGCACATTTTTATCCTCATTCTGCTGTTGTTGACCACCTTGGGGTCCGCCTGGACTCTGATTCTGCATCGGGTGATTTTGTTGCATTTGGAGGGGATTTGGAGTATTTTGAATTTGTTGATAGTGGTGTTGTGGCATTTGTTGGGGTGGCGGTCGTTGTTGGGGCATCATATCTGAAATTTTGGGATTTTGGGGTATTTTTATGTGAAAAATAGGGGTTTTTTGGTCGAGAAAGTGTATTTTCGTGATTTTTAGGGGAAAAATCAAAGTTTTTTGGTCCAGAAAGTGTATTTTTGTGATTTTTTAGTGAAAAATCGAGATTTTTTGGTCCAGAAAGTGTATTTTTTTGTGATTTTTTAGTGAAAAATCGAGATTTTTTGGTCCAGAAAGTGTATTTTTTGTGATTTTTTAGTTAAAAAATCGAGATTTTTTGGTCCAGAAAGTGTATTTTTTGTGATTTTTTAGTGAAAAATCGAGATTTGTCGGTCTAGAAAGTGTATTTTTGTGATTTTTTTGTGAAAAATCGAGATTTTTTTGGTCGAGAAAGTGTATTTACGTGGTTTTTCAGTGGAAATTTGATAATTTTACAGTTGAAAAACATTTGAATAGAAATTCGGGATATTTAGGTGAAAATTGAGCATTTTGGGCTGAAAATCTTTCTCTTTTGAGCGATTTCAAGCAAAAAATCGATTTTTAGACCGAAAATTAGGGTTTTCAGTGGAAAAAAAGGCAAAATTGTCACCAGGATTTGTTAGATTTGACATTCGAAATTTCGGGTCCGAAATTTTGGTATTTTTGTTCAATTTGAGATGATTTTGGGTGGAAATTTCAAGTTTTTGAAGCGAAAAATTGAAATTTTCTGGTCCGAACGATTTTTAGCATCTAAGTTTTCAAAAATTCAATTTTCCATTTTCTGAACTAATTTTTCAGTTTTTTCCTCTCAAATTTCATCTATTTTTGGCGATTTTAAAGTGTTCAGAGTGATTTTTTTTGTGATTTTCTGTATCTTTTTTTGGCAAAAATTTCGAATTTTCATTTTTAAAGTCATTTTCACTAACGAGATGGTCCGCCCATCATTGGATCGCGTGGCGGCGACATGGGATTCTCCTGTTTTATCATATTCGGATTCTGTTGCATCATTTGTGTCCGTTGTGGCATCACTTGGTCTGAAAATAGGAATTTTTAGATAGAAAATCGATTTTTTTCTGGATTTTAATGTAATTTTTCGTATTTTTTCGATTTCTATGCAATTTTTCGTATTCTTTCTCGTTTTTTATGCAACTTTTCGTATTTTTCCGATTTTTTTTTGCAATTTTTTTCGTATTTCTCGGATTTTTTTCGTATTTTTTTCTAGATTTTTATGATTTTTCCAATTCTACCCACGAGTTTGACCCATCGTTTGACGGGGCGGCGAGATGGGATTCTCCTGTTTTATTCCCTGCATCATTTGATGCTCTTGAGGCGGCTCCGGTTCCAATTCTTGCTTGATTGGAGGTTGTTGGAGCTGGAAAATCGTATTTTTTGATTTTTAAAATTTTTTTTCAAGCCAAAAATTACCATTTCCGGCTGCATTTGTGGTTGCGGGGTGGATCGTTCGCCCAGGGCTTTACCCTGTACTAGACGGAAGCGAGGAAGACTCATTTTCCTGGAAAAAAAGCCTAAATTTTTCGATTTTTATTCAGTTTCCTTTCGAAATTTGAATTTCGCGCCGGATTTTTGCGAAAAAATTCAAAAAATTCCCCAAAATCCGCCGCGAATTCGATGAATGAGTGGAAAAACGCGCGGCCTTTTATACCCGTCGACCCCCTCCACCGTACTTTTGTTCGCGGCGAGACCCATGCGGCATGCAAAGTGGGCGGAGCCGCGTAGCGTGCGCGCGTCGCGGTCCGATCCCTCTTTCAACTGCGGGAATTTCGGCGATTTGAACGTGATTCTAGTCTAGCCAATCGGAAAATTTTCGAGATTTTCAGCGTTTTTTGGACCCAAAATTCAATAAAATATCGATTTTTGACCCTAAATACCGTCAGAAAACCCTAAATTTCATGCATTTTGAGCCATTTTTCATGAAAAACCAATCAGATTCGCCTAATTTTGAGCCTGTATAGACTTTGTGGTAAAAGTTGACACCTTTGGGTGATAAGAATGTGTGAAAATGTCGAAAATTTGATCTGGAAACAAAATTTGGCGCGAAAATTTGGGGAATTTTCGAGAAGCCTGAAATTTGAAACCGAATTTTGGGGTTTAGTCATCATTTTTTGGAAATGCGGGTTTTCAGTGAATTTTCAACTGGAAATTTTTTAAAAAATTCGTTTTGAAACAAGTTAAAAAAAACAATATTAAAAATTTTTTATTTCAAATTAAAAAAAAAAAACAAATTTTTTAAAAGTATCTAAATTTCAAAACTGCTGCATAAAAATTCTACCTCAAAATGATGAAATTTTCCCTTCAAATTCCTATTTTTTCGAAAATTTCACCTCGAAATGATGAAATTTCCCGAATTTTCTCATTGTTATTCTTTTCATCGATTTCCCATCATTTCCCGACCCCATTGTGTTCACACTTTCCCGCCAATCGATCCATTTTTTACTATTCCCTCCCCTTTTTCTCTCTTTTGACCTCTCTCCCACCCCAATTACCCTCCAAATTTTTTCCAGAATGGGTATCAAAAGCGACAAAAAAGCTACCAGCGATCAAGCGCGACTTCAGCGACTCACAACGGAAGGCGTTTCCGGCACAGAGGACGACATGCAGTTGATGCTAAAGACCGTAAGTTTTTAATGGTTTTCCTTGAAAAACTCCTGAAAAAATGACACAGCAAAATACATTGCGTCAACGAGGAAAGACGATCTCTGAATCGCCGGCCGTTGACGACACGTGATGTTGTTTTGTACTTTGTTAGGCCCTGGGTCTTATGGGGCGTCGGTTTTCAGTGTAAATAGAAACTTTGATAGGGGGAGAGGCAGGAAGGAAAATGAAGGAAATGAAAAGCCACAAAGTCACCAGATGGCAAACAAAGGGCAGGTGTTCGCGCATTGTTGTCCAGATGGTCGTATTAATTGGAATTACTATAATATGCTAATTCAGATTATCGAAACCACCGGATGCACACAGGCACAGGCCGAGATAGCCTTGCTCGACAGAGACAACAGTCTGTACGGCGCGATCGATCACATTCTGGAGGCTGGCGATAAACTCGACTCATGGACTGAACAGAAGGGACCAAAGAAGGAGAAGAAGAAGTCGGACGAGGGCAGTTTCAATAGCAGAGCGTTCCAGGCCAGAGGCAGAGGTGCGTTTTTGGATTTATCAGGACAGGGTAAACAAAAATCGGTTTCAGGCGGCGGCACCGGCGGTTTCAACGACAGAGGAGGCCGCGGCCGATCGAACGGAGCGCCACGCGAGAGCAGAGACAGTCGGGATAATTACCGAGAGAATCGGGAGAATCGAGAGAATCGGGAGACTCGTGAGGCTCGTGGTGATAATAAGGAAGGATTCTCGTCTCGCCCGAGCCGAGGAGGCTTCGAAAGACCCTACGTTGGACGTGGTGGAGGCAGAGGCGGTCGAGGAGGTTATTCTCGTGCCGTAGCACCATCCTCGCAGATTGAAGCAGACGCGTTTGCAGCTGAACTCGAAGATGTAAGTTTCTTATTTGAGGGAGGAAAATGAGTTCATGGATCAATCGATGCAAAATTTCATGCTGATTCCGAATATCACAATTAAATCGCTCAAAAACTTTTCTGCAACTTTGAAGCCATTTTTTTGGGCCCGAGAAGCAATTTTGAGCGTTTTCATTGTGATATTCAGAATCAGCATACAATTTTGCACCGGTTGAACCATAAATTCATTTTGCCCGAAATTCTCTTTTCAAAACTATATTTTATGTTTCTTTTTAGAATTCGACGAAAGTTGACACCAACGTCACTGAAGTTCAACCACCAGTCGAGGAATCCGTCACCGCCACCGTCCCAACATCATCAGCACCAGCACCGATCTCGTTTGCGGCCGTCGCCGCTGCCGCGCACCGAAAGGAGGCACTCCGAAAGCAACAAGCACAAAATCCGCAGCCAGCAGCGCCGCCAAGGCGGAGTCTGTCCCCTCAACCACCGCTCCCCTCGCAGGCTGTCACCAGTCCCGCGAAAGAGGAGCCCGAGGAGCCGACGACGTTCGCCGAGGAGCAAGAGCCATCGTCGTACGAACGAGAGGACGAGGGATACTTCCAGAACGAGGAGCAAACCGAGGAGCAGGCGCCGAACGTGTCGACTCACCACGATGATAATGTACAAAGCTCGCCAGAGGCCAATCAAGCGTGGACCAACCAGCTCAAGTCGTCGCTCGGCATTGGTATTCACGAGACACAAGAAGTCCAGTCGTCGCCAGCTCCAAGTGCACCAGCTCCAGTCCAAATGCCGGATCCAGGAGTGGAATTCGTCGGAACGACCGCTCCAACGAATCTTCACGACTACTCGTTCGGTTTCGTTGACGCTCCACCGAGCCCTCAACCACTTCCACCACAACCCGCTGAAACATCCGCTACATCGATCTCAACAAACAATGAAAACCTGTTTAACGCCCCCCGAATGATGCCGAAACAAGTTGAGGTGAGTTATTTGCAAAGTTCTAGTTAAAAAAGTAGCAAAATTTTCAGCCAGAAAGAACGACGATTCCAAATGGCGACTACAACTTGAAACCCTCCTCCCCACCGTTGGGATACTCGAACCGAGGATTGTCCTACGACACCTCGTCCTCGTCGTACCCACCAACGGACCGAATGACGTCGTCGAACAAGTTCAACAATCCTGGACAGCTTCCGTCGCAACAGTCCGCACAGCAACAGCAGCAGCAGCAACCCCAACAAGTGCCGCAGCCAACGCAACAACAGCCAACGCCGCCATCCCAGCAGCAAGGCCATCCACAGCATCCACAACAGCAGCAGCCACAGCACATGCTGTTCGCTCCACAGATGCCGTACGGATACATGAACTCGTACATGAACATGTACAATCCGATGGGAGGAGTACGCGACGATCAGTACGCTGCACTCATGCAGTACGGAATGGGCGTGGATTTGAGCAATCTGTCGACGATCCTTCCACAGACTGGATCGCAGTCGTTGAACTCGAGCGCGTCACAAGTGCAACAAGGACAAGGACAACGCGAGACGCACGGACTCATGGACTTTAACAAGTTCGGCACACAGCAGAGCGCTCGCGATCAGCAGTCGCAGCAGCCGTCGAATGTCGGACCGCCACCTGGGTTCCAGGCGAACACCTACATGCAGCAGCCGAATCTCTCGTCGCTGTTCATGCAACAACCGTACGCCGGACCGCACACCGCCTTCGGCTTCATGAACATGATGCCAAACGTCGGAGGAAGCACCGGAGGACGTCAAATGTACGGACAGGACGACGAGCGCAAGAGCTACGAGAAGATGAGCGGCGCGAAGCCGGCCGCTGCGCCCAACCCGCACTCGCAGTACCAGCAGCACAATGGTGGAAATCTCGGAAAATATGGCAACATGAATAAGCCGTACAACTGGGGAAACTAATCCCGGTTCTTTGACGACACGTTCTCAGTCTCCTGGCTCCCTTTATATCTCGTTGTTTTTTTTCCCCCACCCACTTTTTGTCGCCTCATCTCCCCTCCTAAATAATAAAATGATCTGTTTTATTTCACTCTCTTCTCTTCTCGTCGTCTCGTTCGTTTTTATTTGCTTCGTCTTCACATGTTCTTTATGTTTTCTACGGATTTCCAAATAAATGTACCTGATGTTGGGGGAGAAGCCAAAAGAAGCGGTGATATTCATCCCCGGTGAATAATAAAATGCACCTTCGCTTCTTTGTTTCTTTCTCATTATCATCAGGGCGCGCTTTGCAGAATGTCTTCCGCTTCTTGTGCATTGGTCATTGGAGCAACATCGACAATGGGTAAAGCTGTGGTGAGGCGGCTCGCCTTTGCTGGATATAAAGTCGCGGCGGCTGGAGATTGTCCGAATAGTGTTGGAAAAGTGGCGGAGGATAATAAGAAGGTTTTTAGACAAAAAATTCTGAATTCGGCTTCTAGAATAAGGGATTCTAGGTGGGCGGAGACGTCACCGCGTTCTCATTGGACGTCACCAACGCCTCGCATCGGAAGGAGTTGATTCAGAAGGTCGCGGAAAAGTTGGGCGGTCTGGATACCCTTGTGATTGTTCCACCGCAAAATGAGATTGTTGGGGAGATTGTGGAAACGTCCGGAGAGGATTTTGATAAGGTTCGAGGGATTCTGAAGCCTGAAAATTTGAAAAAAAGAAGAGTTTTCAGCTTTTCGCCGATAAGTTGACAACTCCGTTCAGACTGTCGCAGGCCGCTCTTCCACAGTTATCAAAATCAGAGTAGGGGGAATTCTTTGGGAGGAAAAATAGGAAGAAAACTACAAAAAATGCCTGAAAATTGTCTCAAAAATTCAAAAAATTACGGAAAAAAATTTTATTGAAAAATAAAGATGAAAAATCATTAAAAATTGATTTAATGACTGAAAAATCGAGAAATTCAAGAGAAAATTTGGAAAATTCGCCTAAAAATGAAGAAAATAGCAGAATTTTAGCTCGTTTTTCAACAAAAAAATTGGTTGGAAAATTTCATAAAAAACACCCGAAAACTCTGAAAATGGTTGAAAAATTAAAAATTTTTTAGTGAGAAATTGGGAGTTTAGCTTGAAAAACTCGGTTTTTAACAAAAAATAAATATTTGAGAAAAAATTGGTTAGAAATTCTTTAAAATAATATTGAAAAACGCAAAAATTGTTTTAAAAAATTGGAAAAAAAAACGAAAACTGAAATATTTGAGCTGAAAATTTGAGTTTTTCCATAAAAATTTATGTTGGAAAAAATGAAAAATTTCAACCGAAAAATACAAATTTTCGTTCTAAAAAATCACAAATCAAACATTTTTTTAAAAAAAATTTATAAAAAACACAAATTCTAACTTAAAAGTTCACCTAAAATCTTTCGGTTTTCTCCAAAAAGAAATATTTTTAAACCTCAAAAATTGGAAAAATTGAAGTTTCTGGACTAAAAATCACGAAAAATGGAGTCTGAAAGGTGTGAAACCTGAATTTTTAGGATTTTCGAGCTGAAAAATTTCATTTTTATGCTGAAAAAACAGAATTTTGAACTGAAAAATGCTGAAATCGTCCAAAAATTGAACAAATTTCGCTCAAAAATTTTTCTTTAAAAAAATTTTTTTTTTAATTTTTTCGAAGTTTCCTCCAATTTTTTTTCAGAAACGGCAGTATCATCTATCTAACGTCATGCTTCGGTTTCACACCATCAATCGATATGGGTCTCTACTCGGTCGCCTCGAATAGTGTCCTTTCGCTGACTAAAGCTGTTGCTCAATCGGCAGCGAAAAAAGGTTATTTTAGGGGTAAAACTTGGATTTTTCAGCAAAAACCGGAAGAAAAACGAATTTTTCACCTGAAAAATGATCATTTTCACATGGAAATCATACTGGAGATTGTATTTTTTCGACCCAAAAAAATTTTTTTTTAAATGTCAATTTAAAAAATTTGAATTTGAATTTCCAGCTTGAAAATCTCTATTTTATTAGGTTGGCAAGTATGAAACCGGATTTTTGTTATGGAAAAAAATTTATTGTAAAATCGGAACTTTATAACTTCAATCTAAAATATATTCACCATCATTATCAATGACTTGTCGCCAACGAGCACGCAAAGAATGGATGCCTCTATGGAAAAACTCCGGTGGCTGCGATGTGAAATACGAGTCTACCCATTTTTCGATTTCGTCGTGGTTCTTGAAATGTTTCTCGGCCAAAAAGTGCTGCATCGACCGGAACAAATGGAAATCCGATGAAGCAGTGTCAGGGCTATATGGCGCGTGAAGAAGAATTTCCCAGCCAAGCTCTTCGATTTTCTGTGCGGTGATCTTTGCAACATGCGGACGGGCGTTGTCATGAAGCAACTTGGCGGAGGTGGTAACTACTCCTTTCCGGTGAAGAGCTTCATCGACTTGTGCAAGTTGGCGTCTGTAGACATCCGCAGTAAGCGTCTGACTCGATTTTAGTAGCTCAAAAAAACGACACCTTTACTATTCCACCAAACGCAAAGCATAACCTTTTTCCATAAAATTCCGGTTTTGGGGTAGGTTTCGGGTGTTCGCCAACGTCTAGCCACTGCCTTTTTCTTGTAGTGTTGTCGTAACAAATTCATTTTTCGTCTCCAGTCACAATCGAGTCGAAAAATCCGGAATTCTTGGCGCGACGAAGAAGAATTCCAGCAGTTGATACCCTGGTTGCTTTATTGGTATCACTGAGTTCATGCGGCGTCCATTTTCCACACCTATTCGTTTTGCCAATCGTGTGCAAATAAGTTTCAATAGTGGTATGAGTGCATCCGAACTGCTCAGCAAGTTGGCGTGAGGTTTGACTTGGATCCGATTCAATGGCTTGCTTTAAAACATCGATATCAATGGTTTGTGGTGGATGGCCACGTCCGCGGTCCTCAAGGTTCTTGTCGCCATTTTCGAATCGTTCAAACCATTCATAAACTTGAGTCCTAGACATGGCTTCATCGCCAAATACTTCTGACAATGTACGAAGAGATTCAGAAGCCGATTTGCGTTGCTTGAAGTCGTACCATAAGCAAGCGCGCATGAGGAATTTTCGGTCGCACATATCTGGAGGATTTTTTAACGAAGTTAAACAGATAAAAACGGGCAAATAATATATGAAACGATGCGCAATAAAACCCTCTTTCAAATGAGGTAGATAAAAAAAATAATCGATTCTCTTTTCTTCGAGTAACAGTCAAAGAAAGACGAGTCCGGTTTCATACTTGCCAACCTAATAGCATGAAATAGAGCAATTTTTGACCCCGAGAAAGTCAAAATTTAGCTCATTGCTCATCTTAAAACTTAAAAAGGATATTCTTGTCGAAAAAATCGGAAAAAATGCTCATTTTTACATTGAAATTGTAGACTTTTCGTTGAAAACTGACCCGTTTCACCTGGAATCATTCAAAACTTCAAAAATTCCGAAAAAAACTTTCAACTAACAATTTTGAACTTCCCGCTGGAAAATGCACATTTTGACATGAGAAAGTGCAAAATTTTGCTTATTGCTCATCTTAAAATCCAAGATTTTTAGACGAAAAATTCACAAGTTTTGGCTGGAAATTGAAAGAAATTGATTTTTGACATAAAAATAATCATTTTTACATAAAATTGATCAATTTTTGCTTTGAAAACTCCAAATTGCTCATCATAAAACCCGAAATTCCACACAGGCGTCCGTGTGAATAGTGTCGTTTCGGGAATGGTTGAAGGCGATGGAAGTGGTGCCGTATGGGATCAAGCATCTGGAGAAGAAGCCAGACAGATTAAACAACATTTGGAATCGATGATTCCGTTGGGAAGATTGGGAAGACCATCGGATGTCGCGTCGTATGTCGAGTTCTTGGCTTCCAGTAGAGCTAGGTGAGGATTTGAAAAATTTGAGGGAAAAAATGGAGGGAAAATTGAAAATTTGGGTAAAAAAGGGGGGGGGGGGTACTCGGAAATCGAACTGTGAAAAACCGAACTGTTACAAAATGGAACTTGTTACGGTGTCGAACTGTGCAATGTCGAACTGTTACAAAATGGAACCGCACAAATTCGAACTGCTACAAAATGGAACTGTAACAGAATAGAACTGCTACGAAATCGAACTGCTTTTTCGAGTTTTAATGCTTACAAGGCTTGAATTTTCATGACTTTTTATATTCTTTGTCCCTGATTTTACTCAAAAATCGCGAAAAAATAACGAAAATAATGTTTACAAAGCTAAAACAAGCAAAAAAAGCAGTTCGATTTCGTTGCGGGACCATTCTGTTACAGTTCCATTTTGTAGCAGTTTGAATTTGTGCGGTTCCATTTTGTAACAGTTCGACATTGCACAGTTCGACATCGTAACAAGTTCTATTTTGTAACAGTTCGGTTTTTCACAGTTCGATTTCCGAGTACCCCCAAAAAAGGAGCTATAAAATCGGCTCCGGGACATTCCGCAGCCGGACATCTCGCAGCCAAAAATGCACTATTTTTCGCATTAATTGTCTCAAATTGACCAAGAAGTAGACATTTAGCAATGACAGTGGTCATTTTCATACATTATTGCCATTTTTGCATTCATTTTGAGACAATTAATGCGAAAAATAGTGCATTTTTGGCTGCGAAATGTCCCGGAGCCATAAAATCGAAAAAAAACGGCGAAAATTGACCCAGAAATTATTGAAAATTTTGGAAGAATTAAAAAATTCCTTGGCATTGGAATGTTTTACAGACTGAAAATAGCCTAAAAATGAAAAAATAGAGAAAAATCGGCTCAAATTTTCAAAAAAAATCCAATTTAGAGTCCAAAAATATCAATTTTACGCCAAAAATTGCCAAATTTATCATGAAAAAATCAACTTTTTTGGTTAAAAATTGATTTTCTCAACTGAAAAAATCGATTTTGACCAAAAATCCCAATTTTTCACCCAAAAATTGCCAAAAAAAAAATTTGTTGTTAAATAATTAAATTTTTCGTCTCGAAAAAAGTCAACTTTTTAGTTGAAAAATCTCAATTTTCAGTTGAAAATAGTCACATTTTAGTCAAAAATAATAATTTATGACTCAAAATGAGCCAATTTTATCTCAAAAATAGTCAAGTTTTTGGCCTCGAAAATCCCAAATTTCCTACCAATAATAGTCATATTTATAAAGAAAATATGACTTTTTTCTTCCTTAAAAATTGAATTTTTGAACGAAAAGTCAATTTCCGGTTCTAAAAATCGGCTCCGCGACATTTCGAAAGTGTGACGTTTCGCAAGTGTGACGTTTCGCAAATGTGACATTTCGAAAGTGTGATATTTCACGAGTGCATAGTTTTGCCTTTGAAATTACACACTTTCGAAACGTCACACTTTCGAAATGTCACACTTTCGAAACGTTACACTTTCGAAATGTCACACTCTCGAAACGTCACACTTTCGAAACGTCGCACTTTCGAAATGTCGCACTTTCGAAATGTCGCACTTTCGAAATGTCGCACTTTCGAAATGTCGCACTTTCGAAATGTCACACTTTCGAAACGTCGCGGAGCCTAAAAATATCAATTTTGACTCGAAAAAAAATTGAATTTCTGTCAAAAATAGCTAATTTTAGCTCTTCTTGGTCTCAAAAATCACAAAATTTCAGCCAAAAACTGGAGCATTTATCTTAAAAAATGACTTTTTTTCTTCAAAAACTTTCTCGCCTTGAAAAAGTAGACTTCGACTTAAAAAACAGTCGTTTTCAGTACAAAAAATCGTCATTTTTGGCCTAAAAACTCAATTTCCTGCCAAAAATTATAAATTTTGACTATATGTAATGTAATTCCGATTGAAAAATCTCCAATTTTTTTCCATTTTTTCAGATACATCACCGGCGAGAACTGCATAGTTGGAGGCGGAGTTTCGTATCGATTGTAAATTGGATTCTTCAATTTTTTTTTTCTTCAAAAATCCTTTAAATTTCCATTCAAAAATGCTCAATTTTTTCATCTAGAATCCCAATTTTTTTGTAGTTTGTAGTCTCTTTAGAATACCCATTTTTTTGTTTTTTTTTTCTTTAAATTCTGATCATTTTTTGTTGTTTTTTGTTCTATTAGGAGCTCCAGAATCTCAATATGAAAATTTTTATTTTTTGAAAATTCCTTTCAAAAAATTTGAAAAACGGTGGTTCCCTTGAAATTGATACTTTTTTCTTGGCTTTTTTAGTCAGTTTTCAGCGCGAAATTTGAATTTTAAATGATTTCAGCATTTCCAACAACAAAAAAATGATGAGAAATCAGGGAAAAATCATAAACACACTATGGCCATCGCGGATTCCGAATGAGGAATATGCGATGAGAAGGACGAATTTGATGAAAATGTTGAAGAAAGAAGTGAAGACTGGAGGTGTGGAAATTTTTTGAAAAAAAAAGAAAAATTTTCAAAAAAAAATTCAAAAAATGTTTTTTTTGGAAAAATTTTTTTTTTGATATTACCGAAATTTCCCAAGTTTCATCGCGCTCTATTGCAATCATGGCAAAATTCAAAATTTTGAGCTTTCCCGCTCACATTTTCTAATGGAGGTCACGTCAAATATAATATTTTTGTCGATTTTGTGGTTTCGACGTGACATACAAAAGAAAACAGTGAGCGGAAAAACTCAAAATTTTGAATTTCGCCATGATTGCGATGAAGCGTGATGAAACTTGGGAAAGTTGGATAATAATTGAAATTTTCAAATAGAATTCTCATCTCGAATACAACTTTAAATCAAAATTTAGACCCTTAGTATGCTCGAAGTTCCAAAATTTCAAAATTTTTATAAAAATTTGTTTTTTTTTCACAAAATTTTGAAAAAAATTTTTTTTTATTTTTTGGAATTTTTTTTTTTGAAAAATTAATTTTGTTAAACAGAAATTTCAGTTCGAGTCAATCAAACTTTTTTCCTTGCAAATGTTCGGAATTCCAAAATTTTTTCTGAAAATTTGAATTTTTTTGAATTTTTCACAAAAAAATTTTGAAAAAAATTCAAAATACATTTTTTTAAAATAAAAATTTGCAAATTAAGGAGAATGTTTTCAATCCAAATTCAAGGTCAAATCAATATTTTGAGCCTGAAATAGTTCAAAAATTCAAAGCTTCATTGAAAATTTGAATTTTTTATAAAAACAATTTTTTTTTCGAAAAAATTTTTTGGAAAAAAATTAAAATTTTTCAAATAGCATTTTCAGTCCAAATTCAATGTTAAATCAATATTTTAAGCCTGAAGTTGTTCAAAAATTCAAAATTTCACTGAAAATTAGATTTTTTTTCATAAAATTTTTTCTTGAAAAAAAAGTTTTAAAAAATTTTTTGGAAAAAATTAAAAGTTTTCAAAAAAAAATTCAAATCCAAATTCAATGCCAAATCAGTAATTGTAACCCAAAAATCTTTTGTATTTTACAGAAAATTCGAAATTCTTCAAAAAAAAATTTTTTTTTCAAAATTTTTTTTTGAATTTCCCACCAAAATTTTCTCAGTTCTATTTTTTTCCAGAAAAACAAGTAGTCGTCGTGATGAAAGGAGCCAAAAGATCGTATATTGCACCGGATGTTCCACACGCTTTCAGACAAAAATCTCATTTCAGGTTGGCTTTTTTTTTTGGAATTTTTGACTTTGGTGGCCTAGAAATCCAAAAAACTAGGCCATCAACTTTTCTGGGGTCATTTTTGACTCTAGAATCGAATTTTTGGCTTATTTTGATCTAGAAATTGCGAAAAATCCCCAAAAAATCGAAAAATCTAGAGTTTTTGACTCTGGTGGCCTAGAAATCCAAAACTAGTCCCCCTAGACTCAAATTTTCTCAATTTTTCGATTTTCAGGCTTATTTTCACCCCATCTAGACTACAAAACCCCGAAAAATTGTTTTCCAGATATCTCAACGGAATCACCACCCCCGACTGCTACTACGTCATCCAATCGGGAATCCAAGAATCTTCGAAAATTTCAAATTTTCTTTTTGCAAATCGTCGAACAGAATACGAGGAGCTCTGGGAGGGACCCCTGCCGTCGGAATCCGAATGGGAAGAAACTTCGAAATTTGAGGAACTTTTGCCCTCGAATCGACTCCTACAGACCCTGGAGAAATTGGTGGATAAAGGGACGGCGGTTTTTTTTGAATAATTCTGAGAAGGACGATCTGTTGGAGAGCTTTTTGAAGCAGAAAGCGAATTCATTGACTTCCGTGGAACATTTTGTGAGTTTTCTGCTTTTTTCCCGCCGAAAAATGGCCTAGAAATGGAGTTCTAGGCCACAAACTAACATAAGATTCATACATTCAAAAATGACGATTTTGAACGATTTAGAGTAAAGATAGAGCAAAAATAAGCTCAGAAATCGAAATTGGGGCAAAAAATGACTCTAGAAAAATAGAAAAATGAAGGCCGAACTTTCCAAAATTTTGGATTTTTCGGTTTTCAACTTTTTTTTTGGGATTTTTGGTTTTTATAGTTTCAAAGATTTGAGATTATCATAGACAAGAAATAGACAGAAAAATCGAATAAGAGACAAAAAATAACTCTAGAAAAGTTGTTGGCCTAACTTTTTCAAGTTTTGGGATTCCTAGGCCACCAATGACAAAAATTCAGGTTTTGCGATTTTTCTCGTTTTTTTTTCCGAATTTAGAGTGTAAATAGACTAAAAATGGACCAAAAAATCAAATTAGAAGCGAAAAATGACCCTAGAAAAGTTGATGGCCTAACTTTTGGGATTTCTAGGCCACCAATGACAATTTTTTTTGATTTTTCGATTTTTGAGGATTTTTTGGGTTATCAAAGTGGAAATAGACGAAAATGAGCTCAAAAATCGAATTCAGGACGAAAAATGACCCTTAAAAAGTTGGTGGCCTAACTTTCCGAATTGTGGATTTCTAGGCCACCAAAGTCAAAAATTCCAGATTTTTCGGTTTTTGAAGTTTTTTGAGTTCAAAAGTGAAAATGAACAGAAAATAAGCGTAAAAATTGAATTAAGGACGAAAAATCACCCAAACAAGTTGATGGCCTAACTTTTGGGATTCCTAGGCCACCAATAAAAAAATTTTGAATTTTCTTCATTTTCAGAAGTTTCAAACTCTTTTTTTCTGATGTTCAAAACTTTCATATTTTTTCAGTGGTCTAACTTTCCAAAATTTGGATTTCTAGGCCACCAATGATTTTTTTTCCAAATTTTCAGATCGAACGTCTTCGAGTCGTGAAATCTGACAACGAGATGGATTCAATGCGTGATGTGTGCACAATCGGAGCACAGACGATGTCTTCAATGATTTCGGGGGCGCGAAATTTGAATAATGAAAATTCGATTTGTGGACTTTTGGAATTTGAGGGCAGAAGAAGAGGATCGGAAATGCAAGCGTATCCACCGGTTATTGCAGGTGAAAAATTAGGCGGGAATTCGAAAATTTGAGAAAAATTGACCCAAAAATGAGAAATTGGAAAAAAAATACGGTCGAAAAATTTCGAAAAAAAAATTTTTTTTTTGAATTTTTTTTCAAAATTTGTTCAAAAAGGATTTGAGCATCGCAACATTAGGAGGAGAACAATTTGAAACTTCGAAAAAAAATTTGAAAAATTACGGTAAAAAATTTTTTCGAAAAATTTTTTTTTGAAAATTATTTCAAAGTTTTTTTCGTAAAAAAAACAGTTTATTCTTCAAAAATTGAAAGAAGGAGCCAAATATTTGGAAGTTAAAGAAAAAATGACCCAAAAATTTGCAAAAATTCGAAAACTATGGTCGAAAAAATTTTGAAAATTTTCGTTGAAAAAGTGTTTTTTTTTTTCGATAAAAAACTTAAATAACCAGTTTAGAATTCGAAAAAGTGAAAAAATGACCTGGAAATCTGAAAGTTTGAGAAAAATTGACCAAAAAAGAGCTGAAAATTGAAAATTACGGTCAAAAAATTTCAAAAATTTTTCGAATTTTTTTAAAAAATTTTGTTTTCAAATTTCGATCAAAAACTCGTTTCTAGACCTCAATTGACAAAAAATCGAAAAATTACATCTCCAAACATTTTTTGAAATTCTAAAAAAAATTTCCAAAAAAAAAAATTTTTTTTCAAAATTTCAAAAAATTTTCAAATTCCCGCCCAAACCATCATTATGTTCCAGGCGGCGTTCGAGCCAACACAATACACTATTTGGACGCGAATCGCGATTTGAAGGCGTCGGAGACGGTGCTGGTGGACGCCGGATGCGATTTGAACGGATACGTGTCGGATGTGACACGGTGTTTTCCGATTACTGGATAGTGAGTGTTTTTTCTAGGCCATGGGGAAAGTTAGGCCATTGGGAGCAGAAAAAATTTCTATATTAGGAAAAAATCTGTGAAAAACAGACTTGTCACGGGCCGGGCCGGGCCGGGCCGGGCCGAAACAGGAAAGTTCTCCGGCCCGGCCCGGCCCGGCCCGGCCCGGCCCGGCCCGGCCCGTGGCCCGGCCCGGGTTGGCCCGGCCCGGGTCGGCCCGTCGGCCCGGATTTTTTCAAAAATTGTTTTTTTCTTTCAAAATCTTCCAGTGATTGACATTTTTTGTTGTAGTTTGAGCGATTTTTAGGCAAAATTATATGTTTTTAACCCTTGTAACTTAGTTTTAGTAAGATTTGGGCAAAATTTCTGTTGTTGGGAATTTTTTTTTACTACCAATCACACATTTTTTTTAAACCCGGGCCGACCGGGCCGGGCCGGGCCGGCAAAATTTTTCCATCGGCCCGGCCCGGCCCGGAAAATCACAAGTCTGGTGAAAAATGAGCCAAAAATCGAAAAAATTGAGTGAAAATGAGCAATTTTGAGGCAGGGACTAGTTTTGGGTTTTTAGGCCATCTAGGAAGAAAGTTAGGCCGTGTAGACCAAAAATTCACAGAAAAACGATAAAAAATAAGCTAAAAACCAAGAAGAACCGACGAAAATGAGTCATTTTGAGCTAAAAATGAGCCCAGAAAATTGAGGGACTAGATTTGGATTTCTAGGCCACCAGAATCGAAAATTTCAAATTTTTTAATATTTCGAATGCTGTAAAAGACTCTAGAAAGAAAAAAGTATTGAAAAAATTTTTTTTTGAAAATTTGAAATTTTGGGGACTACTGTAGAGGCTAAAAATTCCAAAAAAGTCAAAAAATTTCGAAATTTCGGCGACGTTTCGCAAGTGTGACGTTTCGAAAGTGTGATGTTTCGAAAGTGTGACGTTTCGAAAGTGTGGCGTTTCGCAAGTACGAGGTTCCAAAAGCAAAACGTTGAACTTGTGAAATAACGCACTTTCGAAATGTCACACTTTCGAAATGTCACACTTTCGAAATGTCACACTTTCGAAACGTCATACTTGCGAAACGTCGCGGAGCCGGAATTTTTCGATTTTTTTTTTGAGATTTTTAGATTCTACAGTAATCCCCAAAATTTCAAATTTTCAAAAAAAAAATGTTTTCTGAAGTGGCGGAGCCGGAATTTCAGTTTCAAAATTTTTGGGTTTCCTAGGCCACTGTTGAGAATCCTAGGCCATCCATCCATTTTTTCCAGCTGGACCGACGCTCAACTCTCGCTCTACGAGTCCCTGCTCTACGTCCACGAACAACTTTTGGCCTACGCTCATTCCATGGAGAAAGTGCGCTTGAGCGCACTTTTCAAACGAATGAATGAGTTGCTCGCGGCGAGCTTCGCCGAGCTCGGCCTAATCCAGACGAAAGACCCGAAGGAAATGATCGCACAAGCGGAAAAGTTGTGCCCCCACCATGTCAGTCACTATTTGGGAATGGACGTACACGACTGTCCTACAGTATCCCGAGACGTCGATTTGCCGCCGAATGTGGCGTTTACCGTTGAGCCCGGGGTCTATGTGCCCATGGATTGGCCGGTGAAGGTAGGGGATTTGAATTTGGCGCCGAAAACAGCTCTAGCAGACCACTTTCAAATTTTTGGATTTTTCGACCCAAAAACTTTCAAATTTTAAAATTTTGGAAATTAATAAGAATAACCATTAGACAATGGTATAATTTTTATAAAATTTGGACCTCCGGCTGGCGCGCTTTTGGCGCGTTTTAAAGACACCAGACACTCATGTTACTTTGGAGCCTAGAAATGCTCAAAGTTGGAATTTTTGGATATTGCAAAATCTCATTTGAATTGGCATACGATTTCCTATCAAATGATATAATTTTCATTAAAATTTGGCCCACTGGCTGGCGCGCTTTTGGCGGGTTTTTAACGGTATACGGCACTCACCTAATTTTGAGCCCTAAAACCTTTCAAATTTGAAATTTTTTGGAATTTTTGAAATAATAATGATCTCCAAGAAATTCCCTATCCAATGGTATGAAAATCGTAAAAATTGGACCCCTGGGCTGGCGCGCTTTTGGCGCGTTTTTCGTGGCATACGGCACTAACTTAAGTTTGGACCCTAAAACCTTTTAAAATTGAAAATTTTCAAAATTTCAAAACAAAATTATAATCTAGAAAAGATTCCCTATCCATTGATACATTTTCCATAAAATTTGGACCACTGACTGGCGCGCTTTTGGCGCGTTTTCAACGGCATACATAGACACAGGGCACAAATTAGACACAGGGCACAAATTTAACTTTGGAGCCTAAAACCTTTCAAAATTGGATTTTTTTAGAATTTCAAAAGGTTTTATAATCTAGAAGAAATCCCCTATCCAATGGTATAAAAATCATAAAAATTGGACCACTGGCTGGCGCGCTTTTGGCGCGTTTTTAACGGCATACTTGGATACAGGGCACACATTTAACTTTGGAGCCTAAATCCTTTCAAAATTGAAAATTTTCAAAATTTCAAAACATTTTTATAATCTACAAAAAAATTCCTATCCAATGGTATAATTTTCATGAAAATTGGCCCACTGGCTGGCCAGTTTTTGGCGGGTTTTGAATGGCATCTTGCATTCGACTAGTTTTGGGCCCTAAAACGTTCCAAAATTGAAATTTTTTTGGAATTTTTGAAATAATAATGATCTCCAAGAAATTCCCTATCGATTGGTATGAAAATCATAAAAGTTGGATACCTGGGCTGGCCCGTTTTTGCCGGGTTTTAACGGTATACGGCACTCACCTAATTTTGAAGCCTAAGACGTTTCAAAATTGGACTTTTTTAGAATTTCAAAAGGTTTTTATAATCTAGAAGAAATTCCCTATCCAATAGTATAATTTTCATAAAAATCGGACCATTGGCTGGCGCGCTTTTGACGCGTTTTTGATGGCATACCTTGATACAGAGCACACTTAATTTTGGGCCCTAAAATCCCTCAAAAATTAAAGTTTTTTGAAATTTTAAAAGTCATAATAATCTACATGAAATTTCCTATTCAATAATATAATTTTCATAAAAATTGGACCCCTGGCTGGCGCGCCTTGGGCGCTTTTAGTTGAGCTCATAAAAATGCCCATAGCGCGCCAGCCACTAGACCAATTTCTTTGAAAGTTATACAGATCGATAGGGAATTTTATGGAGATCATTACTCCATTTTGAATTTCCGAAAAATTCTTGTTTTAGAGACTTTGGGGCATCTGGAAGCTCAAAGAAAATATTTTTTTCCAGGAATTCCGAGGAATCGGCTACCGTATCGAAGATGACGTCGCCACTAGCTCTTCTGGAGGTATTGAACTCCTGACGGCCGCAGTTCCCAGGGATCCCATTGAGATTCAGAGGTTGATGGGGACGGCGGAATAAATTGCAGATTTTAGAGTTACTTGTTGAGTTTTTACTAGTCTATATAGATATATTGTATCCATTTTTTGTTTAATAAAATAATTCCTTCATTCATTCAAATCACTATTCATTCTTTTGCACTCTGCTTCCAAATCATTTTGAACGTCGCCTCTGTGATGGCGGTCTTCTGAAGCGGTTGCGAGTCCATGACGTACTCGATTTGATGAACGTCTTGTTTCCACTTGAGAATCGGCTTGTGTCCCTTGTCGACACGCTCCTTGGAGATACCCTTACGATCCGCCGTCGACTCGATAATCGATTGGAGGGTGTTTCCGATGACGAGGGCTCTGAAAAAAGGAATAAAAAATAAAATAGAGCTGGTGGGGGTCGAACCCGGGAGCATACGAGTGGTGGTCGGCAGCGTTATCCACTACGCCACGCGGGCACATTTACCGTAGAAGGGTGGAGGGCGTATAAAAAGGGGGAGCGGGGCGCAAGTTGGAGGAAGGGGGAGGAGCGAGGAGAGGAAAATTTGAAATTTCAAAAACTCACTTATTCCCAAAAACTCCCATCTCTCCTTTCACCAGCTGTCCGGGCGGCCCAAATGGGAAGAATTTGCCTCTCTCGGCAACATTGTGGAAGAATTTGGTCCGAACGTTGTTCGTATTGTTGGTCCACTGAAATTTAAATTTTAAAATTTGAATTTCGCGCCAATTTTTCTCAAAAAAAACTCACACTAGTCAACAACTCGGCGTCCACATACGCGTCCTCCTCGTCTTCAGGCACCAATCTGGAGAAAATTTGGGATTTTGGAAATTTTGAAAATTTCAGTTTATTTTCAACTACAGTAATTTTTTCGTGTTAGAAGCAATTTTTCGATCTGTTCAAGGCTTTTTTATGGGTTTTCATTATGATATTCGAAATCAGCGCAAAATTCTGTATATTCTGAGCAAAAAAATTTTTTTTTTGAAAAATTAAAAATTTTTTCAACTACCGTAACTTTTTCGTGTTTAAAGCGATTTTTCGGGATTTTGGAGACGTTTTTGAGCGCTTTCGTTAAAATATTCGGAATCAGCGCAAAATTCTGCATACTTTAAAGCAAAAAAAAAACAAAATTATGAAAATTTTGAAAAACATTTTTTCGACTACCGTAATTTTTTAAATTTTTTCGTGTTTGAAGCGATTTTTCGGAGTGTTGGAGGCATGTTTATAATCTTTCATTATGATATTCGGAATCAGCGCAAAATTCTGCATAATTAGAAGCAAAAAAAAAATGTTTTTTTGAAAAATTGAAAAAACGTTTTTTTTTTCAACTACCGTAATTTTTTTTCATTTTTTTCGGCTTTGAAACGATTTTCGTTGTGTTAGAGGCATTTTGAGGAGTTTTTATTATGATATTCGGAATCAGCGCGAAAATCTGCATATTATAGAGCAAAAGTTAAGATTTTTGGAAATTTTGAAAAAAAAATGTTTCAACTACCGTAACTTTTTCGTGTTTAAAGCGATTTTTCGGGATTTTGGAGACATTTTTGAGCGCTTTCGTTAAAATATTCGGAATCAGCGTAAAATTCTGCATATTTTAAAGCAAAAAAAAAACAAAATTATGAAAATTTTGAAAAACATTTTTTCGACTACCGTAATTTTTTTCATTTTTTTCCAGTTTGAAGCGATTTTTCTGAATGTTGGAGACATTTTCAAGCGCTTTCGTTACAATATTCGGAATCAGCGCAAAATTCTGCACATTTTAAAGCAAAAAAATTTCCAAAAATTTCAAAAAAGATTTTTTCAACTACCGTAATTTTTTCGTGTTTGAAGCAATTTTTCGGAGTGTTAGAGACATTTTTGACTTTTTTCACTATAATTTTCGGAATCAGCGCAAAATTCTGCATATCTTGAAGCAAAAAACAAATTTTTTTGGAAAATTTGAAAAAAAAATTTTTTTTGAAATTTTTTTTTACTTTAAAAAAAAACATACGGATCTCCAATGAGCCAGAAGGGTTTGCTCTCGACAATGGCGTTCAAAGAGTACTTATTTTTCGCCTCAATATCCTCCTTTTTACAGTACTCGTAAGCCTCCTTCAGTCGTTTTTGATCGATTTCTGGAATTTCGGATTTTTGGAAATTTTGAAAATTTTGAAATTCAAAATCTCGAAAAGTTTTAGATTACGACGTTTTGAAACTGGTTATTTCGCAACTAAGACATTTCGCAACCTTTTTCGAAAATTTCAAATATTTCGATTTTTGCAAAATTTTTTTTTCGAACTTCGGAATTTCAAAACTTCAAATTCTAGAAGAACCTTGAGTTCAAAAGTTGTAAAAGTTCAGAAGAGCTTATAGAATAATTTCAGAATTCCAAAAATTAAAAATTTTCAAAAAAAATTTTAACATTTTTTTTCAAAATTTCCAACCCACCCTCATCCTCCTTATCAGCTTGCATTGCAATATTCTTATTCACCGCTTTCGTATAATCTTTTTCCTTTGCCGGCTTTTTCACCATCTTATCATCCTTTTTGATATTCGTCACTCCGGCAGCCGCCGACGCCATCTTCTGCATCAGTCCGGTTTTTGGCTTGGCATCCTGTTCACCTTGCTTTTCTCCGCCTGAAATTTTCAGGGCTTCAAATTGAGATTTTCTAGTTGAATTTTATATCAAAATGTAGTCCTTAATAAGATCTACAAGATGGTATAAAAATCAATAGTATAGCTCTTAAGAATTTTTGACAACAGGAGTCAAATCAAGTCGCTCTAAAATATGCTTGATCCAGGTGTTATTGGCTCATAACTCCTTTCAAACTTCAGTTTTATTAACAAAATTTATATAAAAATGTAGATCTTTATGAGATCTACAAAATGATATAAAATTCAATAATATATCAACTTTCAATTTTTTGAAAAACGCCGTCGGAAACGATATCGCATGCATTGACTTTGGTGATCTTGGTATGAGTCATAACTCTGTTCATATTCTAGTTTTATTAACAAAAATTGTACCCAATTGTAGCCCTTAATAAGATCTACAAAATGATATTAAATTCATTTTTATTGCATTATTTATTTTCTCTTTAGAGCCCATCAAACAACCGAGGTTCGATGGAACACAGTGAAAAAACCAGAAGCATTACGCAATGCGCCACGTAAGCTTTAAAGCGGTTTATCTCAAGAATCGGTATAGCAATTCAAAAAGTGTCAATTGCAATATTGCTCATCATAAAATTTTACACATTTTTGTAGTTTTTAGTTTGTTTGTAGCTGTAATAGATGTTGAGATATAGAGCTTAAAAGCTTAGTTTTAGATAGCACGATTCCATCTGCCGAAATGCTCCTTTTTGGATGTACGGTTGCGCATTTGAAGCGTTATATCTCAAGAACCGTCATAGTTATCAAAAAAGTGTCAACTGCAATATTGCTCATCATAAAATTTTACACGTTTTTGTAGTTTGTAGCTTTGTAATAGCTTCAATGGTTTTAGAGATACATTGTTTCAAAGGTGGGCATGATGCCCACCTTTGAAGTCCAGTATCTTGAGAACTAAAACAGCTATAAAAAAATTGTAAACTACAAAAATGTGCAAAATTTTATGATGAGCAATACTGCAATTGACACTTTTTCGATTGCTCAGGCGGTTTTTGAGATATCAATTTCAAGTAACGCGCCATGTCGACAGATGCTCCGATCTTCGGAGCGCTGTATCTCAAAAATTTTTACAGCTATCAAAAAACTATAAATTACAAAAATGTGTAAAATTTTATGATGGGCAATACTGCAATTGACACTTTTTTGATTGCTCAGCCCCATTTCAAGATATAGCCAAATTTCTACCTGGTTGCATCATTTTCTTCTTCTTATCCCTCGCCGTCTTCCCTTGCCACGTGGCGAACCGCCCATCCGGACGGAGCAACAAAAATTTGCTCATCGTCGCGCCGAACTCGGTTTTTCCTTTCTCGAGCTTCTTCGGACGAGGGAAACTGTCATCGAACTTTTTGAAGTCGAACGCTTTGTTTTTTGGCTTGATGTTGTGTAGAATTTCCTGTTTACGATAGTCCGCATAGGCACGGTCTTGCTCTTTTGCTAGTTTTCTGGAAAAATGGAAAATTAAGCGAAATTTGTATTTATTATTCGAAAAATTATTCGAAATTCGACATATATTACCTTTTTTTAATGTTGAAAAAATAAAAAAAAAATTTTTTTTTGAAAATTTCTTTGGATTTTTTAAAGAATGTATTGATTTTTTTTGAAAAATTTTGAAAATGTTTGCATTCTTGGAAATTTGAACCTTTTGAAACTTTTTTTGAAAAATGTTGAAAAAATTTTTTTTCGAAAATTTTTTTGAAATTTTTTCAATTTTTTTTTCTAAAAATTGCTCACTTTTCCGCCTTTAAATTCGACATTCTTGCGCTGGCCTATCTGGAATGGACTATTGAATGAGAAACTAAACGAAAATGTTCGTTTTTGAAATTTGATATTCCAGGAAGAACAAGAAAAACGTGGAGCGAAACGTGGAGGGAAATTTGAGTAAAATTTGGAAATTTTTTTTAGGAAGTTTTGCAACTAGGACGTTTAGCAACCATAACATTTTGTAACTATGAGATTTCGCAACCGGTCATTTTAGAACCAGCCATTTCGCAACCAGATTTTTTGCAACTATGACATTTTGCAACTATGACATTTCGCAACTAAGACATTTCGCAACCGATCGTGTTACAACTATGATATTTCGCAGCCAAGACATTTCGCAACCGGTCATTTCGCAACCGTTCACTTCGCAACCAGGACGTTTCGCATGTGGGGTTCAGTGGATTTAGTGATGATGTAATCGTCCTAGGCTTAGGTAGCTTTCTCCTCCTTCACCCTAACATAAGGTTCAGGAAGAGTAAGCTTTCCAAGCTTATGGTGGTCTGGTGGTCACTTGGTCTCGAGGTGAAGGTCCTCCATGTTGGTGTACCGAGGGATGACGGGACGAGAGCGGTTGTGGTGACGACCGCTCGTAGTCGTGGCTGTAGATGCGACTGAAAATAAAGATACCCTACTACTCCTAACTCACTCGCAAAACGTTTCCCATGTTTCAAGACCAGATATCCATTTCAAAATGCATGAAAACCACTCCAACCCGTTTCCCATACACGACAAAAAAGCAAAAAGGAACTAGGGGGCACCCGGAGTTGAACCGGGGACCTCTCGATCTGCAGTCGAATGCTCTGCCACTGAGCTATACCCCCACATTTGGAAAGAGAGGCGGACGGCGTACAGGACAGTGTTTATTTCTCTGCGCTCTCGCCGACCGGTAGGCAGTGAAGGGAAGTGGGAAACTGTGTGGGAAAATTGTTGTGGGATTTTTCTGGAAACTTTATTATTTAGATTTTCAGGGTTTCAAACTGATTGAAAAGATTTTTAGAGATGAGAAACTTGGTAAAACACTGAAAAAAAGCAAGAAAAACAAGAAATATGAAGAAAAATTCAAATAATCGCATTAGCGCTCCACCGAAATTTTGCAATAACTCGGGAACCAGGGGAGCTAGAAAAATAAAATAAACTACAAAGTTGTTTATAATTCAATTTCACACATTTTTTGAAAATCAGATCTTTGATAAGTGTCATGGTTCGAAAGTTATAGCCATTTTTCGATAGAGCGCACTTGCAAACGCATTAATTGCAATAACTCTCGAACCAGGGAGGCTAGCAAAAAGTTTTCAACTGTAAAGTTGTTTAAAATTTAATTTTGCATACTTTGTAGCAAGCATACTCTTGATAACTCTATTGGTTCAAAAGTTATAGCCATTTTTACATAGAGCACACTTGCAAATCGAGTCCTTTTGTAATAAGCGCAGTTTTCAGCGACATTTTTTGAGACTGAATTGTGGTTTTCAAGGGCGCCCAGGGGGTGGCTTATCTGATCGTAGATGGTTATCAAGAATCTGAAAAAAGTGGAGAGAAAAAGTGAGGTTAGATTGTTATCTAGAGAAAAAGTGAGCACTATAAAGGAAGGGAAAATCGTTCAGGAATTCAAAATAGCCATGAAATCCCTGTTGGCCTTCGCACTGCTCCTGGTGTTGTGCTCGGCTCGAGATGACCGTCCCACTGCAGTTATCAAGAAACAGTTTGAATTTTTCGAGAAATTCATTGAACACAAGGATCGAGAATCTGCATCCAAGTTCATCTCTCCATACTTCAGTTTGGTGCAAAATTGCGATGATCATGCTAGAAGAAAATTTATCGGAAAAGGTAAAAAGTTGAAAACGCGCTCTATCGCGAATCTTAAAAGTTTCCAGATGAATTCATGAGACGTGTCTTCAACATGGCATCTTCACCGAATCCGTTCCACGTGGAAGTTCTCAACGCTACTTATAATCCGCGGCATCAATGTATTGATTCCGTTCAGCTTGATCTCAAAATTCATGGATTCGGAGAGCCATTGCTCATCAAGGGATATTGGGGATTTGATGATTTGCAGTTGATTGACAGCTGGAATTATGGAAGACCGATGAATTGTTAATGGAACTCTTCAAACTTTCTTTAACCTTCTTTGAAAATAAATATCAGATCCCAAAATCCCTCTAAACTACATCTAATACACTCCCAACCCCTTTTCCATACTCGACAAAAAAGCAAAAAAGAACTAGGGGGCACCCGGAGTTGAACCGGGGACCTCTCGATCTGCAGTCGAATGCTCTGCCACTGAGCTATACCCCCACATTTGGAAAGCGAGGCGGACGGCGTACAGGAGAGTGTTTCTTTCTCTGCGCTCTCGCCTGCCGGTCGGTGGAAAGGGAAGGGGGGATAGTGTGGGAAAAACTGTTGTAGGATTTTTATGGAACTTATTTTCTTCGAATTTTTATGCTTTTTACAGTTTCAAATGCTTTGAAAAAATTTTGAGAGATGAAAGACGAGAAAAGCTATCAAAAAAAACAAGAAAAACAACAACTATCGGGAAAAATCCAAAAATCGCAATAGCGCTCCAGGGAAATTTTGCTATAACTCTCGAACCAGACGAGCTAGAAAAAAGTTTTTAACTATGAAAATGTTTAACATTCAATTTCGCACATTTTGTATTTAACAGATTTTTGATAACTCTCATGGTGCAAAAGTTACAGCCATTTTTCGATAGAGCGCACTTGCAAACGCATTAATTGCAATAACTCTCGAACCAGAGGAGCTATAAAAAAGTTTTCAACTATAAAGTTGTTTGAAATTTAATTTAGAATACTTTGTAGCAAACAGATTTTTGATATCATTTGTGGTTCAGAAGTTATAGCCACTTTTCGATAGAGCATATTTATTTTCAAAGAAGGTCAAAGAAAGTTCGAAGAGAGTTCACTCAACAATTCATCGGACTTCCACCAATAAAGACTTTAAAGTTTTGCTTCCTATCAAATATCCAATGTCCGTAGATGATAAATGGCTCTCCAAATCCATGGATTTTGAGCTGTACATAAACAAAATCAGCACCATGATAATGCTGATTCTTAGCGTCGAGAACTTCCACGTGGAACGGATTCGGTGAAGATGCCATGTTGAAGACACGTCTCATGAATTCATCTGGAAAATTTTAAGATTCGCATTAGAGCGCGTTTTCAACTGTTTACCTTTTTTGATACGCTTATCGTTGCAATTGAGTTTCAATCCGAAGATTGGAGAGATAAACGTGGATGCCGATTCTCGATCCTTGTGTTCTATGAATTTCTCGAACAATTCGAATTGTCTCTTGGCAAATGCAAGGGCACGGTCATCTTGAGCCGAGCAAAATACCAAGAGCAGTGCGAAGGCCAACAAGGATTTCATGGATATTTTGAATTTTTTGAACAGTTTGAAAGCCTTTATAGTGCTCTTTTTTTTTCGAGATAACAATCTAACCTTACTTTTTTGTTTATATCCTTGATAACCATCTACGATCAGATAAGCCCTTATAAAACCCCCCTTGGCTCCTCTGGAAACCACAATTCAGTCCCAAAAAATGTCGCTGAAAACTGCTCTCCTCTTCGCATTGGTCTCCACTGTCACTTGTCACAATGACACATCGGTGAACTACATGGTGGAATTCTTCAAAACGTTCACTCATGCTGTTGCCAATAAGGATTTGACCACTCTTCCCGCCTTGATGGACGACCATTTTTATTTTATGCCGTGCAATGGAACCAAGGTCGGAAAGATGATGGGGAAAGGTGAGTTTGCACTGGGAAAGGGGCAAGGCACCGAAATTGCGTATAGGCACCAAAATTGCGCATAGGCACCGAAATTGCGTCAAGGCACCGAAATTGCGTCAAGGCACCGAAATTGCGTCAAGGCACCGAAATTGCGCCAAGGCACCGAAATTGCGCCAAGGCACCGAAATTGCGCCAAGGCACCGAAATTGCGCAAAGGCTCAAAATGCGCCTAGGCCCAAAAGCGCGCCAAGGCTCTAAAATGCCCCAGTGGCCAAAAACCTTGATAACCATCTACGATCAGCTACGATCACCAAAATGCGCCAAGGCTCAAATGTCCAAAAGCCCAAATCTGTCAAGACTCAAAACCGCGCCAAGGTCCAAAATCTGCCAAGGCTCAAAAAAAGCGCCAAGGCTCAAATACGCGCCAAGGCCCAAAAACGTGCCAAGGCTCAAAAATACCCCAGGACCCAAAAACAACTCAAGGCTCAAAATGCCTTAAGGGCCAAAAACACGCCAAGGCCCAAAATGTGCCTAGGCTTAAAAACACACCAAAGGCCCAAAATTTGCCCCAATGCTCAAAATGTCCCAAGCGCCGAAAATGCCCCAAGGCTCAAAAATTCCCCCCAGGGTTCAAAAATTTCCTAGGGCGCAAACATGCCCCGAGGCTCAAATGCCCCAAGGCTCAAAAAGCCCTAAGACCCAAAAGCGCGCCAAGGCTCAAAAACGACCCAAGGCTCAAAATACCGCCTCCCCCCAAGACCACAAATGTGCCAATGCTCAAAATGCCCTAAAGTCTCAAAAGACCCCAAGGCTCAAAAACGCCCCAAGGCTCAAAAATGCCCCAAGGCTCAAAAACTTTTCTAATGCTTAAAAATTTCCTAGGGCTCAAAACCGCGCCAAGATCCAAAAAAGCGCCAAGGTTCAAGAAAGCGCCAAGATCCAAAAAAGCGCCAAGGTTCAAGAAAGCGCCAAGGCTTAAAATTGCCCCAAGGCTCAAAAATGCCCCAAGGCTCAAAAATGCCCCAACCATGGCCCAAAGATGCGCCAAGGGATCAAAAACTCCCAAGGGCTTAAAATGTGCCAAGGCTCAAAATATCCCAGGGCTCAGAATGCCTCACGGCTCAAAATTTTCTTAGGCCTCAAAAATTCCCTAAGCTCAAAGTTTCCAAATTTTTCCAGAAGAATTCCTCGACGCTGTTATGGATCTTCCCGACAACGAGGCGCCAACTATCGAAATTCGATCGTCGAGATACTGTAGAGAAAATCCTTCGATTTTCTGTATCGGTTTGAGACTGGTAATCACTGGATTTGGAGGACGCTTTGATATGGCCAGTGGTTATCAACATCCGACTTGGGGTGGTGGTGAAACTGGACAATGTAATCCGGATTATTGAGAAGAACAAGAAGAAAAAGCAAACAATGAAAAACTACTGTAGTTTTTTGAATGAAGAAATTTTTTAAATCGCTGTATTACAAAATAACCCGGTTTGCAAATGCGCTCTCTTGAAAAATTGCTATAACTTTTGAACCAATAGAGCTAACAAAAAATTCTCAACTACAAAGTTGTTCAAAATTCAGTTTCACACATTTTGCATTAAACAGATTTTTGATAACTCTCAGGGTTCAAAAGTTATAGACAATTTTCCACAAGGCCGTGTCGGAAGAAATAAAACAAAAACCAGAAAACGTTGAAAAAGAAAATACTACACATTCCTGTCAAAAAACGGAGTCTTTAGCTCAATTTTGAGCCGAGTTGTGAGCGATTAAAGTTTGGCGGTCAGAGACGCAGACGCAGGCACTCTTGTCGTCTGCGTCTCTAACCCCAAACTTCGATTGCTCATAACTTGGCTTGAAGTTGAGCTAGAGAGTTGGCTTTTTTCTCTAAAACGTTTAGAATTTATTGCTCTATAATTTCGCTGCAAAAAATTAGCAGTTTATTCGATTTTTTAACGAAATTTGAATCAAATTTTGATGTGTACCTCCCTAACTGTTCTAAATTTTCATTTCTTCACGGTCCCCCTGTCCTTTCAATTTGTCAAAGATCGATCAAATTTCAAGTTTCAAGGAAAAACGTGAAAATCCATGACAGCTCTATCTCTCTTGGTAATCCGATAGGTCAAAAGTTGTCACTTTTCTGAAGAAGTGATATAGAGGAAAGGGGGATTGACATTTTCTTATTTTCGGGTTTTCAAGTGTGGGTGTGAAAAAAAGAGAAAAAGAAAAGGGAAAAGATAGAGAAATGATCGATGCAACAAATAGCCGATTCTGACGGGTTATGTAATCATGCCTGGCTTATTCTATTTCTGCCGTTAGTGATTTTGATTATATGCCAAAAATCGAAAATCTCTAATTTTCCACTTAAAATTGTGTTTTTCTAGTTGAAACTTGAAATAAAATTTAATGGCTGCAAAATGGCATTAAAACCAGAGATGCCCCATATTCTGGTGTTTTTGGAAAATGTTTGATAACTCCTTTTAAAATGAATATTTTCTTGTTAAACTTATATGAAAATGTAGCTCTTGACAAGGTCTTTAAAATGGTATAAAAACTAATAACACCTAACGTTTAGAACTTTTTTTCTGGAGTCTGTCAAAAAATTGAAAGCACTAAGCAATCTAAGAGATTTTTTGTATCTTGCTAGATCTATTTTTTGCAAGGTATCGATTGAAACCAGTTTCAGCTACATAGAAATCCAGAAAAGTGCTATTTTTTGGGCTCAATTTGGGGCCCTATTACAGTATTTCAACTATTATCGTTACCCTCATTATCTACTTTCAAAATTTTCTTCCCAATTTTTTATCATCAGTGTTTAAGTTAGTTTTATGACTAATCCTATTACCCAAATTGAAAAAAATTGATTGTATTAGTCAAAACAAATTTTACTGTTTTGAACAGTTGAAATTTTCAAACTATCCTGTATTTAAAAATTTTACGAAAAAAAAAGTGATTGAAGTTCATAAGCTCCGCCCACAGCATGGGCTATTTTTAACGATTTTGAAAAAACTTCACCGTATTTTTTATTTAGATTTTGCAGTTTCAGCTCTAATTAGTCCAAGCGCACAGTAAAAAAAAATAAAAATAAAGTTTTAAAAAATCTAAGAAAATATCTGTTGCAGCATTATTGTATTTACAGTAATTGAAAATTTAAAAAAATTCTGCATTTTTTGGTCTAAAAATCAGATCTCTAGCTCAATTTTGAGCCGAGTTATGAGCGTTTGAAGTTTGAGGGTTAGAGACGCAGACGACGAGAGTACTTTGATTATCTGCGTTTCTCCAGAAACGCAGGCACGCTCAATTGAAGAAGCAAAAGAAATCAAATCCAAAACTTTGGCCTTACTGATAGAATTACTGCAAACTTCCATGTAAAATCACAATATTTTTTAAAAATTAAAAAAAATCCAGAACATTTTTTGAAAAATTTTTCAAAAAAAATCAATTTTATAAAATTTTCCAAAAATTCAGTATTCTAAACGTTCTTCTTTTCAAAAACCAGCTTTCTAGAGCCATTTTCAGTAGAGATATAATCATTTGAAGCTTGCAGGTGAGAGACGCAGACGACGAGAGTACTCTAACTGTCTGCGTTTCTCTATGGGGCTGACTCTCTCGTTGTCTGCGTTTCTAACTCTCAAACTTCAAACAGTCATATCTCTGCCCAAAATTGAGATAGAAAAGTGATTTTTAGACAAAAATGTAGAGCGTTTTGTGAACTCGGAAGTTGTCAAAGAAAATCACAAATTTTGAACACACAATTAAGAAAAAAGCCTCTTGTGTGGCCGGAGCTTATGAACTTTAAAATTCAAACATTTTGAAACTTTTCAAAACATCTGTCGTCTTCAATATCTCAAATTTTTCAAGCTCGCGCCGGAAATGGGCGGAGCCTATAACTCGTCGAGCTTTGAAGTTTTGCTACCTATCACTTGATTTCAGATTTCTACTCCAATCAAAGAATTTTTTACGAGATCAAGATAACAAGGAACAAAACACTCAGAGTTCCCCTCATTGTCTAGTTTTCATTCTTTGTTTTTGTTTGGCCTCGGGATGTTCATTGAGGAAGAGATATCTGTGACTTTTTTTTCCAATAGACGACCTCCTCAATAACAACTTAATAAATCGTATGATTCGAGAGGAGGAATGAGATCGAGATTGACTGCTGCAAAAAAAATACGTCACACTTTCATTTAGCTGAAGTTTTTTTGACGTACTTGAAGAATCCAAAATTTCTGCAGTATCATTTTCTTATGTCTTCTGCATCCCTAATTTATTTTTTGTTATCATATATTTGTTAGTCAAATCAAAATAATTAGTCATTCAGCATACATTTACTTGTTCAAACAGTATACAGGAGTTCCGTTGTTTTTGAATTGTGTATGTTTTTGCTTTTTTCCTATGAGTTTTTGGATGAAATGTTTTTATGCGCCTTTAAACTTGTCATCTTCAGAATTTCCTTGAAATTTAAAGATGCAAAAAACGGTCTTACATTTAGAAATTTGGATTTTGTATTAAATTTTTCGAAAATTATAAAAATTATCTCTCTAGCGCTATTTTGAGCATAGTCAATCTTCGAAAGTCCATAATTTGGCTTTCAGTTACCTTAGGAAAATAGTTTTTTTTTCTAGCGGAATGCTGTAACTTGTTGACGTTTAAAAATTTGTAATATTTCATGCATTTTGGTCCAAAAACCATCTTTCTAGCTTAATTTTGAGCCGAGTTATAAGCGTTTGAAGTTGGAAGGCGAGAGACGCAGACAACGAGAGTGTCCGCGCCCTTTGAGAGACGCAGACAGCGATAGTACTCTCGTCGTCTGCGTCTCTCACCTGCAAGCTTCAAATGTCTATATCTTCGCTGAAAATTGGTATAGAAAGGTCGTTTTTGAAGCGATAAACTTTTAGAATACTACATTTTCCCAAGTTTCGAAAAAAATTTTTTTGGAATATTTTTTTTCTTGGAAAAAATTTTTTCAGAAGAAAATTTTTATAATATTATTGCCAGTTTACAGTTATTCTTATGGTAAGACTTAAAATTTTTGGATTTGATATCTTTTGCTTCCATTTTCCATTTCTGTTCAACTAACACAAAACCCTGAAAACTTCCTTATTATCGAGTTAAGCAACATTTTAATGGATATGTAGCACTTAATTTTTGAGGCACTAATCTCATTTCCGTATTAGCCATTTAACGGAAACATTAGGGAACGTCATTCACAAGAGTTTAGGAAACTTTATAAAATTTGTTACTGCCATTTTCAAAAACTCTCTAGTCAAACTCTCCAAAAAACTGTTTTCCGTAGAATTAACAATGAAATTACGGCTCTTCGACGTTTCGCAACTAGTCGTTTCGCAACTACAACTTTTCGCAACCACGGTGTTTATTTTTGGCTCAAGAACCATCACTCTAGCTTAATTTTAAGCCAAGTTATAAGCGTTTGAAGTTAGAAGGTGAGAGACGCAGACAACGAGAGTGTCAGCGTCCCTAGAGAGACGCAGACAGTTAGAATACTCTCGTCGTGTGCGTCTCTTACCTACAAGCTTGAAATGAGCATATTTCGGCTTAAAATTGCTCTGGAAATCTATGACTTTTAGGTGTTCCAGTTCATTCCCTAACCTCGTGTTTCCTTAGTTGCGAAACGTCGTAGTTGCGAAATGGCGCGTTAGAGCGCATTTTCAACTCTTCCACTCGACTTCCAGTTTTCTCGATTCCCAAACCCAATGTCATACCAAATGTCTAGATCATATCTAAAGTACTTCCCTTTCCCTTTAACCTTTTTTACTTTCCTTTGTTTCTTCTCCTCCCTTTCCCTTTTTTCTTCTTCTCCATATGACTATCGAATCAAATCAAGAAAAGAAGAAAATGTTCTTTTTTGATGCGCTTGTTTTACGATGTTCTACTGTTTTCCCTCCTCTCCACTTCACTGCCCTTGAGGGCAAATTCTTTGATTTTCTTGGCGTTTCGAAATTTTTATGGGTTTTGATATGATTTGGTGGAGGTAGATAGTATCATATTATTTGAAAAATAAAGTCAAAAAATGATAGGATTAGAATTACTGTAAGCTGACAATGACACAGAAAAAATTTGAAAGATTTTTTGAAAAAACTTTTTTTTTTTCAAAAATTATATATTTTTTAATTTTCTGAATATTCAGATTTTTAAACGTTCTTCTTTTCAAAAACCAGCTTACTAGAGCTATTTTCAGCTGAGATATAGTCATTTGAAGCTTACAAGTGAGAGACACAGACGACGAGAGTACTCTAACTGTCTGCGTCTCTCACCTTCAAACTTCAAAGGTTCTTAACTCCGTTCAAAATTAAGATAGAAAGATGGTTCTTGGACCGAAATGTTTTTCTGTTATCTGAAAAATTATGAATTGAAAAATACAGAAATTCGAAAAAAATTTGTTTTTAATTCCAGAAAAATCCAAAATATTTGTTTCAAATTTTCTGAAAATTCAGTATTCTAAACATTATTCTCTTCAAAAACCAGTGTTCTACGACTAATTTAGGCCAAGTTATGCCCATTTGAAGATTTTAGTTGAGAGACGCAGACGATGAGAGTACTCTAACTGTCTGCGTCTCTCTAGTGGCGCTGACACTCTCGTTGTCTACGTCTCTCTACTTTAAAGTTCAAACACTCATGATTCGGTTCAAAATTGAGCTAGAGAGCTGGCTCTTGTACCAAAATGTTTGTCTCTTGACAATTATAAATTGAAAAAAAAACGGAAAAAAAATTCAAAATTTTTTTTCAAATTTTCTGAAAATTCATAATCCTAAACCTACTTCTGTTCAAAAACTACTTCGCTCGACCCATTTTTAGCTGATATATAGGCATTTGACGCTTGCAGGTGAGAGACGCAGACGAAGAGAGTACTCTAACTGTCTGCGTCCCTCTCGAGGCGCTGACACTCTCGCTGTCTGCGTCTCTCACCTTCAAACTTCAAACGCTCTTAACTCGGTTCAAAATTGAGCTAGAGAGCTGGTTCTTGTACCAAAATGTTTGTCTATTACCTGACAATTATAAATTGAAAAAAAACGGAAAAAAATTTTCAAAATTTTTTTTCAAATTTTATGAAAACTCTGTATTCAAAACATTCTTCTTTTGAAAAAACCAGCTTTCTAGACCCATTTTTAGCTAAGATATTGTCATTTGAAGCTTGCATTTGAGAAACGCAGACAGGCAGAGTACTCTCGCTGTCTGCGTCTCTCTAGGGGCGCAGACACTCTCGTTGTCTGCGTCTCTCAATTTCAAACTTTAAAAGCTTATAACTCGGCTAAAAATGAAGCTAGAAAGATGGTTCTTAGGCCAAAATGCTTAGCTGATATCCGGAAATGTTAACATTTCGGATTCCCCAAATTTCCAATTCCTCAAGTTCCCTTTTGAAATCTGGCTCTCTCTCCCCTTCCTGTGGCTAGCCAATAAAATCGCCATCAATCTTTTCACATGAATCATGATGAAACATGTGTTGTATCGGAAGATTATTGGGGGGCACGACAAAGATGAAATAGTGTGATTTGTTAGGGGGGAAGGAGTACATAGTTACACATATTGATATCTTTTTTCTCCCTCTCTCAAATTTCGATATAAGAATCAGAAGCAGAGGGCTTGGTCAGCTGGGGGGAGGGGGTTATGATGGATGAGGAAATGTTATAATAATTACACCATAGATTTGTGAGCGGTCTGGAAATAGATCATGATGTATCTTAATATTGAATAACTTTTTTAAAAAAATTTCCAAAAAATTTTTTTTTGAAAAATTAGTTTCTTTCAATTTTCTGAAAATTCAAAATTTCAAACGTATTTCCTTCCAAAAACTAGATCTTTATGATAATTTTAAGCCGAGATACACTCATTTGAAGATTGCAGGTGAGAGACGCAGACGACGAGAGTACTCTAACTGTCTGCGTCTCTCTAGGGGCGTAGACACTCTCGTTGTCTGCGTCTCTCACCTTCAAACTTCAAACGCTTATAACTCGGCTCAAAATTGAGTTTGAGAAATGATTTTTCGACCAAAAGAAAAACTTTTAGAATTAGATTGTTTTTAAAAACTGTAAGAAAGAATTCTAAATTTTTAAAATTTTTCAAAAAAAAAATTTAGCAAAAAATGTTTTTTCGAAAAATTTAAATTCCCGCCTTCCAAATTACCCAAAACTTAGTACAGTCTCTTTGAATCCGAAACAAAAGAAGGGAGAAAATGAAGAATACAATATTTGCGAGAGCCACTTGAAAATTTCGGAGCCTTTTCTCTTTATTTCTCTCTCTCTCTCTCTCTCTCTCTCTCTCTCTCTCTCTCTCTCTCTCTCTCTCTCTCTCTTTCTCTCTCTCTTTTCTCAAAAGCAAAAAGGCTCTACCGTTTCACATGATGTTTCTCTCTTTATCTCCCTGTGTGCTCCCTCACCAAAAGTTTTGAGATTTGATTTTTTTTTACTGGCGAAAGCCCAAAAAAAATGGTCAGCTAGTGGTGTGAGGAGCTATATTTAGGTACTATTTTATTTTTGCGATTTTTTGGTTTTGAAACCGCATTTTTTGGAATATTTGAACATTCAAAACTTTGTAAATTATGTTGAACATTATCTTCTAATACTAAAATTTTTATAAGTGCATTAAAAATTTTTTTGAGTACCGTATCAAGAAATTGAGGGGATAGCAGTTTTTTTCTTTTTTTCAATGTTTTATCATCTTCTCATATTAGGGCCATAAAAACTTGAGTTAGTTGAACAAAAATTTTGGTATTTTATATTTAAGGATTGAAAATAACACATTTCCAGCCGAATACTAAGTCTCTAGCACCATTTTGAGCAAAGTTATGACCATTTGAAGTTTGAGGAGACGTAGACAGTCAGAGTACTCTCGTCGTCTGCGTCTCTTACCCTCAAACTTTGAAAGTCTATATCTCGGGTTACAGTAGTTCTAGAAAAGTGATTGTTAGACCAAAATGTTCAGAAAATTGTACTGCAAACGATTCCTCATATCTTCGTTAAAAAATCACATTTTTAAGTCAATTTTAAGCTGAGATACAAGAGTTTAAGAGAGACGCAGAGACTCGAACTGTCTTCGTCTCTCACCTTCAACTTTGAAAGCTTGTATCTCAGCTTACAGTAGTCCTAGAAATATGGTTTTTGGACCGAAAAGTTCAGAAAATTGAGGGCTTTGTGGAAAAGCACAAAACGCTCCAAAAATCACGTTCCTAGGTATCTCACCTTCAAACTTTGAGAGGCTATAACTCAGCTTACAGTAGTCCTAGAAAAGTGGTTGTCGGACCAAAATATTCTGAAAATTGAGGGCTTTTTGGAAAAGCACGAAACGCTCCAAAAATCACTTTCCTAGGTCTCTCACCTTCAAACTTTGAGAGGCTATAACTCAGCTCACAGTAGTCCTAGAAAAGTGGTTGTCGGACCAAAATGTTCAGAAAATTGAAGATTCTTTGAAACCGCACAAATTGCTCTAAAAATCAGTTTCCTAACTCAACTTTGAACAGGGTTATTGCCGTTTGAAGTTTCAAAAGACACAGACAGTCAGAGTACTCTTGTCGTCTGCGTCTCTAACCTTCAAACTTTGAGAGGCTATAACTCAGCTTACAGTAGTCCTAGAAAAGTGGTTGTCGGACCAAAATGTTCTGAAAATTGAGGGGTTTTTGGAAAAGAACGAAACGCTCCAAAAATCACTTTCCTAGCTAAATTTTAAGCCGATTTACAACCGTTCAATGGAGACTCAGACACTAGCCGAGTTACACCCTATCGAAGTTTTCAGGTGAGAGACGCAGAGACACTAACTGTCTGCGTCTCTCACATTCTAACCTTGAAATCTCATATCTCGGGTTACAGTAGTCCTAGACAAGTGGTTTTTTGGACAGAACTGTGTAACATTGCCCGGAGAATTTTGTCAACGCTATACTTTTCAAGTATTCGAAAAATTCGAATGGTTGTTTTGAACCTGAAGTATTTACGAATGTTGTAAAATCTTGGAAATTTTCAAAACAGTGAATCTTTTGTTGGTACCGAATTGAGATCAGTAAAAGTTTCTATCTGAAAATCGGGTCACATCTTCTCTTCTCTAAATCTCTCTCTCCCTCTCTCTCTCTCTCTCCGTGCCAATCTCCTAACCCCCCCCCCCCCAAGCTGTAATGTCACAATCTCGCCCCTCCCGGTTGCTCCACGGAGCATCTCCTTCAGTACTCAGTGTCTCCTCTTGAGTCCCCACCCTAAGACACACTTGTCATCCATATCTCATACACACCTATTATTCATTTTTCGCCCCTCCGGTTCTCTCGCCCTCAGGTGTTGCATTTTCACTCCCCTTCCGATTCTTCTTCTTCTTCTAGAAGATAGTTGAGAGAGTGGCCACTCTCTTTCAAAATGATGCTCGAAGATCGCCTCCTTCCCGTTCGCATCTCTTATCTTCTTCAATGTCACCCCCAACTTTTATTTGTTTCTTTTTCGCCTCCTCTGATTTGATATCTCTAGCTGATAGAAGATTTTGGCATTTTCTGCCGGTTTTTACTTTAATCTTGGATCAAAAAAGCTCAAATTATGTGGGAGAGCACATTCCAAAATTTTGGAAATTTTTATACCCGTCCAAGAAAGATTTTTGAGAAGCCACACAAAAATGAGCAAATTTAAGTTATAGTTGTCGTTAGAGCGCATTTTCTAACTTAAATTAACTGCAAATTTAAAAAGTAAAACATTCGAAATGTAGCTCTTAGAATTTCAAATCCTTTGGTGTAAAAATAATTTAAAAATCTCAAAAACAAAGAGAGTTATTTCCATTTGAATAGTTAAAACATATTCAGAGCGATTTTGAGCACTATTTTCATTAGAGCGCATTTTCTAACTTCAATTAACTGTAAATTCAAAAACTGAAAAATTCCAACTGTAGCCAAAAAAATTTCACATCGTTTGGTATTAAAAACACAACAAAATTTTTTATATAGCTGGAGTTATTAGAGTTTGAATTTTCAGAATTCTTTGAAGAAAATATTATATTTTCAAAAAATTCGAAATATTTTAAGACTAGTGAAGGTTGGGGAAACACGAAAACTTTTTTCGGAGCATTCAAAAATAATGCATTTTTGTTTTGGTTGATTGATGCTCAACTTCAAAAGAAATTTATTTTCACAACAATTTTCAAAAATTTGAGATCTAAAAATTTTTTAAAGTGTAGTATTTTCTTCCAAAAATTTCCTTTGTATCCGTATAATTTTCACAGAAACTTCACTACTCCAAGGCAAATATATAAAACTTCGCTCAAACTCACTATAGAAATAGATTTTAAAAGATTTTTCTGAACAGTATATGTTTTTTCTGAAAATGCAAAAAATTCTAAATTTATTTGTCAAAAAATCAAGCTTCTAGCTCAATTTAAAACCGAGTTATGTGAATTTGAAATTTAGTAGCGAAATAGTGTGAGTCGGTGAGAGACGCAGACAGCGAGAGCACTCTCGCCGTCTGCGCCTCACACCGACTCACACTCTTTTGCCTCGAAACTTCAAATAGTCATAACTTTGCTTAAAATGGTCCTAGAAACTTGATTTTTGTCTCAAATTATAGAGAAAAACATAGCACATTTAACCAAGCCAAAAACCTTCTTGAAAACCCAAAGAACCACAATCAAGTGGCCATGACGACATGCTCAATGATGTAACTGATCCTCCTCTTTCCACTTTTTTCTCTCCAATTAGTCATATATTCCGTTCGGAACATCTTGAGAATCGTCCTCCTCCTCCGCAACATGTGCTTTCTGCTACAGAACAAAAAAGTGATCTGTTTGAGTTTTGGAGCTTCTTCCTTTTCTTTTTTCGTGTAGTTTTTTCCCTCCTTTCCCGTTGATCAAACACGTTTTCGTTTGTACTATCGGAGAAGGGTATGTTGTAAGGAGAAGAGAAAAGGAGAGTCCATTAAATTCATTGGCAATTAGCAAGTTGTTCATAGATGGTTTTAAACCGAAAAAGAGAGGGGGGATAATTGTCATTAGGTTAGGTTTAGAAGGGTTTACACCTTTGGATGGTAGGTTTGTTGGTTTTGAATTTGAATTTCGCGGGCTTTTTTGGAAAATTTGCGGTATCAATTTTGGATGGTTACGCAGCGAATAGGTTCTGTTGTTTTTTGAAATTTAGTTTTCCCGGGTAAATAAGGACTTCAAAATCTTTGCAGTGTCATTTTTACATGGCTATACAGCGTATATGGTTTTGTAGTAAACTTGAAAAAGATAGTTTATGCAAACTCCAAAAAGTTGCAATTTTTAGAAAGAAAAGTTTCAAAAAAGTAGTCGATTCTTGCAATCAAAAAATTTTTTTTTGAAATTATTTCGAAATTTGTCAAATAATCTGATTCTCCTCAAAATTTCCTTTCATTTGAGCCTAAAATCACATTTCTAGCTCAACTGTGAGCCAAGTTATGGTCATTTGAAGTTTGGAGGTTAGAGACGCAGACGACGAGAGTACTCTGACTGTCTGCGTCTCCTTGAGAACGCGCGCACTCTCGTCGTCTGCGTCTCTCATCCTCAAACTTTAAATGGCCATAACTCGGCTCAAAATTGAGCTAGAACTTTCATTTTTTTCATAGAAATTTTCATAATCTTCTAAATTTTAAGATAGCAAGATTATTTTTCAAAATTTTATTATAAACTTTAAAAAAAATTTCCCAGTCTTTCTGTCTTGGTATTGTTCTTCTCTCTTTGCAAGAAATCTCCTTGTTTCCCTCCCCAAAAAAACTCTCATCCCCAATGTACTACAGTTCTATTTTTAAGTGGCTCTCCGTCGGGACATTACGTCATTTCTCTCGACTAAGGGATCGGATTTTCCTTGCTTTCAAAAATCACATAAGACACATTTTTTTTGGGTTTTTTATTACCTGCGATGGAGCGACCATTCTGAATTTAGAGTGCAGCCAATAGTAAAAACTAAAGTTTTTCCGCTATTAATAACTTTTTTCGCAAACTCTTCATATTTTGTCTCGAATTTTCTATTTTCGGACAAGTTCGTATACTCTGACTGATAAGCTTATTACTGATAGGACTGAAAATAGAAAAAGGGTCACTTGGTGACCATAAATACCAGAAATAGAAAGAAAAGATAAGAGTAAACATTTTGTTGCGAATTTTTTTCTGGAGATGTTTTTTCAATATCGATAAGTTATGAAAAATGTGTGGAATCCTCAAATTTTTTTATACTTTGACTCGAAATGTCTACCCGTTTAATTTTTTGTTAATAATTGAAAAATACAGGAAATTCTGCATTTTTTGGTCTAAAAATCATCGTTCTAGCTCAATTTTGAGGCAAGTTATGGTCATTTGAATTTTGAAAGGTTAGAGACGCAGACAGGCAGAGTACTCTCGCCGTCTGCGTCTCTAACCTTGAATCTTCCAACGCTCATAACTCGGCTCAAAATTGCCCTAGAGCCTTGATTTTTCCACCAAACTCTTTCAAATTTTTAGGAGAATTTGAATAAGTTAGTTTTGCTTTGAAAATTACTAGTTTTGAGCAATCAATTTTCAATTGATCTTCGATTCTTTTTCATTACTTTTTTGAACTCCCTTGAAACTTGACACCTCTCGGTGTGGGCGAGAAGAGGGGTAACCGAAACTTTGATTGTTTCGTTTTCGAAAAAAAAGAGTTCAAAGGCTATTGACCCTCTCTCACTCATTTGTCACTTTGAAAATGTCCCATTCCATTTCGAAAAACGAGTGGACCTCATTCAAATAAATGATGGGAAGGGGGCTCTTTCGAATTTCCCGCCTTTTCAAATGCTCTGCGAACCCGGGGAAAAAGGGACAAAACTTCCAAAGTGTTATTATTTGTTTGTGTCCATTCTATTCCGGTTGCAATTATTTTTATTTTTTCATTGGAGCACATACATACACGTGGTTTAGTATTCTATGTGAAGCTTTACTGAATTTTGAGGAAATTTTTTTTTGAGAGTTCAAAAAAGTGAAAGAAAATGTTTTTGAGACGATTATATAATTTTTTTTCGAAAAAAAATTCGAATAATTTTGAAAATTTTATTTTTGGACAACATTTTTTCATCCTAAAAACTTGATTTTCCGCAAAATTCCAAAATTTTTGAGCCTAATATCATCTTTTTAGTGCAACTTTGAAGCGAGTTATGCGCGTTTAAAGTTTAGCAGTTAGAGACGCAGACGACGAGAGTACTCTAGCTGTCTGCGTCTCTCACTTAAAATTTGAAATGCTCATAACTCGTCTCAAAGTTGTCCTAGAAAGGTGATTTTTCAACATAAATGTATAACTTTTTGCACTTCTTTTTTGAAAAGTAAAAATTTTGAAAAAAATTCTACTTTAAAATTTTTTTTTTTGAAAAATCAAAAAAATTTGAAAATTCAATTTTCAGACAACTTATTTTTGTCTTGAAAAATCTGATTCTCCACAAAATTCCAAAATTTTTGAGCCTAAAATCGTCCGTTTAGCTCAACTTTGAACCGAGTTATGAGCGTTTGAAATTTCAAGGTAAGCGACGCAGACGACGAGAGTACTCTAGCTGTCTGCGTCTCTCACGTAAAATTTGAAATGCTCATAACTCGTCTCAAAGTGTTCCTAGAAAGGTGATTTTTCAACATAAATGTATAACTTTTTGCACTTATTTTTTAAGAAGTAAAAATTTTGAAAAAAATTCTACTTAAAAAAAATTTTTTTTTAATATTATTTTTTTGAAAAATCGAAAAAATTTGAAAATTCAATTTTCAGACAACTTATTTTTGTCCTGAAAAATCTGATTCTCCACAAAATTCCAAAATTTTTGAGCCTCAAATCGTCTGTTTACCTCAACTTTGAAGCGAATAACGAGCTTTTGAAGTTTCAAGGTGTGAGACGCAGACGACGAGAGTTTGTAGAGACGCAGACAGTCAGAGTACTCTCGCCGTCTGCGTCTTTAACCTCCAAACTTCAAACGCTCATAACTCGGCTCAAAATTGTCCTAGAAAGGTGATTTTTGGACAGAAATGTATAACTTTTTGCACTTATTTTTTGAGAAGTAAAAATTTGAAAAATTCCAATTTTTTCGCGAAAAAATACAAAACCATGTAATACACACCAAATTACCAAAAATTTTTAAAAAACTAGGCGAGAAATTAGAAATTTCGCTGTAGTCAATGGTATCCAAATGAATGTTTTCAGATTTTTTTTTTTGAAAATTCTGAATTTTTCAAACATTGCTATTTTTATCTACCTACCCATGTCCATATCCACCCCACTCTCATATATCTCTCACATTCCTTTTTTTTCAATATGTAAGTGACCTTCTCTCTCTCTCTCTAAACCCCAGTACTAGTAGTAAAAACGCAAAAATGCGTGAAAAATTCGTCAATTCTCCCTTCCTCCCACACCTTTCCTTTTTCACCTTTTTTTTGGGAGTGGCCATGGTTCCACTTTCTTTTTTCTCTAAATCTCCATACTATTTCTCCGATTTTTCTAATTTCGACCACACCTTTTTCCATGTCTGCGTATCGTTACAAAAGAAAAGGAGATGTTGAATTCTATACAAACACTACTTGTAGGCGTTTAGGGTTTTGTTTGTTTTTGGAACGGTTACTGTAGATTTTGAACTAACCAAAAATTTTTGAAATCTAGTTGAAAATAAAGTAGAAAAAATTGGCTTCATTTTGAGACTAAAATCAAGATTCTAGGAAAATTTTGAGTGGAGATATGAATTTTTGAGAAAAAATTGTGAAAATTTTGAAAGTTCGGATTTTTATAGATTCCAGAATTCTGAATTTCTTTTTCAAATTTTACTATTCTCTTGGGACCCCGAAACGTTCTCTCTCTCATTTTTTTCCAGAATTTTTTTTCTTGAATTTTTTTTCTTTCAAAAATTTTGTCGCTCTCCTCTTTGTCACCTCTATTTATTTCCCCAGAGTCACATAAATCTTTTCTATGTCATTTTTTGAGATTTACACCTCCCTTCGTCCGAAAAATTTCAAATTCCCGCCAAATCTCCAAATCCAAATTTTCAGCCAAACCAACAATGGGCAACTGCTCTCAAAAGCAGAGCGGTTCGGCCGTCGGCTCATCGGGAACCAGTTTTTTCTCCAATTTATTCCACAAGGCACACATCGATCCGCATGCACTTGCGCAGACGTGTCCGGCACCGGTGAGTTTTTCAAATTTTCGGAATCTCCTCAAAATTTGGAAATTTTCTGTGAAAAAATGAAGTGGCTAGGACTATTTTGAGCCGAGTTATGAGCGTTTGAAGTTTGGAGGTTAGAGACGCAGACGACGAGAGTACTGTCTGCGTCTCTCGAAGGACGCACTCTCGTTGTCTGCGTCTCTAACCCTCAAGCTTCGATTAGCGATATCTCGGCTCGTATGTGGCCTAGCAAGGTGATTTTAAGCTCAAAATTTTTGAAATTTCGAAGAGAATCAGATTATCAAAAAATGAAAATTCAAGACTGTATATCTCGGCTCAAAATTGACCTAGAAACTCAAATTTGGTACCGAAAAATTAAAAATTTTTTCAGCACGGCGGAGAAATGCCTCTAGGCGAGTGCGCTGTCCTCCGTGACCGTCCAGCGATGCGATTCGACAGTCGTCTTGTTTGTAAATATGAAGTTTTGGCCGTAGTCGGAAAAGGAAGTTTCTCACAAGTGCTTCGCGTTCAACACCGGGTGACGAGAAAGTATTTCGCAGTGAAAGTGGTGAATGGAGATTGTGGAGCAGTGAATAATGAGTTGAACATTTTGAGTCGACTCTCACATCCTTTTGTCATTCGGTTGGAAGAGGTTTGTTGAATTTATGAGAGAAATTTTTGTGGGAAACATTTTGGTGAAAAAACCAAGTCTCTAGGACTATTTTGAAGCGAGTTATGGGCGTTTTAAGTTTGATGGTTAGAGACGCAGACGACGAGAGTACTTTGACTGTCTGCCTCTCCTCTCCACTTCACTGTCCTTGAGGGCAAATTCTGCGATTTTCTTGGCGTTTTCGAAATTTTTATGGGTTTTGATATGATTTGGTGGAGGTAGATAGTATCATATTATTTGAAAGATAAAGTAAAAAATCATAGGATCAGAATTACTGTAAACTGGGAATGACACAGAAAAAATTTGAAAGATTTTTTTTTTTCAAAAATTATATATTTTTAATTTTCTGAAAATTCAGATTTTTAAACGTTCTTCTTTTCAAAAACCAGCTTGCTAGAGCTATTTTCAGCTGAGATATAGTCATTTGAAGCTTGCAAGTGAGAGACGCAGACGACGAGAGTACTCCAACTGTCTGCGTCTCTCACCTTGAAACTTCAAACGCTTATAACTCGGGTCGAAGTTAAGCTACGAAGACGGTTTTCTGATAGAAATGTAGAGAATTTTTTGAATTTCGAGAAAACTTAACAATTTGGTGCAAAAATAATACAAACTCTCGTCGTCTGCGTCTCTTACCTAGAAATTTCAAACGCTCATAACTCGGCTTAAAATTAAGCTAGAAAGTTGATTTTTGTACTAAAAGTTATGGAATTAATTGGAAATTTTGAATAGCCAAAATATTATCAACAAAATTTATTCAAAAGTTATGTATTTTGACTCAAAATGTTGTGCGCAATTTTTAATATTCTGAAAACATGAAAAATTTCACATTTTTTTGGTCTAAAAATCATATTTCTAGCTCAATTTTGAGCCAAGTTATGGCCATTTGAGATTAGGATGTTAGAGACGCAGACATTCAGAGTACTCTCGTCGTCTGCGTCTCTAACCCACCAACTTCAACTGCCCATAACTTGGTTCCCAGGTATCCTAGAAACTCGATTTTTTCTCCAGATATTTTGAAATTGTCTCCTTTCTTTTATTCTATTTTATTGTTTCTATTATTACAGGTCTTCAAATCCTCCTCCAAGCTATTCATTGTAATGCAAATGGCGTCCGGCGGAGAGATGTATGACCGTGTTGTTGCCAAAGGGCGATACTCGGAAGAAGAAGCGAGAAATGCGCTGAAAATGTTGCTGACCGGTTTGACGTATTTACACTCGATTCGGGTGACGCATAGAGGTGCGGAGTTTTAGAATTTTAAAAAATTAAACTTGGCTTCAAATTTCCGCGATTTCGAGCCCAAAATCAGGATTCTAGGTCATTTATGACAACTCGAAATTTCGAAAAATTTCAGATCTGAAACCCGAAAACCTTCTGTACTCTGATGCTCGTCCAGAAGCACGTCTTCTGATTACAGACTTCGGATTAGCTTACCAGGCAACAAAACCAAATGAGACAATGACAGAGACTTGTGGAACACCGGAATATATTGCTCCGGAGCTGTTATTAAGAGTTCCATACACACAGAAAGTAAGTTTTTAAAAAAATTTTCCGAAAAATTCCACAGAAAATAGTAAAAGAATCAGAGCTGTAGAAGAATTTTGAGCCGAGTTATGAGCGTATGAAGATTGAATGGTTAGAGACGCAGACGGCGAGGGTGTCTGCGTACACAGAGAGACGCAGACAGTCAGAGTACTCTCGTCGTCTCCGTCTCTAACCGTCCAAACTTCAAATCGTCATAACTCTGCTCATAATTAAGCTAGAGACTTCGTTTTTGAACAGAAATATATTAAACCTTCCAAATATTTTATTTCAAGCAAAAAAAAAAACAGTGTTTTGAAATAAAAATTACTTTAAAACTTGCAACAGAAAATCCACAGTTTTTGAATGAATCAAAAGCTCAATGAATTTTTTCCTTTCCTGTCCAAAAACCAACTCTCCAACTCAATCTTGAGCCGAGTTATGAGCGATTGAAGTTTGGCGGTTAGAGACGCAGACGACGAGAGTATCTGTGCTTCTACGCTCTCGTCGTCTGCGTCTCTAACCTCAAAACTTCAAAGGCTCATAACTCGGCTCAAAGTTAAGCTAGAAGGACCGTTTTTTCATCAAAAATTTCAGCAAATTTAGCTTTTCCCAATTCGATATGTTTTGCAGGTTGACATGTGGGCAGTTGGTGTGATCGCCTATATCCTCATGTCCGGAATCATGCCTTTCGACGATGATTGCAGAAGTCGTCTCTATACACACATTATTACGGCCAATTATGTTTATTATCCACAGGTAATCTGGCGGGAATTCAAAAATCAAAAACTTGTCTAATTTTCAGTTCTGGTCCGGATCGGAGTTGGCAAAACAATTCGTGGACTCTCTTCTGGAGACAAACTCTGCCGAGAGACTCAGTGCATCGGCTGCGATGAAACATGAATGGTTGACCGGAGAAAGGCCGACAACATCACAGAATAGGCCACCAACTAGGCCGACATCGGAGTATAATAGCATGCAAAGGGTAGGTGTTTGAACTGTAATTTGAAGAACATTTTGGTGAAAAAATGATGTTTGTAGGTCCATTTTGAGCCAAGTTATGAGCAATTGAAGTTTTGGTGTTAGAGATGCAGACGACGAGAGTGCACGCGCATTTAGAGAGACGCAAATAGTCAAAGTACTCTTGTCGTCTGCGTCTCTAACCATCCAAAATTCAAACTTCTGTAACTCGGTTCAAAATTGCGCTAGAGACAAGTTACTAGAATTTCGAAGAATCATTTCTCTAGCACACACGAGAGCCGAGTTATGAGCATTTGAAGTTTATGGCCGCAGAGACGCAGAGACGCAGACTGTTGGAGTACTCTCGTCGTCTGCGTCTCTAGCGAATTTTCAAATAGCCATATCTCGGCTCATAGTGGGCCCAGAAATGTGATTTTGGGCTCAAAAAATCTGAAATTTTAAAAAGAATTAGATTATCAAAACGCTCTTTATCAGAAAGACCCATATTCTAAAATTTTCTTTTTTTTCAAAAATGCACTCCAGGGTTTTCCTAAATCTTTGAATACTCGTTTTTTTCATTCTTATCTTCTAAAAAATTTCAAAATCCATAATTGTTCTCAAAGTAAAATTATCTTCCCCAAATTCTTTCAAACCAAATTTTCAGATTTTCAAAATTCACAAAATTTAAATTTTTATATTTTCAAAAAATTCAGCACAAAAAAAACAAATTTCTGTCAAATAACCACTTTTCTATGGCAATTTTGAGCCGAGTTATAGACGATTGAAGTTAGGAGGTCAGAGACGCAGACGACGAGAGTATCTGCGTCCCTCGCAATACGCAGAGAACTAGAGCACTCTCGTCGTCTGGGTCTCTAACCTCCTAACTTCAATCGTCTATAACTCGGCTCAAAATTGTCCTAGAAACTTGATTTTTTCACCAAAAAACTTCAAATTGTTTCTATTATCTTTTCATCAAAAATATTTCCAGACCAAATCCACTCGCTCCATTCGCTCAGTCACCCGATCCGACCACGGTCATCGTGTGGATCCACGAGAAGTCGACGAGTTGGCCAATGACTTGAAACGGGTTGCACAAACCACTAAGAATTACGGTGTCTTTTAAGAATCCATATTTGAAATCCCCGTTGTATATAAAGTGCGCTCTATTGATAAGTGTCAATGGAGCGCACTTGAATTCCCCCGGCCTTTCCAAATCCTTCAAGAGCTTCATGACCTCTTTTTTCCGTTTTTTTTTGAAATTTTCCTCTCTCTCTCTCTCCCAACATCTCAGGATATCTCGCCTTATATCCACAATTCTTCAGACTCCGCCCACTTTTTTCTCCGATTTTTGGAGAATCCCCTCTTTTTCGAAATTTGCCACGTGTATCGTTTGCTCAACATTTTTTTTTGAAATGTAAATTCGCAATAGGGCGAATTTGCTACAATTCTAGTCATTATTATTGTTTTGATTGCTCAGCATAAAATTTTTTGAAAAAAATCGACTTTATTGAATATGAATTTTCGCATATCGATTCGCCCAATGAAATCGTCTCGGATTTTCACCGTCGGAATTGGATTTTGCCAGACGGACAAGTCGTTGGTGTTCGTCTTGGAGCTGAAAATTCAAATTTCCCGCCAATTCTCAATAGAGCGCACTTACCGCCAGGAAAGCCAAACAAAACTCCATATCGTGCCACAAATCCGAGTAATCGTCCTCCAGAACATCCTTCATTTTTGCCAATGTATTCTCGAGACGGTATAATTTTTCTGGAAACAAAAGCCTTTTTTTGAAAAAAAATGTTTCCAAAAAAATTTCCTCACTAAATTCTTCGAAATAATACGGAAAAATGACATTATTGAAGAGCGCTCGGGCGACAATTATACAGACAATTGTGATGAGAATTGCAATCCAATTATCGATTGAAAATTTTCCAATTTTGTAGAACCTGAAAATTTGAATTTGAAAATTTTGAATTTCCCGCCTAAATTAACCATCAAAAAAGTAAAAATTCAGAATTTTCTCAATAGAGCGCGTGTACATACTTTGAAATTAAGCAAAAACTTTTCAAAAAATATCAAATTTCCCGCCAAAAAATATCACATTATCAATGGAGCGCAGTTGCATAGTCGACATTTTTTGTTCGGAGTTGAGAAAGTACGCTCCATTGAATTTTTTAAAAAATCTAATTTTCTCGCCAAAATCGAGCACATTATCAATAGAGCGCGTTTGCACAATTTTATATTGTTAAATTTTGGTTCGAAGTTGAGCAACCACGCTCCATTAAATGAGATTTTCTCAGAAAAGTTCAAATTCCCCGCCAAAAAGATAAACTTGTCAATGGAGCGCGTTTACAGAGTATGAAATTTGAGCAAATACGCTCCATTGAACTTTTTCTCAAAAAAAAATTCAGTTTTCCCGCCTGAAGAGTGAATTATCAATAGAGCGCGTTTACTCATTTCGAAATTTCGAAATTTGAGCAATCGCGCTCTATTAAACATTTTTTTTGCCAAATATTTCAACTTTCCCGCCAAAATCGAGCATTTTCACAGTAGAGCACAATTGCACAATTGAAAATTTTTAGCTTAATTTAAGATGAGCAATCAGGCTTTATTGGCTTTTTCTCTCAATGTTTTTCTTCAAATTTCTCTCCAAAAAGGTAACATTCTCAATAGAGCGCGTTTACATATTTCGAATATTCAAAATTTGTTTTATTTTGAGCATTGGCGCTCCATTGAACTATTCTCTCAAAAATTTTGAATTTCCCGCCCAAAAAAAATCAAATACCAACCATGATGTCTCGATATCTCGTTTATAAGCATCAATATTTACATTTATCATTTTTCATCGAAAAATACAGGAACCATAAATGAAAATGCAAAAAATTTGAAAATTTAATATTTTTAATTTAAAATTCCACGTTAATCTCTCGTTCTTTGGCTTCTCGTTGCGTTTCTGCCGCATGTGAGTAGTATCTGAAAAAATTGAAATTTAGCAAGTGCGCTCCAGTGGACTATTTTTTTGAAAATTAATTTTAAAAACTAACCGATTCAAAATAAATAACTGTGAGATGAAAATCTTGATATAAATCCCGGCGAATGCGAGTAGAATTGCTTTTCGGTCTGAAAAAAAATTATTCCAGAAATTTCTCAATGGAGCGCATTTCCAACTCACGAGAAATCCACTCATACGGATCCTCTGCTTCATTTTCTCCTCGCTTCGGTTTCTCGTCGTTTGTATGATATTCGGACATCCATGCGATGACCACAATTATAGCGCAAATGAATCGGGCGACCTGAAAATTTTTAGATTTTTTGAAAATGTTAGGTTTTCACAAAAGTTTTGGCACCAAGATCATGTTTGTAGGTCAACTGGGAGCCGAGATATGAGCATTTGAACTTGAAGGGATAGAGACGCAGACGGCGAGAGTGGTCTGACTGTCTGCGTCTCTGTGAGAAGACAGACATTCTCGTCGTCTGCGTCTCTAACCCGAAAACTTCAAGTGGCCGTGGCCCGGCTCAAAATTGAACTAGAAAGGTGGTTCTTTGAAAGAAAATAATTTAATTTTTGAGATTTCGGTTACTACAAATTTATCAATTTTCTGTGAAAAGTTATATTGAAGTTTCTATTTTTAAATATTGATTTTGTTGAATGTAAATTACCCTGAAAATTTTGTTCATTTCTGTAAAAAAACGAAATCTCCAGCTCTATTTTAAGCCGAGTTTTGATCATTTCAAGTTGAAGGGTTGAAGACGCAGACGGCGAGAGTACTCTCACTGTCTGCGTTCTTGTTGCAGTCACTCTCGTCGTCTGCGTCTCTAACTCAAAAATTTTACATAATCATAACTCGGCTCAAAATAAACCTAGAACATTGAGTTTTTCTCCATATTTTATAATTTTTCATCGGCTTTTCAATTTTCCAAAAAAATTACTCACCGTAAAAGCCACCGAAACCAAAATTGCTCGGATATCCTTGGTATGAACTGCCACAATCAACGAAATGAAGAATCCGGAGAACAATACGAAAAATGCCATAAATCCCACAATATAATGTGGGGAGAAGGATTTTCCATTGATCCAGTAATATCCAAGGGACACTAAAAGGGCGGCACACAGGAGGACATCGACGAGGACGGAGACTATCAGGGATACCTGAAAACTTGAAACTTCAATATCTAATAACTCTGGGTATTTTCAAGATTTCGTTGTGATTTATATACCAGACGATGCGAAATTTTCTGGGCTACATTTTGTATTTTTTACGTTTTTGATTTACAGTTAGTTTAAGTTTAAAAATGCACTATATCACTAAACTTACCTTATATAACTTTTTGAAAGCCATGTGTCTTTTTTGTTATTAGTGTTGGAAACAGAAACAATAATTATCAATTGGTTTTGAATACCGACAATATTCTCATGTTAATTTTATGGAAATTATTATTTCAGATTTTTTTTTGAAACTAGGATGTTCGGATTTTACATTTAAACTAGGGAGCACAAAAAACTACGTTATTCAGTCAAAAAATCAACTTTCTAGCTTATTTTTGGGCCAAGTTGTGACAATTTGAGCTGCAAAAACTAGTTTTAGCAATTCCAGCAAGAAATTTCAAGTAAAATAGTAAAAACATCAATTTTCTAGCTCAATTTTAAGCCGAGTTATGACGATTTCAAGTTTGGCGGCGAAATAGTGTGCGCCGGCGAGAGACGCCGACGACGAGAGTACTCTCACTGTCGGCGTCTCTCACCTTGACACAGTCTCTTGCCGTGGAACTTCGAAAGGCTGTAACTCGGCTCAAAATTGCGCTATGAATATGGTTTCTTGACCAGCAAATGCAGAATTTTTTGCATTTTCAGAATTCGTTATTTTCTTTCAAAAATTTCATTAAAAACATTTTCTATAGAGTATTTTTAGAAAAATTACAACCTTTTTTTCTGTCTGCGCCTCTTGGCTCTCACATAAGCAATATCATTGATTCTTGCACAGATTTTTTCCATTTTCACCCTAAAAAACCCACCCTAATCGCCTGTTTCCCGCGTCTTGAATTACAGCAGCAGAACATAATTTTTCTTTTTTCTTTCTTCAAGAAACAAAAAATCAGTCAAAAAATTTTCGGGCGCTGTTCACCACACCGTCAAAATAAAAGGGGAAACAACAATAGAACGAAAACTGAATCATTTGAAGAGGGGAAAAAAAGAGAAAAAGAGATGCCTTGTTGACAACAAGAGAGGGGGGCAAAAACAGGTAATGAAAGGAATCGAGAAAAAAAAGAGGAAGGGATTTTGTTGTTTTTGGCCCCAGGCTAAAGATGAGTTTGTTTCTGAAAACAAACTGTAGTATTTTTTATTGTTGGGTAGACTAAAGATGACTGAAATTGTACAAAAATGTTTCCCAAAACAGATAATAAGGTAAAAAATGGCCTTCGTTTTCCGTATTATAGGTTTGTTTACAGCTGTGGGGGTACAAAAAGTAGACTATTCAAATCTACAGTGACCATGATCATTGATTCTTCACTCGGAGGGAAATTGAAATTGGTTTGGAAGAAAAAAAAGAAGAAGACGTCACTTTTTTTGGGAAACTTTTGGAACATGTGATAGAATTTTTTTATTTGGAAGTGAAATTCCTTCTTGTTGTTATTTGGATTTGTTGTGTCCTTTTGGTCCCATTTAAAAGATGACAAGTTTGTTTTTTTAATGTTTTTCGAATCATGTTTTGTATGATTTTCTGATTTTTTTGTTAAGTAAGCGTAGTCACGGGGTTCTACGGTGTCCGGTTTTGCGAAGTCGCGCCCCACTGCACTTTGGCGGTAATTCAAATTATTTCGCTGCGTAGCGACTCGATTGCAATGCTAAAAGCAAAAAAGTGGGTACGTAGTTTTGGCAAAGCTCAAAACCCGAATTTTCGGATTTTTCAGCGATTTTTTTGGAGTTTTCCGGTTGTTTTAAAGCGACTGCAATCGAAAAAACTGTTTTTCATTTAAAAATATCATTGAAAAATATGAATCACCGTTTATCAACTTTATGGAGTTTTTCGATCTGTATGAATGTATTTTGTGATTATAAGTGGTTTTTTAGTTGCGCAGATATGTAAAATCAGCATTTTTTCGACTTTTTTTTGAATTCCCGCGCAGAAATCAGCAGAGTGCGTTCGCTCGCGTTTCGACAAAACCGCACACCGTAGAACCCCGTGCGTAGTCACTTGATTTTTAGGATTTTTCATAGGGACATGTTCTTGGTAACGTTTTTACTGAAAACACAGCCTTTTTGGATTACAAATCAAAATCAGGTCGGATAATCCATTTAATACTAAAAATCTAGTTGTTTTTGTCTAGAATACTGAAACATTGTGACAAGGAAATTGGAAATGAATTATAATACCGGGAATCGTGGTCAACACCAAACATTTGTTGTTAAATTGAATTTTAGCGTTTTTGGAAACCAAAATCGAATTTTAGCACGTTTTCCAACTTTTGATGTACTGATTAAGCTCTAAAAATTTCAACTCTTTTTACCGGATACCGAAGCTTTTTCTGATCTAATTTTTCGTTTTCAACCAATTTTTGTTAGGTAAAACACTTGAGTTTTAAATTAATTTATTTTAAATACAAGAAATTTCAAACCGCAGTTCTGTCAATTTCTTCCCTAAAAACTTTAAATGAATTTACCTAGGCTCTTAGAAAAACTAGCAAATTGATAAATACCAAAATTTGAAACCCCAAAAATTCTACATCTTTTGGTGGAAAAACCAAGTTTCTGTCGCCTCTTTGAGCCAAGTTATGCTCATTTGAAGTTCCATGGCTTGAGAGCGAGAGACGCAGACGACGAGAGTACTCTCGGTGTCTGCGTCTCTCACTCTCTTATCACTGATGTTCAAGAGATCATATCTCGGCTCAAACTGCACCTAGAGAATTGGTTTTTTCTCCAAAATTTTTTATTTTTTTGAATTTCAAAAACTCACGCTATATCCAGCATTGTGCGACTTCATAACTTTTCTGTCCAAGATTTCAAATTAGTTGGCCGAGAAAAAGAAGTGAAATAGTATCACCTCTATCTCTGACCACCCAAACATCTTTCAACTTCTTCTTTCTTTCTCTAACTTTGCAGTATCCCTTTCCTTCTTACACAGCCCCCAAAAAACAGGTTTAAAAATTCAAAAAAAACGCTTTATAAAATTGTGTTGATGAGAAGAAGGTGGGGTGAAGAAAAAACGGTTTGTGTGTTTGTGAAAAAAAGGGGGCGGAGCCGATGAAAAAAAATTGTGAAAGTTTTGGGACAAAAATAAGAAAATGAAGGAAAACGACGAAAAAAAATGTGGGTAGAAAAGATAGAGAAAAAAGTTGTATAGTTTACACGTTGCAGGGGACAAAACATTCGGAGAGAGAGTGGGATGATTGCGGGTGCCTACGGATAATTTTTGAGGAAGAAGAAGACTGAAAAATATTTTCAATTTTTTCAGCAAGAAATTTCAAGTAAAATGGTGAAAGAATCAAGTTTCTAGGCCCATTTTAAGCCTAGTTATGAGCGTTCGAAGTTTCGCGCGGAAAATAGTGTGCGCCGGCGAGAGACGCAGACAACGAGGGTAGTCGGCGTCTCTCACATTTACACACTCTCTCGCCGCAAAACTTCAAATGCTCATAACTTGGCCAAAAATGGGTCTAGAAATTCGATTTTTTCACCAAAAAATACAGAAAAAATCCAAAAATTTTTCTTCAGTCTATCTTCTATTGGAGAATCGATGGACAGCTGCAAGACGGGGGGGATTCAAAGGGGTTTGGAAATTCAGCACAAAACAAAGAAAGGCAGATAGGGGAACGGATACAACAAATTTAAAGTTTTCATTAGGGTGGTTTGACTAGGCTCAAAAATTATAGGAAAGCTTTTTCTTTTGTGTTTGGGGGGTTTTGCAATAAATATTCTTGGAAAATATGATTCTTGGGGAGAAAGAGACAAGGAAAACAAGAATAAAGCATGTGTGGAGAGAGAGAGAGAAATTAGAGGTTGAGAATTTTGAATGCAAAATTTTTGTGGCGAAAGTTTAAGGATCGGAAAGAGCGAAAAATTCTGGAAAACTTGGTGAAAAAAACAAGTTTCTAGCTTAATCCCATGTCGAGTTATGAGCGTTCAAAGTTTTGTGGCGAAATAGTGTGCGCCGGCGAGAGAGTACTCTCGCTGTCGGCGTCTCTCGCCTACACACACTATTTTTGCCGCGATACTTCAAATTGCCATAACTCGGCTCAAAATTGAGCTAGAACGTTGGTTCTTTTTTTGAAATATTCAGAATTTCTCCTATTTTCAAATCCAAAAATTTTCGAAAAAGAGGCAAGCTTGCTTAGTTTGGATATTTCAGGCTTTTCTGTGGAAAATGGGGGAGGATAAGAGGTGTCGTTGTGCGGGGGGCTAGAAAAATGTAGTATCACAAAACGCTTGAGCTTCGTGGCCGATGAGTCGATTCCAGTTTGGGGGCGGAGCTTATAGGGGAAAAAACAAAATTTGGCATCTGGGGTAGGGACCGACATCGGCCAGTCGGACTGAAAGGGTGGGGAGAAACATAGAGAAGAAAGAAAGAAAACGCACATAAACGGCAAGAAAAAGCGATGGGTGTTGGGATTCTGGTGGGATTACGGTAGATTTTTTGGGATACAAAAAATTCTGCGGAGAGGATCAGAGAAATAGAGAGAGAGACACGGTGCATACAAATAGATATATTGAGATGTTACACACTCTCCCAGTTCAAAAAATAGTAAGAATTCAAAATACTTGAAAAAAAGAGGAAGAGAGAGAGAAAGAGAACAACCGGCTTGATTCACATTCGGATCACACGCGGAGAAAAAAAATCAAAATTTTTGTTGGGGACTTCAAAGAAGTTCGTACTGTCGCAGATGAATGCGTTGAATAATGTCGCGACAATCGTTGAACACTCGACGAATGTTTTCCGTGTCGACGGCGCACGTAAAGTGCGGATAGCAGTGGTGTCGACCGTCGCTGTTCGCCGTTGATATTCTCTGAAAAAATTCACATTTTTCGGTAAAAAAATGAAGTTTTTAGGCCTACTTTGAGCCGAGTTATGAGCATTTGAAGTCTGACGGCGAGATAGTGTAGGTCGGCGAGAGACGCAGACGACGAGGGTAGTCGGCGTCTCTCACCTTTACATGCTCTCTCGCCGTTAAACTTCAAATCGTCGTAACTCGGCTTGAAATAGGTCTAGGAACTTGATTTTTTAACCAAAAGATTTGGAACAAATCCGGAATTTGAAAAATTGATGTTTGATAAAGGATAAACAAAGAATCAATCAAAAAATGTAAATCTTTATGAAACGATTTGCTACAAAATAAAAATTTCGTTATCAACAAAAATTTTTCCAAAATTTACCAAGCATTTCTGTCCAAAAACCACTCTTCTACCACAATTTTGAGCCAAGTTATAGCTATTTAAAGTTTCAAGGTGAAATAGTGTGTGTCTACGAGAGACGCAGACACCGAGGACACTCTCGTCGTCTGCATCTTGTGCCAACCCACACTATTTCGCCGCAAACTTCAAACGCTCATAACTCGGCGATAAATGAGTCTATTAACTTGATTTTTTAAACTTTTTTCTTGGTTTTTGCCCAAAAGTAACCATAGTTACTAATCCCTACATACTGAGATTAGCAGTATGTGGATCAATTTTTTTTTGTTTGAAAAAATGTATAATCCTCTAATCCATCTAACTTTAGGCTGTCTGGTTCTATTTTTAGAATTTTTCCCAAAAAAAAAGAAAACACTCACCAAAAATTCTCCTCTTATAAAATATTTGGCTCTCACTACATCTCGATCCTCTTGATTATCGTAAACCGCGTCGTTTGGCAAATTGTATCCCTCGAATTCGGGGAAGAACGACTCCAGCAGATATCGTTTCGCCTTGATTTTCTCGGATAACAAGTCTTGTTTATTCAGAAACAGAATCACTGAAATCGTCTTCAACCATCGATTGTTCCAAATGTTTTTGAATAGGGCCAGCGATTCGCGTAGTCTGGAAATTAGGAACTGTTTGAAAGCCCTTGAAATTTTACGCATTTTAAGATAAAAATCAGGATTTTTGAAGCGCTATAAACCAAAATACAGTAATCCTTATTTTCGAGCAAAATGGGGTGTTGATCCAAAAATTCAATTGATCCTATCTTGGCTCACAATTGAGCTAGAAAGACGATTTTGGTGTCAAAAGATGTGAAATTTTGTGGTCTACAAATTTATCTGAGCATGAGATTTTTAGGATGTCTAAAACTGAAGTTATACGCTCTTTAAATTCGTCGATAATGTTAAAGGCGTTCGAAGTTTGTGCTTTTATTTCTACCAAAAATTCGATCTTCCAAATTTATCTTGTTACATAATTGTAGCCCAAAAAATTCGACATTTACTTGTCAAAAAACAAGCTTTCTAGCTCAATTTCAAGCCAAGTTACAACGCTTCAAAATTACGCGGCGAGATAGTGAGAGACGCAGAGCGTCTCGTCGTCGGCGTCTCTCCCCCTCCCACACTATCTCGTCTCAAAACTTCAAACCACCATAACTTGGCTCAAATTAGGCCTAGAAACTTGGTTTTTGTGTTAAAAATTACAAAATTTTCTAGACTATACTTTCCGCCAAAAATGTTTTCAAGGAAACTCACCGATTCTGCGTATTATCCTCCCAAAGCACCAGGTTATACGACGACGAGGCGCACACAAAAATGATGGCCGTCACATCGTTGAAACACTGAATCCATTTTCGTCTCTCGTCTCGCTGGCCTCCCACATCGAACATGCTGCAAATGTGCTCCATTGAGAATCTGTACTTTGAGCAGAAAAAGACTCACTGGAATCTGACTTTGTCCACTTCAAACTTTGTCTCGAAAATTCCCGTCGTCATCACACGACATCTGAGAATGTCCTGTTCCGTCGGATCGTAGTTGTTCTGACGTACGGTGTCCACTTTGTCGAGAAAGCTGGAACAATTTTTTTGTGAAAAATTCTATAAATTTTGACACAAAAACCAAGTTTCTGGGCCTATTTTAAGCCGAGTTATAGTGGTTTGAAGTTTGGCGGCGAGAGAGAGTGTGTGGGAGGGGGAGAGACGCCGACGACGAGGTGGTCTGCGGTCTTCGTCTCTCACTCTCTCGCCGCGTAACTTTGAAGCGCCATGACTCGGCTTGAAATCGAGCTAGAAAGTTGATTTTTAAATTATTCGATGTAGAATTTTCTGGGATTTCAAATGTAATGAAAATCGAAATGAAAACAATATTTTTAGCCAAGATACAATGCTTCAAATATTGAAGGCAAATCTTCAAAGTCCCATAACTCTGCTCAAAATTGAGCTAGAAAATTGATTTTTGTACCAAATTTTGTGGTTTTTTCTATTTTCAATTGTTTGCTTTTTGAAATTCAAAAACTCACTATTGTGCACAATCGATGAGCTGATATTCGCTGCTCCTCTCGTAGCACTGAATCACTCCCTTGTCCTTCCAACACTTCTCGATGTGATCGTAGAATTCCTGGAAAGTAAAAATTCATAATTTTGGGTTTCAGACGAAAAATGGGTCGAATTTTAATTATTTTCGAGATTGTGACATTTCGCTGCCAGTCATTTTTCAACTACGACGTTTCGCAGGTATGATATTTTGCAACTATGACTCTTGACAACTAGTGCAGCCTAGTGCGGTTGCGAAATTGTTTCGAAGCATCGCGAAGCAAAAATTGTTGATTTTGAAGGCTACAGTAATATTTTTTTCAAAAAAAGACTCACCGCTGGATAATTATCCTCCGCATCATAGTTCACACTCATCACATAATCCCGACTCGCAGCCGTGCTTGGATCGTCAAGGGTGAGTGGAGGATCGATTTCTTCCATTGCTTTTAGCATTACCTGAAAATTGGGGAAAATTATTTTTCAGAATTCCAGAATCTCAAGATCCATCGAAAACTCGAAATTTCAAAACGTAGAAAAGTTGAGTTTCTATTCAAACTTTTGGAAGTTTTCACGATTTTCAGATTTTCGGAGATTTTCAAACTTTGTTTTTTTTTTCAGAACTCCAAACTCTTCCAAATTTCGAATCCAAAAAAATTTTGGATTTTCTCTGAAAGTTTTCCTGTAAAAATCAAGTTTCTAGGCCAATTTTAGACCGAGTTATGAGCATTTGAAGTTTCGCGGCAAAATAGTGTGTGGAGGTAGGAGACGCCGACAGTCAGAGTACTCTCGTCGTCTGTGTCTCTTGCCGACGCACACTATTTTGCCGCGAAACTTCAAATTCTCATAACTCAGCTTACAATGGGTCTATAAACTTGATTCTTTTTCCATTTTCCTTGAAATTTTTTGCTGAAAAATTTTATAGTGTTTCTGCAATTTCATTTTCATTAAAAATTTATCTCCAATCTGAAATCATCTTCCTCTCTTTGCCATATTTTCTTCTCTGTTATTCAACACCCCCATCTTTTTCATCTTTTCCTTCCCCTCTCTCTCCTATGGGTCCTTCAAGGAGTCCCCTCTCCAAAAAAAAAGAGCCCCAGAGCACATGCACACACACATTTGTATGCATTATATGCCTTAAAATCGATAAGCTGTGGTCGTGGAGAGAGAGAAAAAGAAAAAGAGAAAAAGAAGAAGGAAGCGGGGGGAGGTTCTAAAAATAGCTCTTTTTCTCTCCAGAGAGACGCAGAGAAAAATGCTCTCTGTGGCTTAATTTGTTTATCAACTCTCACTCCTTTCCTTCGCCTGCCAATAACTAAAAAATCGAGAAAACGAGACAATTTTTTTTTATCAGAAAGAGAGAGAGCTGAAAATGGGCATATGCATATTAGTATAGAAGGTTGTTGATGTGCTAAAAATAACTTCGAAGAGGGGAGAAATTTGGATATTTAAAATAAAACAATGGGTACTGTACACTTGGAGCAAAAAAGTATGCAAAAATATCTGGAAATTTCAGACTCCGCCGCTTTTATAGTGTCTCTGGGAACAAATGAAAGCGTAATTTTGGAAGTTTGTAATTTCAAATTGAAATAATTTGATCAAGCGAATTGAAGTGGAAACTTTTTGGATTCTTGGAAATTTCAGATGAAACAGAGAAACTTGAACTATGAATTCTGGAATTTTGAGATTTTGCAGTTCAAGGAACATAAAAATTTCAATTTCATATTTTTTGAAAAAAAAAACTTCTTTACGTTTTCAGCCATAACTTTACTGTAAATAATCCTTATAAAATGAAAAATATACCATTTTAAAGATTTTTTAAAGCTCTACAAATTGGTATATAACCCAAAAATATTTTAAATGTCAATTGCCATTTAGAAACCGTCAAAAGATCAAGGCCCAAAAGACATCGTCTAGTAGATCCGACGTCGATCTTTGACGGTTTTTTTAATTTAAAAAACTCAATTTTAACTATTTTACTACCATTTTGTTGTTCTTTTTAAGATCTATATTTTAGTATAATTATTGTCTATAATATCTTAATTTTAAAGAACGATTTTTTGCATAACAGCGACTGCAATTTCAACATTTTCAACGGATCCGAACCCGATCTTTGACGGCTTCTAACAAAAAATAGAAAATTCCAATGTATATGATTTTACCACCATTTTGTAGATCTTATAAAGATCTACATTTTGGTATAATCTTTGTCTATGAAATGTATTTTTTCACTACAACTTGAAGCTCAAAAGATTCTAAATTAAAATTCTGTTACTTACAAAATAATTTCCAAAATTCACCAAGCAGTTCTGTCCAAAAACCATTTTTCTAGCACAATTTCTAGCCACGTTATTGCTGTTCGAAGTTGCAAGATAAAACAGAGTGTGCGATGAAGAGACGCAGACAACGAGAGCACTCTAACTGTCTGCGTCTCTCGCCAACCAACACTATTTTGCCGCAAAGCTTTGAACGCTTATAACTCGGCTTAAAGTATGCCTATCAACTTGATTTTTTACATGTTGACGACAAGGAGACGTAGACAACGAGAGCAATCTAACTGTCTGCGTCTCTCGTTGACCATGTGTTCGATTTTTAGAATTCTTTTTCAGTTTTTAACGGCTTTTAGCGGGAATTCAAAAAAATTAATATTGACAATTGTTGCTCCATTTTGTAGCTTTTTTCAAGGCCTACATTTTGGTATCATTTTTGTCTTAAAAATTCTAATTTTCAAGGATGATATTTGCATAACAGTAACTGACATTTCAACATTATCAATCGATCCGGCACCCTATCTTTAACGGCTTCTGTCAGGAATTCGAATATTCTAATAAAAATGATTTTACCATCATTTTGTAGATCTTCTAAAGCTCTACAAGATGACATACAAAACTATGAAATTTAAAATTTAATTGGCACACAAAAGCCGTCAAAGGATCAAGGTCCCACTGATATTAGAAATTTTCAAATACCGTACATCCGACCCCGATATTTGACGGCATCTAGCGAAAAACCAAATTTTCCAATTTTAATGATTTTACCACCATTTTGTAGCTCTTTTCAAGATCTACATTTTGATATGATTTTTGTCTAGAAATTTTCAATTCCGACGGTAGTTATTTCCCATTCCGTATCGTCAACCATATCCAGTACCTGCATGGCGTCTCTCACATTCCTTCGAATATCCTTGATCTTCTCACGCTTCTCATCGGCATTGAATCCGTTGATGTGCAAGATGCGCATCTGCTTCACAATCGTGCTCTTGCCACTCTCTCCAGCGCCGAGCAGAAGCAGCCGATGAGTTGCTCGCATCACCTAAAAAAAATCGGTTCGAAAATTTTCGGTGTTGTATCATCTCTCACTGAGAGAGATCTGTTACACCCTAGCTCAACGGACCCTTCTCTTTCTCTCTTTTGGAGGGCATTGGAAGGGCCCCCGGGGCAGGCAGAGCAGGCACACACACACACACAGCCTTCATGTCCCCGTCTTCTTCTTCTTCCCAAAACTACCGCCTGGCCTCCGAAATTTTGCCCCTCGTCTCGCCCCCCTTCTTCTTCTTCCATCGATCAATATTTCAACGATGTGTTGCCTAGAGGGGTGTCTTCTTCTTCTTCTTTTTCTTCTAGTTGGAAGAGGGCTTCCGAAGAAAAACGAAGAAGAAGAAGGGGGACGTCGGAGGCTTACCGGTTTAAATGGCAAAGTCTTATTCTTCGCCTTGAAAATTGACGGGAAGAATACAGACACACCAATTATCTCGAAGAACGTTTTTCTTTGATGACCAACGTTCCTTTGTGGAAAACTAGTGTTGTATCGAGTCTACATGGCTACGCAGCGAATTTCAGGTTTTGGAGCTTGCGGTATCAATTCGACGTGGCTACGCAGTGAATATCAAAATTTCAATTTGCGGTATCAACATTGCATGGCTACGCAGCGAATTTCAGATTTGCAGTATCAACTCTACACGGCTACGCAGTGAAATTTCAGTTTTTTCAGAAAAATGATACCACGATTTTTCCAGATTCGAAGTTTTGCAGTATCACATTCCCATGGCTACTCAGCGAATCAAATTTTTAGTATTGGCTGAGTAGCCACATTCAAATTGATACCGCAAATGCAAAAATCTCTTGAATTCGCTGCGTAGCCACACTAAATTGATACAACAAACTTATAACTGATAAAATATCTAAAAATAGGCGAGTCTCCTGCTATAAATAAACATGAGTAGTAGTAGTAATACTAAAAATAACAGCATGGGAGAAAAAACAGCGCTAAAAATAGAAATGTACACATACACTACCATGGGAACCGAGAAAAATTGAAATTTGCAGGATCAATTTCAACATGGAGAAAATGATCAGACTACAACTACTTTCATTAAAATTGACATTTTTTTGATCGACACAAAATGAGAATTTAAAAATCTAGAAAACTGACATTTTGCTCTTGAGAAGAGCACCAGGAATCTATTTTTAGAAATAGAGGAAAATTGCGGTATCAACTCAACATAGCTACGCAGCGAATTACAGAAACTTGAATTTGCGGCATCAATTTTAACGTGGCTACGCAGCAAATTAGGTCAAAATAGCAAGAAAATATCAAAAATCACAAAATTTGGAAATCCTGCTTCAAAATTTGTTAATTTTGTGGGCTCCTCGTGGAAAATTGGGTAAGAAATTCAATATTAAAAAACTTTGCCGCCAAAAAATATATACTAAATTGCGTTGTATCACAAAAAGCGCTAGAGAACGGTCAAAAAAATCTACAGTATCACACGAACCTGCTTATCCTTCGCCAACTGCTCCTCAATTTGTTTGTTGACCTTTCGGGCCTCTCGGCCCTCCTGATCAGAACCGCCACCGCCGATGCAGCCCATAAGGCGCATGCCTTGGCGTCGTCGAAGCGGCGCTGATGGCGAGTGACTGTTGTACCCAATGACCGGGGGTGGTGGGGGCGGTGGCTGATGGTGTATCAGCCAACGAGCAGCCGCTGCTCACTTCTTCTTCTTCGAGATGCTCCTCCGACGGCGAAGAATCGGGGTGGTGATGGTGACGGTGATCGTGGTTGCTGCGCGGCGCTGACGGCTGACTGGCCGACGAGGTCGCGAGAGATCAGCTTGGCCCCCCTGGAGAATTATTATATTATTGAGACGGTCGAGAGGTAAAAATGAGTATAAACGAGTTGAAGGTAGTTTTTTAGTACAGTAAGGATTTTTGAACGGAACAATGGTTAGCACTTTCAAGATTCGATTCTAGACTCTAAATTCTAGATTCCAGCAAATTCTAGTACAGTAATAACAAAAATTGTAAGTAAAAACCATTTTAACAGTTTTAACAGTTCTAACGCCAGGCTTGTAGAACTGGAAGATTGCGGAATCACTAATAGGGGATCGAACTGTCAAGCAATAAACTTTAAAGCTAGCTACGATTCTAGCACAAATAATAACAACTGTAATATAAGTAAAGAACGTTAATCTGAGCTACCGTCGCTTTTTTCTAGCGGGGAAAGATAAGACTTCTGATCTGCCAGCATTGGACTGCTCATGAGAGACCGAGCTATGAACGGACCGTTTCTAACACGAAAATAGCAACAATTGTAAGCGAAGAAAGTTTTATTGAGCTATACGTTAAGGACTTATGTTTGAGCTACAGTTATTTCTAACGCTAGAATTTGGGATTCTCGATCTACCACTGTTGAAAAGCTAAACCTTCACGGAACGTTCACAGCACTGCAAGATCGAAGCACCGACCTTTTCAGACCGGTTTTCCAATTTTCTAGTCCTAGCGAAGCGGTCAACAAAACAATGGAACACCTAGCAACAGAAAAGAGAAAAATTCTGCCATTGGATTGAAAAAGTCATCGTTCAACCTTCCAGTGCTAAAAAAGAACACATGGCAACACAATTTCAATGTTGAAGTATCGAGAACATTTTCAAAACAAACAATTTCACACCCAAATTTCGAAGTTTCGAGACTTTTCTGGCCCCGGAACGCTTTCAACGTAGAAATTTCAAAACAAACAAAAATGACTGTAAACGAACACCAATCAACAAGCAACACTCTAATTGCCAATTACAAAAAAAGTTGCGAAACGTCCCCTGGGCAAAAAATTCAAAGGAAATCCCAACCACGCTCCGTTTTCCCCGATACTCATTATCAAAATCAGCGCAGCGTTGCAGTATCAACTCAAGCATGGCGGCGCTGGCCGGCGAACCATGACAATCAGTAAGGAGAGCAATTAGATGAAGAGAGATGGGGCGACGATAAAATTATATCAAAAAACTGAGTAGAGAGAGAGAGAGAGAGAGGGAGAGGGAGAGAGAGAGAGAAAGAAAGCGCTTCTTCTTCTTCTTCTTCTTTTCCATCGTTGTCTTCTGAAGAAGCCTCGGCCCGACGTCTTCGTCGTTGGGGCGAGGAGAAGAGGGGCGCACAGGCCATAGAGGCACACACGCTCACACACTCACTCACACTCTCCCGTTTCGATGCCCCAGACATGTATGCAAACCAGGCATATAGTATGTGAAGAGCTGGAGGGAGGAAGAGAAAAAGTGTGAGTGAGTGTTTGTGTGTGTGTGAGGGGCGGGGGCCTCTCCCGGGTGGAGAAGAAAGCTCCGAGAGAGCTCTCTGGGTCTTGCATACTATTTCGAGACACAGAGAGAGGCAGCAGCAGCAGCGGCAGGCAGCCGGACCAACCAACCGCCATCTTCTTCTTCTTCTTCTTCAGTTTTCCCCCCGTCTTCTTCTTCTTCTTCGTGTCGCGCGTCGCCGTCGCCACCAGGGGGCCGCTCTGTGTTGTCGCCACTGCCTGCATATCGGGTCGAAATGCTCCCCCCAACACACATACACACACTCTTCCGAAAACCCTTCCAATGTCTGCTCCTCCGATTCCGAGACGCTTGTCGCGCTGGTGTTTCGCTTGTATGCACGTCTGCGGCAAATGTATTGGGAGGGAGAGAGAGAGAGAGAGAGAGAGAGGCGATTTTCAGTAGTGTGGTTGTGTTGTTCCGCTTCGCCGCCTCCCTGCGTCGCGGTTTTTGTCCAGGCGCGAAGTTTGAAAAGCAGAGGGGGTTCGTTTGGATGTGTGGGAAATGTTTGGTGGAATTTGACCGTACTCCTGACATTCTTTAGATTTTTTGTGATTTTTCTATGCGTGGAATACTGTTGCCTTCAGAAAAGAAGTGAAAGTTTGTTATTAAAAGTTTGTCTGCCCGTCCGATTCAAAAGCGCATATACAACCTGTAACATTAAGAAGGAACTCCAGTGTTTTATCCTTGAGCAGTCCATACTATTACTTGATTCAGTTTTCACTACTTTTTTGGTTGAAGGATGGTGTTGACATCGACAGTATCCTAACGTGCTGTTTTTCTGTACAATTGGAAAACTTCGAAATTATTCGCTGCGAGATATCATTCGAAACAGTTCCATGAGCTTTCGAACCACACGAACCACATACGATCGTCTGAAATAAGACTTTTCAAGTTCCCTACCGTATGCTCTGGAAAATTTCATTACTTTTGTATTCGGGAAGTTGAGCAAGAAGAATTTCCCCAAAAAATGGGCGAATACCGGTACCGCACCACTACCGAACAGACAATTTCAGATAACTAAATTCATTTGGGCAAAATGTAAAACAAAAATAAGATTGAAATTCTTCACAAACCGAACCCTTAGCGCAATAACAGCACGCACAAATAGTTAGATTTCAATGGTCTTTCTCCAATATTATGCTGTAAAATGTATGATATTCCCTACTGAGTCCCAAGTAGTCATCATCTTCTTCCCAGTAATTCTTTTGTATTTTCTTATTGTACTTCATTCATATTGATTCTTCTTTTTTTATACTACAACACCTAAACTTGATTGTAAATCATTATAATTTATCAATACTCATCTTTTCCCAAATAACCTCATCCCAATTATACCCCGATGTATGCAGATTTTTCTTTACATGTAACATTTCTCACGATTTTTATCGTACATAAAATAAATAAATAAATAAATAAATAACTCTGTAATTTTAGATACAGCATTCCTTGTACTCCCATTATAAAGGGCACATGATTTGGAACCGTTTTTCAGGCGAATTTCAGACAGGCGTTCTTCATCAAACAACCTATCAGTAATGCAGAAACTAATGCTGGAAAGATTTACCAAACACATTATCTGTAATGAACAAATTACTTTATAAGTAAATATTCTGAATGAAACTGTCTTTGATCACAAAACAAAAATTTTTGAAAATAGGAAATTCAGGTCCCATTTTTTTGGACGATGTATCTATATCTAGGAAGATTGAAAACTTATTCAATAACTTCAGAATACATTACGATTGAAATTTAAAAACTGAACTATGACCCACAAAAAAATTACTTCCGATCTATATGAAAGTCGTTGAATTTCGAAATTTGAAATCTTATTTTTAAGAATTAAATTTTCTCTGTATCCAATTATGGCCCTTTTTTATTATATGGAGAATAGCTGGCCTCGATTTAAAATACGCGCTCTTCTTGTGGCCTAGAATACGCAGGACAACAAAGGCCCTCGGCCACCCCGATATTTGTTGTTTTTATCGAAAAACTGACTATTCTTTTTGGTTTTTTTTCCTCAGCGTTTTTTGACTAGTGGTATACTGTCAAAATTACAGTAAATTATTTTTTACATTCAAATTTTTATAAACTTTTTCAAAATCCAAAGTATTAGTCAGATTTTCAAGTGTTTTGGTAATATTATTTGAAGTTGTTCAACTTTTTCGATGTTATTGTTTTCGCCTTTTGTAGGTCTTGTCAAGATCTACATTTTTGTATAATTTTTGTTTAATAAATCTCAATTTTAAAAGAAGTTTTTCCCTTTAGCAAATAGTATTGTTTTTTCAGCACAAATGTCCGACGACTCCCCGGAAAACAGTGTGGACGATATGCTCGTTGGACCTCCAATAAAAGAGTTCACCCTAACCCATGTGGTCGAAAATCTATCCGCATTAACGACACAGCGACAGTATGCTCCAACTGTGGAGCATTTCAATGTACCCTGGTCCTTATCTTATGAAAGAAATGATACAACATTTTATTTTCATTTGTATTGTCACAAGATGCGAAATATCGGAAATTGGTCAGTGGATACTCATTTCGATATGAAGATAACGTCTCCAAATGGAAAACACGTCATCAGGGACTACAATTTTACATTCGGTTCGAATGCCGAATTCGTTGGTTATGGATTCCGGCAGGGAATTCCGTGGACCCAATTGTTGAGTGATTATGCAGTTCATGATCGGATTATTTTGGATGCAAATGTTACGATTAATGAGATGGTTGGGGTGGAGAGGAAGGCGAATTTGATGGATTTCAGTGAGAGGAGACGGGCCGATGTGGTGTTGATGATTGGGGAGGAGAGGTTTCATGTGTCGAGGATTGTGAGTTTTTGAAATTTCTGCTAATAATTTCAAAAATCTGTTCTAACCATTAAAAAAAATTTGTTTTGAACTTTCTATTGCAATTTAAATCGTCAAAATTCTCAAAGTTTGAAAAAAGTTATTTGACCTTGAAATTTCCTTAAAATTAAAAAAAATCAGGTTTTAAAAAAATGTTTTGTGTCAAAATATGTAAAAACTACCGTAGATTTGAAAAATCATAATTAAAACGCTGAATAATTTCTTGAAAACCTCGAAAACCCACTCGAAATAGGCCCAAACGGTCGAAAATTGCCTTGGGTGGCCGTGGCCCAGTTTTTTTAATGGGCAGTCACATCCGAGAAATAAAGCGAAATTTCAAAAATCTGGTCTGAACATTTTTTTCTAAATTTTATGAACTTTCTGTTGTAATTTGAATCGTTAAGATTCTCAAATTTTGAAAAAAGTTATTAAACCTAGAAATTTGCTTAAATTTTTAAAAAATTAGATTTTTAAGAAAATTTCAAATTTCAAGGATTCTAGGATTGTTTGGTTTTCAGATACGTAAAAAAAATACTGTAGATTTCGAAAATCATAATTTAAACGTTACTTAAAAGCCTCCAAAACCCACTTCAAATATAATAGGACCAAACGGTCGAAAATTGCCTTGGGTGGCCGTGGCCGAGTTTCCTCCCAAAGTGTGCGGTTTTTCGAACTTCAGAGCGATTTTCAGGAGTTTTCTTTATGATTTTTGGAATCAGCGTTAATGTTTACATATTTTAAAGTAAAAATCTCATCTGAACCTGGAAATTGTACAATTTCAAAAAATTTTAAATTAAAAAAATTTCGAAAAAAAAATGTTTTTAGTCAAATAACTTTTTTCGAAACTTGAGAATTAGAACGGTTCAAATTTCAATAGAAAATCTATAAAATTTGGAAACCAAGTTTTTAGAACAGATTTCTCAATTTTCGCTAACAATCCCAAAAAAAATTTCAGCACCTCTCCCGAATCTCTCCCTATTTTGACTCTCTCCTCTACGGTGCCTTCAAAGAGCACAAAAAACAAAGAGTCGTACTGAAAGAAGTCGATCCGGAGATGTTTCAGTACTTTTTGGAGCTCATTCATTTGGAGCCAACACTTACAGGTACAGTAATCTTCTACAGTAATCCGATTACAGTAATCTTTTCCTTTTTCAGATTCAAATGTTGAGGGAGTCCTTGTGATAGCGGATATGTACAACACGAAAAATGCGGTTCGAATGTGTGAAGAATTTTTGATTTACAAGTCGAAAAATTCGTGGAGAAATAAGATTCGAATTGCGCAGACTTTTGAGTTGACAAATTTGGAGGTAAAAAATGTGTAGTTTAAATTTTACTTTACTTTGAACAGTTATATCTCAAGAACTAGTAAAGTTACCGAAAAAGTGCCAACTGCAAAAATATTTGCCTTGAATTTTTACATATTTTTGTAGTTGACAACATTTTGATAAAATTTACGGTTCTCGAGATATAGCTCTTCAAAGATTGCTGTTGGTGATCCCCCGTGCGACAAGGAGAGGGACGCAGACCCTCTCGTTTTTCTGTGTCTTTTATCTTGAGAACCAATAAATTTTACAAAATGCTATTAACTACAAAAATGTGTAAAATTCTAAGACAAATATTTTTGCAGTTAAAGCTTTTTTGATAACACTTACCGTTCTTGAGATATAAGCGATCAAAGTTAGAGAAGTCATTATCTCAGCGTTTTCAATCTTTAAAGAGCTATATCTTGAGAACCAATGAATATAAAAAAATGTTGTCAACCACAAAAATGTGTGAAATTTCAAGACAAACATTTTTGCAGTTGACACTTTTTAAATAGCTATTACTGTTCTTGAGATATAACCAAAATTTTCAGCGCCACTGTTTGCACAACATGCGAAACACTGCCGACATTCGCTCAGTGATGGGACCCGACTTGAATGGACACATTCGTGGCGCCCTATTGGAAAAGGCTCTGACATTTTGATTAGAGCGCATTTGCTCTATTTTTGGATCTCGTTTTTTGCTCAATTTGTAATGCTTTTCTTGTTTTTTTTTAATAAAAAATTTTCTCCGTGAACTTTTCGAATTTTGAGCTATAAAAACTAAGTCAACGTGGCAAAACTTGGACTCTAGAATTCAAAATTTTTGAAGCCAGAATCTCAATTTTAAAAATACTTGGCGAAAATGGAGGCATTTAGAAATTCGGTATTTTTTTTTCTATTTTTTTTCAAGTCTTAAAATTTTAAAAATTCATAACTTGACTAATTCTCTACCAATTTTTATGATTTTTACATCAAAAGACTTCAAATCTACTCTATTTTTAAACCTATTCAATTAATTTTTCAAACGCTCAAACGTTTCCCCAATTATAACACAAAATTTTCGAACCCCTACCTTGAAAACTCGAACAGAAAATTATAAGCCTTATAACTTCCTTCATTCTCCACAAAAACTTCCAATTTTTACCTTAAAAAAGAGCTAATCTTCTCTATGATTTTAATTTTTATTTACATTTTCAAAAATCACAACGCTTTTCTTGTTTTATCTCTTTTTTTCATGCTTCCCCTCACACCTTTATTTTAAAAACCTTGTAATTCCCTTCATACTCTATCAATTTTAATGGTTTTACACTTAAAAAATAGCAAATTTTTTCTTCTTTCATATCACCTTTTTATTTTTCTTAGAATCTAACCCCTGGGCCCCATAAACCATCTAATTCTAAACCCTCCCGCCAAAAATCCCCAAACACACCAACATCCCCTATTGACGCACTTTCGGATCCTCGCCAAAAACTCAAAGTGCGCCTTCGAAAAAACTCGAAGCGTGTGACTCAGTTCTCCGCTTTGAATTGATTTCACAATCGATTTTTGTGATAAAAATTGGTGATAAACCTGTTTTCAGACAGAAAAAATGCTGAAAAATCCATTTTTGAATTCAAATTCATGCATTTTTCGCTGGAAAATTGAGTTTTTTACTTGAAATTTTGAACTTGAATTTTTTCGCAAATTTTTTCTTCAAATTTCAACACTCTTCCTTATCTAACGTTCATGTGACTCTTTCTCACCCAATTTTTCAGCATTTTCATTTCAAAAAAATCAAAAAAGATTTATTTTTTTGGAAAAAAAAATTGACCTTGATTTTGGTTTTTGCACTCATGTTACACTCAAATAAGCTTCTTCTAAACTAGTTTTCCCTCAGAATTCATTGATTTTTCGTCATTTTTTTCTCAAAATTGTGATTTTTTCCAGCGTCGCCACCCTTCGCTCACGAATCGCCCGGCAACCGGACAAATGTCGAATACTGCTCTACAGGTAGATAAAAAGTGGTTTTTGATTGAAAAATCGCGATTTTCATTGAATTTTGACCCGGAAAATGGATTTTTTGAGCCTGGAAAGTAGTAAAAATCGATTTTCGCGACTTTTTTTGTCCCAAGTGAAAAAAAACCGAATTTTTCGAATTTTTCCTTCAAATTCATATTTTTTTTAATTTCAGAAAGCGATCGAGCTGGTGACGAAAGCTACCGAGGAGGATACCGCCGGAAAATACGACCAGGCGCTGAGGTTCTACGATCAGGCCATCGAGTACTTTTTGCACGCCATAAAATGTAAGAAAATTGGATTTTTCAGCGAATTTTAGTCATTTTTCTCTGAAAAAATCGATTTTTGAGGTCTAGATCCCGGAAAAATCGTTAATTTTCGTGATTTTTGACTTCAAAAACATCGAAAATTGGATTTTTCAGAGATTTTTAGTCATCTTTCACTAAAAAATTGATTTTCGAGCCCAAAAACCTCTAAAAATTCTCAAAAAGTCTACTTCCGATTCGGTACCCAAGAGACATCTCAAGTGTCCTCGCATGGCAACCCGGCTCCGCGGCGGAGCCCGAAAACGGCTACTTTCACTTTTTCACACTCGAAATTCGTATATTTTCGGTGGATTTTGATTTTAGAGAATCCAGATTCTCTATCTTCGTTATAACGTCGTCTGCAGGAATTTCTAGATTTTTGACGTCTTCTAGATGATTCAGAAGACTTCAGAATGCTTCTGGAGTCGTTAGAAAGCGTCTGGCGGCTTCTGAAGGCTTCTGAAGATGCCCGAATGTATTTTTGAAGCCTACTAATGACGTTATATCAAAATTTTCAATCTAACAGTGATTCTGAAGGCTTCAGAAGACGTTAAGATGATCTTAGAGGCTTCTGGAGTATTCAGACAGCTTCAAATTGATTCTGAATGGCTTAGAACTTTTCCGAATTGTTAAGACGAATTCTGAAGTCTAGACGAAGTTAGAAGCCTTCTGGAGACTCCACGACGATTTTTGTTTTTAATGCCTCTAATCTTCTGAAATTGAAAAAAAGGCTTCTGATGACGTTAAAATGGTCCTAGTAGCTTCTGGAGACGTCAGAAGTATCCAGAAGGCTTCAGAAAACTTTAGAAAACGTCATGGAGCTCCACGACGACTCTAATTCTATTCGGACCCCTAAAATCGTCTAAAAATTCCGATTTCCCGCCTAAAACCTCATTGTTCAACCCATTTCTCTTCCAGACGAATCACAAGGCGACAAGCAGAAGAATGCGATACGTGACAAAGTGGCACAGTATCTGAATCGAGCCGAGCAGATAAAATCGTTCCTGAAAGAGGGAAAACAGACGAAGAAGCCGGTGAAGGATGGCAAGGACTCGTCGGACGAGGATGAGGATAAGAAGAAGTTCCAGGTGAGAGAAAATTGAAAATTTTGACTGAAAATTGACCCAAAAATCGATTTTTAGAGCCAAAATTGAGAAAATTGGCTCAAAATAGTTATTTTCGACTCAAAATCTTAATTTTCAACCCAACTTCCATTTTTTTTCTTTCAGGACAAACTCTCCGGTGCGATTGTCATGGAGAAGCCCAATGTAAAGTGGGGAGACATTGCCGGACTCGAGGGAGCCAAAGAGGCGTTGAAGGAGGCCGTGATTTTGCCCATCAAATTCCCACAGTTGTTCACTGGTTAGTTTAGCGGAAAAATGGCTGAAAATAGAGATTTTAGGCTCAAAAAATGAAGAAAATTGACTGAAAATGAGGAATTTAGGTCTAAAAATGGTTTTTTCTGCCTGAAAATCGTAAATTTTTTGCAAAAATTGCATAACTTTAAATCTAGAAAAGTCGAACTTTGATTCCTATGAATCGATATTTTTTAAACTGGAAATGCTCAATTTTTACTGAAAATTGACATTTTTTAGCTCAACACTGACATTTTGAGCTCAAAACTTTTGAAACGAAAATTGATCAATTTTGAACCAAAAATGGCAAATTTCGAGCAAAAATACTGAAATTCAGCTGAAAACATAGTTTTCGAACTAAAAATGACAGATTTCTAACTAAAATGAGCTCATTTTGCGGCTAAAATATCGAAAATCGATTATCCCCATGAATTGCTCATCCTTAATTTTCAAAAAAAGAGATTTTAGCTCAAAAACGCTCACTTTTCGCTCACTCACTACCCAAATTTTTTCCTGAAATTGCTCAATTTTATTTTCAAAATGACCTTTGTTGTCCCCAGAAAACAGCAACTTAGTAAAGTTAAAATTATTCATTATTCAATGAAAATTACATGAAGAAAAAGAGAAATTAGAGAAAAAGAGGCCAGAAAAAAGGAATGACACAAAAACCAACTAATCGAAAAGACTATTGGGATGAAAAAATAGAGAGAAAAGAAGGAATGAGGGATGAAAAAATGATGACCGGGGTGAAATTTTGGCGTTTTTAGAGGTTTTGGATATGAAATTAGGGGTTTTGAGAAGATTTGGAGCCCTGAAAATGCTCCATCTATCTAGAAAGAGCCCAGAAGCTCTAGAGCTCCACCTAGATAAGCTGAGCCTGCATGTTGTGCTGCTGAGCGACATGATGATAGGCTCCTGGCGGCGCTTTGTGCGTACGCGCCGTCAGCGCCATGTCCTCCTCCTTGATGATGAAAATTGATGCTCCGTAGAGCAGCGGAGCAACTATGCACGGTACGAATGCGATCATGGTACAAGCGATCGTCCATAGTGTGTTCTGAGACATCCGGACGGGATCCGTGGGGTCCAGTGCGGTCAGAACGTAGAAGGGCACGACGTACAATGGGCTGGAAAGGGAATGGATTATTCAGGAGGTTTTTGGCGTTGCTAGGAGGGATTAGAAGGTGTCAAAAGGCTTAGAATTGCTTTTTTAGAGTTTCTAGAGCTCTAAAATGCTCAAAATGAGCTCAGAAAGGTGCCAAAAGAGCTGGAAATGCTCTGGATTCCTGGGAAGCTCTGGAAAGGTATAAGGAGCCCATTTGACTTCTATCTAGAGAGCTCATAAACTTCTCCAGAAGACTCCTGGCCTTCCTATAGGAATTTCAGAGCTTTAGGACAGTTTTTAGAGCTCTGGGAAGCGAAAAAAGAGCTCAAACTCACCCCAACAAGAAGAAATACACGAGGAATCTGCTCTTATACAGCCCCAACGACTGGAACACGATTGGACTATGGAACAAGATTTGAAGAATCCGAAAATACGCGATCCACGCGAACATTGCCGGAATGAAGACGCCGAAGATTAGTGTATAAGTCAAGAACTTCAATCCAGAATCCGAGTGAGAGAAGACGCACGTCCGAACGGCGGGCCCGTAGATGGCGACGTGTCCATTAGTTAGCGAAGGAAGCGAGAGGAGCCAGGAAATGATCCACGAGAGAACACAAAGTTTTGTAGGCGATAGACCGAAGAGTTGTTCGTAGTGGATTCGAGCGAATGTGAGCAGATGGACACCCGCTATGCAGAGGTTCATCATGGCCATGACGGTCCAAACGGTGACGGTTATGGAGACCTGGAAAAAATTTTCTTTTCGGAAGGTTCCAAGCTCAATTTTGGGATACTGTAGAGGCCCCAGAGCTCAGGAAAGTTCAAAAAATGAGCTCTAGAAGGTCTGAAAGGCTCTGGAACATGACCCATTTTAAGATGAGCAATCTCCAAAAGGAACTGAGATTCAAGCTCAATTTTGATCCATGAGGTCCTAGTGCCTTTGGAATTGCCAAAGGAGGCTTGAAGCTCAAATTGGACGACTTTTCGTGAGGTTTCGAGCTCAATTTCAAGATGAGCAATTCCCAAAACTGTTTACAGAGGTCCTCAGAGCTCTGGAAAGCTCCAAATGAGCTCTGGAAGGTCTCAAAGGCTCTGAAATCATGCTCCGTTCTGAGATGAGCAATCTCCGAAAGTTTGGCGAAGGAACTCAGTTTCGAGCTCAATTTCGATCTATAGGAGGTCGTGAGCCTATGGAATTGCCAAATGAGTCTTGAAGCCTAATTTGGACGTCTTTTCTTAAAGTTTCTCAAAGCTAAATTTTAAGATGAGCAATCTCCGAAAGGAACTAAGCTTTGAGCTCAATTTCGGTCTATATGAGACCCTAGAACGTCTGGACTTTCCCTGAGTTTTTTGGCTCAATTTTAAGATGAGCAATCCCCGAAAATTTTTGGCGCGAAATTCGAACGAAAGAGCACAAAAAAATGGCTTCCTTGTGATCTGTCGAGCTATTTTGATCTCTATGGCCTAACTTTTAGACTACGAGGGTTTCTAGGCCACAAGAATCGAAATGGCTAAAAAGTCATGGCCTAACTTTCCCCTTTAGTGAATTTCTAGGCCCCCATGCTTACCTGCACCCTACACAACCAATTGCTGCCTTGCAACAAGTTGACCCCAGTGAATACATTATGTATTATCACGGGAACCAACACGAGCAGAGCCACCAAATTCGTAAAGCACAAATGAGCAATGAAGTGCGACGAGATGAAGTTGTGATAGAGCTTTTGCACAATGATATAGACGAGCAAACTCGCATTGCCAATCACACCGATTCCGCTGATCACTGTGAATATCAGAGCCAAAATCGGCGATGGAGCACTTGTATGTGTGGCATTGTAGTATTCTTCGTCGATTTCGGACGAGTTGAAGAGTCCGTACATTTGGGAATCTGAAGGAATAGAAAAAGGAATGTGAATGGAAAAAAAGAGCTCTGTCTCCAGATGACTATGGGACGATAGAGAAGGAAGAAGAGGAAGAGGAATTGTGCATGTGAGCAGTAGCAGCAGTGGCAGCAGCCTACTAGTGTCTAGCCTCTCTCGTTTCTCTCGTTACTCTCTTGCTCTCAGAGCAGCAGCAGCAGCAGTGTTTTCGCTTCACTAGACGGAAAGCCACCGCTAAGAGGAGTCTTTGCTCCAGAAGAGAGAGGATCTCTGCGTCTCTAGGATTCTCACACTCTCTCTAAAAGAATGAGTATATATCGATTAGCCCCTTGCTCTCGTTTTTTGAGTAGAGAGAAGAGAAGAAAGGCTCCAGATGCACACACAGAAAGAGCTCTTTCTTTTTTCTATGCTCCGCTTCTTCTTCTAGAAGTGACGACATCTTGGGAAGATGTTCCCCTAGAAAAAAAGCGTCGAGAAGAAGAAGGAAAGGAAAATGAGTTTATGTTTATGGGAAATGGTTGAGAGCGAACCCGAAGGAAAGGAGCCGAGAAAGAAGAGGGGAAGGAGCTCTAACTCTTCTGCGAAATGAGCTGGGAGTTCATTCTTTTGGCTCAAAAAAAAAAGAGATTTGGATTCAGAAGAATTGCTCAGCATAAAATTCCGAGGGGTTTTGGCACAGAGAGCACTTTTGGAGCAACAAGAATACCAAAAGAGCAGGATTTTCGAGCTCTAGAAATGTCTAGGAGCATCAGAAATGGGTCCAGCTCAAAATCTGAGCCAAAAATAGGCTGAAAAGTGTAATCAAACTTTTCGAAAAGTCTGTCCAAGCTCAGATGCTCAATATCTGGAAAAATGGGATTCAGAAGCCTTGGAGCACTGATTTTGGACTCCAAATGAGCCAAAACGGCCAGTATCATCGAGCTCTGAGCTCTATTATGCTCCATAACAATGACGGCTTTATGATGCACATTTTGAATTGCTCATCATAATAATAGTCGGTTATTTCTTCGTTGCTCTTTTCTCTCTCGGCTCGGAGAGCCCCGAAATTTCACACATGTTCCATCATGAGTGTCTAATGAAACAACAACATTCTCATCATCTTTTGTTGTTTTTTTCGACGAATGATGAAAAAAAAACAATGAATAGGTTTCACATGGGATTTTTTTCTCGGGGTTTCCCGAAAATTGAAGAAAGCATGTGCCAGAGATCAGGGCTCAAAAAAGAGCTCACGGGAGGAAGAGAGATAATACGAGGAAGATGAACTTTGGGATGATGATAGTATCTTTGAAAGTTCTGAAAAAAATGACGTTTTGAGCCGAGAAAACTGGAAAAAGACGACGAAATTGGAAGATTCCGGTGTCTAGAAGAGGTTTAGTCAACCTGGAAAATGGGATTTTGAAGGATCTAAGAACTCGAGGATTTCCGGATTTTTGGAACAAGAATGAGCAATTATTTGGGGTCCAGAAAATAGAGGATTTGGCCCTTGAAATCGGAATTTCAGTTGAAAAGCTATTCGATCGAATAAAGCAACTTTGAGACTGTCTTCCTATAAAGAGCTCCGAAAATGCACCAATTTCGCATTGAAAAACTACCAAAAATTTGATTTTCCCCGGGAAAACTATGAATTTTTGCCTTCAACGAAGGATTCCGATCAAAAAGTGATTTAGCTTCAAAATGTGTGAAAAATTGTGAAGATTTCAGAAATCACACATTTTAAAGCTAAATAAATTTTTTGGTTGGAATCCTTCTTTGAAGGCGAATATTTGTAGTCTTGACTGGGAAAATCGGATTTTTGGTCATTTTTCAGAGCGAAATTGGTGCATTTTGGTGCTTTTCACAGGGAAATAGTCTTAAAATTGCTATATTCGATCGAAATATTTTGTTTTGACGGGATTTCGATTCCAAGAGCCAAATTCTCTATTTTCTGGACCTAAAGATTGCTAATTCTTATTCCAAAAATCATGAAATCTTTCAATTTTTGGATTCTCCAAAACTTTATTTTCTGAATTGTCTCAAAAATACTCTAAAAATGGGATGACATTGGTTTTAAAACCTGAAAATCCACAAAAATATATATTTTTTTTTGATACGAATCACAGTTTGAATCAGTACAAGTTCTCAAGAAAAGAGTCTAATTTTGACCAAAATTTTGAAAATCACCCCAAATTTTATCAATTTTTTCAGGAAATCGTAAGCCGTGGCAAGGAATTCTCCTGTTCGGACCACCGGGAACCGGTAAATCCTACATCGCGAAAGCCGTCGCCACCGAGGCGGGCGAGTCGACGTTCTTCTCGATTTCATCGTCGGATTTGATGTCGAAATGGTTGGGAGAATCGGAAAAGTTGGTCAAGAATCTGTTTGCGTTGGCCAGAGAACATAAGCCTTCGATTATTTTCATTGATGAGGTGAGGGAGGGGAAATTGGGCTCAAAAATTGAATAGTAGAGGAAAAATTGAGCCAGGAGCTCCAAGCTTGGATTAGAAATGCTCTTGAGCTCTTTGGAGTTCTGCGCGGCCTAGACCTCCCTCATTTGGACCCCTAGGCCACCATCTAGGCCAAAAAGGAATGAAAATTGAGGCAAAGCGCTGGGAAAACGGAAAAAAATGAGCCAAAAACTCAAATTTTGAAGGGAAACGGTGGCCTAGAAAACTTCAAACTCCTCGAAAATCTCCTTCTTTTCCAGATCGACTCACTGTGCTCGGCTCGTTCGGATAACGAAAGTGAAAGTGCTCGCCGCATCAAGACAGAGTTCATGGTACAAATGCAAGGAGTCGGACTGAATAACGACGGAATTCTCGTCCTGGGAGCCACGAATATTCCATGGATCCTCGATGCGGCTATTCGAAGGTGAGGAATGGCGAAAAAATTGGATTTTTCTGGCTGAAAATGGAATAAAATGGTCCTACTTGCATCATTACATTTTTTCAAGAAAAAAAGCTCATTTTGAGAAAAATTTTACCTCAAAAATACAATTCTTATGACCAGGACAATGTCATGACCATTTTCAGCTCAAAAAATGACTAAAATATCAGAATATTGGCTCCAAAGCAGCCTAAACGATATCAGATCGTTAAAATGACTTTTATCCTAAATTGTTTTTCTTCTATGCTCAAAAACGGCTTTAAATTCGAAAGAATCGTATGGAAGATACGAATAGCTTCAAAAATTCAATTTCTGGGCTTAAAATTGGCTCCAAAATCAATGTTTAGCTACAAAAATGCAATTTTTATGTTGAAAATCGCCCTCACTTTGATTGGGACAATGTTAGGACCGTTTTGAACTCAAAAATCCCTAAAAAATCAAAAGTAAATTCAAAATCACCCAAATTCAACTTCGTTTTTTCCAGACGTTTCGAGAAGCGCATCTACATTCCGCTGCCCGACATTCACGCTCGCAAAGAAATGTTCCGAATCGACGTTGGCAAAAACTACAATACGCTCACGGATCAGGACTTCAAGGTGTTGGCGGAGCGATGCGAGGGATATTCGGGTTACGATATCAGTATTTTGGTGAAGGACGCATTGATGCAACCAGTCAGACGGGTTCAGTCGGCGACGCATTTCAAGTAAGGGGAATTTTCATGAAAAAACGAACTGTAAAATTGAAATTATCATGTTTTTGAGCCTCGGAATCAAAAATTTTGACTTTCTGACTCAAAAATGCGATTTTTGGCTGAAAATTCATGTTTTTGAGTCTTTGAATAGTGAAAAATTAAAGAAAAATGCCATTTTTACCCTCTAAACATCTCCATTTTTTCCAGACACGTCTCCGGACCATCTCCCAAGGACCCCAACGTTATCGTCAACGATTTGCTCACCCCATGCAGTCCCGGAGATCCACACGGAATTGCGATGAGCTGGTTGGATGTGCCCGGGGATAAGTTGGCCAATCCACCACTTTCTATGGTAAGGAGGCGAATTTTTTGAGTTTTGAGCGAGAATTGAGCAAAAAAAACGCCTATAAATGGTGGAAATTGCTGAAAAATTCGCATCAGGAGCTCGAAAATTGGATTTTGGAACTATTTTTGTCTATTTTGGAGCATTTTGAGCCCCGAAACTTTTGAGGACAGTTTGCGAGCACTTTTCGCTATAAAAATGGCTAATTTCGGAGCATTTTGAGCCGGAGACCACCACCTCATTTTCGACTATTTTGGAGCGATTTTTGAGCATTTTGAGCCCGAAAACCCCCAAGCTCCGCCCATTTTTCATCCAAACAATTTTCGACGATTTTGGAGCAATTTTTGAGCATTTTAGAGCAATTTTAGACGATTTTAGCGATTTTTTTAAATTTTTGGCTCCGAAACTTCTAAGCCCCGCCCACATTTTCCCCCATTTTCAGCAAGACATTTGCCGCTCGTTGGCCCAAGTGAAGCCCACTGTCAATAATACGGATTTGGACCGTTTGGAGGCGTTCAAGAACGATTTCGGACAAGATGGACAGGAATAAATTCGAATTCCCCGCCTAAATTTCTTTTGATCTATTTCGATTTTTTTCGAGCTGGTTGTTGTAAATATAACTGTCTTATGAACATACCATATATATTACTGTTTTTTTTTGCTAAAATTCAACTTCTCTCGCTTCCCTCATCATTTTTAGCCTCTTTTCTTTTTTTTGTAGATTTTCCCTTTGAATATGGCTTTTTTTGTCTAACTTTATTTGTCCCCTTCTCCTATTGATTCCTTTGTGTCTCTGAAAAATCGCTGAAAAATTTTGAGTATTTACGTTTTTTTTTTGTTTCTATAAAGATTGGCACAGACGAGGCTTTGGGTTTTCTCATGAATTTTAGATGAGAAAAAGAGAAAAAAAGGAGAATTTGAAGAGCAATGGATATGAAGAAGAAGATGATGGAAATTGGAATTTTCAGAATTCTTGGAGCCTCGGATTGAAATATGGATTCAGAGTTTGAAAAAAAATTGAAAAAAGTTCAAAAAAAAATTTCATGAAAATTTTTAGATTTCAAAAATTCGGCTCCGCGACGTTTCGAAAGTGTGACATTTCGAAAGTGGGATGTTTCGAACCATTCTGTAAAAAAATACCTCTGACACTTTCGAAACGTCACACTTTCGAAACGTCACACTTTCGAAACGTCACATTTCGAAATGTCACACTTTCGAAACGCCGCACTTTCGAAACGTCACACTTTCGAAACGTCACATTTCGAAATGTCACACTTTCGAAATGTCACACTTGCGAAACGTCACACTTTCGAAACGTCACATTTCGATGTCACACTTTCGAAATGTCACACTTGCGAAAAGTCACATTTTCGAAACGTCACACTTTCGAAACGTCACACTTTCAAACCGTCACACTTTCGAAATGTCACACTTTCGAAACGCCGCACTTTCGAAACGTCACACTTTCGAAACGTCACATTTCGAAATGTCACACTTTCGAAATGTCACACTTGCGAAACGTCACACTTTCGAAACGTCACATTTCGATGTCACACTTTCGAAATGTCACACTTGCGAAAAGTCACATTTTCGAAACGTCACACTTTCGAAACGTCACACTTTCAAACCGTCACACTTTCGAAACGTCACATTTCGAAATGTCACACTTTCGAAACGTCAAACTTTCGAAACGTCGCACTTGCGAAACGTCACTTTTTCGAATCGTGACACCTTTGAAATTTCGCGGAGTCGATTCTTCAGCATCTTCGAAACAATCCTAATTCCAATTTTCAAAATCTCCAAAAGTTTCTGATTTCGAAGCCCTCTAAAATCCTTATTATGCATTTTCCAAAATCTCCTCTCTAAAATCCCAAACGTCATTCTAAACCCTCTTATTCCCATCTCCAAATCCCCCCCCCCCCCCTTTCTTTCTGTCATTATCCATTAGAACAACATGCTCCAAAATAGAACACAGCTTCTTCCCCGTCCCCCCTCCCACAGCTTCTTCTCTTTCTCTGCGTCTCCCCTCCCCACACACTCTCTCGTCATCGTTGCTCAATTTTCTCTGCGTCTCTTCTCTTTCGAATCGATTCTGCAGAAGACGACGTGGCGGAGCATTGAATGCATTTCGAAATTTCGAGAAGAATCAAAATGAATGTGGTGTTTTTTAGTTTTCTCATGATCTATGGGGTTAATTCGCAGGTAAGTGGAGAGGGGTACTGTAGATTACGGTAGGTTTCGAAATGGAGGGAATTTGAATATTTTGTGAATTCGAAAATCGGATTTTTTCGCGAATAAAGAGCATTTTTGAGGTTTTAAATCTAAATTTTTACAAACTTTTGTTTTTTGAAAGTCCAAATTTCTTCTAATCCTATTTTTTCTACAGTACCAACCACAATCCAACATCGACCGTATTGCTAATCGACCGATTTTACCACAGTGTCCAAGTGAGTTTTTGAATTTCCGCGAAAACTTGGTTTGTAGCAAAAAAGACGTGAAAAAATTGATATTGCAATTGTTAAATGGCATTTTAAATGTGCCCAGCGACATTTCGCATGTGCGACTTTTCAAAAGCGTGACGTTTCGCAAGTGCGACTTTTCGAAAGTGTGACGTTTTAAAAGTATGACGTTTCGCAAGTGTGACGTTTCGCAATTGTGACGTTTCGCAAGTGTGACGTTTCGAAAGTGGGACGTTTCAAAACTGCGATATTTGACAAGAGAAAAATTTTGCTTTTGAAACGTCGTATTTTCGAAATATCACAGTTGCGAAATGTCGCACTTTCGAAACGTCACACCTTCGCAAAGTGATCTTTCGAAATGTCGCGGAGCCGGTAAATGGATACTACACATTTTGTGTTAAAAATTTGTTTAGAAAATAGTCAAAAATTTCGGTCTAAAAAGCAGCGAGCACACAAGGCTCAAACCTCTACGGAGCTTTTGAAACTTTGAGATTCTGAAATTGAAATTCATCTAGAATTTTGAAATCTGAGTCCAATTTTCTTCTTCTCGTTTTATTTCCATGTCTCCACAAAGAACATGTAATTATTTTGATGGACAAATGTGAAACGACACCAATAGGAAATTGGAGAAGACCTTATGGAAGAGTGCTCTATACAATTTTTTAAAATCTTGCACAAAAATTTTTCTCGTAAAACACTGCTATTGTCTATTTGAAGAAATCGCAAGGAAAAATCTGCAATTTTCGTTTATGGACAACTTTTTAGGCTCTTGCAAGTTTCGTACCTGACAATGAAACAGTAAATAATTCAAAAAAATAGTGAAGCAAAAATTAAAAGAGTTGGAACCTTCTATTATTCAACCTCCTAAAAATGAAACAAAAACCGAATTTCCGGAAAGTATCCATAACTAATTTTTGAGAAACAACGCATAATATTCTTTGCATTCAGCATAGTCTACTCTACTTTTTGCAAGGAATCGATTCAGATCAGTTTCAGTTACAAAAAAGTTTGAGGAAGTGCTCTTTTCGAACTCATTTTAGTGTTTTTCGATAAGAGGAAATACGAGTAATACGGTATACAAAAACCCCCTTTTTTTGCAGGAGAATGGGAATGGGCGTGTCGAAATGGAGAATGCATTGCACACTACGACGTATGTGATGGGATACAACAATGTACTGATGGCTCGGATGAATGGAATTGTGAAGATGGGCGGAGGTAACGGATTTTTTAGCAATGGAAACTATTTTTCTGAATTAAGATACAAGTTTTAAAAAGTAGGTTGCTATCGGAATTTTTAATCTTCCGGATGTTCAAATTTTTATAAAACACTTTCGAAACGTCACAATTTCATGAAAACTTTGATTTTGAGGTTTCAAAATACCATAAAACCTCTAATAGAAGGACATGTCCTCCTATTGTTCAACCTCCTCAAAATCGAAATTCAAGTTACACAAAAGCATTTATAACTAATTTTTGAGAAGCAACTCATAACGTAGTTCATATTTATCCTAGTATATTTTTGACAAGGAGTCGATTGAGACTACTTTCAGATGCACAGAAATAAGAGAACGTGCTCTTTTCGGGCTCACTTGGGTATCCTTTTATTAGAGGTTTTACGATATTCGAGGTTTTCAGATTTCTTGAATTGTAAACCTTGAAAGCTAAATTTTGACTCTTGGATGTTTGAATTATAAAAAAAATTGTGTGGTTTTTTAAGATTTTGAAATTCTGAGACTACTAGATTCAAAAATTTTCAGAACACTTTTTCAGTTTTCAAAAATTTTGAATTCCAATATTCAGAGTTACTGAGACCATAAGATTCTATTCTCAATTTCTCCAATTCTAAAGTTTTGAAACGTTCGGACATCTGGATCCGTTATTCTTGGATTTTTTGAGATTTTGAAATTCCAAAGTCATTTTTTCCCTATTTCAGAATCTAAAATTCTAGCATTCTTAACTTTCCATTCTCAAATTTTTTATTACACTCTTTTTTCTTCATTTTTTTTTTTGATGACCCACCGCTAGTTTTCTTATCAGTTTCTGCTCTTCTTCTTCCCTCATCTGAGAGTGCTCATTTTTCATTTTTTGACTATTGATTTCTTTGCTGAAATTCCAAAATGTCTTTACTATCTGAAATCCTACAACAAGAAATCACAGATTTTCCGGAATTATTGGAAATTGAGTGAGTTTTTGAGAAAAATTCAAAATCTGAAAGTTTTTCAAAAAAATTTCGAAATATGAAATTTCAATGTTTCAAGCATGAGTGGGGTGTAAATATGCTCTAATGAACTTGGTGAAAAATTTAGAAATTTTTGTTTCAGAGGCGGAGCCCCGATGGCTCGAGAAGGTGTGGCTCCACAAAGGGAAAGTGCAATGGTGAATACGGTAGCGCCGGTGGTCAAGGAGACAACTACAGTAGCCAGTTTGGGATCCGGTAAGAGGAAAATTGAATTTTTGTCAATAGAGCGCGTTTACGCAATTTTCTAAAGTCCCGCGAGATTCAAAATTTTCAAAAAAAATGGTTGTTGAAATTTTGAAAATTCCAATTCTCATAACTTGGTTTGTAATGGACCGCTTTCAATGATTTTGGTCTCAAAAAATGCAGAAATTTTTTTAGTTTTTAAAAATAACAATATCAGACAACTATCCCATTTCAAATTCTCAATGGAGCGCATTTTACCAACTTTGAATTCTCAAAAACTTGAACGTCCACAACTTGGCTCATAATTGACAGTTTTTGCTGATTTTGGTCTCTAAAAATGCAGAAATTGTTGTAAATTTTGAAAAACGTTAAATGAATAAATTTTGAAAACCTAAGTTTTCAATAGAGCGCATTTTCCGATCTTCAAAAAAAACTACCACAACTTTGCTCATCCTTGACCGTTTTGGCTGATTCTAGTCTTAAAAAATGCAGAAATTTTTGAAGATTTAAAAAATTTTTAAATCACAAAATTTCAATGATTCAAATTCTCAATAGAGCACGTTTTCCAAATTTTGAAAAATCGAAACAAAAATGTTTCAAACCCCTCTAACTTTGCTCAATTTCAACCAATTCTCTCGATTTTTGCCGCAAAAAACGCCAAATTTTTTAAAATTTCAAACATTTCTCAACAGAGCGCACTTTCCAGGCACCGTCACAATCCAATACTCGCATATTCTCTTCGCCATGGCCGCATTCATCATTCTCTCCGTCGCCGTGGTTACAGTAATCCGAAAACGGTCACGAACAAAAACCGGATTCCGGAATCGACGTGGTGGCGCTGGTGGTGGCCACAGTATTCTACAACAAGATTCAGATGAAGACGATATTCTGATCAGTTCCATGTATTCTTGAATTTTTTGGAATTTTGGAAAAAAACATTTCTGAAATTTTTTTTGAAATTCTGAAAAAAAAACTTCACTTTCCATCGGGTACTCCTCTGTATTTACTACTGCGCTCCATTGAGAAACCAGGTTTTTGTACTCCTCGTCGACAAACTTCAGATTGTTCGCGAGGAGTACACGACGACAAGATTCTCAATGGAGCGCGATTTCTCTGTTAATTTAACCCCAAAAATTGATAATAAAACTGTTTATTGCGCAATTTTCAAGTCAAATAACAGAATGAATGCGCTCTATTGATGAAAAAGTTCATTAGAGCGCACTTGTTGACCTATAGATTATTTTGATACGAAAAAAAATGGAAAAATGCCATAAAAATACAAAAAAAACATGGAAATTTCTGGAAATCGAAAAATCCCAAATTTTTCAAAAGTGCAAAATATGAAAAATACAAATAAAAACGAGATTTTTTGCATAAAAATTACAGAAAAATTCAATATTTTCACTCAAAATTAGTATAATGCAAATGTGCTCTATCGTCATCGAGATTCCCAATGGCCAAATGCTCTCGATGAGCAATCACTTCGTTACAGCATTTCGTCAGATATTGAGCCAAGACTTCCGGGGAATTGTGGGCGGAGACTTTGTCGATTCGAGACGAGATTTCACTGGAAAAACGAAAATTGGATGAAAATGAGCCTTGGTGGCCGAAGTTTTGCAAATTAGGCCATCTGATGTATTTTCTCATTTTTAGCTGACTAAAATTGAGAGAATGCATCAAATGGCCTAATTTGCAAAACTTCGGCCACAGAGGCCATTTCGAGCATTTTTTTTCAGGATTTTTGAACATTTTGAGCTTCAAAATTCAAATTTCCCGCTCAAATTTCTTACTTCAAAATATCCTGAACACTCTTCGGAGCCGCTTCAAATTCCGTTTCATAATCAATTTTTGGCTCCAATGCATCGATGTGCTCCTGAAGAGAAATCGACTTCATCGATTTGTCACTTTTCGATTTTTCGAGAAGATTTTTGAGGAATTCCAGTTTTCTGGAAAAGGAAAAATATTAATAAACATTTTTCTAGTCAAATTCACAGATTATTTTTTTGGTGAATTTTCAGTTAAATTTTCAGATTTTTGACTCATTTTTCTGAAATTTTTTGTCATTGCTGACATTTTTGATGGTTTTTTGAGCAATTTTTCATTCGAAAATTCTAATTTTTGGCTAATTTTTACTGATTTTTGATTGTCAAGTTTTCAACCAATTTTTAAGTTTTTGAGTTCATTTTCAGTCGAATTTTTAGATTTTTGACTCATTTTTAATCATTATTATGATTTTAAAGGAAATTTTTTAACTCAAAAATACGGATTTATGGCTCATTTTCTTTTAATTTTGATCCAAAAATTTCAGCCAGTTTTTCAAGTTTTTGGGTAGATTTTTAGTCAAATTTTATAGATTTTTTGGCTTTAAAAATTTTTTTTAGTGTATTCGACTGTTTTACTGGATTTTTGAGCAATTTTCCAGTCGAAAATGCTGTTATTGGGCTCATTTCTACTGATTTTAGATTCTCAAATTTTCAGCCAATTTTTGGCTAATTTTTGGCTAATTTTTTAAATTTTTTTAAAATTTCAGCCAATTTTGAAGCTTTCGGCTCAATTTTTAGTCAAATTTTCAGATTTTTAGCTCATTTTTTTATTATTTTTGATTTTCAAGTTTTCGACCAATTTTAAAGTTCTTGGGTCTATTTTTAGTAAAACTTTTAAATTTTGGCTCGTTTTCTGTCTAATTTTTCAGATTACTGCATCATTTTCGACTTTTTGTATGAATTTTTGGCAATTTTTTAGTCGAAAAAACCAATTTTTAGCTCATTTTTCCTTAATTTAGATATTCAAATTTTGAGCCAATTTTTTCGTTTTTTAATCATTTTTCAGTCAAATTTTAGATTTTTGCTCATTTTCCAAAACATTTGAGCCAGTTTTGACTATTTTATGAACTTAGAGGCAATTTTTTTTATCGCAAGTTCTGATTTTTTGATTTTTCCTTATTTCAGAGTGTCAAACTTTTAAGCCAATTTTTCTAACTTTCTTTACGATTTTCGCTCTTTTTTCGATTTTAGAACTTTTAACGCTATTTTCATAATTTTCCAGTCGTTTTTTTGCTCCCTTCCCCTCATACTCACTCGCTATACAAAAACGGTTTCCCTCGTCTCAAATGTTCAATATTATACTGATCCCTGCGTCTTCTATAAATCGATTTCAACATGTGTACATGTTCAATGGTTCCCCATCCACCCAATTTCAACGATATACTACACCATGATTGTCTCATCGGTTGATGGTATCCGAATTCTTCACAATTCGCCTTATCCCATATCGGAGGCTCTTCTCGAACGAGATCTAATAATTGGCATGTGAAAATGTAGATTTCTGGAGCATCGGAGCCATGCGCGGGTTTTCGGGGATACGGTAGAGGGGTGTTGGAAGCGATAAGCCCGGAGCCCGTGGATTTGTAGTCCTGGAAAAAAGTGGTTGCAAGCGCGCCCCATTGGACAGGTCAAGCTGTGTATTCCTCGAGGACAAAAGTGTTCGACTAATTTCGTGTTAATTTTTGGCGAAAAAACCCCGTAAACTTTGAAAACGTAAAAAATACAAAAAAAAATAACGAAAATTTTAAAAAAATTTCAAAAAAATTTAAGATGGAGTCCACGAGGAGTACACGAGCATAAATGTGCGTTAGAGCGCGATTGCCAATTTTTAAAATCGATTTTCAGGTTTTTTTTCAGCTCAATTTCCTTCCCACACCTGTAAAATAGACAAAACAATTTTCTGATCCTCATTTATCCATTTCTGTCGTTGCTCACACAAATACAGCAGTGTCTCCATCGAATGACACGCGTGTGCACGAACCAACCAGTCTACGGGAAGACCCTGAAAAAAATTGAGCTTTAAAAAAATGTTTCCGAAAAATTGAGCCAACTTTTTCGATTATTTCTTGCTTTTTACGCGATTCGGAATTGTCCACGTCGATTTTTGACTCCATTTTACCTGAAAAATCATGAATTTTCGGGAAAAAACGGGAAAGAATGAAGAAAAATGAAGAAAATTGAAAAAAAAAAACAAAAAATTTGTTGAAAAAATGAGGTCGCTGCGAGACCCACCGTAAGAATTCTAAGCATGCGCCTTTAAATTCAATTTTTGAAATGATATTTTTCAGCTGAAATTTGCTATTTTCAGAGGAAAAAAGATAATTTTCTCGGTTTTTAAGGGTGGAAAATCAGAAATATTATTTTTTTAGCAATGAAATATTTAATTTTTCTCCGACAAAGCACTGAAATCGCTGTGCTCTCGAGGAAATCAAAACTACAGTAACCCAAAAACTATTTTTTTTCTTGAACAGATAATAGATCCCTCGTATTTTTCCCCTCAAATCGACCATCTTGAGAACAGAACATGCGTTCTTTAACCGATTTTTTTGTCCATGTATAAAGTGTTGCCGCGGCGGGGGCCAATCCGCCTATATGTATCTTCTCCGATGATCACCTGTATAGAAGAAGAAAAAAGACAATATATGTGTACAAATAGGACACCAGAACGAACAAAAAACCCGATTATCCTCACTTTTTTATTCCGTTCCGGGGGTGAGGAATGTCCTTTTTTGAATGGTGTCCGGGAGGCAAGAAAAAGTGAAAAAAAAACGATAAACGCATCATTTATCGTCTCGGGAAGAATCGTAATCCCAAAAACTATAATCTATTCAAAAAAAATCGCACGGAAAAATTTTGATACCAATTTTTCGCGCCTAAACTAAATTTTCAGGTTTTTTGTGCCATTTTCAAAAAAGTATAAAACGATATAGTTGCAAAATGGCTAGTTGCGAAACGTCCTTCCTGAAACACAAACAACTTCTGAACCATTTTTTTTGTTCCCTTCAACAAATTATTTCCTGATGACGTTTTTTTGCACCCCTCGATTTTTCTCCGCTGCCACAAAAAAGGTCACAATATATAATTTTTGTAACAAATTCCCCTTGGGTTTGATTCGAGAGAGATAGTGGAACAGGTATTCTTTTTTTTTCGGCGATCGAAAAAAAGAAGAAAAGAAACAAATAGATTATATCATGATATGGTTTATTATCTCTATTGCCAAGAAAAAAAGAAGAAAAAAAGAGGGGAAATTGGTTTAGTATGATTAATGAAGGATACAGTGTTGCGAATGAAATAAATCTGAAAAAAAAAACACAAAGAAGAAAAACTGAAAATGGAGATCTGAAAAAATCAACTTTTTACTAAGACAACCTTGAGCCGAGATATTTTAACTGAAAACCTCTATCAAGCTTATTGAGTACATCATATTCTGTCCAAAAACCAACTTTCTAGGGCCATTATGAGCCGAGATACGGTCGTTTAAAGTTGGCGAGTGAGAGACGCAGACGACGAGAGTACTCTCTCTGTCTGCGTCTCTCGCCCTTGAACTTCAAATTGCAATTAATTGTCATATTTCGGCTTATATGGGTTCTAGAAATGTGGTTTTTGAACAGAAAACTAGAGTAATTTTGTATTTTCATAGGGTTTTCTTTAAAGTTTCGAATAATACCTTTTCAAAAAAAAGTCCATTTGTACTAAGGTTACTGTAGACAGGGAATTCTCCCTTTGATTCCTTACTTATCTATTTTGGATGCCTTTTTTTCCATCCAAATGTGATCATCTAGTACTAATTGAAAAGGTCGATTAGGTATGGGTTTTGGGAAATTGAAGTTATGCAGTTGTCTGGTCAGTATGAACTTCTTCTAATTGTTTTCTTGATATCGGTAAATAAAGTTAAAACTGATAGACTGATTGTTGTTGACCAGTGCAATTTGGGGAAATTAGGGCAAGATAAATGAAAAGAGAAAATTAAGTTGGTGAGGTATTGTAAAATTTAAATGTGCTCTGGATGATGATGTTCAGAAGACTTTTTGAAGCCGCAAAAAACGCTTTAAAATGTATCTTTTTAGATCAATTTTGAGCCGAGTTATGACCACTTGAAGTTTGAGAGTGAGAGACGCAGACAGCGAGAGTCTCTCGTTTCTCCGTCTCTCACCTTTGAACTTCAAACCACCGTAGCAAGGCTCATAGTGGTCGTAGAAAGTTGATTCTTGGACAGAAATGCATGAAATTTTGTCTAGTTTTATATTCAGCACAAAAATTTTTAAAAAACGTTCCAAAATTTTTTTGTTGTAAAAACCGTCAGGACATTTGCTGGCAAGATTGGATTTTGAAACTCAAAAAAGCGTGGAAACTGCAGTAATACTCAGCAAAACTCTCAAATAGTCGGCATAATTGCTCACTACAGTAACCTTGTTCCAGTATTACTTTCTTCTGTTTTCAGGTAAATTTCTAAATCTCAATTACCTATATGTAATTGACTAAATATATACGTCATAATCTTATCTCTAGCTTCCTCTTAATTTCTCCCAATATCTACCAGTATCCCCTCTTGCAAAATTTGACCAGATATCGACCTTCCTGAACCGGTTATTAATCCCCTACTTTTTTCTTGGCAAATTTATTTTTTCTAATCGGATATATCATCATTACTTTTTTGGTATCGCTACTTTGTATTTGTTTTCTAGTGAAATAGGGGGAAAAAAACAAAAAATACAGTAACCTAGGTTTTGACTTGTTCTGACGATTCGAGCTTTCTACTCAAAATTTCTTCATTTTTTTCGTTTCCGCTATCATAATTTCCCCTTTCACCATTACCTATCATCAAAAACCACGAAAAAAAGGAAAGTGATCAGCAGTTTAAACCTTCTACAGTACCCCTATCTTTCTACATAGTAATGTTTAACACAACTTATGTTGTGATACAGCAGGGACACAATGAACATGTCTTCGAAAATGCTATATACAACATGTTTCTATTGTTCGTGATTTACTTACCTTGTCAGATGAGGTTAGGAGGGGCTTTGACCTTTCATTTTGTTACTTTTGGTGTTTCGGGTTACTGTAGGTTTTAAATTAGACATCTATTAGAAGCATTAAAGCTCCCCGGAATCCTTTACTTTGGATTTTAAAAAAATGTACTTATTTTACAAAAAATTTCCTTTCAAACAGTATAAATTTCATTTAACATAGACTAATAGGCCTTGAGATACAACAAAGTAAAAATTACTGTTTTTTTTTTGTATTTGAGTTACTGTAGGTCTTCAACTAGAATCTATTAGAGGCTTTCAAGCTCCCCGGAATCCATAATTTTAATTTTTAATAGATTAGACTTATCCTACAAGAAATATCTTTTTCAGCCGTATACTTTTCATTCAAAACAGACTTTTGAGCCTTGAGATACAACAAGGTAAAATTTTCTTTTAAAAATCTCGCAACATTTTTTCTCACTTTTCAGGATTCTAGAATAATCGGAGCCAATAAATAATTCTAAGACTTTAAAGCCCTGAAAATTCCCTATAAAAATGTGAAAAAATCATAAAGTTTGCTCAAGTTTGAAAAAAGTTATGCGCCTTTAAAATTGCAATGCTTCGTGCACTTCTCGTGATGTCCACGAGGAGTACACCGTGAGGCTCTAAATCTACAGTAACCCCACTATACCAAAACAACAACAAGTTCCCTCCCATAGTCACTAGATTTTCAAAAAAAATTTGCGCAACACGCTTCGACACGGCGTCTTTTCATGATGTTCCGAGAGAAAGGTCATCTTCCTCCTTTTTTCCTCTTTATTCTCTTTCTCTCCCATACTATGCCTATATATGAGGCTTTAATGAAGGCGTCGCGCCAGGGGGGATTCGGAATAGTGCAACAACTACTTGACCTGAATTCTGTACTGCCTTTTCTGAGGAGGACATTTGGTATACGATGTGTTGTAATGCGGCGAGGAAACGAATCGTGTGTGGTTTTTTGTATTCAACACATATAGACAACAATTACACGGAACATCCTGGGTTTGAACTTTTGGAAGTGACAAAGTTTGTACACTGGAAAGTAGTGGAAAAAAGTGCTGTTATTTTAAAAAACCTACAAAAAACTCCATGCTAACTACAAAAAAGACAAAATTTCATGCATTTCTGTCCAGAAACCAACTTTCTAGGACACCTTTAAGCCAAGATACGGCCGTTTGAAGTTTACCAATGAGAGACGCAGACGACGAGAGTGTCTGCGTCTCTAATTTGATACAGACAGCAAGAGTACTCATGTAAGTCACAAGAAATTAGAAAGCCGGGAAAATTTGGCGAGGATTGGTGAAAAAATCAGTGTTCTAGGACATCTGGGAGTCGAGATATGAAGATTTGAATTTTGGAGGTTAGAGACGCAGACGACGAGAGTACTCTCACTGTCTGCGTCTTTCTAGGAACGCGGCAACTCTCGTAGTCTGCGTCTCTCATCGTCAAATTTCAAACGGCCATATCTCGGCTCTCAGTGGTCCTAGAAAGTTGGTTTTTGGACAGAAATGCATGAAATTTTGTCTAGGTTTATATTCAATACAAAAAACCTTGATTCAAAATTTCAAAAGTCACTAGACTTTTTGTTAAAAGTTGAAATACAGTAACCATATCAAACTGAACATCACTTCCTTTTCTCTAGTCAAATCGTCACTTGTTTACAGCCAATCATATAAAGACTACACTTATTTGCCCTTTTGTTAAAGCGTACGTTGAAAACCGTATCACATGATTAGGCGAAACGGGAATAGGTGTCCTTGGAACAATAATTCGTAGTTTATTTATGTGGGAACTGAAAGTTTGACGTTTTTCATCTACTAGTCAAACTGAAATGATCCTTGAATTTTTGAAGGTATTTCGATTTGTTTTTCGGTCCTGTGAGCCTTTATCTACCTAACTTTCATAGTTCCAGTTTTACAATAGCCCTTTTTCTGTAAGTCTGTACCTCCCCTTATTCAGATGTCCCCCTCAAGGCTCTAAGAACCCAAAAAGTCATCAAAAAACCCTCCACCACCCCATTCTCTCCACAAATGACCCCCTCATAGACACTTCTCCATTTTTCCTCTCTCCATTCCTTTTTTTTGAGACGAATTGAGGATTTTTGTCCTCTTCTTCCTTTCACTATATGTATGTCACTATACTCTTAGTTCAATCGACCTCAACTTGTTACAATAAAAAAAAGGATGGATGGCCTAGAAAAAATGGAAACTTTTCTAATCGGATACAATCCGTGGATCAGGAGTACAGGATTAGCAGTCTAGTAGTCTAGGAAGTTTCTGTTTCGGAATTTTTGCATTTGCCCATTACAGTACCCTTTGGTAGTCCTCATAACTTTCATTTCTGTTTTTCCCTCATTTTTTGCTCCATTCTCTGAACAAAAAGGGATCGAAGATCCAATCTGCCCTTTCTGCCCCGTCTTTTTTGAAACCCTACTGACATATCTGAATCAAAAATGCATGTGGTCATATATATGGAACATGTGCAACAAAAAAAATGGACTTCAACAAGAAAAGGTAAGACATGAATTTGATCGGTTATGCATGACTAGTAAGAGTGACAAGTGTATGAAAGACAAAAGAAGAAGAGTTTCAGTAAAAAATTGGGTTCTGATTGACAAGTAAGTATAGTATGAAAAATTGGGAAATTGAAATTCAGTATTTTGGGAGACGTTGAGAAAATAGGGCATGAATTGTGCGTACCTTTGAAATTTGAGCTTTTGAGAAGCTTGTTGTACTCCTCGTGGACAATTTGAGCCCCACTGTACTTTATCGTCTCCGACCTTTCCCGGGAGTCCAGTATTTTAGTATCCTTTTTAACTTGTCCCTGTCTGGTTAAGTAGGCCCTAAAATCCCTAAATGTGTTGAAAAGAACCTAAACTTAACAAAAACTTATGCACTAATCGTGCCAGCAACTGGGAGCACATATAGCGGTACTGTAGAATCCACAATCTACTTGACAAAGTCGCTTTCGGGGCAGTTGATCAGAAAGGACATTTGAGTTCAAAGTTGCATATGGTTAGGGTAGGACGAACGAGAAAGACAAACTCGATCTAGGAACCCTAAATGCCTCCAACACCTTCATAGGTGTGCCGTGCCCAAAGTGGCGCGCGCTATGCAGCGATTGACTTACCTTGGTCATTTTTTGGGATTTTAGTCCACAACTTATCATAGAGGTGTCCTACCACCTTTAATACTCAAAAATGTTACATTTGACTGAACACTTCCATCTCTTACAGTATCCCCTGCATCTAGCATGTAGGTTTCTATAGTATCCCCTACTAACTAACAAACACCATCTTACTTATTCATTTCCCTTGATTTTTTCGACCCCAACCAGCGTGTGTTCTCGAGACGATCTCGAGAAATTTCTCGAGGAATTCTCGAGAAATTTCTCGAGAATTTTCTCGAGAATTCCTCGAGAAATTTCTCGAGAATTTTCTCGAGAATTTTCTCGAGAATTTTCTCGAGGAATTTCTCGAGAATTTTCTCGAGAATTTTCTCGAGAATTTTCTCGAGAAATTTCTCGAGAAATGCTGCTAAACAATGCGCTACCGTAACGGCGCAGTGTTGTTGTTTTTCAATTTTTCACTTATTTTCTAGCTTAAAAGAGTGAAATAGGTGATTACTATGGGTATAATTTCAATAGTTGTATGGAAAACGTGTAATATGAAAGAGCTGAAGAAAAATTAGTGTGTTTTGTCTTGTGCCGATGCGAGAGAAACATGATTTATAAACAATTTTAGTGAAAAACATTTTTAAAATCTCTTATCAAGCTAATATTTGTTCATTAAAATCCATGTTCTCTTTTTCCAAAGTATATATTCAGAAAAATGCATTATTGGCATTTTTCGAACCATATTTCGAGAATTAGCTTTTTTCGCGTTAAAAAATATTACCATCTTGTTTGTCAGCGAATTCTGCGTCGAATGATATATTAAAAAGTATAAAAAACCAACTTTTAAAATTTTCGAATTTCTCGAGAAATTCCTCGAGAAATTTCTCGAGAATTTTCTCGAGAATTTTCTCGAGAATTTTCTCGAGAATGTTCTCGAGAATTTTCTCGAGAAATTTCTCGTTAATTTTCCGAGAAATTTCTCGAGGAATTTCTCGAGGAATTTCTCGTTAAGGCATTTCTCGAGAAATTTTTTCTCGAGAACACACACTGACCCCAACCAAGAAATAAGTTACTAATTTGTCGATCGAGACTGTGTTCTATTCTTCTACACCGGTTTTTGTCTCTCGGTGGTGGTACCCCCCAGCGACCCCGACGATGACTTAAAGTGCAAACCGTTTTCAAGGTTTTTATGCGGCCAAGAAAGGCAAAAGAAGTAGAGGAACTGAACGTCTCGGCAAAAAAAAGGAAGGGTGTTGCGATAGAATATTTTTTGAAGGTTGAATGCATTAACGAGAATAATTTTTTGAAAGAGTGTTCTCCTACCAAAAAATCCTATCGAATTTTCAAATTTCCCACTCAAAATTTATACCAAAATGTAGCCCTTGACAAGATCTACAAAATGATGTACAAAACAAATAACTAGCTCTTTTCGATTTTTCTGGCACTGTTAAAGAACACCTCATGGTCCCTACTTTTCTATGTTCCTGAAATTAAACTTTTGCTGGTCATAGTTTATCTTAAATATCTTGCAAAAAAATCTCCCGGAAAACCGTTTCATGTCTAGACACTCACCTAACCTCCGGAATCCCCCATCTTGTACTATCAGGCACTGTCTTCACCGCATACACACTAACCAACGATTAATCGAAAAAACCTCCCCGCAGTGTTGAAAAATGTCAGAATAAGATTCAAATTCCAGATATCGGTATACCGATATCTATTCAATTATCTTCGACAGATCGAATGAACTTTTCTGAACCGCGCGCTGCGCCGCCGTACCGTTCTTTTTTCCTGCGATGGTGGAAGTTTTATTTCTTTCGACACTTTTTGCCTGGGAGTTATCTACGAAACGCATCGAAACATGAGGCAGGCATAGTTTTTGGGGAAAAAATTATTGTACAGTACTCAATTTTTAGACACCTGCGCCTTGGGATGTTTATATTCCAATGTTTCGAAAACATATATGTTTTATTCTGGGTTACCACCTGTCTAGGTATCTAGAATATAAATATAAACATAACACATTTGCTTCCTTTTTTTTGCTTGGGTACGGTAGAAAAACGAAAAGGGTCAGAAGCATCTGTAAAAATAGGTTCATCTCGAAAGGGAGTGGAGCTAAAGAAAAATTATCAATTACAAAATTTTTTAGCGTTAAATTTCACACACTTTTGTAGCTGAAAGTTTCTCGATATCTCCAGCACTTTTTTAGTTACAAAGGTCAAAGTTAGGCTTCCCTAGCGATGGTAGGGACGAGAGAGCGTGGAGAAGGGGAGACGCAGAGCGTCTCGTCGTCTGCGTCTCTCCGAGCGGTTTTCAAAACGCTATATCTCTAAAGCCGTGATAGCTATCAAAAAGCTTTCAACACAATTTTGTAATTGTGCTACAACTGTATGTAGTCAATCATGTTTTCCATTCTGAAAGTTTCAAAGTTCACTATTTCTCACTGTTTATGCCTTATAAGCCCTCAAAAACCCCCGGCAAAAGTTCGCTTCGTTCTGAGTACTCCTCTTTATATGTTGTATGCTGGTTTGATCATTTTGTGACATTATCAAACCGTTGTCAAACTATGCGACGATTAACTGATAATAACCGGGAAATTGGTGAAGAGAGCATAACGTATAATATGCAAACTCGTGTGAAGTTGAATGAGAGGTCGAGTCGACCTCACGGTGCGAGAGGAGAGCCTGTACTCTTTAGGAAAATTTCATGGCGTTATTAACAATAACATTTTGTAGGTCTTGTCAAGATCTACATTTTGACATGTTTTTCTGTGAGAAAATCCAACTTTCAAAGAAGGATTTGCCTGCTAAAGTCTAGCCTGTATGGTCACAAAGCCAATGAGCTATTGCCCTCAAAATTTTAGGTCAAAATAGGGACCTACTAACATTGAAACCTTCAAATTACTCACTTTCCAGATTTCATCACCTCCAAATGAGCAATTATTCTCAATATTTTGTTGATTAGCATCAGTCAGATGGTGTAAACAATTTTGACAAACTTTCAGTTATCACCTAGTGTCCAGGACCACTCAACCTGTCATGACAGTACCATGAGGTGTTATGGGGCAGAGAGTTATCCGGTTAAGAATGGTACCCATCATTCTTGATTCCCCGGAGCACGGTTTGAATTACACTTTGATTGTGATGAGTTTGTGCACAGGCATATGGTATCGAAATTGCGAGTGCTATAAGGATGAGAGATGAACTGAAGGTGTCTTGAGCTTGCATATAAGAAAATAAAGTAGTGGGATGCGATATTTGTTTAAAATGTATGCCAAAATGTAGGATTTGATAAGAACTACAAAATGGTATAAAAATTATAGACGTAGATTTTTTCACATTTGCTCTAAAGTCGGTCAAAAAAAAGCATATCTGAGTTGAGATCCTTAACATTTTGGATCACTTTTTTTTCAAACTGCGTTTTTTAAGCCAAAATGTATACCGAAATTTAGATCTTTATAAGATCTACAAAATGATATAAATATCATCAGCATTCGCTCTAAAGTCCGCCAAAAAACCAGCTACTTTCGGCTGTGGTCCAGAAGTTTGAACTTACTTTTAAAGTCAATTTTGGTTATTTCAAAATGTGTTTTCTTGGTTTAAATTTGTGCCAAAATGTAGCTCTTAACAAGGCCTACAAAACGGTATAAAAATCATTAGTGTAACTTCTTTTGAAAGTAATCTGAAGTTCGTCAAATGTCAAGCTCATATTAGCCGAGACCTCGAGTCTTTGAATGGACTTCAGAGAAAAAATTTAAAATTTTATGTGAGTTCTACATTTTGATATAACTTTTGATCAAAAAATTCTAATTTTGGACCAGTAAAATGGCCTAAAACCTTTCAGTTTGGATTGTACTGACATTTCGTGACTGTAACTTTTTGCAACTATGCCGTTTCGCAACTATGCCGTTCTGGAACTACGCCTTTTCGCAACTTCTAATGCTCTATTCCTAGTGCTCTCCTGACCAGTCACAAAAGTGTAGTATCCTCGTCATCACTTCAAAATTATTATTTCCTCCAAAAATTTTTTCCATGACCACATATCAGTTTCTTCTTGCTCCTCCACTTTTCCGTTGACTATATGTGCATGACAAACAGTGTGAAAAGGACGTCACAACCTTCTGGAGTTCGGGTCGTACCTCTTATCAGTTAATAGCTATGCGTTTTTAGCATAGAAGAATGAGAAGATGACACTTTCAGTTTTCAGTTTTGAAACTTTTTTTTGATTAGCTAGACTTTAAAATTTTCAATTTTGGGGTCCTGGGAAGCCCTTGTCACCGGTGGCCTAGTGGTCCCAGACATGACTACCAATCTCAACACCCTGGTTCGATTCCACGTGGGGTCTTTTTGTTTTTTTTTTCTTTTTTAAACATTGCCAGATTGTTTAGACCTATTTTCACCTGTCATTTTTGATGTCTCCCAAATCATATACTGTAGTTCACCTCGTAAATAATTAGAACAGTATGTGTCATTCCCCCATTACAGAATAGCGGTTGTAAAATATGCTGTAAAGATGTGAATGTGAGCAGAATATGTAGCAGATAACATGTCAGAATAGAGGGTTTTGGGAAGACGGAAATTGGGAGAAATTCTTTTGAATGGATAATAAGGATTTGGGGGGTCGAGACCGGAATATTACATATTTTTGGGACCCTTTTATCTGGAAAATGAGCAATTTTTAACTTTTTCTGAAAATTATTCACTTTTTTCTGAAAATTTCATTTTCCAATTTTCTCATCTCCCCTCTTCCCTTCCACCTTCTTTGGCGCCCGCGCCTCCCTTTTTTTATACGCCTTCCACCCTTCTCCCTCCAGCGACACCAATGACGTAGCGGTTTGCGCTTTTGCCCACCAAACCACCCCACCCTGGTTCGACCCCCGACCCTTCCAATTCTCTTTTTATTTTTATTGTCTTCACTTTTCTCATGTTTTTTGTGTTCCTTCGAAAAGTGGGCGTCCCCCAGTTTCCGAGGGGGGTAAACATTGCACTTTCAAGCTCCGCCCACCAAGGAGTGTCGTTTTTTTTCTGCGAGAAACGTTCTGCGTCTCTTTTTCACAACACCAGCAGCTACCCCCAGGTCCTAGGCTCCGCCCCCCGAAATAGAATCATCTAACCGAACACAGCAGCCCCGTCTGCCAGACCACACACATAGACACTATTATACGCACCTCTTCAAGAAACTTTTTTTGGTTTGGAGAGAGGGACTTTTTTATTTTTGTACTGTTTTTTGTATATTGTTTGGACCTACTGTAAACCTACCAGACCCCGTCTAGTCCTCGTGGCCTAAGACAAAAAATTTTCAAAACAAATTTTTTTAACAAAAATTTTTTTCCAAATTTTTTTTGTACTTTTTTTTCTGATTCAATTCTCTCGAATCACTTTTCAGCCACAAACTTCAAATTCAGCCAACTTTTTCTGCTTTCTAGGATTACTGTACCCTCCTCAGAACCTCTTACCAAAAAAAAACTAGAATTAAAAAAAAATGTTTTGCAAAAAAATATAATTTGGTCACTAAAACATATTATTGCTCCAGGTCCACTCTATCTTATCATGTGTTTACACATTTACTATATTTTTTTTGTTCATTTCATTATTTTTTTTAGTTGTGTTACGCCTATTTTTGTGAGGAGTACCGCATATATATATAGATAGTGCACTACTATCTTCTAACTTTTAAGTTTTAGTTGTTTGTTCAATAGAGCGCATTTTCTACATGTTCCTACCGTAATATAGTCTTTCTCCTTCGCCTACTTTTCAAATGAAAATTTTGGAAAAAAAATTTTCCGAAAAATTTTTTTCTCAAAAATTTTTTTTGTCTTTTTCCAGAACCATGAAATTCACAACGGAGCAAATTGAGCTGATTCAAAAGCTTCGTGTCACTGGAATCTCATCCGATCAAGTCCTCAAAGCATTCGGAGACCTGAACGAGGTCCCCCTCCAAAGTATTCAAAATCTGCAGAACAACAACAAGCTCAGCGCCGCCGCCCTCTACAGCCCCCTTCTCGTCCAACAGTTGACCTCCACATCTACAGTAACCCCAACTACAGTACCCCCGGCGACACTGAGTATCCAAACTGTGCCACCAGCATCGCCTATCAATATGGTTATCAAGTCAGAAGGATCCAGCAGTTCCACTTCTCCGATTCTTTTTGAGCATCCAATATGCTCCAGTGCTCCAAGGCCTATTAGAAGTCAGAGAACCCCGATGAAGGAGATCACAACATTGGATGACCCCAATGAGTTGGAAGAATTCATGCAGCACGGAGAGGAAGCGTGTATTCTGGATATGAAGACCTTCATTACACAATATTCGTTGAGACAGACTACGGTAGCAATGATGACAGGTTAGTAGGCTTTGGGGTGCCAAAAAAAGAAAGCAAAAAAGTTTTTGACTAGGTGGGGTTCGAACCCACGACCTCTTCAGAACCAAAACTCAGCGCGCTAACCAGTAGGCCATGTGCGCGTTATCTGCTTACGGAGGGGGAGGGCGTATAAAAAAGGGGAATTTTCGCGCAGCGGCTCCGAATTTTTCGTGATTTTTCAGTCTTCCCAGAAACCAAAATTTGAATGTATCTTTGAACGGTTTATGGTACTAGACGAGATAATAAAATATGAGAAATCTATGACTTTTACAAGTGCTGATAGATTTATAGTCGGGGGAATTCTCTGAAGAGTACTTATGCTTGTGGGAAGGTTCAAAATTAGACATAAAAAAGAAGACTCCAGAATTCAAAAAATGAAGAGATGTGTAGAATTTAGTGCAAATTCTAAAATAATGTATCTTAAAACCCTGAATTCATCTAGAAAACTTTCCTGGTCGAAAATTCTGAAATTTTCATTTTTCGAATTTTTAGAGCAAGTTTCGTAAAATGAGCATAAAAATTGTTCTAGAAGGTTTTGAGCAATGAAAATAGTCGAATTAAAATCCCCAAAACATGAGAAACATTTTTGGTACAAACTTTGAAAAATTTTCGAAAATTTTGATTTTTTCGAAAAAAAATTTTTATTTGAAAAGTTTTTCCTAACCAATTTTTAAAACTCAAAATTAAGTTTTCAAGTTGAAATTTATAACAAAATGTAGAACATAATAAGATCTACAAAATGGTACTAAAATTGTTGAAATTGAGTTTCTCCATTTTTCTGGAAAGTTCGTTCAAAATCCGGGTCAGTGACATCGACCACCCCAAAGTTTTGAATGGACCTCTGAGAAAATCAAAAAGAGCAACTATAATGATTTTTATACCATTCTGTAGGTCTTTTTAAGCTCTACAATTTGGTAAAAACATCAAACAGAAAATCACATTTTGAAATAGAAAAAAAGTTCGCCAAAGTGATGGGTACTGCCTTAGAAGAGGTTAGGTTTTAACGGACCCCAAAAAAAAATCTATAATATCACTTATAATGATTTTTATATAATTTTGTAGGTCTTTTAAAGCTCTACACTTTAATATAAAAATCATTTTTAAAAATCGCGATTTGAAGCTAAGAATATTAATCAAATCAGTGGCGATTTCGACTCACGTAGCAGATTTTTTAAGGGACCTTAAATAAAATTTGAAAAACGTTATATACATGATCTTTATATTGTTTTGTAGCTCTTATTAAGTTTTTTTCAGGCGTCTCCCAACCATACATCTCCAAACTCCTCAACGGAAACCATCGTGAACTATCCCTCCGTTGCCGAAAAAACATCTACTGTTGGTACCTGAACTGCCGTCGCCACCCCGCCAAACTCTCCGCCTTCCTCGCCGACCCATCCACTCGCCTTGAGACAAATGGTGATGGAGAATTGATCCCCCAACGAAGAGAACGTTATGTCTTCCGTCCAATTCTAATCAAAATGCTCGAATCGTTCTTCAGTCAAACTCCATTCCCAGACCTCCCACGGAGAGTGGAAATCGCCACCGCCTGTAACCATTTGTTGCAATTGGACAAAAAAGGAGTGTCCCTGATGCCAAAGGAAATCGTTTCGCCTCAAGTTGTGTCGAATTGGTTCGCTAATAAAAGAAAAGAGTTGAGAAGACGATCTGCAGAAGTTGCGTCGAGCTCTTCGGCTTCATCCACAACGTCATCTGGAAATCAGGATGCAGTTAGTGTTTCCAGTATGAGCCCAACTTTGAGAGATGATGAGGTTCGTCTTTTTTTTTTTAACTTTTTTGAGAGCTCAAAAAATTTTTTTTCGCAGATCCCTGCCCCTTCCCTCTCAAATCCCGCGCCTTCTTGTACGCCCTCCCCCTCCTGTCACCAGATCTGCGCGCGTGGCCTACTGGCTAACGCGCGCATTTTCCATACCGAACCACCTCCCTAGTTCGACTCCCAACCCCTCCAAATCCTTTTTTTTCTTTTTTAACAATTCTATTTTTCCAGAACCAATCTCGCGAGATGTCCCCGGAAGCTGATCCACTGCCATTAATCAAAGAAGAGGAGCCAACTACCGTAACCCCACCACTGGTGATGCCGTCCATAATCCCACCGCCTGTCTCAATGCCGTCTCTTATCCAACCTACAGTAACCTCCCAACTGGAACTCTTGGCTATGGCACAACAGTTGGGCCTGCAAATTCCGCTTGCTCAATTCCCTGGCCTCAATCCCAATCCGTTTTTGCCGTTTCCAATGGCCGGATTCTACAGTAATCCAGCGATTTTGAAAACGGAGTAAAAACTATTCAAAAATTTCAAATCTTCACCAATAGCCTCATTTTTCTCACATGTTAACCTATTTTTCTATCCCCATGACAAATCCCATTTGAATCTTTCAAGCCCCGCCCCCATTTTTTAATTGTCGATTCATAATAATTTTAATTTAGAACAATTTTACGAGTATTTTTTCTTGGAATACTTTACTTTAAAACTGCCCAAACACCAACACTGCTTCCTCATTTTTTAAAAATTTGGTATTGTATCGCTTGCCCCGCCCACTTTTTTGAATATTTTTTTGCATGCAATATTTATTACTATTTTTGACTATGATTATTTTTTTGACTAGAAAATGAATTGTTTTCGAAAAAAACTGTGTTACTTTGTGTTTCTTTCGGACGTTTCGCAACTAGCTCAAGAAATTTTTTGAAAAAAAATTTTGGAAAAAAATTTCAAAAAATTTTTTTTTCAGAAATTTTTTTTTTGAAAAATCCAAAATCTTTGATTCCCCTATTATCTCTTCATTTTTTTCGCCAAAAATGTCTCCAAACACCGCCAAATAATCAAATTTTCCCACGCTCAAGAGTCGATTTCCTTTCTTTTTTTTCTTTTAATTTTTTGTTATTTTTGTGTCAAATTTTTTATTCTTTTTGGAGTCACGTCACTTTTTTGGCAAAATGCAAATGCGCTTCATTGATAATTTTTGGAATAAGTAAGTATCAAGAAAACACTCTGTCTATAAAAACTACAAAAAAGGTGATTACTTGAATACGAAAAATCCAATCAGAAAGCGACAAATTTTCTTTTTATAAATTTTTTGTCTCTCCAGAATCTCGATATATGACTTTTTAAATTTTTTTTGAAAAAAAATTTTTTCCAAAAAAAAACAATTTTCCCTTCAGAATTTTTTATAGACCGCCCTGAATGAATATTCAATGAGAAAAGTCCAGAATTTTAATTTTCGAGTTTTGCTGTATCATTTTCACATGGCTACGCAGCGAATTTCGGAACAATTGAAAAGTCTTCGAAATCACGTCATTTTTGACCTCTTTTTTTGGCTTTTTTTCGAAGAAAAATGAATAATGACTTTGTCAGATTAAGTATGTGTGTACGGAGTATTCTCAAATGACCAGGGTGCACTTTTTTCGTTTTGGTTTTCTGGTCGTCTTTGAAATATTTAAGATAGTCAAAATCTGAAAATTTTATGCTTTTTTTCTGGAAATCTTTTGTAAATCTTGAAAAATTTGGAATTTTCATATTTTTTTGAAATGGGGAACTAATAATTTCAAGAATCCAATTTTGAAACATCGTAAATTTCACAAAATTGAATTGAAAATAATATGAGTCATCAGAAATTGTTTCGGCAAAATAATTTTGAAAATTCGAAAAAATTGAAATTTGCGCGTCAAGTCTAATGCCGGGTCCGCAAATACGCAAAACGATGGAAAATGCACAAAAACTTATCGAAAAAGAAAAATCCGATAACTTTTGAAAATATTTTTCGACCACAATCGGCCATAATTGAATTTGTTTATTTCGTCTTGACCACAAAAAAAAGAATAATATACATTAATAAGTGAAGAACCGGTAAAAGTGGGGAGATCATGTGGGGATTGACTAAATAAAATTAATGACCAGAGAGGCCGGCAATAGCCACATGGTCACATTAACTACTTACAAGACAATCAAAGGGAATCGATTTGAGAAATGTGTCGAAACCGCCACTGGACATTCGTTTATTGATTTTCGCGGCTACCCTATTCCAAAGCGCTCGATGGGCGTGCAAAAATGAGTCTTGAGGAAGACCTATAGACTTGAGGAGGTACGGATATCTGGGGGATTGACCGGGTTTGAGAAGAGATTTGAGAGATGGGAAGTGGTATTCACAGGTAACTATTTTGAAGAATGTTTTAAGAATTAGAGTGACTCGGCGATGTAGAATAGAATGAAGATCATATTGTGAGAGTCTATCAAAGTATGTAGTATAAGATATGTTACAGCGCTGGAAGACTCTACGGGAGTAAAAACGCAGAGGATATTCAAGTTTTTTGGTAAGTTGAACGGTAGATGGATGGAATACTTCACATCCATATTCAAGTATGGGACGTACGTACGTGTTGAATATTTTAAAATAGAAGGTAGGATTATTGGATCTGAAAGTTTTTAGGATTAACCTACACTTGTGAAGGGCAGCATTACTTACTGTTTTGATATGTTTTTCAAAGGTTAGTTTATGATCAATGAAAATGCCTAAATCTTTGATACATTCAACTTTTTCGATGGGGGAGTTGTTTATGACATACATATATTTGGGGTTTTTTTTACCTAAATGTAGGACAGCAGTTTTGTTTTCCGCTAGATTTAGTTTCCAGACTTCGCACCATGAGACTACAATATCAATGCTTTTTTGGAGGCTAATTGGGTTATCCCCAAGGATTTTTAGGTCATCCGCGAATGCCGTGACATAGACGTCTTCGGGAAATGAGTCAAGGAGATCATTTATGTACACGAGGAATAAAAACGGACCACTGACGGAACCCTGGGGGACTCCGGACACTACATCGAAGAATTTCTCGCTAATGTGGTTATTGATTTTCACCCTAGCGGTGCGACCTGTGAGAAATGAATGGAACCAAGTGCATAATTTCTGGTCAAAACCAAAATTGGCGAGTTTGCTCATGAGGAGATTGTGTGGCACGGAGTCGAATGCCTTCTTGAAGTCAAAGTATAGCACGTCAACATATTTATTTTTACTTGATGCTAGTTTCTGGATTCTCGATAGGGATTCTAGGAGGGCCAGGGCACATGATCTTTTATTGAGGAACCCGAATTGATACTTAGAGAATCTGAGAGTGAAGTCCGTCCTTAGCCTATCTATTACAATTTTCTCCATTAGGCGGGAAAGAGAGTGTGTAAGGCTGATTGGTCTATAGTTAGACCCATCGGAGAGGGAGCCTTTCTTGTGAATGGGGATAACTATTGAGGATTTGAGAGTGTCCGGGAAGATTCCACTATCAAACGAATCTGTGTATATGAGAGAGAGGGGGATGGTGATAGCATCAGCGCATTTTTTGATAATGTAAAAGTTAATGGAATCCCTGGAAAACCCTATTTTTGGCTTGATGAATTTAATTATGCGGGCAATAGTGAAGGGTGAAAAATCAATGGAGGAATTGAGGGGCTTATTGGCTGGGAGGGCAGGAAACGGATTTGAGGGCTTACAGAACGCTTTAGAGAATATAGAGCAAAATTCATCGGCTATTTTAGAGGGATCGCTAACAACAGTATTATCGATTGTAAGGTACGTTAATTCATTACGCGTTACTAACCTGGAGTTTATAAAGTTGTAAAGCTTTTTGGGATTCTTTTCTTCAATAACGTTCATTTCTTGTTTGATTAAGGATTTTTTGAGTGACTTTAGACTTTTTCGCAGCTTTGCTTTGGACTCTGTTTTACGATTACGGCGCAGGGAATTACGGTGAGCGGATCTCTTAGTGGTTACACGTTTTACATGTTTGGGGCTAATTTTGGGGGTGTAAAGTTGAATGAGCTCATTGAAGATTTTCATGAAGTGGTTGAGCTTGCTTTCGGAAGTGGAGAAGAATGAAAGTTGTTTGGGCCAGTTATATGACATCAAATGCTTAATCAGGGAGTCGAAGTCACACTTTCTATAAGCCAGTTTATCTACACTTTTCCTGATAGGGACAGGGGGATTTTGGATTTGAAGATCGAACGAGATAGAGTAGTGATCCGAGAGCAGAAAGGGCGGTGATTGATAGGCATTAAGGACTAAGTGTTGGGAGTCCGTGAAGATCAGGTCTAGGAGGTTATCTTTACCTGATGCAGCCGTGCGGGTAGGAAAGTCAACTATTTGGGTCATGCAATGAGAGGCTAGCACATCGAGTAAGTCGGGATGGGGAGGGTTGCCTCTGGCTGGGATGGTATCCCAACTAACACCTGGGAAATTAAAGTCCCCTAAAATGAAGGTAGATCGGGAGGAACTCTTGAGTAAACTTTTCAGGTTTTCAGCTAGCAGGGACGTTTGTTGGGTAGATGTGTTAGGCGGTCTATATACTAATATGAAACGGGTTTTGGAGCTAATATGATCAATAGAGAGTAATTCACAGTTATGTTGGGGATAGAAAGTGTCATTTAGCGCGTTAACTGGGGTAAGGGAGACAGATCCGCGGAAAAATACGGCAACTCCGCCACCTCTTACCTTCGGGTGGGGGTACTGCCTATCAAACCTGAAACAGAAGAATTCGGGGGAGGTGACACTCGCAATAGGAGAGTCAGAGGAGAGAAACGTTTCGGTAACAAATAAGATATCAAGAGAGTTTTCAAAGAAAAATTTTTTAAGGAAGAGGAGGCGTTCAGCAGAGGAGATAGAACGCGCATTCATTAGGCAGCATGAGAGAGGAGAGGCCAATGATATACGCGCAGGAGTTGAGAATGATGAGTAGTTAGAGCTGGGAGGTATATTCACAGGAGGCTGTAATGTAGGAGGCGCCACTATAGATAAACCGAGGGTTTTGATAGATTTATGCGCAGATGGTGGGGAGGAGGATACGGGCTCGGGTGATGCGTCTAATGCGTACGATTCAGTCCAGTGGCCGTTTTCCTATGCCTGCTTAGATGAACAAGTAGTACTAGATCTATTTGGGAAGGGGCGCGGGGAAGATAACGTGATAATTTCCAAATCTTTAATAACATACTTGATCTTTCCTTCTTTTTGGTTCTCTTCGTAAGCCTTCTTTCGGATGGTCCTCAACAAAGCCAGTTCGTCGTAAGTCATGTCACGCCGGCAGCGAAGTGGGCGTTGACACTGGGGAACACTCGGATATTTTTCGATGGCCCTTCTGAATCCCGAGATAAATGCGTCACGATCCTTCTGTGAAGCGAATCGGACCTTTGTTGGACGAGCATATGTTTCTTCGTGTTTGCATTTAACTCGAAAAATTTCCGTCGGCTTCGGTAGCAAGTTGTCAGACTTATCAACCAGTTTATCCACGAAATCCGAGTCAATTTGAGCTTGTTCTTCCTTCTTGGAATCTGGCAGATTCTCAATAACAGCCAGAAAACTTTTCTTTTCCATAGTCCGTATGGTTTCAGCCAGCTGAAGCTTAGCCGAAACTTGACCGAGCATGGCATCCTTTTTGACAATGTCCGCGTAGAGCGGGCATGTTGTTTTCTTGAGTTTAGGCTCGATTGGTGCCTCATCGACACTTTTAGTCACCATAAGCTTCAGTTCCTTGATCTCGGCCTCCTGGATAGCACATTTGGTGGCCAACTGATTCACCAATGATTCAAGTTTGGTTATCTTCATCACCAATGAGGGATCCGAGTTATTCCAAGATGCCTTGACTTTCGCCGTTGATGCACGGCCTCTTGCACGCTTACGCGGCGGGGAGTTCGGCGATAAATCGCCGTTTGTAGTCATAATAAAAAGTGATAGCGAATAAAATCGATAAACGGGCGGAGGAGGGTAAGGAGGGGAGACCCGAATGAGTAAGGAGGGGAGACCCGAATGAGTAAGTAGTATAATCTCGACCACGCGGTCCGAAAATTTTGACCCTAATCTCGATCTCGACCGCATGGTCGAAAAGTTTCGACCAAAATCTCGAATGAGTGTTCCGAAAGTCCTCGCCCACTTTCTCGACCACACAGTCGAAAAATTTTCGACCATTTCCTCGACCGTGTGATCGAAAACATTTCGACTACAATCTCGACCACGCGGTCCGGAAGTTTTCGACCATTTTCTTGGCCACACGGCCCAAAAGTTTTACGTTTTCGACCACAATCTTGACCACACGGTAGAAAATTTTCGACCACAATCTCGACCGCGACAAAAAAATTTTTCGACCATAATCTCGACCGTCGAAAATTTTGACCATTTTCTGAACCGCTTGCTTGAATAGTTTCCGACCACAATCTCGAACAAATGGTCTAAAACTTTTCGACCATTTTCTCGACCGCAATGTCGATAAGTTTCGACCATTTTTTCAACAGCGCGGTCCTGGTCCACATTCTCGAACACCAAATCAAAGCTTTTCGACCATTTTTTCGACCACATGGTCAAAAGTTTTCGCCCACTTTCTCGATCGCGCGGTCGATCTTTTCTCGACCACATTTCACCTATTATAACTCCCAAATGGGGTGCAACATGCTTCTTCCTCCACCCCCACTTTTTTCTTTCTCTTTTTTTCTCAATTTCAAAAAACTAAAACCAAAAAAAAAAGATACCCGACACAGATAGATCTGAAAACGGGCGCCCCCCAATTCCTTTGGGGCGCCAATTGAAGAGTTTAGAAGGGTGTTGCAAAAATTTAGACAAAAAACAAGAGAATGTCACAGATGGGCGCGATTTTTTCACTTTTCAAACACCATTTTTTTGGGGGCGATACTTTTTTTGGGAAGTCGATCCCAAAAAAATGGAAGATTAGTTTTTCTGGAAGAATCTGGGCTCCGGGAGCCCAGATTCTTTTAATTTCCGGAGCATTATTTTTAGCACTTTTTTTGGTGGTTTTTTTTGCTACCAAAAACGCCATGAAGCTGTCTAATTTAGCCAGAATGAGATTATTTTTTTTTGCTGAAAACTAAATTTTTTATAGAATTAGCCGTCTAGTGACTTTGAATGCCTTCAGAATCCTCGAGTATTCAATTTTTCAAAATTTCAAAACAATGTTTTGCTCTCCTTGAAATATCCTTTCCAACTGTGTAATTTTCATAAAAATCTGACCACTAGAAATCCAAGTAGAGCTCTTTGAAAAATGAGCAAATTTTTTTCAAATTTTTTTTTGAATTTTTGAAAATTTCTCGAAAACTCGAAACTAAATACGAATGAATAGGAATGAAAATTGTGAAAGAGAAAAAAATAGGGAAACAATTTTCATCTCTAGCTAATTTGTCATGCAATTGCGATGAGCTTCGTCTCTTCAAAAAAAAACTTTTGAAAAAGGATAAAAAGAAATGTCTTTATTTTTACATTTTTTCGAAAGACAAATGACAATTCATCTAGTATTCCTGGCAAAAAGCAACTTTTCTTGTTGACTTTTGACATTTTGTGGAATTTGTTTGTAGATGGCTTCAGAATCTTTCAGAATCCGAATTTCTTAAAATTCAAAATCTTGTTCTTCAAAAACTGTATACTTTTCATGCAAAATGGATTACTGTAAGTTGAGATAGAACTACCGTATTTACTCTAATAGACCGGCACCTCTATATGTCCGGCACCCTCTAATAGACCGGCAGTCAAATGATCATTTTGAAAAATAAACCGGCAGCCTCCAATAATCCGGCACCCCAAAAATTAATGAAATTGGAAAGTACTATTTTTTGAGAAATTCGAATTTTTTCCAGTGTTTTTCACACAATTTCAATATTTATCAGCATTTCGAATAGTGTTTGCTTTTTAAACTATTCAAAAAAGGCTTTATCATGCTCATTTTCAGTGAAAAAGCAACATTTTTTTGTTAAATTTTTTATAAATTGACTCTTTGAAAAATAGACCGGCACCCTCTAAATGACCGGCACTCTCTAATAAACCGGCATCAAAATGAGGACCACGAAAAATAAACCGGCATGCCGGTCTATTGGAGTAAATACGGTAATTGAAAAATGAGAGGAATCAAAAAAATTTGCTCATTTTTCATTTGGTTCTATTTAGATTAATAGTAATTAGATTTTCATGAAAATTATACGGTTTGAAAGGAAATTCAAAGGAAAACAAAATACTTTTTTGAAATTCTGGAAAAAAATTGTGAAAAACTCTGGAGTCGAAATTTGAAACGGAATTTTTTTTTCAAAAATCTCGATTTTTGTCATTTTCATTTTTCTCTATCTCTATTGATATTTGTTTGATTTTTACAAACGTTATACCGTTGTAAAAGACATTTTAAGAAGAACAAAGTATTTCTTGAAATTTCAAAAAATTATAATTCCAGAAGATTCTAGAGGCAATATTTGGGACGAAAATTTTTTTCAAAATTTTCGATTTTAATAATCTTCGTTTTGATTTTACTCTATTTTTATTATTTTCATTGTTACAAAAATTATATTGTTTAAAATGGAAATTTAAAAAAGAACAAAGTATTTTTTTGAAATTTCAAAAAAATAAAATACTCAAAGATTCTGGAGTTATTCAAAGTCATTCATATCGAAATCATTTTGAAGGGATTTCCTGACTCTCTATTCAATTTTCCAATTAAATTCCTCCTTCTATTCTTCCGTGTCACTAATTCTTGCCCTTTTCTCTATGCTGGTCACTTTTCTGAAACTAATCTTCTCTCCTTTTCTTCTTTTCTCCATTTTTCCCCCTCCTAACCAGGGGAGCAAATTTTCAATAGGATTATCCGTGCGTGTGGTTGTGGAGAGAAAATAGAGCACAGATATACTGACATAGACACATATACGCCTTCCTAACAATCTCTTGTGTGCTTCCAATTTTCCAATTTTGCAATAAAAATTTTTCTGACAGGAGGAAAATCTGATGATGAGGAAATGAGGAGATGGCCGGTGGACGATGGCGTTGCTCAAAGTGCGCGACGAATGCACTAAATTGGTCGGTTATCAGTGAGTTTTTTGGTTTTAAAGTTGGAAAATGTAAAGAAAAAGAAAGCAAAAATAGTTTGGAGGCAGGTGGAATTGAACCCGCGATGGGTGGTGTGACGGGCTACAGCGCAAACCATTGCGCCACACGTGCATATGGAAGAGTGACGGTGGAGGGCGTATAAGAAGGCGCGGCAGGGTGGAAATTTTTTGGGGAAGGATAGAGGAGCGGCGCCCAAAATTTTGAGAATATGGATTTTGAACAAAAAAATTCCAGAATTTGGAAAATGGAATTCACAAGCTTTTTAGGGAGAAGAATTTGTTGAAATTTGTTGGATTGATCAAAAAAACAGCCCTGAACCCAGGGGTAGTTGTTTCTTGAAGAATTTTCGAAGTTTTTTTGACTATTACTGTCTAAAAAGTTTGAAAGAATTTGAGATTCTTACAAAATTTTTACATCAGAATGTTCCCCGTTTTTCGCTGAATCCAACGCGCCTAATCTCAACGCTCAAAACCTTTTAGAAAAGTTTTTAGAGGCGATTTAAATTTTTTTCTTCTGAAAATTTCAAACTAATTCAAGTCGTCAGAAATTACAGAGCTTTTTACATAATTCATCTCCTGAAATTCAAATCCAAACATTTTTCAGATTTCTAAACTCCCATATCTGCCTATTCATCACCATTATTCAACTACTGGTCTGTTGCTGGGCGGTCGCCCAGCACATCAATTCCTACATGACGCATAGCAAGGTATGGCCTAGAAAACTCCAGCTAGTCCATAAATTTGAATTTAAAATTTTTCAGATCCTCAAATGCGACTTCCTCGAAGGAAGTCTCCCTCTAGAAGCTGTGGACGCTGTTATCTTCGATATTCGCCTGTTCCACTACCTATGGGGGATACGAGGATGTGTTGCGGAGTACTTGGATGGAGGTAGGTAGTTGAAAAAGTTGAAAAAAAAGAAATAAAAAGAAAAATAGACCGAGTTGGAGTCGAACCCGCGACCACCATTTTCAAAAGCAGGCGCGCTAACCAGTCGGCCGCGCGCGCACCATGCCAACATGGTGTGCGAGGAGGTAGTCTATCGCGCGCTTTTCACCACCTGGAGAAGATCGGGGGCAAAACAAAAAATCCCAAAATTTTTTGTTAATTTTCCCGCGAATCTTAAAAATTTGCATAAAAATCCTTTTCCAGGTTTCGGCCGCCTCCTATGGTGCGTTTCCCACTGCCTAACCCTATTTTTCTCGATCCCAGTGACTTTTCTCGCCCATCCGAAGCCCTGTCTATTCTGGCCGTTGCTTTTTCAGGTTAGCTTTTTTTGTTTGAAAAATTGTAAATTCCGATTCTTGACATGTTGGGGGAAGAGTTCAGTCTTGACCAAAAACCAAAAGAGGACTCACAAAAATGGTCCCTAGGGGGCCCCCCGTAGTGTGACATTTTGACGGGTTATATAGAGTGTGAGAGACTCATATTTTGGGATGAGCAATTGTTGCATTGAAAATTGGGGAACCGATTTCGACCGCAATTTGACCACCGTGGTCGACCGCCAATTTACATAAGGTATACTGTATCTTGAGGTCCCTTGCAGTAATTGCTTCCCATCTCATTCGGCTCAGTGCTGAGCGGCAACGAATTTCGGCTTGCTTATTCAAGTGTGAATAACTTTTTTCAGGGGAACCGGGTAAAAATACTGTCAACAGATAAAATGTTCCTTATTAAAAAAGCTATCGATTGGTCTAAAAACAGTCAAATTTCATATAAAATTAAGAAAGTTATGCCAAAACTACCGAAAACAGCAGATTTTCGGCAACAAAAAGCGTAACTCTGTTTATTATTGATGAAATTTGATGGTTTTTTAACCAATCGATAGCTTTTAGAATAAGGTACATTTTTTTGTTAATCGTTTTTTTACCCGACTTTCCTGAAAAAAGTTATTCACTTTTGAAGTAGTTGCCGAAATTTGTCTCGGAAGATCACAAAAAGCTCAACATAAACATTCCGGGAGTCCTGCGGACCCCCGGAATCTCAAAAACAAAACCATAAAAAACATAAACTTTCAAAAGTGCAAAGGATCCTAAGGATTGTTAAACAATTACACTACTTTTTTCATCTTCTAGAAAAAAAGAAGAAGCAAAAAGCTCCAAGAACACATGTGTCACCCCCAGGGGTCGTCGCAAAGTCTCCCGAAAATCCGCACTATTTCAAATCCGAGATCTCGACGCATCTCGGCGACCTACATTTTTTGTAATGTGAAGAACACAATATGGTATAAAAGTGCATTTCTCGAACCGTCTGCGTCTCTTCAGGGGGCCCTGGGGGTGAGAGGGAACGGGCCGCGGCGCCCGCGGGAGAAAGTTTTGAAAACGAGGAGGAAAAAGTGCAAAGAAATTAGAGACCGACCGGTCTCTCTCTTTTCTCCTGATCTTTTTCTTATGTATAACTATAAAAAATTGAAGCCGAAGAAGAAGAAGAAGAAAGAGAGGGAAAAACGCCGCCAAAATGACTGGGGGACAGCTGCGCTAGTTGTGCCATCATGAGATGATCGAGAAAATGAAATGAGGAAGAGGGATCGGGATTTGGAACCATGGGGGAACTAGGATAGTGGTAGATCAGAAATTTGAAAACATGTTAATATTAAGGCAGGAGACCCTCAATTTGCTGGAACCCAAAATAGGGACTCCTTGATACTTCTAGAAACTTACATTGTATTAGGATTTTTTTACAGGGCCGAGTTTAAAGGTGCACCGGGCTTAAAGGTGGATTCCGGCCAAAATGAGTTTATGGTTCAAGTTGATGCAAAATGTCATGCTGATTCCAAATATCACAATGAAAACTCTCAAAAGTGGTTCTCCAACCCATAAGATGCCTTCAAATTTGCAAAAAAGTTATCCCTTTCGACTTTTGTCGTGTTTTCAACGTGAATTACAATTTTTTGCACTGACCACGCGAAAAGTTAGGCCAGCAAAGATCATTTTTCTGCAACTTTGACGCCGTTTTTTGGGTCAGAGAAGAATTTGAAATTTTGCATCGATTGAACCATAAACTCATTTCGCCCGGAATCCTCCTTTAAGGTTCTCCGTGTGCCTTTAAAGCTCTTTCAAATTTTAAATACAGCTTTTTTTTAATGGTGCATGGATAAACTTTGGCCGTATGCGTCTTTCGGTCGCGCTGAAGTGCACTACGTCTGTGAAAAAATATCCCTAATACTGTAAATTAACCGGGAGCCTCAAAATTCAAGATATCCTTTCCTGGCATACATTAAGTTCAGAGTAAGCTACGGGGATATAAAACACTGTTTGGGCCCTTCTCTACCTGATTTTTTTGCCACCTTCTCGAAATATCCCGATATTAAGATTTTTTGACGGAATTCTATTCTTTGACTTTGACAAGGCATAACTTGAGTTGTAGTTGACCAATCCAAATGATTGGCATAACCAAAATGGGCCAGATCTAACGGGCTTTTGAATTATTGTAAGAAAAACAATATATAAATAATTCGATAGTGATTTCCGGGCAAAATGAGGTTATGGTTTGTTCAATGCAAAAAATATGCTGATTCCGAATATCATAATGAAACGCTCAAAGAATCTTCTCTGACCCAAAAATCGCCACAAAAGTTGCAGAAAAGTTACTGGTTGCGGAAATTTTCAGAACTATGGTCATAGTTGCGCAAATCTCGAAATCTCATAGTTACTCTAACCATATTCCTATAACCAAATAGTCATTGTTATATAAAAGTGCAAATATATAGTGATGTTCCGTTTTTTTGACTGTTTACTCAAACACTACTCCTAGGTTTCGATCAGTTGACTGTAGAGAAGGGAGCACTTGATTTTTTAAAGAAAAGGTTCAATACTTTTTGAGAGATCTTGGAGGTTAGTAGGTATGGAAATGCGCTATATTGGAGTCAGGATTTTTTTGCCTTTTGATGGCTCGCAAACATATAGTTTCAAGAAATAGGATTACAGTAGTCTTGGACTCTTTCAGAATATCAGAGCCTTCTGATTTCTACAAACCTGGAATTCTAAGATTCTGACTATTACCTCGGTCCATGATACCCTAGAATCCTCGACCTCCCAGACTTTCATTGATCTCTGAACCTCTAAACACTCAAATTTTTTTCCAAAAATTGCAATTCTATGTTTTGCTCTCCTCGGGTCATCCGGTTTTTGTGCTCTTCACTAGACAAAAAAACCAAAAGTGCATAGTCACCCCCATCATCATCTAAACCATAAAAGTGCACATCCTGAGAGAGACCGGATTACGGTAGTCTCTCTCGCGGGTATTTACAAACATATAGACAGGAGACTCGATAACGGTTTTTGTTTATTCTCTCTCTTTTTTCGATTTTTTGTCTGTCTTCACTCCCGTCGTTCCGACGACGGCTGCGCAATTTTTCTCAATATCGTCACCCCCAGGCAAACAGGACACCGAACACACACACACACAATGAAGAGAGACAGAAAAAATGGCTTCATTTTATAAAAGTGCAAAAGTTAGAGAGTATTGGGAAACGAGAGAAACGAGAGAAGAACACAAATAAAGGAACGACGACGTATAGTTAGTCTCGGATTGGAGATGATGATGATGGTTTTTGAAACGTTTTTGGGGAAGGAAATAATTTTTCTGAGGGATGGGAGTGGACTTGAAGACTATCAAGGGAATGATACCTATGTTATCTGAAATTTCATGAGCAATTAGATCCAAATCTGAAATCATGCTCTTTTACTGGCTCGGAGCACATAGTACTTGAAGAAAAGAATCGCGTTTTCAGTTGAAATAGGCCAACTTTGAGGGCCTGAAAAAGTGGTTTCCAGATATTCGATTTTTCTGAAATTTTGCAAATGTAGAGAGCAACTCAAACACTCTATTTCCTTCGTTGACCATTGTTTATAGGATCACGATTTAGTTAGTTAGGTCGCGAAGAAGCCAAAGAGCTCCAAAAAACCGAAAATCAAAAATTTTGCAAAAAAAAAGTCACTTCCAAATTTCGACTCCAGAATCTTCCAAAACTCTAATTTTCAGAATTGTTTAAGTTTATTTTTGTTCTTCTACAAGTTTCCTTTCAAACCGTATAATAAGGGAATGGTAACTAAAATTTAATAAATTCAAAATTGCAATCTAAACCCTTGGCTGATTCCGAACATACAGTAATTGAAGAAAAGAATCGCGTTTTCTGTTTAGATAGGTCAACTTTGAGGGTCTGAAAAAATGGTTTCCAGATATCGGATTTTTCTGAAATTTTGTGGACGTATAAAGCCACTCAAGAACTCTATTTTTGTAGTTGACCACTTTTTTATAGACCCACAATCCAGGCAGATAGGCCGATTTGAATGGCGCCCCCTCAATTTTCGTCTAATTTTGAGGCCTCGCGCCCTAAATAACTGAATCGTGGTCCTATGAAAAAGTTGTTCACTACTGAAATAGAGTCTTGTCTTGTTTTTCAAAAAATTTTCTTCAAATTTGTATAATTTCAATACAAAGTGGTTTACTGTAAGTTGAGATAGAGCTCAATGAAAATTCAAGAAATTAATTTTTAAAAATTTTAAAAAGTTGGCCCCAAAATCTTTCAAAGTTATGATTTTCAAAAATTTTCAACTGTAGTTTTGTTCTTCTAAAAATTGCCTTTCAAACCGTATAACTTTTATAAAAACCTGCTAAATGAAGAATGAACAAAATTTTGAAAAAAATTTTTTTGAGAATTTTATATTTTTCAATGAGCTTGATCTCAACTTACTGTAAGTCATTTTGTACAAAAATTATATAATTTCAAAGGATATTTGATAAAAAAATTTTTTGTAGTTGACCACTTTTTTATAGACCCATAATCCAGCCAGTTAGGTCAAGTTAACTGACTTCGAATTTCGTCTAATTTTGAGGCCTCGCAGTCTAACTAACTGTATCGTGGTCCTATTAGAAGGTTTTAATTACTGAAATAAAATTTGTCCTGTTTTTCAAAAAATGTTTTTTCAAACCGTATAATTTTCATACTAAATGGATTACTGTAAGTTGAGATAGAGCTCATTGAAAATTCAAAAAATTTTGAAAATTTTTTTTCCAAAATTCGGTCATTCTTCATTCAGCTCTATCTAGATTTACAGTGGTCAGATTTTAATGAAAACTATACGGTTTGAAAGGAAATTTGAAGAAAAACAAACTTATAGTTGAAAAATGTCAAACATTAGAGTCTTGGATGATTTTGAGGTCAAAATTTGGAACGGAGCTTTTTTTTCAAAATTTTCGATTTTCGTTACTTTGGAGCTCTTTCGCTTTCACGTAGCATAACTAACTAAATCGTGATCCTATGAAAAAGTAGTCAACTATGAAAATATAGTTCTTGAGTTGCTCTATACACCTGCAAAATTTCAGATGAATTGGATTTCTGGAAACCACTTTTTCAGACCCTCAAAGTTGATCTGTTTTAACTGAAAAAGACATGAGCAATTTCAGCGGAATAAGGGGAACTAATTATTTTAAGTTTCTTCATTTAGTTCTATCTAGATTTACAGCGGTCAGGTTTTTATAAAAGTTATACGGTTTAAAAGGCAATTTTTAGAAGAACAAAACTACAGTAGAAAAATTTTGAAAGTCATAACTTTGAAAGATTTTGGGGCCAACTTTTAAAAATTTTTTTAAATTAATTTCTTGAATTTTCATTGAGCTCTATCTCAACTCACAGTAAACCACTTTGTATTGAAATTATATAAATTTGAAGAAAATTTTTTGAAAAACAAGACAAGACTCTATTTCAGTAGTGAACAACTTTTTCATAGGACCACGATTCAGTTATTTAGGGCGCGAGGCCTCAAAATTAGACGAAAATTGAGGGGGCGCCATTCAAATCGGCCTATCTGCCTGGATTGTGGTCCTATCAAAAAGCTGTCAACTACAAAAATAGAGTTCTTAGGTGGCTTTATGCATCCACCAAATTTCAGAAAAATCTGATATCTGAAAGCCCGGTTTTTGGAGGCTGAAAGTTAAGCCTAAGTATTTCAATTGAAATCCTGTACTGCAAATAATTTGAAAATTCATGAGCAACACCTCCTTGGAGATTCTACAATAAAGTTTTTTATGACAAAATTTGGTATCGTTGGGAATCACGCGACCTCAAAAATCTAGTTATCATGCCACAGGAAATGACCAGGAAATTGAAAAAAAATGTGTGATTTTTTTGTGAAATTTCAAAGGTTTATCGTTTTCAGTTTCAATTTTTTCCAAATCTTATCGTTCTTTGATACTTTTTCTAATATTGGGGTTACAACAAACATTTCAGCACAAAAACACTCATAACTAATTTATATCAGAATCGAAAAGTGAGAAAATTAAAAATTACCGAAAATGTATGTCAAGGCATATAGCAATTACTTACACATATAAAGGTGACAAGAAAATTGGAAATACAATTTTTGGGTCATATTTGCTATTATATTACTATGTGATACGGGAATTCCGAAGAAATTCGCAAGTTTTCTTTTGCAGCAATCCGCCTACGGTATCTGTCTCCTCGTCCTTCTTCTAGCAGCACTTCCCCGGATAGTAGTGGTGTTGGCAGCACCGCAAGCAGCTCCATTACTGCCCATCATATTCTATTTGGTTGGAACAACGCTTAACTTTTTTCATGTGAGTAAAAAAACAAAAAAAATTGACGACGATTGATTGAAAAATCAGGGCTCTCGGACACGTGGGAGCCGAGTTATGACGATTCAAAGTTTGGAGGTTAGAGACGCAGACAGTAAGAGTACTCTTGTCGTCTGCGTCTCTTAAAAAAATATTGGAAAATTAAATAATTTTTGTCTAAAAACGGATCCTCTAGCTCAATTTTGAGCCGAGTTATGACGATTTATAGTTTGGACGGTTAGAGACGCAGACGATGAGAGAACCTTGTTGTCTGCATCTCTTGAAAAATACTGAAAAATTAAATAATTTTTGTCCAAAAACGGATCCTCTAGCTCAATTTTGAGCCGAGTTATGACGATTTAAAGTTTGGAGGTTAGAGACGCAGACATCGAGAGCACTCTCCTCTGCCTGCGTCTCCTGGGGAACGCCGACACTCTCGTTGTCTGCGTCTCTCACCTTCCAACTTAAAATCGCTATATCTCGACTGCCAGATGTCCAAGGACCCTGATTTTTTCACCATTTTCTCTGGAAATTTTTCCTTATCAGTTTCCATTGACTCCAATTTCCAGCTCTACGTGTACTGGCACTGGTATTGGCACGTGAGTGCCATGTGGAACTCGGTGGTTCGTGTGAAATTCGGTCAACGGCTGGAGAACGCCAATAATCGAAGTAGAAGAGATAAGCCAAGGGTTCCCAAGGAGGAGATTGACGACGCGGTTTTGCATTATGTGCCAGGGGCAAAGCCCCTGGAGCATAATCATGTGAATCATAATCATGTACAGGAGAATGGTCATGTGATAGAGCCGAAGGTGAGGATACTGTAGGAGAAAAAATTAGGGTTGTAGGGGCTCTGAGAGCCGAGATATGACTGCTTGAAGTTGGAGTGAAAGACGCAGACAACGAGAGTGTCTGTAACTTTGCTCAAAATTGTCGTAGAGCATTGATACTTGTTTCAAGTTGTTAAGAATTCTTTGGCACACTTTTTGGCTTTAAAATCAAGTTTCTAGGATTACTGTAACTAAAGTTATTGGCGTTTGAATTTCTACGACGAGAGAGGTGAGAGACGCAGACGACGAGAGTGCCTGTAACTCTGCTCAAAATTGTCATAGAGCATCGATATTTATTTCAAATTGTTCAAAATTCTTTGACAAATTTTTTGGTACAAAAATTAAGTTTCTAGGATTACTGTAACTGTAGTTATGAGCGTTTGAAACGGAGAGTGTCTGCGCCTCTCACTTCTATATTTCAAGTGATGATAACTCGGCTGCAGGAAGTCGTGGAAAGTTGGTTTTTAAACAGAAATGTGTGAAATTTAATAGAAAATTCAAAATTTTAAAGTTCAAGTTTCTACAACATCTGGGAGCACAGTTATAAGCGGTCAAAAAGGAGACGCAGGCAATGAAAGTGTCTGCGTCTCTCACTCTCTAACCGCCAAAAATCGAACAGCCATAACTTGACTTACAGTAGTCAGAGAACCTTGATTTTTAAACTAAATTATTCAATTTCACATATTTTATGATGAGCAATTTCTCAGGTAATCCTCCCGCCACCCAACCCCAACCATCATCGCCCACCGTACTTCTCCCCCTCTCGTCATCAGAATCCCTATCGAAGTCGTCGTTCCTCATCAGAAGCACCTCATCCAACACCATCCAGAAAACTCCTTCCCACCCAACCACCATCAGAATCCCGACGTCATCTGAAATATCATCGACGACGTCGTTCCTACCGGTCAGATGAGGATGATGGGGATTCTGAAGGCGACGACGACGATGATGATGATTTCATCGATGATCCACCGACTCCGCCCCCTCCAATATTCGCTACTAGGTTGACTTCTGATTCTTGGGAAAATCAGAGGCTCCGCCCATCCGGAAGACGTCAACTTCCGGAGACACCGGATTTTCCGAAGCACGGAGAGTTGCCACAGTTGTTTAGTATTGCACATTCGAATGTTTAGAGAAGGAAAATGCGCTCTATTGGACCTCTTAGAGCGCGTTTGCTTCAGCTCTCTTTGAGTGTTCAGAAATCGCGCTCCATTGTACTTTTTTGAACAATTTTTTACGATAGAGCGAGTATTACTGAACTATTATGAAATTTTCAGCTCTTAATGTTCAGTAGAGCGTATTTTCAAAATTCCTAGCGATTTGTAATTCTACTGTCCAATAGAGCGCATTTTTTAACCCCCTTTTTTCTGAATCAAAGTCAAATCTTTCATGTCTCCCCCAGTGATCTCTATTTTTTTGATTTTTAAATTTTTGAACTTTTTTTGCAAGCAATAAACATTTTTGATTTTCGCTACTTCTAGAATTTTCAGATTTTCGAAAAGTTGGGATTACGGTAGGTTTAGCAACATGGAAAATGCACAATTGAACACTTTAGACCCCGCCGTTTCGCACCCAAGACAAAAAATAATTTTAAAAATGTAAAAAATCCAAGGGTACAGTAGTATTCTAGTTGCGAAATAAACGGTTGCGAAGTGTTGTGGTTACGAAATGCCGTGGTTGCGAAGTGTCGTGGTTACGAAATGTCCTAGTTGCGAAATGACTGGTTGCAAAATGTCATAGTTGCGAAATGACTGGTTGCGAAACGGTTGGTTGTGAAATGGCCGGTTGCGAAATGTCCTAGTTGCGAAATCGGTGGTTGCGAAAATGTCAGAGTTGCAAAACGCCCTAGTTACAAAATATCATAGTTGCGAAATGACTGGTTGCGAAATGTCGTAGTTGCGAAACGGCTGGTCTTGAAATAAATTGTTGCGAAATGTCGTAGTTACAAAATGTCCTAGTTGGGAAATGTCCAGTCATTTCGCAACTACGACATTTCGCAACCAGTCAGGAAACCAAAAAATTTCGACTCTAGCTTTTTGTGAAATTTGATTCCGTTTACTTCAATTTTTGCTCATTGAAAATAGTTGTGGTAACTCAAAACCTCTTTACCTTCATTTTTATGCGAAATTTTTTCTACTTTTTTTCCGAATCAGGGCCTTAACCCAAAAACGCGCCAAAGGTGCCCCCCAGCCCCCTTCCCCTTTTCTTATGGGCTCCGTGAGCCCCTTCAAAAGTAGCATAATCTCTCTCTTCTCCTCCCATTCTTCTTCAGAATAACAATCGAGTCCCTCTTTTTCTCTAAAACTCTCTTTCTTCTCCATTTCCATGGAGACGAGATTACATGAGCGGCTCGCGGAGCCGGAGGAGTTGGAGCAAGAAGAAGAAGAAGAAAAGAGGCTTATTATCCCTCGAGAACAAATGACGAATAATATATGTGTATGGATCCGAACGTCGCGATCGTTGCAATTTTTCTATCCGACGTTGGATGTGGAACACGATCCGTTTTCGATTTATTATAAAGTTTGTATGGATGTTATTGGGCTCATGAAAGAGTGTGATAGGATAAGGTGAGTCAGTTGGAAATGGAGATTTTGAAAATTCAAAAAACTTCATTTTCCAATAATTTTTTCTACAGTAAATATCTTCTTTCAAAATTGAGTTTTCCAGACAAAAATTATACCAAACTGTAGATTTTTGAAAGCTCTACAATATGGTATAAAAGTCATTAAAACTGAGTTTACTAGTTTTTGTTATTATCTCTCAAAGACGGAGGTCAAATCAATTAAAAGTCTAAAGTGATCCTATTTTTGCCGGGAATTTTTTTAATTCAAAATTTAGTTTTCTGGTCAAAAACTATACCAAAATGTAGATCTTGAAACGATCTACAGAACGGTAATAAAATCAATAAAATTGAAATTTCGATTTTCGCTTGAAGACCTAAAAAACGGTGTTCTGATCAACTGAAACATTTTGAAATTTCAAAAAACTTCATTTTTCAATACATTTTTTCTATAGTAAATAACTTTTTTTAAAAATTATATTTTCTGGACAAAAATTAAACCAAAATGTAGATCTTTGAAAGCTCTACAGTATGGTACAAAAGTCATTAAAATTGAAATTTTTAGTTTTTCGCTAGAAGAGCTCAAAGACGGAGGTCAGAAGTATTGAAAATTTGAAACGATCAATTTTATGCGCTAATTTTTAATATTCAAAATTGAGAATTTTTACACAAAATTTACATTAAAATGTAGATCTTGAAAATATCTACAAAATGGTATAAAAAACAACGTTTTTTTTTCGAATTTTCACTAGAATCCACTAAACTTTTTGATTTTTTCAGCTTCGACGAATTCGAATCTCTATGCAAGGATAAAATATCAGAAGTCTACACAGAAGCGATTTTTCAAAATGCCGTGGAGCATGGGAATGTAAGTTTTATTAAAAATGTAAATACGCTCTATTGATAATCAACTTTTAAGATTAACGCTCGTCTCAAACTTCTTGTGTTCTCCCTTCTTTTCGCTGGTCTTCAACAAAGAACTCCTGAATTATCGAAGCTCAACCGAAATGATGTAGTGTTGACAAGGATTTCCAGATGTTTTGGTGAGTTTTGATTTGAAATTTTCAGTTTGAAAAAAAATTTTTATCGAATTTTTGAGAATTTCCTAAATCGATGAAATTCGAGGCTCTTTGGAATCCACAAACTTTTAAAATTTAGAATAAAGGCAATTTCCAGGGCCCCTATTCAAACTCTTGTTTCAACTTGACGTTGGTCGACGACTACAAGATAGGGACATTATTCAAGCGATTGGGAGTGGCCAGGTGAGTTTTTTCTGGACATCTAGGTTTTGAAAACAACCTATCGAAAATGAAAGATTTTGTTCCAAAAACCATCTTTCTATGACCACCGGGAGTCGAGTTATAAGCATTCAAAATTTGAGGCGAGATAGTGTGAGAGGGGGAGAGACGCAGAGTGTCTCGTTGTCTGCGTCTCTACTTTCAAACTTCAAACGATTATAACTCGGCTCAAATTTGAGATAGAAACATGAAAATTATACAGATTGAAAGGAAATATTTTGAACTTTCTGGAAATGTCGATTTGAAGGGGGTCGGGGTATCCATTTTCTTCCAGAATCGGTCAAAATCAAGATATTTCAAAAATTAAAAAAATTACTCTAATCTTCAAAAAATTTCCTTTCGATCTATGTAACTTTTGTATTTTCACGACAACTGGGAGCCGAGTTATAAGCGTTTAAAGTTTGAGACGAGAGAGTGAGAGACGCAGACGTTCTCATCGTCTGCGCCTCTTATGGGCACTTTTTGAACGCAAATAACTCGACTTCTAGGTGTCTTAGAATCTTGAAAATTATACAGTTAGAAAGGGAGTTTTTTGAAGTTTTTGAATATAAGAAGATTGAAATTTCGAAATTTTAAATTTTCGCTAAGAAAATACAAAAAATCACAAAGAAAACGTTGCGTTTAACACAATTGCTCAGGATGAAGTAAAGATGTAGTATTTTTTGCTTGAATGACAAAAAATCATCAGAAAATGCTCAAAGTATGGATAAGACTCCCAAATATGAAAAGAATTTCCAATAACCCAGATATTAAGTTCACGTGTAACACTGGGAAAAAATATTCGTGGATTACAGATTTGTTTAGGAGAACAATTCTGTAGTTCGGGTGAAATGCTTATTCAAAAAAATTATTAGAGACGTGAACTGGGAAATAAATATTGGTGGATAACAGAATTGTTCAGCAGAACAATTCTGTAGTTGAGATGAAATCAACAGTTCCACATTTCCACAGTTCCACATTTTTTTTTACAAACTTCGGAAACTCGAAAAATGTCGTCTCATTATCAATTCTCGGAAAATCGCCACCTAAAAGTAACGTATTTGTAAACGCTTTTAAAATCTGAGTTGTCTTGTCGTGATTTTACAAAAAACTAGAAAACATACCAAGAACATACGAAACCTACAGTTTTTACTCAGATTTTATAAGCGTTCACAAATACGTTACTTTTAGGTGGCGATTTTCCGAGAATCGATAATGAGACGACATTTTTCGAGTTTCCGAAGTCTGGAAATGTGGATGTGGAACTGTTGATTTCATCTCAACTACAGAATTGTTCTGCTGAACAATTCTGTTATCCACGAATATTTATCTCCCAGTTCACGTCTCTAATAATTTTTTTGAATAAGTATTGCACCCGAACTACAGAATTGTTCTCCTAAACAAATCTGTAACCCACGAATATTTTTTCCCAGTGTTACACGTCTTCATTTCTTGTGAAAATATTTTCTCTTTTTTTAAGCTTGACACACTTTTATGATTTATTCACAGATAAATCACACAAGATTTTTGTTGAGGTTAAACCTGTACAGGTACAGTTTTTTAATGAAATTGGATTTTTGAAGCCATGAAACAAAAATTTTGAAATTTGAACCTTCTTATATGTCAGTTCAAAGGAGTTGCAGTAGCTTTTTTTCCAGAATCGGTCAAAATCAAGATATTTTGAAAATTAAAAAAATTACTCCAATCTTCAAAAAATTTATTTTCGATCTGTGTAGTTTTCATGTTTTTATGACTACTGAGAGCCGAGTTATAAGGGTTCAAAGTTTGAGGCGATAGAGTGTGAGAGGGGAGAGACGCAGAGTGTCTCGCTGTCTGCGTCTCTAACTTTGAAACATTAAACGCTCATAACTGGGCTCAAATTTGAGATAGAAACATGAAAGTTATACTTGAAAGGAAATTATTTGAACTTCTTATAAATATTCGTTTGAAAGGTTTTATAGGTAGATTTATTCTTCCAGAATTTGTCAAAATCAAGATTTTTAAAAAATTGAAAAAGTCATTCTATTCTACAGAAAGTTTCCTTTCGATCGGTATAATTTTCATGTTTCGAGGATTCCTGTGAGCCGAGTTATAAGCGTTCAAAGTTTATTGCAATAGAGTGTGGGAGGGGAGAGACACAGAGTGTCTCGTCGTTGTCTCCGTCTCTCACCTTTAAACCTCAAATTGCCGTAACTCGGCTTAAAATAGGGCTAGAAAAATGATTTTTGAACCAACACCCCTCCAAATCTATACCCTATCACTTCAGGGCTACGAATTCCTGGACACCCTCTTCGAGGGTACCATCAAACATCGCCACGGAAATTCCAACCATCATGGGGTCCGCCCCCTTTCCCACATAGTCCCTCTCATCCTCGAAAAAGTCAACAGTATCTCACTTCCATTTTTATGCAATGAAATCCGAAGACACCTTATCAAGGACCCATATCATGTTGATGAGTTGGCTGATGAAAAATCGGAGCAAATTTTTTCGACTGCAAGAAGAACGACATTGGCTCATAACTCGAGACGAGTGGTGCATTTGCATTATATAAATAAGATTGAGATTTTGAGAAAAGATGAATTTGCGAATGTGCATTTGAGGATTTATAATGATAAGCCAAAAGCGTCGTTTGTCTTTGTTCCGTTGAGGTGGGTCAACATTTCAAAATTTAGATATAAAAGAGCATTTTATACTGAAAATTTTGAGCCAAAAATCAAGTTTCTAGGATACCTGGGAGCCTAGTTATGAAGGTTCAAAAAGTTGGAGTCAGAATAGTGCGGGAAAGTGAGAAACGCAGAGGGCGAGAGTGTCTGCGTCTCTCACTCTCTAACCTCCAAACTTCAAAGGATGATAACTCGGTTCCCAGAAGTCGTAGAGAGTTGGTTTTTGGACAGAAATAAGAGAAATTTTATGGAGAATCGTTTATTGTTTCAAATTAACACATATAATTTCCGATTTTGTCGGCATTTTTTTAAATGAAAATCCTTGAAAATGATATTTTTAAAACATCCGAATTTTTAAATATGTATTTATCTTATTAAAAATCAAAAATAACACATTTCTATCCAAAAACCACTTTTCTACGACAACTACGAGCCGAGTTATGATCGTTCAAAGTTTCCCCGTAAGAGACGCAGACATTCTCGTCGTCTGCGTCTCTAACTCTCCGCCCAATTTTAAACGCTTATAACTTCACTTACAGTAATCCTAAAAACTTGATTTTTGAACCAAAAAACTTGCCGAAGAATTCTGTACAATATGAAATAAAAACAATGCTATACGACGATTTTAAGCAAAGTCATAGACATTCTCGCTGTCTGCGTCTCTCACTCTCTCGCCTTGAAATTTCAAACGCCTATAACTTGACTTACAGTAATTCTAGAGACTTGGTTTTGAAACCAAAAAGTTTCTTAAAGAATTTTAAATAATTAGAAAAAGAAATCAACTCTCTACAACAATTTTGAGCAGAGCTAGAGGCATTCTCGTTGCCTGCGTCTCTCACTCTCTCGCCCTCAAAATTCAAACGTTCATAACTCGACTTACAGTAATCCTAGAGACTTGGTTCTTGAACCAAAACCATCTGAATTTTTTCCTCTTTTTTTCAGATGCGAATCCGTCTTCCTTGACAGTCTCTTCTACACCCAATGGATTCTCCTTGGCGCTGTTCGCGGTATCGTAATCATCAAGAATTGTCAAGGAACACGAATCTCTGTCAGCTGTGAACAAGTGATAATTTTGGACTCGAAAAATTTGGAAATACATTTTATGAGCCCCAAAAAACCTATAATATCGAATAGTGTAGGAATCACACTGGCCCCGTTTAACACTATTTATGAGGTAATTTTTTGGAATTTTTCTTTCAAAAATTAATAATTCCAGGGCCAAGAAGAGTTCCTCGAGGAGAATGGACACTACTTTGGAAATAATCTGGTATTCAAGGAGCCGATTATAGTGAGTAAATGCGCTCAATAGACAAGCCATAAAAAATTTCAAAAAAAACGAGAAAATAATTTCAGTTTTCATCTGGAAACTGGAAAATGGACCCATCGAAGTTTGTGTGCCAGAGCACGCCGCTAGACGCGAGTAATCAACTTTTCGAGGTACTGTAGTCCGCAATTTGTCGCAACATTCGGTGTTTTTTCAGACTTTGCTAACTTCGCTTCCCGAAGAATACCGTATGGCTCATTTCCGGAACACGCTAGAGGCTCATAGTATGATGACAGTGAATCCGCCAAGGCTCAATGATGTGATATCGAATTTTGATACTTTATATTTGAAATCGAAAGTTGAGAAGAAGGATAGTAGTGATGGGGATAGTGTAGTTTGATTACTCATGTTACAAGTGCGCTCCATTGAAAAATGAGAGTTATCGAAAAATTGTTTGATAGAAAATGTGTAAAATTGAATTTTGAACAAGTTTGCTGTTGACAAAAATTTTCTAGCTCTGCTGGTTCTCGAGATATTTCGAAATTTCGGTGGAGCGCAGATGTAAACTCGCTACAAAACAAAAATGGCTATAGCTTTTGACCCATAAAAGTTATCAAAAAATTGTTTCCTAGAAAATGTGTAAAATTAAATTTTGAACAGTTTTGCAATTGACATCAATTTTCTAGCTTACCTGGTTCTCAAGATATTCCAAAATTTCGGTGGAGCGCACTTGCTTACTTTTTCCTATACCTCTTTGTAACAAATAATCACTGTAAATATCAGTTTTCAATGTGATTTATCAATTTGATTTTTTTTCATATCTTTCACTCAATATCCGAGCTCAAAATGAAGCTTTTTCGCATTTTTCACTTTGATTATTTAAAAATTTGAAAAATTCTGCACTTTTTGGTCTAAAAACCATCTTTCTAGCTCAATCTTGAGCCAAGTTATGAGCGATTGAAGTTTGGGAGTTAGAGACGCAGACGACGAGAGGGAGGAGGCGCAGATACTCTCGTCGTCTGCGTCTCTAACCACCAAACTTTAAACGCTCATAACTTGGCTTAAAATTGAGTTAGAGAATCCGTTTTTTCACAGAGATGTGTAGAATTTTGTGAACTTCAAATTGATCAAAAGAACAACTGAGAATTGATAGTTTTATTCGCCCATAAAATGCATTTTCAGCAATGAATTTCTAGCATTTTTTCAACTCTTGACAAATCATCTTTGGTGGAACATCCTTCTTGATCATGGTGACCATAACATCGACCTCGTGCTCTCCGTAGTCCTCGCAAAGATGTTCAGCGGTGACAATAGGAACTTCTGGAATAGAAAAGGTTTTCTAGACCATGCAGCTCAAAAATGAGATATTTGAATTTTGAAAAATAGAAAAGAATCGCGAAAAAATTGTAAAATTCTCTAGCTTACCCTTCAAGCAAATAGCATCAACATCATTCTTGGCAACGTGTCCTCCTTCGGCCAACATTTTAGCCTCGACTCCCTTGACAGTGGCCACACAGGTGATGCAAGCCAAAGTGGCTTGGGATGGAGGGACCACGAAGGCTTGAGAGGCGACGAGAATGGAGAGGAGGATGATGAGAGATGGGCGGCACATTCTGGAAGAATTGGAAAAAAATTGGAGTTTTTTGAGACCAAAATTCGAGGAAAACGGATGAATATGAGAATGGTTTGAAGGGGTGGAAATTTTAAATTCTCAAGGATTCTGAAAGAGTAGGTATCCTGGGAGATTCTGAAGATTGGAGAAGCGAAGAATCCTGACAACCTTTCAATTATGGAAAATTCTGAATTTTTTAGACTTTTCAGAGAAAGTTCCAACGATTTTGAGCGGTTTTGAGCCGTTTTGGGCATAGTTATCATTGGAGCGCATTTTATGGCTCTAATTGTTTGTGAATCAAAAATGTAAAATTTAAAAAATGTAGCCCTTAAAATTTCAAATCATTTGGTAAAAAAATTATAACAAAATCTTTAAAATTATTAGAGTTATTTGAGTTTGAATTTTTGTAAGCGATTCGGATCGATTTTGAAAATAGTTATCATTGGAGCGCGATTTCTGCCTATAGTTAATTGTAAGCTTAAAAAGTGGAAAAACAAATTGTAGTCCTTGAAATTTCGAATCATTTGGTATAAGAATCAAAAAAAAAGCTTAAAGATTAACAGATTTATTTGAGTCGGAAGTTCCCTTTTATTTTTCGAAGCGATTTTAAGGAAAGCTATCGCGCTAGAGCGCGTATTCTAAGTGTAATTTTTTGAAATATGGAAAACTAAAGAATACGAAATGTAGCCCTTAAAATTTTGAACTGAATGGTGCAAAAACCACTAAAAAAACTCAAAAATGTACCTACTTATTTGAGTTTAAAAAAAAAAATTTTAAATTTTTTTCAAAAAAATTTATTTTCAAACTTTGACCTATTTAGATTCAAATATTTTCAATTCTCAAAAAGTCTAATATTTTCAGCGTGAACTATCCCTCTCTTTAGAATCTCAAAATCAGAAACAATTTCAACGTGCCCCCTCCCCTAATTTTTTCCCACATTTTTCTCTCCTCTAATCGTGGCTATAAATATCGGAAAATCTTCAGTCTAACGTCAGTTTATACAACATCAAAATTCGAAAGTAAAATCGAATTGCTCGTACTACTAATAATATCATTTTGATATTAAAAGTGATCGTCTTCAAACCATGAAGATACTAATTCTCATCGTAAGTTTGAATTTTTGAGGGATTCTGAGGGTCTTAGAATATTCTCGAATCTTTTAAAATCTAAAAATTGATATATTTTCAAACCTAATAGCTACAAGATCCACTAATCTCAACATTTTGAAATAAAAATTTCCAATAAATACTTTTTCGAAAATTTTCGAAAATTCAAACTCAAATAACTTTGATCATTTTTAAGCTACTGCCATGATTTTTACACAAAAAAATAGGAAATTTCATGGGCTACGTTTTCTATGTTTTATTTTTTAATTTTTCAAATAATTACAGTCAGAAAATGCGCTCTAATGATAACTATGCTCAAAATCACTCCAAAACACCTATAAAAGTTCGAACTCAAATAACTTTGCTCATTTTCAAGCTTTTCCTATGGTTTTTATACCAAACGGTAAGAAATTCTAAGGGCTTCATTTTGTATGTTTTATTTTTTTAGTTTCAACAAAAGTCGAATAAGAAAATGCGCTCTAATTATAACTATCCTCAAAATCGCTCATTTTCAACAATTTTGGTATCGAAATTTCCAGATTTTCCTAATCTTCTCCACAATCTACGCTGAAGTATTTGATTTCGAAACTCGTCGCAGAGGGGACCGTTTCGAATGTTTCGAGGATAAGGATTGCGACCCGGCGACACAAAAATGTGATGTCTACAAGTGTGTTGCGAAGTGAACTTTTTTTGGAAGGAGAATGAATTTGGATGTTTTTGTTTTGAAAACTATTTGTTGGATTTTTGCTCATTTGAGCGAGCTTGCAGAGAGTTAGAAAATTTGTATTTTATTTTTGAATTTTTGAAAATTTCGGTTTTTTTTTTCCAATTTTTGAATTTTTGAAAACTTGGAATGATAACCTCAGAAAACTACTGTATCCAGAATCTAGAATTCTAAAAATTATCTAAATTTGGAATCCAAAAGTTTCAGAAGTTTAGGATCCAAAAGATCAAAGAATACAAGAATCCAAGAATCCCAATGCATAGTTGCGAAATGACTGATCCCAATACGAATGAACGATTGCGAAATGACTGGTTGCGAAACGTCGTGGTTGCGAAATGGAAAAGTTACAAAATGACGTAGTTTTAAAATGACTGGTTGCGAAATGGCGTAGTTGTGAAATGACACAGTTGCGAAGTGTCAAGGTTGCGAAACGTCGTAGTTACGAAAAAACAGGTTGTAGAATGGCGTAGTTTTGAAATGGTACAGTTTCGAAATGTCGTGGATGCGAAATGTCATGGTTACGAAGTGTCATAGTTGCGAAATGGCGTAGTTTTGAAATATCTTAGTTGCGAAATATCTGGTTGCGAAACTGCGTTGTTGCTAAATGTATGATTGCGAAATGTATGGTTGCGAAATGACCGGTTTCCAAACTAAGACATTTCGCAACGTGCGACATTTTTCAACTACGTCGTTTCGCAACCAGCCACTTCATAACTACGTAATTTTGCAACTCGTAACTATGACACTTCGCAACCAAGTCATTTCGCAAATTCGTCATTTCACAACTGAGACGTTTCGCAACTAGTCATTTCGCAACCACGTCGTTTCGCAACCAGTTGCAAAATTACTAGTTTCGAAACGCCGGGGCCTAGGATCCTTCAGAATCCTTCAGAGTCCGAGAATTCAAGGATCTAAGAATCCAGGATCCTTTAGAATCCAAAAACTCAAAAAATTTATTCTTCCAAAAATAAAACTGTGTACCCTTTCGTCCCCTATCAGTGTCCTATTTATACTGCTCCCATCTCTCCTGATGGTATGATCCGGGAACCGATTTCATTTCGTTGAATTTTATTATCTTATCAAACTTTTTTTGAGCCAAAAATTTCATTTGATAACTGAAAAATCAACTTTTTTTTGTCACCAATCTCCGGCAAACCAACTTGATTTTGACGCCTATCTGATTAGAGAATTTTTTCGATAAAAAAATTTCGAAATTTTATGAAGACAAAGAGCATTTTTTGAGTGATTTTTGATGCCCCTGCTAGACTTTTGGACTTTTGTTACAGTATACTGTAACGGGAAATTTTTTTTTTAGTTTTTGGTTTCTGGAAAAAAAAAGAAAAAGGTGGGCGGAGTCAAGGAATGAATGGAATTCAAAATGTTGAATACTAAATTTTGTTTTTGGATGAGAGACGTTTGGCAACCGGACATTTCGCAACCAGTCATTTCGCAACCGGGACGTTCCGCAACTTTTTGAGTTTTTACCATTTTCTTTTTTTTTGGATTCTGAAGGAATCTGAAGGATTGTAAGATATTCTAGAAATTGGGATTTCTGAAAAGACGTTTCGCAACTAGTCATTTTGCAACTAGGTGCGGAACGTCGTAGTGGAAAAATGATTGGTTGCGAAACGGCGTAGTTGCGAAATGTCAAAGTTGCGAAATTTTTAAGTTGCCATTCAGCAACAGGGCATTTTGGAACTTTGTCATCTCGCAACTAGGACATTTCGCAACCAGCCATTTCGCAACTTTTTTTTTCGCAACTTTCATTTCACAACTATGACATTTCGCAACCCTGACATTTCGCAACTATGACATTTCGCAACTACAACATTTCGCAATTTTTTCATTTCGCAACTTTGCCACTTCACAACTATGACAAAAAATTCAGAGCTTCAGTTTCTAAAAATCTTCAAAAATCTCAACATTTTTGAGAATTTTCGGATTTTTTTTCAATTTTTTAAACTTTTTCGTCCCACGATTATAGATTCCTAGGTTCACCCATTTTTTTCAATTTCAAAAATTATTGAGTTTCTGAAGCTTCCTTATTCTTTTCTCTTTTTCTAGAAACTACATTTAAAAAACTTTGTTCATTTACTATGAAGATACATAAATAAGCAATAAGCAATAAGAAATCGAAAAAAGTGGAAAAATCTCTGAAAATCGCTCAAAAATTCAAAGAAAACAATTTAGATAGCTCCGGCTTCTTGAAGAAGTTTGGCGAGTTTTCCATTCTTCGCCGCAGCCGCAGTATCATCGCCGCCACCGAAGAATTTGCCGTTGATGAAGACACGTGGAACCGAACGAGCACCAGTTAGGGACTGAAAAAAGGGGGTGAATTTTGGGTCCCACCACGAAAAATCGAAATTTCGAAAACCTAGGCGTGTTTATACTCATTTTGAAGCTCTCGCCATGCTGAGCTCAAAAATTCAATTTTCAACGGATTTGAGCCATTTTTGGTGGAGTTACAGTAGTTTTTTCTCTGAGTCTCTTCAACCACTGTAACTCCACCAAAAATGGCTCAAATTAGCTGAAAATTGAATTTTTGAGCTCAGCAGGGCGAGAGCTTCAAAATGAGTATAATCATGCCTAGGTTTTCAAAATTTTGTTTTTTCGTGGTGGGACCCAAAAATTGTTATTTCGAAATATTACCCCAAGATAGTTCTGAATGTCATCGCAATCCTTTCGCTCGTCAATCTCGATCCATTGGAGCGCGTCGGGCTTCACGCTGACGGATTCCAATGCGGCGCGGGCCTGGAAATTTCGATTTTTTGGGCCGGGGACTAGTTTTGCAATTCTAGGCCACGGAGACACTTTTTGATGGAATATAAACTTTTTACATGGGATTTCTAGGCCATAAAAGTAGTTTTATAGGACCGAGAACTCCTTAGAATTGGATTTCTATGCCAATTTGGATCTGATGGCCTAGAAATCTCCTTATTTGGATTTCTAGGTCATTTTCCTTAAAATTTCTCGATTTCTTACCTTATGACAGTAGGGGCAGTACGATTTGCTGAAAACGACCACCTTGTGCGATTGGAGGAGTCCATCAACGAATGCCTTCGACATGGTTTTTTTCGGGTTCTGAAATTTTTTTGTAAAAAATTTTCAGCAATAAAAAATGGACAGAGAAAAAGAAATGCGAAAAAATTGAGAAATGAGCGATAGAGCCAATTTAAAGAGTGGATAGAATTTTGGGAATAGAGGGATTTTTTTTTGAAAATTTTTCGTTGGAGCGAAGTTGCAACACCGAAAAATATGAATTTGTCAAAAAATCGATGTTTTTTCTAAAAATTGAAAAAGATTTCGTCAGAGCGAAGTTGCAGCATCAAAAAATTTCAATTTAAAAACCGAAATTTCGAAAAAAATACGATGTTTTAAAATCAAGATTTTCAAAAAAAATTTCGCTGATTCTGAATTTTTGATTTTTTGAAAGATATCCATTTTCAGGTTGACCAAAACTCGAAAAACACGGAAGAAACTGGAAAAAAACTCAGAAAATACAGAAAATCACTTTTTCAGAACATAATTTTTAGGGAATTTTCACAAGGAAAAAATTAAAAACGGGGAAAAAAGTAGGGAGAGATTTTGAATAATTTCAAGGGAACTTTTCGAGTAATTTTTTTCAATTAAAAACTGGAAAAAAAGGAGAGAAAAAAAGAGAAAAAGAGTAAAAATCACAATAGAAAAATGGAATTTTCAGATTGTTAGGGACTCCGATTTTTGGAAGATTTTGACCCAAAAAAATCAATATTTTAATTCAAAAAGTAGTTTTTTGAGAATTTCGAGCCAAAAACTAGGCGAAAAAATCCAAAATTTCCAAAGATTTTGAGCCAAAAATTAGTCTGAAAACTCAAAATCTCAAAAATCAAAATTTTCAGAATTTCAGAGTCAAAATCAATGCAAAAATGAATATATTTTTGAATTTTCAGCAAAAAAAAAATCAAATTTTTGATCAGAAAATTGACTTTTTGAAGTGAAAATCACTGTGTTCAGCAATTTCTGAAATTCCGAACCTTCTCGAAGACTTCAAAAACCAATCAAAAAACCATCCAAAAAACAAGAAAAGCAATGATGAAATAAATAATAAAACAAGGTGAGATGGTGAAGAATAAATAGTCCATTGAAAGAGACAGAGAGAAATAGAGAAAATGCGAGAGAGAGAGAGACTGTTAGAGAAAAAATGCATCAAGAATCGGTCATTCCTTCGCCTTCTTCGAATCGCCCTTGAAAATCGACATAATTTTCTTGAAGATTCCACGCGGCTTCTCCTCCTCCTTCGCCTCGAACGGAACAATGCCGACGGCGAATTGCTCCAAAGTGGGCGTGGTCGGAGCCAACCAGACGCCCGAGGCGTCACGGCGAGATATGATCGGGGTGCCGATGAGTTGATGGATTGATTCGCCCTGGAAGAAGAAATAATGGAAATGAGGCTTTAAAAATTTAAAAATCCTACAGTAACCTTCAGAATCCTCCAGAGCCTCTAGCGACATTCTCACCGCTTCTAGAAGCTTCCGGACCTTTCACAGCCCTCAAAATGCTCCAGAATACCTCTGTTGAGTCTCAGGCTCATTTTAACGCTTCCAGGGCCCTCCAAATGGGTCTGGAACGGTGAAAACCGTTCCAGACACATCTAGAGGGCCCGGAAAGCCTTAAAATGAGCCCAGGGCTCAACTGGAGTGTTCTGGAGCATTTTGAGGGCTGTGAAAGGTCCGGAAGCTTCTAGAAGCGGTGAGAATGTCGCAAGAGATTCTGGAGGATCCTGAAGGTTACTGTAGATTCAAGGAGTGTCTAGAATTAGTCAGAAGGCTCTGGTCGTTTTCAGTCGAAATTAGCAAAAAATGGGTAATTTTGAACAAAAAAAAACCGTTGAAAATGGACCAAAATTAACCGTTTCATAGCTTTAAAATAGGAAAAAAATTCGGGTAATTTTTAGGCTGAAAATGAGAAATTTGAACGAAAAAGATTTTGACTGAAAAATAGAATCCTTCGGAATCCTCCTGGATCCTTCAAGACGCTTTGGAATCCTCCAGAATTCTTAACAATCTTCCAAAAGCAATTTTTTCGCTTCGGAATCCTCTTGAGACCATCAGAATAACCTAAATCCTTCCGGAGCCTCCTGCACCTTCCAAAAGCAGTTTTTAGCTTCTGGATCCTCCTGGATCCTCCTGAATCCTCCTGGGTCCTTCTGGAGCCTTCAGAATCTTCCAGGGATCGGATCTCCAGGGGTCTTCAGAACACTTCAGATCATCCAGAATCTTCTAGAAGCTCCCAGGAGCTTCCAGAATCCCTCTGAATCTTCTTGGATCTTACTGAATCTTTCAAAACCCTCCAGAATCCTCCAGAAGCCTCCTGTGTCCTCCAGCGATCCTTCTGGACCCTCCAGGATTCTTCTAGATGCTTCTGGAGCCTTCTGCATCATCCAGCGATCTCCAGGGGTCTTCAGAATCCTCTAAAATCCTCCAGAAGCCTCCTGAATCCTTGTGGTTCCTTCTAGATGCGTTTGGATTCTTCAGAATCCTTCAAGAACCTTCAGATTCTTCTCCCCCTTTAGAAATCCCTGAGAATCCTCCAGGATCCTCCTGGATCCTCCAGAATCCTCTAGAATCATCTAGAATCCTCCAAAATCCACCAGAGTCTTCCAGAAGATTCCAAGAGCGTCCAGAATCAATTTTGTCGCTTCAGAATCCTCCTGGAGCATGCTTCTGGATCCTCCAAAATCCTCCAGAAACATCCTGGATCCTTATGGAACCTCCTGGAACCTCCTGAAATCTCCTGGATCTTCCTGGACGCTTCAGAATCTTCCAGAACTAATTGTTTCGCTTTAGAATATTCCTAAAGCTATTTTTTGGCTTCACATTCCTCTTGGCCTCCTCAGAATCCTTTTTGGCCCTTCTGGGCACTTCTGGATCTTCCAGAATCCTTCAAATTCCTCCAGAATCTTCCTGGATCCTCCTGGATCTTCCAGAGGCAGTTTTTTCGCTTTTAAATCTTCCTGGACCCTTTAGAATTCTCCAGAATCCTTCAAAATCATCCAAAATCCCTCAAAATCCTCACCAATCTCTCCTTAATCTCCTCCCGGGCACCGGGCTCCGGTGTCTTCACCGCTTCCTCTCTCGACGTTCCCTCTTCAGAATCTTCCGACGTCGCCTTCTTATCGATCACAAGAATATCATCGTCAACGCCTTCAGAATCCTTCTGTGCCGCTTCTCGAATCTTCTGCAGCTCTGCACGACGGTTACGAGCGTCGCGGCGACGCTCTTTTTCGTTGATTTCGTGCTCTTTGGAGACTTTCTGAAAATTTGAAGGTTTTGAGAGGTTTTAGGGAAAAAATGACCCGAATCAGAAAAAAAATTTTTTTTGAAAAATTTTTCCTTTATTTTCGCTTCAATTTCGCTCAAATTTCCCGATTTTGGGTCATTTTTTCAGAAAAAATTGAATTTTCGGCTCAAATTTCCTGATTTTCGAGTCAATTTTTCTCTAATTTTACGATTTTTGAGCCAATTTTAGCCCCCTACCTCTTGCAACATTGAACAAAACGTGTCCCACGGCGGAACTTCGAATCTCCGCTCGTCTCGATCCCTCAACGACGCGTACGTCTTATTGAATCCCATATAGTAGTGAATCAAGTTTTTTTGGACTTTTGGAGATGGACGAGAATCGTCTTCTTCGTCTTTGTTTGGTGATTTGGTGGTTGAGTCGTCGAAGATTTTTAGAGTCTCGTATTCGTGTTTCAGGGATTTTCTGGAAAAAGGAGGGATTTTGAAAATTTTCAGGGTTTTAAGGGTTCAGGAGATTCTGGAGAATTCTGGGAGTAAGAATTCTAGGATTTCGAATTTTTAAGGTTGTGAAACATAGAAATTCAGAAGGTTCAATTTTTGGAGATTCTTAGATTCCAAAAGTCTCAAAATCTTGGAAACTCGAAATTTCTGGATTTTGAAGGATCCCGAAGCAAAGCAATCGGCTCCAGGAGATCCAGATCCGTGGGAATTCGTCTTGGGACCATTTGAAGCAATTATGAGGATTCTGGAGGTATCTGAATGATGAAAAAGGATTCTGACGGCTCTTGAAAGGTCTTCTAGACTTTTGAAACGCTCCAGAATCTCCCGAATGTCTCCAAAAGTCTCCAGAATCTCTTCAATAGTTTCCAGACGCTTCTGATTCTTCCTGGCCCGTTCTGGCTGCTCCTGGACGCTTTAGACCCACTCCGGAAGTTTCTAGCATTTCCAGGAGCCTTCAGAATCCCCAAAACCTTTTATCGAATGCTTCTGAAGCTTTCTGGCCTAAAGTGGATCCCTAGAATGATCTTAAATTCTTAAAAATCGCTCCAGAATCCATCAGAGTTCTCCAGAACCTTCAAAAATTCCTCATGATTCCTACATTTTTTTTTCAACACCTAAACGTCTTCAGAAGACTTCCAGAAGTTCTTGGAGCTGTTTGAACGCTTCTAGCTTCTTCAGATCCATTCTGATTGCTTCTGGAGACTTCTGGAGCTCCCTAGAATGGCTCCAGAATATTCTTGAGCCTTCTATCCTCTTCTAACGCTTTCTGATCCATTTTAGAAGATCCTGAAGCGTTTTGAACCATTCTAGATGTTCCCAGGACATTCAAAACCCCTCTAAAATGCTCCAGAAGTCATTTGAGCTTTCCGGAACTTTTGAAACCCTTCAGGATACTCCAGAATGCTCCAAAATGTCTTCAAAATCTTCTAGAGCTTTCTAGTCTCTTCTAACAGTTTCTGATCCATTTTGAAAAATTTTGGACAATTTTGAGCTGTTCTAAACGTTTCTACAGCTTTCCAGGACCTTCAGAACCCTCTAAAATGCTCCAGAATTGCTCCAGAATCTTCTGGATCCTTCTCGTCTCTTCAAATGCCTTTTGATCCCAGAGTCTTCTAGCCTCTTCTAAAACTTTCTGATCGATTCTAGAAGGGTTTTGAAGCGCTTTGAGCCGCTCTTGACGCTTCTAAAACTTCCTAGGACCGTCAAAACCCTCTAAAATGCTCCAAAATGCTCCAGAAGTCATTTGGGCTCTCCAGAACTGTCAGAGCCGCCTCTGGAATGTTCCAGAACCATCTAGAAGGGCCTAGAATCTTCCAAACTCCGTTTTCTTCGCTCTTACCTCAAATACCCCGGCGGATATCCCTCATGAAAACCCATATGTCTCATTCGATAAATCCACTCCGGAATATCATCCGATCCAATGCCCAGAGCATCTCGTAGGCTCTGCGATAGCCTTCCTGGCTTGAATCTCGCCTCTTTTTCATCAGTGATTTTGGATATTCTTCCACCGCCGGCTCCAGAGCCTCCTCCAGACTGATTTTGAGCCTGAAACTCTTGTTTATTCTTTCGAATCGCCGCGAAATCCTTGGGCTCAGGGCACTGGGAAATCGAGTGCTCTCCACGGCAATTGAAGCACAGATTCACACGACGACGTTTCGCTGGTGGGCTGTCTGTGGCGGTGGTGGGGTCGACCTGGAAATTTTGGATTTTTGGAACTTCCAAATCTTCAGAATTTCAATTTCTACCTCTAGATTCCTGAATTTCCTAATTAGAATACCAAAAATTTTTTGAAACTTTGATAATCAAAATTTCCGAAAATTCCTCACTTCTAGGATGCTCAGATTCCGATTTTTCAAATTTTCGGATTTCAGATTTTTCCTGAATTTTCCAATTTTTTGGACTTCCAAATCTTCAGAATTTCAATTTCTCTCTCTATGAATTTTCAAATTTCGCGCCAAAATCCCGTACCTCTTCCAACAACCTCCGCCGCATCTTTCTCTGCCATTCACTGGGTCCAGGTGATTCTGAATCTCCAGAATCCTTGACTACGGCTTCTGTGGCTTCCGATTCCTCCTCAACGACCATCGAAAAACTTCGATCAATGACGAATCCGTCGTCGTTGGATTCGGGATCTTGTGGAGAATCCGAGAGCTCACCGTCTTCGGACATTGTTTTGGCTGAAAATGGGAAGAAAACATGAGTGAAAATAAAGAAAAATAGACAAAAATGGGTAAAAATGGGTCAAAAATATGAAATATTCGCAGAAAACAGTAGATAGTGAATCAAAATGAAGGAAATAGGCTGAAAATGAGTCGAAAATGATTGAAAAACTATGCAAATTGGCTGAAATTGGGTTTAAAAATTGGAAGAAATGACTCGAAATACTAGAAAATAGGTCAAAAAGTTCAAAAATTGACTAAAAAGGCAGAAAATGGATCAAAAATTAGTCAAAAATATGAAAAATAAGCTGAAAATATGGGAAAATTAGTGAAACGGACTGAAAATTGGGATTGAAATTTTAAGAAATTGGCTCAAAATGGGCTAAAAAAGGGTCAAAAAATGGGTTAAAAAGTGTAAAAAAATAGACTAAAATGAGTAAAAATAGACTGAAAATTGGTTAAAAATATGAAGATAGTCTATAAATGGATCAAAACTGGGTTTAAAGGTTGAAAAAATGACTGAAAATTAGAAAAGTTGACTAAAAATGAATAAAAATTAGCTGACAGTGAAGAAAAAATTAGCTTAAAATGGTGAAAAATAGTTAAAATTGAAAAATCGACTAAAAATGGGTCAAAAAAAGAGTTTTAAAGTTGAGAAATCGACAAAAAAATGGATTTGAAAAATGAAAAAAATTGTTCAAAATCAGAAAAAAATGGCTAAAAATAGACAAAAAATATTTCAAAAAGAAGAAAAAATTCAACTTTTTCGTTCAATTTCAATTCAAAAAATATTTAATTTTCTCAAAATTTAAAAGATTCACAGGATTTTCAAGAAAAAATGAGATCACAAATTAAAAAATTCAAAGATTCAGCGATTGCTCCAACTGAACAAACTCCTTCTTCGTGGCACGTAGTTTGGCGAGGAGGTCCTGAAAAAAATTTTTTTTTAATGACGTTTCGAAAGTGTGACATTTCGAAAGTGTGACACTTCGAAAGTGCGACATTTCGAAAGTGCGACATTTCGAAAGTGTGACATTTCGAAAGTGTGACATTTCGAAAGTGCGACATCTCGAAAGTGTGACGTTTCGAAAGTGTGACACTTCGAAAGTGCGACATTTCGAAAGTTTGACGTTTCGAAAGTGTGACATTTCGAAAGTATGACGTTTCGAAAGTGTGACATTTCGAAAGTACGACGTTTCGAAAGTGTGACATTTCGAAAGTATGACGTTTCGAAAGTGTGACATTTCGAAAGTACGACGTTTCGAAAGTGTGACATTTCGAAAGTATGACGTTTCGAAAGTGTGACGTTTCAAAAGTGCGACATTTCGAAAGTGCGACATTTCGAAAGGGTGACATTTCGAAAGTGCGACATTTCGAAAGGGTGACATTTCGAAAGTGTGACATTTCGAAAGTATGACGTTTCGAAAGTGTGACATTTCGAAAGTATGACGTTTCGAAGGCAAAAATACTTTTTTACGTAACTTCTGGTTTTCCTGTCAAAAATTCAATTTTTCACTATTTTTCTAGAAAATTATTAATTTTTATTTGTATTTTTTTTTCATATTCAACTCAAAAATATCAATTTTAACTAAACTTTTATCAATATTGGCATGAAAAAATCAATTTTTCTGTTAATTTTAGCTCAAAAAACTCAATTTTTTTGGCTCTAAAATGGTTTTAAACAATTTCCGATTCTAAATGATCCATTTTTATTCAATTTTATTTCATTTTTGGCTCAAAATAGTGTATTTTTGCCCATTTTTTTCATTTTTCCACTTTTTTTTTACTTTTTTTTTCATTTTTTTTTCATTTTTCCTCCTATTTTACCTGATTTTTGTTCAAAATCCTCATCAACTTTTCCCCTAACTCTCGATCTCTTCTCGATGCACTATTCAGAATCGTCAAAATTTTCCTGGAAATAAAAAACCAATTCCACTCTTTCCTCCAAAATTTCGAGTATCCCTCCATGGTTCGCTCACAAATTCGGCGCCAAATTTGAAAATTCGGAATAATCGAATCCTTCTCGAATTTCTTCAAAAACTCGTCGATTAAAGTGGCCAATTGACAAAATGGAGATTTCCCATCGTTATCACCGAATTTTTGAAATTCCGCCGCTAAATATTCCATCAAAATCGCGGAAACCTCCAAAATTCGTTCGGTTTTTTGGGGATTTTCCGGTTGCTCATCGTATAAATCTTTGAGAAATCCAATTTCCAGAGTTCCTTGGATTTCTTTTGATTGAATTTTTTGGAATAGTGCCTCGAGGATTTCCAGGGGAGATTCGGAGGGATTTTGTGGAGTTTTGGTGATTTTGGAGTGAAGTTGTTGGAGGAGATGATGGATTTGGGGTTCTGGAAAAAAAAAATGGAGGGAATTTGAAATTTTTTAAATTTTATGATTCTGGATTCTGGATTGGCGGAAATTCGAAATCGTCGATATTTTAAGGTTTGAAAGATAGAAAACTGAGGATTTTATGTGAGAAGATTTATAGTTTCTAATTTTTAAAAATCTTTTAAATTTATTTTTTGGAAATTTGAAATTACGAGATTTTTTTCAGATTTTGAAGAAATTCAAAGTTTTAGGGTTAGAAAATATGGAAAACTGGGAATTTTCGAGATTTTTTTGATTCTGGAAATTCTAAGTCGAGAAATCAGAAAATTTTGAAAATATTATGATTCTGGATTTGGAGAAATGTTAATTTTTGAAATTTTCAGGGCAAGAAAGAAAGAAAACTGATTTTTGAGATTTTTGAGAGTCAAAAAATTCATAGTTTCCGGATTTTGAAGAAATTCTAGATTTTTTTTTTGGATCCAAAAATTCAAGGTTTGAAATTCGAAATTTTGAAAATTCAGAGTTCTCGGATTTTGTAGAGTCGAAATTTTTGAAAATATTTTTTTCAGTAAAATTCGGAAATTCTGAATTCTGAAGATCCAGAGATTTTATGAGTGCTTTTAATTTCTAGATTTTCAGATTTTTATATTTTATGATATTTGAGAATCAAAATTTTTTTTTTTATCTGATTATTTTTTGAATTTTACGAAAATCTAGATTTTCTTCAAAATTTGGAAACACTGAATTTTCAAAAAAAAAAAAAAACTATAAATTCAAAATTAGTTGAATCTTGAAATTTATATTTTTAGGATCCTAGAATATCCGGAAATTCCAGAATCTGAAAATCTTCAAAATCTGAAGAAAGCGAATCAATTTTCGACCGGAAAGCCCGAATTTCGAAAATAAGTAGAGATTTTTGAAAATTTAAAAAATTCAGAGTATCTGAAAATCTAAAAATGGGAGTCCTAGAATCTTGAGAAATTCAAAAATTCTAACTTTGAATTTTTGAATTTCTCAAGATTCTAGGACTCCGATTTTTAGATTTTCAGATTACTCAGAATTTTTCAAATTTTCAAAAATCTCTACATTTTTTTTCGAAATTCGTGCTCTCCGGTCGAAAATTTATTCGCTTTCTTCAGATTTTGAAGATTTTCAGATTCTGGAATTTCCGGATATTCTAGGATCCTAAAAATATAAATTTCAAGATTCTACTAATTTTGAATTTATAGTTTTTTTTTTGTTGAAAATTCAGTGTTTCCAAATTTTGAAGAAAATCTAGATTTTCGTAAAATTCAAAAAATCCTAGGATTCTGAAAATATGAATTTCAATTAAGATTTTGAAAATTCATATTCTAAAAATCAAGATTTTTGTTTAATTTTTGTCAGAAATCTAAAAAATATGGGTTTCCGATCAAATTTTTCAAAAAAATCCAATTTTTTTCATCCTAAACACTCTTAAATCCAATTTTCTGCCCTAAAATTCAATTTTCAAACTCACCATTCCCCTCAAAAATCGCAACAAATCCAAAAACCAACGCCGAAACCAACGAAACCACCGTATTCGATGGCAACACCCTCCATTGTTCCACGGTAAAATCCAATAAAATACGCGGGAATTTCAAAAACAAACATTCCATCTTCATTTTCTCAGGAGTTTTCATCTTTTTGAAAATCTGCTCCACCCGCAAATGAAGCGATTTTCGATCTCCTTGATTCACTATTATTTTCAGTTGATTTTCTATGAAAATCATTGAATTTTCGTCCAAATTTTCCATTAAAGTCCTCCAAAATCCATCAGAATTTATCGGGACTTCCAGATTCTTCAATTTCTCGACTAGAATCGCAAATTCTTCAGAATTGAATTGCTTCTTCGAGACAAAATGATTGATTTCTGAATTCGTGAAATTTTGCATATAATCCAGTGTGATATCCAGTGAGGATTCTTCTAAAAGTAGCTGATTTTTTGGATGATTTTCCTTGAAGTAGGTGTGGATCGAGGGGGCGGAGTCCGAGAGTTGCTCCATGATTTCCAGAAGAATTAGAATCGTTTTCTGGAATATAAGAAGATGTTGGAAGTGTTGAGACGTCTTCTGGAGCAATTTGGAGCCTTCAGAATCCTCCAGAATCCTTTAGAAACCGCCGAAAGCCTTCAGAAGCCTTCTGAATCCTCCAGAATCTTTCTGAAACCTTCTGGAGTCTTCCAGAGCCTTCAGAATCCTTTTGAAGCGTTGAGAAGTCTTGTGGAGCCTTCAGAATGCTCCAGAATCCTCCAGAACGCTTCTGAAGCTTTTTAGATTCTCCTAGACGCTTCTGAAGTCTTCTATAACCTTCAGAATGCTCCAGAATCCTCCAGAATCATTCTGGAGCCTCCAAAATACTTCAGAATCCTCCAGAAGCCTTCGGAAGCCTTCAGAATCCTTCAGAATCCTCCAGAAGCCTTCAGAAGCCTTCTGAATCCTCCAGCATCTTTCTGAAATCTTCTGGAGTCTTCCTGAGCCTTCAGAATCCTTTCGAAGCGTTGAGAAGTCTTGTGGAGCCTTCAGAATGCTCCAGAATCCTCCACAACCCTTCTGGAGCTGTTTAGATTCTCCTAGACGCTTCTGGAGCCTTCGGAATTGTTGAGAATCCTTCAGAACCCTTCTGAAGCCTCCAAAATCCTCCAGAATCCTCCAGAATCCCTCACCTTCACTCCAGTCGCTGTCGCGGCTCGATACTGTAGTTCTAGATACTCCACAAGGTGTCCAATTAGGGAAGGATCTGAAATGGGAAAAATATAAAAAATGGCTTAAAAATCATGAAAAATTACTAAAATAGCAAAAAAATCATGAAAAATGACCAAAAATCGCCTGAAATCATGGAAAAACGGTCCAAAATGATGCTGAAATCGTCTGAGGTCATTTTTCTTCAATTTTCATGTCTTTTTAGTCAAAACTGCTCTTTTTTTTCTCAAAACTCATCAATTTAGCTAAAAAATCATGAAAAACGATCCATAATGATTCTGAATTCGTCTGAGGCCCTTTGTCTTCGATTTTCACAAATTTTTGGCTTAAAATTCTTCAATTTCTCACCATTCCTATAGATCAGGCTCAAAAAGTAGAGAAAAACTATAGAAGCTTGTGGAGACGTCATTTTCATCGACTCCAGTCGATTCTGAAGGAGGGGCCACGATTTTTGCCAAACGTCGAATTCTGGAAAAAGAAGAAAGATTTTCGAGTAGAATTTGAGTATTTTTCGCTCAAAATTTGTCATTTTTGCTATATTTTACATCAAAATTAGGATTTTTCGGCTGAAAAATTCGACATTTTCGCTTAATTTCGGCTCCAAATCAACCATTATTGACTTAAAATTGAGCTAAACAATTTGTACCAAATTTTGAGCTGATGAAGAGTATGAAGGAGAAGGACTTTCGATAGATGGTGCCAACCTCCGTCGACTAGAGTTTGCCGACGATGTAGTGCTACTCGCCTCCGATGAGAGCGAGATTAAGGATAGACTAAAACTATTGAAGAAGCATGGCGCGGACATAGGGCTCTCCATCAACGCTTCTAAAACGGTCCTGCTCTCCAACATTCCGACGATGCATTCCATCGATATCGATGGGGAAAAAATTCAAAAATCCTCTGGCTGCCGTTACCTAGGACGATGGATTGAAAGCTCAGGGAACCTTGATAATGAAATCTCCAGAAGAATCCAGGCAGGTTGGGCCGCTTTTCATTCCCTGAAACCCCTAGTCAGGTCCCTGGACCAGAGGGAAAAGAAGTACATATTCCACCAGAATATCCTTCCTGCCCTGTTATATGCCGCCGAAACATGGAACACCTCCGCCCCTATCACCAATAGGCTCCAATCTGCAGCCAACGCGATCGCCAACTCCTGTGAAATCTCCAACTGGCTCCCCGACATCCAACACATCCTCCTCGCCAAGAAGTGCAGATGGGCTGGACACATAGCAAGAGCCAGTTCTCTCAGATGGTCAAAAATCGTCACCGAGTGGCAACCGAGGAATGGAAAGAGAAACTGTGGACGTCCGAAGAAACGATGGAGTGATGACATCAAGGACGCCCTAAGAAAATACAAGGACGCCCAATCGCGACGCAATGGCATCGTCGAAGGAAGGAAAAGGCTGGGAATCCTATTACCGAAGACCACCTGGTCTACCGAAGCCAGGAAGGACCGATCCTTGTGGTCTGATTTTGTCCGCAGCTGCTCCAGCTTGAAACCCACGGACATCTAAGTATCTAAGTAAGTAAGTAATTTGAGTATTTTTCGCTCAAAATTTGTCATTTTTGCTATATTTTACATCAAAATTAGGATTTTTCGGCTGAAAAATTCGACATTTTCGCTTAATTTCGGCTCCAAATCAACCATTATTGACTTAAAATTGAGCTAAACAATTTGTACCAAATTTTGAGCAAATTCGGTCCGAAATTGAGCTTCATAGTCGAAAATGTATCATTTTTGCTCTATTTTACATCAAAATAGAGAAATTTTGGTTCAAAATTCGTTATTTTCGGTTTATTTTTTTTTTAAATTGAGCTGAACGTTTCTATCAAATTTTGCTCATTTTTGATAATTTTTAACGCATTTTTGAGCCAAAAGTAAGTGTTTTTAGCTCAAAATGCGTCAATTTTGGCTCTTTTAAGGTTAAAATCAGCATTCGTTGGCTTCAAATTGAGCAGCAAAATTGGCATCAAATTTTGCTCGTTTTGGATAATTCTCAACACATTTTTTGAGCTTTTTTTGGCCCAAATTCGAGAATTTTTGGCTCAAAGTTCGTAACTTTTACTCTACTATTTTACATCAGAATTGAGCTCATTTGGCTCAAAATTCATCGTTTTTGCTCAATTTCATCGCAATTTCCTCTCATTTACCTGCCAAAATGCGATTCAAAAATTGCAACGGAGCAAACATGAGATTCGCGTGTTGAGCATATGAATACTTCTCATTCGCCACGAGCTCCGCCATTTTTTGAATTGAGCTCCGAGATAAGTCGAGAGTTTTGAAATTTGGATTTTCTGAGGTAATGGAGTCGAAAATTTTGGGAAGAAGACGATTTCGGACGGCGTTTTCGATGACGGGTGATTTCTGAAAAATAGAGGATAATTGATGAATTTTAAGCTGAAAAATGGGCATTTTTACCAACAAACTGGCTCAAATTGAAGAAAAATGACCTCAGAATCTTCGGGGTACATTTTTGGTCATTTTCCATGAATTTTAAGCCAGTTTATGCTATTTTTAGTGATTTTTGAGTGAAATTGATTTTAGTCATTTTCCTGATTTTCAAGCAGAATCGATGAATTTTGAGCCAGAAAATGAGAAATTTCGATCAAAAATCGGCTCAAATTAAAGACAGAATCTTTTAGATGCATTTTGGACGTTTTCCATGAATTTTGAGATAGTTTTTGCCATTTTTAGTCATTTGAGTGAAATTGATGGATTTTGACCCAGAAAATGAGTATTTTTGTCAAAAATTAGCCAAAAATGAAGAAAAATTAGCTCAGAATCGTTTAGATTCATTTTAAGTCTATTTTTTATGAATTTTAAGCCAGTTTTTTTAAAAGCCATTTTTCAATTTGAGCTTGTTTTTTATTTAATTAGATAATTTTTCGTGATTTTTAAGCATTTTTTGGCTATTTTTCTGAATTTTTGAGCTTTTTTTGGCATTTTTCATGAATTCTAGGCTATTTTAGCCATTTTTCATGATTTTTAAAGCTATTTTCGGTCATTTTTGAGTATTTTCCCCAAATTTTGAGCTATTTTTGATCGTATTTCATGATTTTTAAGCTATTTTCCGTCAATTTTCACCTTTTTCCCTCCACATCCTCTCCCTATCGGTCCCATCAGATTGAACAACTTTGAACACGCTTTGGGAACGTCTTCTAACTTCAATTCTGACAGTAATCCAATTAGTTGAATCACTCGTTGCAATTGTTGCTTCTCATCGGACTTATCGATAACCGAGCACTGCTCCAGCTCGCCGAGCAATTCAATATAGTATTCGTAGTATTCGATGGACGAGATTTCAGGCATTTGGAGGAAGAGTCCTGGAAAAATGAGGGTTTTGAGTGAAAATTAGAGCGAAAACGGAGCATTTTGAGCCAAAAATCGCAGAAAAATGGGTAATTTTTAGCTGAAAATCGCAAAAAACAAACCAAAATTGGTTATTTTCAGTTAAAATCTCATTCTCTAATCTTAAAAATCAAAACTAAAAAAAAATTAATTTTAGTCTAAAAATGAGCAATTTAGCTGAAAATGGATCAATTTTGACTGGAAAATGCGATTTTTTCAACTAAAAAACTAATTTTATACAAAAAATGGCCATTTTTGAAGCTGAAAATGAAAATTTTGGCTCAGAATTGATCGATTTTAGCTCATTTTCGTTAATTTTTTATTTTGAGTCATTTTGAGCCAAAAATTGCGAAAAATGGACCAAAATTGTCTATTTTCCGTCAAATTGAGCCAAAAACCGTGAAAATCGACCAAAATTAACTACTTTGAGGCTTAAAAGGTGAAAATATGGAAATTTGGGTGATTTTTAGTCGAAAAATAAGAAATTTAGATAAAAAATTGACCTGAAAATGACGATTTTTAACCAAAAAATGACCTTTTTTCGGCTCCAAAAATGAATTTTTCAACTGAAATCGAGCATTTTTAAGTTAAAAATCGTGTTGTTAACGAATTTTTTCGACGCTTGATCTGAAATTTGAGCTGAAAAAATTTAATGCAAAAATTTAATCATTTTGAGCCAAAAACCGTGAAAAATAGACCAAAATTGGCCCAATCGAAATTTAGGTGATTTTTAGTCCAAAAACCAGAAATTTAGTTCAAAATGGTCCATTTGAACGGAAAAATGTGGCTTTTTCAGTAAAAAATAACGATTTTTACGATTTTTACTGAAAAAAAGCCATTTTTGAACCTAAAAATCAAGTTTTCGGCTCAAAATTCATCAATTTTGGCTCAATTTTGTCTCAAAATTGCAATTTTTTGGCTCAAAATCCTCCGAAATCCTTCTCACTTCTCAGAATCGGATTCAATTCCGTCAATTTCGCCGTAATCAACGAGTTCAGCGCTCCGATAAGGCGGGAATTCGAATTTTCGGTGTAGAGCTCGATGAAGTACTTTTGAACGCATCCACACGAGAAACACTGGAAAAATTTAAGATTTTAGGTCAAAAATGACGATTTTCGGGTAATTTTAGCCAAAAAACCACAATTTTGAGACAAAATCGGGGTTTTTTGGTCATTTTTCACCTAAAAATCATGATTTTTTCCCAATTTTTACCTCAAATTTCGCTTTCCGATGTCTACATAAAAAATATAACTTCAAAATAGCATAGGATTTTTTCGACTTCTCATCAGAAAACAGTCTGTCTCCAGAATCCAGCCAATCCAGAATTTGATGAGAATCGATCTGAAAAAAAGGCGCGAAATTTAAATTTTCTCCGATTTTTTCCAACTTTTTTCCCATTCTCCTCCTTCAAAATTTGCAATAGTAGAAAATTGAACATTTCGTCGATTTTCCGGTCGTTTTTCGCCGATTTTTTCATTATTTTTAGGATTTTTAGGCTCTCTGAATAGCTGGATTCCACGTGGAGCTCTCGACTTAGAATTGATCGGAGCAAGGTGTAATCGGAGGGAATTTTGAGCTGAAAATCGGCGATTTTTGGAGGGAAATTTGAATTTTTTGCGCTCACTCGATCCGGATTTTTCCAGATTGACGTGAAAATTGAGGTTGATGGTGTCTCATCGTCGAAGAATTCTGAATTTTCCGGAAATTGCTCATCGTTAATATTGTTGATGACTGAAAAATGAATTTTCGTGGATTTTAAGGTGAAAACTAGGGTTCAGAGTGTTAAAAAAGCAATTTTTGAGTTCTAAAAAGCAAAAAATGACCAAAAATATAGGTTTTTGAGTTTAAAAAATGACAAAAAATTTTCTTTTTCTAAATTTCTGAGATTTCCCCAAAAATTCGATTTTAACAGATTTTTTTTTGGTTTTTTAATGTCTTTAATGAATTTTTCAATATTGTGAACTTATTTTTGCATTGAATTTCATTAATTTTGGCTCAAAAACTCAATTTATTCAGTGAAAAATCAGAAATTCGAATTTCCGCAGTTTTCAGTTTTCCCCCGAGTTTTCCCTCACCTGGAATGCATTTTTGAGGCTCTCGACTTTTTCCACTTGTCATTTTTCGATTGATTTTCAACGATTTTCAGTGAAAAATCATCGAAAATCCCAAAAAATGATCAAGAAAAATATTGAGTTCAAAAAGCGCGCCCAGAATCCCGGCGGCCGCGGCCTAGAAACCCCCGTGGCCGAGTGCCCGCGAGAACCGAAATTTTGAATTTTCTGGCCTAATTTTCGTGATTTATGGGTTTTTCGGCGCATTTTCGGGTGTTCTCGGTGTGAAAAATGTGAATTTCGACCTAGATTTCGTTGGGAAATCGATCGGAAGTCGGAAAACTCTGATTTTTAGATACTAAATTGGTCTAGCCTGGTTCAAAGTGCTCCAAAAATGACCTAAGTTGGTTTCAAATGCTCCAATTTTAGTCAGAAACGGCTCAAAATGCTTCAAACCCATAAAAATATCTTTAAAATGCTGAAAAAATCCCTAAAAAATAAAAAAAAAGACTCCTGAAGCGATCGAGGAGTTTTAGAAGCACTTTGAACGCTTAAAATTCTTCTGGAGGATTAAGAATCGTTTGGAAAAAATTTGAAAAATAGTCTTGAAAGAGTTTCAAAACCTTTCACAGCCATCAGAACCTTCAAAGCGGAGTCAGCCTACTCCAAGGCATTCAGAAGGGCTCTGAGAGGTTCAGAAGATGTCAGAAGGCTCCCGAAGATCCTCAGAAGGGTTCAAAAGTTTCCAGAAGCCATCAGGAAGCTCCTCGAGATTCCAATTACATTTCTGTACGATTCTGAAGCTTCTGGCACGTTCCAACGTCTCCAGAACCCTTGAAATCTCTTCTAAAAGAATTAGGATCAAGTCGAGCGATTCTGAAGCGCTTCAGAAGGCCCAGATGGGTTCTGAAGCTTTCAGAAGACGTCAGAACTGTCAAAAACGCTCTAGAGTCCGTTAAAAGTTTTCTAGAAATTATTCCTGCCTTTCTGCAAGAAAGAATCGTTTGGAAGAAATTTGAACCTTCCGGAAGATTCAGAAGACGGAAGAGCTGATTCTAAAGTGAGTTTGGATGTTCTAAAGGCGTTGGAAGGTTCCAGAAGATTCAGAATCCTGCGGAAAGGCAATAATAATTTCTAGAAAATTTTTAACGGACTCTAGAGCGTTTTTGACAGTTCTGACATCTTCTGAAAGCTTCAGAACCCGATCTGGACCTTCTGGAGTGCTTCAGAATCGCTCGACTTGATCCTAATTCTTTTAGAAGAGATTTCAAGGGCTCTGGAGACGTTGGAAGGTGCCAGAAGCTCCAGAATCTTACAGAAATTTAATTGGAATCTTGAGGAGCTTCCTGATGGCTTCTGGAGCGATTTTTACAGTTCTGACGTCTTCTGGAAACTTTTGAACCCTTCTGAGGATCTTCGGGAGCCTTCTGACGTCTTCTGAACCCCTCTCAGAGCCCTTCTGAATGCTTTGGAGTGGGCTGACTCCGCTTTGAAGGTTCTGATGGCTCGAAAGGTTTTGAAACTCTTTCAAGACTATTTTTGAATTTTTGGAGTCAAAAATTCCGATTTTGAGCTAAAAACCTCAGTTTTGAGTCAAAAATTTTGATTTAGAAGCCCCAAAACAGGCCACGATGCCCCCAAAGTGTCCCAAACTCTCCTAAACCTCCCATTACCTAATTGCAAGGTTTCCAGAAGCTCAACTTCGACACGGACCTCCCGCTCTGCATCTCCCCGGCCACTTCGGAAATGATCAGCTTCATCACGTCGACACGATTTTCAATCCTTTTATCTTTAAATTTTTTCTCTCCCCCCCCCAGTGTGTACAATATAAATATGCACAAAATGTATTTTCATTCACTTTTTTGTCGAATAATCATCATCACCGCCTATAGAATGAACTTCTTGCCGATTTTTTGAGCAAAACATCACAAAAAACGGAGAAAAATGAGCAGAAATGAGATGAAAAATCGAAAAAAATTGATGGAAAAAATGGGGAAAACAGCGGACTTGACGAGCAATTACGGACTTGAGTCTGGAAGGTGGCAAATTTTGGGGTTTTTGACTGAACTTTGGAGATTTTTTTTTATTTTCAGACAATTTCCAGGGTCTAAATTTGATTTAAAATCGAAATTTGAGCTTGAAAACATCAAAATTCAGCTGAAAATCGCTGAAAACGAAGATTTTCCTCTGAAACCCAATACCCTACGCGCAATTGCGGACCTAGTAGAAATTCAGACTTTTTCATGAAAACTTATTTTTAAAATTCAATTTTTATGGTTTTCCAGGGTTTTTCATGGGAAATTTTTGTAGAAAATGCAAAAATTGAGTAAAACTTACCCAAAAATCACAGTTTTGGACCTGAAATATTGGAATTTTCGTTTTTCTTTCGATTTTTTAAAGTTCGATTTTTTTTTGGTTCTTTCAAGTCATTTTTAGCCATTTCTAGACAGAAATCCACTCAAAAATTCGATTTCCGCACCTAGAAAATCGCTAAAGAACGATTTTCCTTGTTTTTTAACAACTTTTCCGAAAAAAAAATTCCGAAAATTTTTTTGATTTTCAGCATGAGTGCCGCTCAATATGCTCGACTTGTGCCGAAAAAGTATCGCTCACGGACACTACCAAAAGTCGATCGGCCATGGAGACCGCGTGTGATCGCGTGGGCCGGACCGGCCGCTTTTTATCCGAATAGGTAGGCAAAAATTGAATTTTTGGCCATTTTTAGTCAATTCTACTATAAAATAGCGATTTTCTAACCCAAAAATTCAAATTTCCCGCTTAAAATCACCCCAAAATCGTTCAGATTCTACGAAATCGACAAATGGTACAAGGCGCGTATCGATAAGCCGGAAAAGCTTCCAGAAATGCATATCATCGATCCAGCCGACCATATGATGTCGCTAGAGGATTTGATGAAGAAACGTGGGTTTAAAAGTCAAAAAATCGTGATTTTCGACGAATTTTGACCCAAAAATCGAGAAATTTCGTTAAAAATTGTCAATTTTTAGCCGAAATCCAACCGATCAACATTGGATTCAAGAAGCGAGAGGACACGGAAAAAGTGGAAAAATCGGCGGAGGATCGTGTGGAGTTGGAGAGAAAATCGCGTCATATGCAGTGTTAGTGGGCAGAAATTTCGAAAATTTATAAAAAATTACTCAGATTCGATTTTTTGAACGTTTTCCGGAGTTTTTGATGCTAAAAATCGTCAAAATCATGATTTTTGGCGTATCTAACACAAAAAATGAGCTAAAAATCACAATTTTGACATAAAATCAGTCATCAGCTCAAAATTCCGATTTTCAGTCTTTTTTCTTCATTTTGAGGCAAAAAACTCCATTTTGCAGTTATCTTCAAGCTATTTAGATCAAAACTTCCATTTTCCTAAGGATTTTATGCCTAAAATCGTCAAAATCCTAATTTTAGACGTTTTTAGACCCAAAAAATGAGGAGAAACCCGAAAAATTGACCCAAAATTATTCAATTTGAGAAAAACCTAAAAATAACTGATTTTGAGTGAAAATCCGGATTTTTAGCTTTTTTTCCACATTTTGAGGCTAAAAACTTTATTTTTCTACTATTTTTAAGTTTTTTAAGCCAATTTTTAGCTGAAAATCTGATTTTTTAACCTAAAAACGTCTTAGTTCGATTCGAAACTTTCTATATTATTTCACTTTCTAGTTCGATTTCACATTTAAAACGGAAGTTTTCCTCTTAAAAAATTGACTTTCTGAGCCAGAAAGGTCCAAAGGAGACCCAAAAAAATCCCAATTTGCTCCAAAATTGTTCTGGAGCATTCACGTGCTTTCCAGATCAATTTTGGCTCAAAACCCCAATTTTTAACCTAAAAAATGAGCTAAAAACGGAAAAATTGACCCGGAATGCTTCATTTGAAAAAATAGCCAAAAACCGGATTTTTGGGTTATTTTTATTCCTTTTGACGCTGAAAACTCCATTTTTCGGCGAATGTTCAGCTAAAAATCTGCATTTTTTACCCAAAATATTCTCATTTTGATTCGAAATCATCCTAGGTCAATTTCAAGCGATTTCTACCCCATTTCCCCCCTAAAATTCCCATTTTTTTCAGTAAAAATCGACATTGACAATCTCTCAATGGAGAATCTCCGTGTCTACCGTCACTTCCGCGTCTTCGACGATCTCTTCGGCGAGAACGTCTTCTTCGATAACGTTCAGAAGCTCGACGTCACCTACCAGAGCCATCAGATTCATAGTGGAAACATTTTGACGGCGGAAACTACAGTAAACCGACCGGAAGTTTCTATAGAATCGCTGGGAGGCTCTTCTGAAGGATTCAACACGATTCTGATGGTGAATTTGGATGGAAATGGAATAGAGGAGATGGAAGGAGAAATGATTCATTGGATGGTTTCCAATATCCCGAATGGCGAGGGAATCGAGAAGGGAACCGAGGATGTGGAGTATTTGCAGCCGTTACCATTCTATGGAACTGGCTATCATCGAGTGGCTTTTGTGCTTTTTAGGCACCAGGAGAAGATTGATTTTGGAATGAAAAAGGGGTAAGGGAAATGAGGAAAAAATAAGCAAAGTTATCAAATTTGAGCCAAAATCAGTCAATTTCGAGCCAAAATCCTTGAAAATTTAGCTAGCTCAACTTGAGCCATTTTGAGCAAAAACAGTCGAAAATGCTGAAAATTGATTTTGAAGGTTTCTGACAGATTCTGAGCTAAAACATTGGGATTTTGAGCTTTCTAAGCCAGAAAATTCAATTTTAAGCGAAAAATGAGCAACTTTGAGCCAAAACTGGTCAGTTTGAGCCCAAAATGACTGAAAATGAAGCAGAAAGATGATGAAGAGTTCTGAAAGGTTTTGGGCAAAAATGAGTTCTTTTACGCTAAAATTAATCAATTTCGAGCAAAAACCATAAAAATGGAGCTCAAAATGAGCCGTTTTGGGCTAAAAATGCTAAAAATTGAGTTTGAAGGTTTAGGGTGGATTCTGAAAGATCTTGAGTCAAAAGCAACAGCTTTGAGCAAAAAAAATTATCAAAATTGATTTCAGAGGATTCTGAGCCGACAAAATGAACCTTTTTGAGCCAAGAATCATAAAATATGGAGCTAAAAAAGGTTTCTAAAAGATTCTGAGCTTAAAAATTGGGATTTTCAGCTTTCTAAGCCGAGAAAGTGTAATTTCGAGCAACAAATGAGGTGTTTTGAGCCAAAAATTGTGATTTAGGCCGAAAAATGAATCATTTTGAGCCAAAAACCCTCAAAAAAGCTCAAAATTGGTGCTAAGATGTTCGGAAGCATTTTTAAAAGTTCTGGCAGATTATGAGCTGAAAACTAGAGAATTCGACATGAAAATGAGCTATTTTTGAGCCTAAAGTAATCGAAATTGGTTCCGATGCATTTGGAGGGATTTGAAAGATTTTCAGAAAATTCTGATCTAAAAAATATCTTTTTTTGAGCTAAATATACCCAAAAAGCTCAAAATTTGAGCTTCAGGGGATTCTGAAGAGTTCTATAAGATTCTGGAGTGATTTTCTTAATTTTTCCTGCTCAAAATTCGATTTTCTGACTGTTTTTACCCAAAAAAGTTAATTTCTCCAATTTTTCAGCTCCACGCTCGCCGACCGTGTTCACTCGATTCGGGCTCTCTACAAGTCGCATGAGTCCAAAATGACGCCATCCGCGATTCGTTTCTTCCAAACTTCATACGATAATAGTGTCAAAACTGCTCTTCATTCTCTTGGTAAGCGTTTTTAGGGCTCTGGAACATAAAATTAGAGCTTTTGAGCCAAAAAATGAGCTGAACATCGTAAATTTTGGCTGAAAACGAGAAATTTAGAGTGGAAGTCGAAAATAAAGGTCTTCAGGCCGAAATGGTCGGTTTTGAGCTGAAAATTGTGAAAAAAACGATTCTTGACAAAAAATTGTTGAAATTTTGATTTTTTTAATGTCAGAAACAGCTGAAAACATACATGTCTAAACCCGGGCCGGCCCGGGTGGTCCGGCCCGGTCGGCCCGGGTAGAAAATTTTCGTCAAAATTTTTCCGAAAAAAAATCAATTTTTCATGAAAAAGTTTCTGAATTGCATGAAAAATCATGAAAGTACTAAAAGTATGAAACATTCTAAAATTGAACAGAAAACAGTCAAAAAATCGAATTTTTTTCCAAAAATTGACCTCTGAAAAAATTGTGTCTCAAAACCCGGGCCGACCGGGCCGGGCCGGGCCGGGCCGGGCCGGTAGAAATTCCTCCGCCGGCCCGGCCCGGGTTTGGACATGTATGGCTGAAAAGGAACCGTAAATGAGCCAAACCCTGAAATTTTGGCTTAGAACCTATTTTGAGCTGAAGGAAAAATAGCCAATTTTGAGTCAAATTTTCAGGTTTTTAGGCAATTTTTTAAAAAAAATTAGTATTTTCAGACCATTTCCAGTCTTTTTTTCCACCCAAACCCCCATTTTCAGGCCTAAAATCGCCCCTCTACGACTACGAATATCGCCCGGCACTGAAACCCCAACAGCGAGAGTTCCCCGAGAAACCGCAACCATTCGATTTGTATTTGGATATGTATCGGGACCCCAAGGAAGTGGAAAAAGAGATTTTGGAGAAGAGACTCGCGGAAATCAAGTTGGATCATGTTGAGGTGGGAAAAATATGAGAAAAATGGGCTCAGGAGGGTTCTGAAGGATTCTGAGCCGAAAAAACGGGATGAAATGGGCAAGATTGGCTCCGGAGGATTCTGAAGGGTTCTGAAGAATTCTAGATGATTCTGAAGGCCTTTGAAGTCATCTGAAGGTATCTAAGGGATTCTGGAAGATTTTGAAGAATTCTAAAGGACTCCAGTTGCTCCGAAAGGGTCCCGAGGAATTCTGAAGGACTTTGAAGGTTTCTGAAGGATTCTGGAGGATTCTAGAGAATTCTGAAGGCATTTGAAGTCATCTGAAGGTATCTAAAGAATTCTGGAAAATTCTGATGGATCAAAAAAGATCCAGAAGGCTTCAAATACATAGATTCTGAAAGATTCTGAATGGTTCCAAGGAGTTTTGAAGGCATTTTAAGTAATCTAAAGACATCGAAAGGATTGAGAAGGATTCTGGAAGATTCTGAAGGATTTTGAATTCTTCTGACCATTTTTGATATCTTCTAATCGTTCGTGACATGTTCAGAAGCCTTCTGACCACTTATAACTCATTTTGACGCCTCCTGACACCTTCTGATAGATTCTGACGTCTTCTAATTCTCTAAAACTCTTTCTGACATCTTCTGATGGCTTCAGAATCCTTTGGACCACTTCTGGTTTGCTCTGAAGCCTTCTGACCATCCCTGACTCTTCAGAATCCTTCTAACAGCGTTCTGACGTCTTCTGATGGCTTCTAACCGATTCAGACGTCTTTTGCTCACCTCTGATTCGCTCGGAAGCCTTCTGACAGCTTCTGCATGTCTTCTAGCCTATTTTAACGTCTCCTGTCCACTGTTGAATCCTCCAAAACGTTCAGAATCTTTCTAGCCGGCTCTGACCACTTTTCGAGGTTCTAAAGACTTTGGAAATCCACTGAAACCCCAATTTTCAGCTAAAAAAATGCTCATTTTCGGTTGAAAATTTCGTTTTTTGGGCGAAACAAGTGAATTTTTTTGAGCCAAAAACTATTATTTTTTGGTAAAAAAGAATTCAAATTTTTGAGATTTCAGAATATTTTATGAGAATCTAAACTGTCTTTTTCTCCAAAAAAATGTGCTATTTTCCAATTCCAAAACCTGCTCTTTGTACTTTCCTTTCTCCTTCTTCTACGTGCTCTTTCCACTAATGGAGCCATCTTTAAATTTATAATTTTTGAACATTGACCATTCTGATCTCTTTCTCCTTCTTATCATTCACTCTTTAGCACAAAGAATGAATCCGGCTGGAGTCTGTCTTTTTTTCTTATCAGAGTCGAAGAAAAGACGTAAGCAGAGAGAATTATAATACTTCCTGATATGGAAATTGGGAAAAAAAATGAATGGAATTTTGAGCCAATTCGCCTAAAAAAGCAGTGAAAAAAACGAAAATTTTGGAAAAATTAGACATTTTGAGCAAGAAATTGTTCAAAATGAGCAAAATGGGCGGTAGAGGATTCAGAAGAGTTCTGAGAGATTCAGAAGCTTTGAAAACCTAAAAAATCTAAAAAATTTGAATCCAGGAATCTTGAGAATCTAAAAATATGAAAATCTTAAAGATGAAATCTTCAGAATCCTTAGGATCCTTTAGATTTGGAAATTCTTCAATTTTGATGAATCTAAAAGTTCTGAAGCCTTGAAAACCTCCGAAATCCCCTTCAAAACCCCCTCATTTTTTCCAGGAACCAAAATGGGTGGACCCGAATTGGATCGAGAACAAGAAGACGTTGCCAGCATGGCAACATCAGAAAATAATGGATCGTCGAGGTGTTGGATACGGAAAATATCATAATGATGTGCAGTAGAATATATTTGTTCTTTATTTTTTTTACTTTTTAGCTAGTAGTTTCTTCTATGTTATCTGTTGATCTTTGTTTCTTTGAGTTCTATTAAATTTTTGATTTTAATTAGATTTTGAATGAATTATTGAAGTTCGAAATTTGCATTCACATTCATTTGATTCAGGCTTGAATGCTGATTCTAAAAATATAAGTTTCATGGAGTTTGGATAACCATTAGAAGATTTACGACGAAAAATAGGAAATTAAGAAAATTTTTTTAATTTTTTGAGGTTTTTGATACTTTTGGGTTGAAAAAGAAAGGATTTTTTGGATTTAAAAAGTCGAAATATTCTTGTTTTGTTTAGTTTTGAATGATGATTCTAAAAATATAAATTTCAGGAAAGTTGGAGTAAAACTGATCGAGTTATGATAGAATTTCCAAAAAATTAAATTTCAAAAATTTTAGATATTTTGTAACTTTCTTCATTTTTGATGATTTTCGTATCAAAATGTGAGGAGCAAATTTCGAAAATTTTCAAATGCTTGCAACTTTCTTAATTTGGGTTGGTTCTTAGTGATTTTGGTGTCAAAATGTTTATAATTTATATTTATTGTATTTTCGAATTCAGTGTTTTATGAAAATTCTGAAAATATGAATTTCAGAAAATTTGGAGCAAAACTGACCGAGTTATGACCAAATTTTAAAAATCTGAAATTTCAAAAAATTTTCGACTTTTTGTATCTTTCTTCATTTTCATTCACTTTCTATAATTTTGGTGTCAAAATTTAAGAAATTCATTGGATAATTGAATTCAATGTTTTATGTGGATTCTAAGAATACAAAATTCATGAAATTTGGAGAAAAACTGGTCTAGTTATGAGCAAATTTCGAAAATTTTCAAATGCTTGCAACTTTCTTAATTTGGGTTGGTTCTTAGTGATTTTGGTGTCAAAATGTTTATAATTTATATTTATTGTATTTTCGAATTCAGTGTTTTATGAAAATTCTGAAAATATGAATTTCAGAAAATTTGGAGCAAAACTGACCGAGTTATGACCAAATTTTAAAAATCTGAAATTTCAAAAAATTTTCAACTTTTTGTAACTATCTTCATTTTTGGTGTTTGTTGATGATTTTGGTATCAAAATGTGTAGAATTTCTTAAATTTTATTAGTTTCATTATTTCATGAGGTTTTGAACAATATAAGTTCCTTGAAATTTGGATAAAAATTGATCGAGTTATAATGGATTATTCGAAAAAGTGAAATTTCGAAGATTTCCAAATTCTTGTAACTGTCTCCAATTTCATTCGTTTTTCATGATTTCAGTATCAAAATGTGTAGAATTTTTTGGTATTTCAAATTCAGGGCTTATATGGATTTTAAAAATATAAATTTCATAAAATTTGGATCAAAACCGATGGTTGAATTTTCGAAAATTTCGACTTTTGTAACTTTCTTCATTTTCTGTCGTTTTTGATGATTTTGGTATCAAAATGTGTAGAATTTTTTGGATTTTTAAATTCTTTGTTTTATGCGGATTCTGAAAATATGAATATCTAGAAATTCGGAGCAAAACTAATCGAGATATGATAGAAGTTTTGAAAACTTTGACTTTTTGTAACTTTCTTCATTTTTGATGATTTTTCATGATTTTGGTATCAAAATGTGTAGAAGTTATTGGATAAATGAATTCAATGTTTTATGTGGATTCTAAGAATACAAATTTCAAGAAATTTGGAGAAAAACTGGTCTAGTTATGAGCAAATTTCGAAAATTTTCAAATGTTTGTAACTTTCTTTATTTTGGTTGGTTTTTAGTGATTTTGGTGTCAAAATGTTTATAATTTATTGTATTTTTGAATTCAGTGTTTCACGAAAATTCTGAAAACATAAATTTCAGAAAATTTGGAGCAAAACTGACCGAGTTATGACCAAATTTTAAAAATCTGAAATTTCAAAAATTTTCGACTTATTGTAACTTCCTTCATTTTTGGTGTTTGTTGATGATTTTGGTATCAAAATGTGTAGAATTTCTTAAATTTTATTAGTTTCATTATTTCATGAGGTTTTGAACAATATAAGTTCCTTGAAATTTGGAGCAAAATTGATCGAGTTATGATAGAATTTTCAAAAATTGAGATTCCGAAATTTTCGACTTTTTGTAAATTTCTTCATTTTCATTCGTTTTTCATGATTTTGGTATCAAAATGTGTAGAATTTTTTAGTATTCTGCATTCAGGGTTTATATCGATTCTAAAAATATAAATTTCATAAAACTTGGAGCAAAACTAATCGAGTTATGAGCAAATTTTGATAATCTGAAGTTTCGACTTTTATAACTTTCTTCATTTTTGATGATTTTTCATGTTTTCGGTATCAAAATGTGAGGAATTTCTTGTATATTCTAATTTTTTTTAATGGATTCTAAAAATATAAATTTCATAAAATTTGGAGCAAAACTGGTAGAGTTACGGTAGAATTTCCAAAAAATTAAGATTTCTAAAATTTTTGACTTTTTGTACCTCGCTTCATTTTTGTGGGTTTTCTATGATTTTGGTATCAAAATATGTAGAATTTTTTGGGTTTTTGAATTCATTGTTTTATGTGGATTCTAAGAATACAAATTTCATGAAATTTGGAGAAAAACTGGTCTAGTTATGAGCAAATTTCGAAAAATTTTCAAATGCTTGCAACTTTCTTTATTTTGGTTGGTTTTTAGTGATTTTGGTGTCAAAATGTTTATAATTTATTGTATTTTTGAATTCAGTGTTTTATGAGAATTCTGAAAACATGAATTTCAGAAAATTTGGAGCAAAACTGACCGAGTTATGACCAAATTTTAAAAATCTGAAATTTCAAAAGTTTTCGACTTATTGTAACTTCCTTCATTTTTGGTGTTTGTTGATGATTTTGGTATCAAAATGTGTAGAATTTCTTAAATTTTATTAGTTTCATTATTTCATGAGGTTTTGAACAATATAAGTTCCTTGAAATTTGGATAAAAATTGATCGAGTTATAATGGATTATTCGAAAAAGTGAAATTTCGAAGATTTCCAAATTCTTGTAACTGTCTCCAATTTCATTCGTTTTTCATGATTTCAGTATCAAAATGTGTAGAATTTTTTGGTATTTCAAATTCAGGGCTTATATGGATTCTAAAAATATAAATTTCATAAAATTTGGAGCAAAACTGATCGAGTTATGATAGAATTTTCAAAAAATTGAATTTGACTTTCTGTAACTTTCTTCATTTTTGTGGGGTTTCGAAGATTATGGTACCAAAATGTGAGAAATTTTTTGTATATTCTAATTCTGTGTTTCATGCGGATTCTGAAATTATGCATTTCAAGAAATTTAGAGCAAAACTGATCGAGTTACGGTAGAATTTCCAAAAAATTGAGATTCCGAAATTTTCGACTTTCTGTAACTTGCTTCATTTTTATTCGTTTTTCATGATTTTGATGTCTAATTGTGTAGAATTTCTTAAATTTTCAAACTTCATTGAGCAATTTCCAAAAAAATCTAACATTTCTTCAATTGTTGACAAATGGCCTTTGGTGGAACATCCTTCTTAATCAAATCGATAATAACCTCGACTTCATCATCTCCATAAGTCTCACAATCTTTCTCAGCAGCTGGTGTTGGTGCTTCTTTCAAACAAAGTGCCTTCACTTCATGCTTAGCAACGTCGTCTCCTTCGGAAAGCACACGAGGCTCCAATCCCTTGACAGTGGCAATGCAGGTGAGGCAAGCGAGAGTGGCTTCGGATGGAGGGGCGACGAAGGCGTGGGTGGAGATGAGGAGAGTGGCGAGGAGAAGGATGAGGGTTTGACGGTACATTCTGGAGGAAATTTGGAACTTTTTGAGATCAAAATCATAAAAAATGAGTGGAAATGAACAAAGTTACGATCTGTTAAAAATTAGGTATAGTTGAGAGTGAGGGATGTTGAGAGACTTTAAAACCGATGATGAGAGATGGGCGGTACAATCACGGGTTTAAAATATGATAATTAATACAAAGAGAGAAATTTGAAACTTTTTGAGACCAAAATCAAGAAAAACTAACAAAAATGAAGAAAGTTACAAAGAATCAAAATTTTCGAAAATTCAATTTTTTGAAATTTTGTCAAAACTCGATCAGTTTTTCCTCAAATTTCGTGAAACGAGTATTTCTAGTATTCCAAAAAAAATTCCCTACATTTTGAGACCAAAAACAAGGAAAATTAGCAAAAATAGGCAAAGTTACAAAAAGGCGTAATTTTAGATTTTTGAAATTTTTATCATGACTCAGTTCAGTTTTCTTTCAAATTCTATGTGATTTATATTTTTGGGATTCGGATAAAACAAAGAATTCAATTATGTAGCAAATCCTACACATTTTGATACTAAAATCATCAAAAACCATCGAAAATGAAAAAAGTTACAAAGAATCAAAATTCTCGATCAGTTTTGCTCCAAATTTCGAGAAACTCATACTTTCAAAATTTACATAAAACATTGAATTCAATTATTTGAAAAATTCCCGACATTTTGATACCAAAATCATCAAAAACCATCGAAAATGAAAAAAAAAGTTACAAAAATCAAAAAAATTGAACTTTTTGATTTTTGAAATTTTGTCAAAACTCAAACAGTTTTCCATCAAATTTCATGAAATCTATATTTTCAGAATCAGCATTAAAAATCGAATCAAATAAACTCGTTCTGAAATGTTGCATTCCAAGTATCCATCTAAAATCGGCTGTTCAGGATTTTATTAAAACTTCGAAAAAAAAATTTTTTATACCAAAACCTTTTTTTGAAACCTTCATTTTTTGACTCAGAAATCTTACAAAAGTTAACAAGCAGTCAAGATAACATAACTGAAGATAATTATCTTCATCTTGCATCAAATTTATATCATTTTTTACTTCCCTCTGTTTCCCAAAAATGGGTGGAGTTTTCCTGAAAAAATTAATGGCGCTATCGAATGGTTAAGATAAGAATTGAAAAGTTCTTGATGTTTGAATAAAAAAGATAAGACGAATAATTCCAAGAAGATTAAATATGTACGCAATAAATAATGATGAAATATGTGTATGAAAAAAAAGAAGACAAAAACATTTTTAGATTGCAATTTTTAGAGTTTTTCGGGTTCCAGAGACAAGACTGAAATTTTAAAACTTGGTTAGGCTGATTCAGTTTTTGATGCTGATTTTTAAAATATAAATTTCATGCAGATAGAAGAAAAACTGATCGAGTTATGATGGAATTTCAAAAAATCAAGTTTTCGAAAATTTCAACTTTTTGTAATTATCTTCATTTTTGATGGTGTTTGATGATTGTGGCATCAAAATGTAAGGAATTTTTAAAATTATTAGGTTCAGTTTGTAACGCTAATTCTAAAAATATAAGTTTCATTGAAATTGGAGCAAAACTAATTAAGTCATGATGGAATTTCCAAAATCCGACATTTAAAAAATTTTCAAAATTTGAAACTTTTTCTCAGGTTTTCGGTGATTTTGATACTAACATAAGTTTAATTCTTTACATAAGTAAATTCAGCGTTTTATGTACTTTCTGAAAATATAAATTTCATAAATTTTGGAGCAAAACTCATCGAGTTATGACTAAATTTCCAAAATCTAAAATTTCGAAAAATTTTCGATTTTTTGTAACTTTTTTCACTTTCGGTCGTTTTTGATGATTTTGGTATCAAAATGTGGGAAATTTCTTTAATAGTTGAATTTTGTGTTTTATGCGGATCCTAAAAATATAAATTTCATAAAATTTGGGGCAAAACTCATCGAGTTATGACTAAATTTCCAAAATCTAAAATTTCACGAAATTTCAACTTTTTGTAACTTTTTTCATTTTTGACGGTTTTTTGTGATTTTAGTATCAAAATGTAGGGAATTTTATGTTTTTTAACAAATAATAGTTGAGAATGTAATCCTTCATTGCACAATCAAAAAATCAGCATTTCTTCAATTGCTGACAAATGGTCTTTGGTGGTACTCCAATCTTGACCAAATAAATAATCACATCCACAGCTTCATCTCCATATGTTTCACAATCTTTCTCAGCAGCTGGTGTCGGTGCTTCCTTATAACATAATTGCTCCAATTTTTCCTTGGCTACAGTATCCCCTTCATTCAAAATTATCGGCTCCAAAGTTTTGACAGTAGCTTGACAAGTCATGCAAGCAAGAGTGGCTTCTGATGGGGGGACAACGAAGGCTTGGGTGGAGATGAGGATAGAGAAAAGAATGATGAGGGATGGGCGGTACATTCTGGAAGAAATTTGGAATTTTTGAGACCAAAATCAAGAAAAACGAATGAAAATGAACAAAGTTACATGTCATTAAAGTTCAATGAAATTTTGAAATTTCAAAACTTTTTCGATTTTCAAACCATGGGGGGGGGGGGGATTTTTTTATTCTGATTTTTGAATTTGTAATTCAAATGTGTAAGTAAATTCCGCATTTTTTGGCCCCAAAATCAAGAAAAACAGATAAAAATTGACGAAGTAATAGAGGTTTCAAACTAAATGTGTCTGGCCAAAGTTATATATTTTTTGTAACGTTTTTTATGAAAGTAATAAGAAATAAATTTAATTTCAGTAATTATCATATAAAAATTCATAAAATTCCACACATTTTGGTACTAAAATCATCAAAAACCATCAAAAATGAAGAAAGTTACAAAACTTTGAAAATAATCTAAACTTCAGTCAAGGGTACATTGGTTAAAACTTGACGGGTTTTCATTATTTTGGTTGTTAATTTGAATTTATTTTAAAAATCTGAAAAACCAAAAAATCCCCCTCATTTTGGTACCAAAATCATTAAAAACTAATGAAAATTAAGGAAGTTTTGAAAATTTGTAATTTTCGAAATTTCAATTTTTCGAAAAATCTATCATAACTCGATCAGTTTTGCTCCAAATTTTATGAAATTTATATTTTTGAAATTATTTAACTTTTTTTCATTTATTTAAGAAATTTCCTATATTTTCATACCAAAACCATCAAAAAACAAATATAAATTAAGAAAGTTATAAAAGTCTAAAAATCATCAAAATTTCAGTCCAGGGTACAATGGTTAAAACTTGACAGATTTTCTCTGTGTTTGTGGTAAATAAAATTGTCACAATTGAATCTAAAAATCCAAAAAATTCCCCACATTTTGGTGTTAAAACCACCAAAAACCAATGAAAATGACAAAAGTTATTAAAGTTTGAAATTTTCAAAAATTTCGAGAAAAATTTTTTTTTCTGAAAATTTTGTCATAACTCAACTGTTTGTGCTTTGAATTTTATGAAAGTTATATTTTCGAAATCAGCATAAAAAACTCAACAAAATGAAATATATTTAATGCTTCAATTATATTTCGAATAGCTCGAATTCCCCTTCTTTTATATACCTTAAAATTTCTCTGAAAATGGGCGGAGCCTAATTGTCATTTTGGATTCCGGATCTTTTTTTCTTATCAAAATTTGTGATGTTTCAGTGAATAGGAATTAACAAAAATAGTTTGATCAGAAGAGTGTAGTCAAGGGGGAAAAATTAATGATTGATGAGCACAAAGCACAGAAAGTTTTGATTTCAAGATAAATCAAGAAATAAAATCTAGTCTGCTAGGTGCAATTTCAGTATTCAAAACGTATAATTAGTTGTATTCGATTCATTTTTTAATACTGATTCTGAAAATATTAATTTTATAAAATTTGGAGCAAAACTGACCAAGTTATGGCAACATTTCCAAAATCTGAGTTTTTGAAATTTTTGACTTTTGGTAACTTTCTTCATTTTGAGTAGTTTTTATGATTTTGGGATCAAAATTTGTGGAATTCTTTGGATAATTGAATTCTGTTTTTAATGCTGATTCCAAAAATAAAAATTTCATAAAATTTGGGGCAAAACTGATCGAGTTATCACAAAATTTCCAAAACCTAACAATTTGAAAAATTTCGACTTTTTGTAACTTTCTTCATTTCCAGTGGTTTTTGATGATTTTGGTATCAAAATGTGTGGAATTCGTTAAATAATTATATTCAGTGTTTTATGTACATTCTGAAAATATAATTTTTTGAAATTTGGAGCAAAACTATTTGAGTTATGATGGAATTTTCGAAAAATTTCAACTTTTTGTAACTTTTGTTAGTTTCGGTGGTATTTGATGACTGGAATCAAAATTTGTGGAATTTTTTTGATAATTGAATTCTGTGTTTTATGCGGATCCTAAAAATATAAATTTCATAAAGTTTGGGGCAAAACTGATCAAGTTATCACAAAATTTCCAAAACCTAAATTTTGAAAAATCTTGACTTTTTGTAACTTTTTTCATTTTTGACGGTTTTTTGTGATTTTAGTATCAAAATATAGGGAATTTTATGATTTTTTAACAAATAACCATACATGTCCAAACCCGGGCCGGGCCGGGCCGGGCCGGGCCGGGCCGGCGGAGGAATTTCTACCGGCCCGGCCCGGCCCGGCCCGGCCCGGGTTTTGAGACACAATTTTTTCAAAGGTCAATTTTTGGAAAAAAAATTCAATTTTTTGACTGTTTTCTGTTCAATTTTAGAATGTTTCATACTTTTAGTACTTTCATGATTTTTCATGCAATTCAGAAACTTTTTCATGAAAAATTGATTTTTTTTTTCGAAAAAATTTTGACGAAAATTTTCTACCCGGGCCGACCGGGCCGGGCCGGGCCGGGAAAATTCCCCTCTGGCCCGGCCCGGCCCGCGGGCCGGGCCACCCGGGCCGGGCCACGGGCCGACCCGGGCCGGCCCGGGTTTGGACATGTATGCAAATAACAATTGAGAATGTAACCCTTCATTGTACAATCAAAAAAATCAGCATTTCTTCAAGTGCTGACAAATTGTCTTTGGTGGTACTCCAATCTTGACCAAATAAATAATCACATCCACAGCTTCATTTCCATATGTTTCACAATCTTTCTCAGCAGCTGGTGTCGGTGCTTCTTTATAACATAATTGCTCCAATTTTTCCTTGGCTACAGTATCCCCTTCATTCAAAATTATCGGCTCCAAAGTTTTGACAGTAGCTTGACAAGTCATGCAAGCAAGCGTGGCTTCTGATGGAGGGACAACAAAGGCTTGAGAGGCGATGAGGATAGAGAGAAGGATGACAAGGGATGGGCGGTACATTCTGGAAGAAATTTGGAATTTTTGAGACCAAAATAAAAAAAAAACTAATGGAAATGAACAAAGTTACGAAAACCTAAAATTTTATTAAATCTACTTTTACAGAATCCCAGAAGACGTCAAAATGGGAATTTTCTGAACATTTAAAAACTAAAAATATTTGTTAGAAAATTTCCTATCCAATGGTATGATTTTCATAAAAATTGAGTAGCTGGCTCTCAAGTTACAGCGGTTTGAAAAAAACCGAAAAATTCCAATTTTGAGTATTCGGGTTTCTAGGATTCCAGAAGACGTCAAAATTGTAATTTTTCAAAAAATTTAACAACTAAAAATAATGTTTAGAAAATTGCCTATCCAATAGTATAATTTTCATAAAAACTGAATTACTGGTTCTCAAGTTACAGCGTTTGAAAAAAACAAACAAAAAATCCAAAGTTTCGAGTATCAACTTTTTCAGGCTTCTAGAAAACGTCAAAATAGGAATTTTCTGAACATTTAAAGATGAAAAATATTTTTTAGAAAATTATCTATCCAATAGTATAATTTTCATATAAATTAAGTGACTGGTTCTCAAGTTACAAAAGTTTGAATGGAAACAAAAATCCACAAATTTTGAGTGTATTAAAGTTTTCAGGCTCCCAGAAGACGTTAAAATCAATATTTTTGAACAATTCAAAAATTGAAATAATTATTTAGAAAATTACCTATCCAATGGTACAACTTTCACTAAATTTCGGTGGCTGCTTAGAAAGTTAGAGCGTTTTGAAAAAATATTAACGAAAAATTTAAAAATTTCGAGTATTCAGAATTTTTCGGAAATTAAAAAAAGCAAAATATTTTTCTAAAATTTTCCTATCCATTGGTGTAATTTTCATAAAAATTTTACTATTCACCAAGTTACAGAGTTTCCAAAAAACCTAAATTTTGAGTATTCGTGTTTTGAGGATCCCAGAAGACGTCAAAATTGAATTTTCTTGATAATTCTAAAACTAAAAATACTCTATAAAAAATTTTCTATCCAATGGTTCACTTTTGACATAAATTGGACCACTAATTTTTGAGATAATCTTCAAACAGTGTAACCAACAGTACTAAAAATTATTAAAATTGACAACGCTCTCTCTCTCTCTTTATATACCCAATTTCTATGCTAATTCTCTGAAACTGTGTCTAGTTTCCCGGAAACATCAATTTTCTGATTCTGTGACTTTCAGGATTCCGGATCTTTTGTATTCTTATCATTTGGTGTATCAAAATAGACCAGAAATGTTGATAAGGTTTGGAAAAAGTTGGCTAGAAAAATGTGGAACCTAAAATTTTTTTACCTAAAAAATAGATCAAATTTCTCCTTGTGATCTACTTTGAATAGACAATAGCATGTCTAAAATCATGAAACAAAAATTTCGAAAAAAATTTTTAGACCTATTATGCCAGTCTCAGTCAATGTCAGTCCTGGCTGAATTTTCCTGATTTTTTGGCTGCGATATCTTGGCACGAGAATGCTACAGTAATATATTAAAATTTAAAGGAACATACCCTGATTTTCAGGTCAATTTCTTTATTTTTCATGTTTTTCGACCGATTTTCAACAAATTTCGAAGCGAAATGTTATTTTTTGCTCCGAAATTTGTTGAAAATCGTTAAAATGAAAAATTATTTAAAAATGGACATGGAAATCAGGGTATGTTCCTTTAAATATTAATATATTCCTGTAGAATTTTCGTGCCGAGATATCGCAGCCAAAAAGTCAGGAAATTTCAGCCATGACTGATATTGACTGAGACTGGCATAATACTATATTTCTTTCTCAATTTTTTGATGGCGAGAAAATTTTAATGCGGGAATTTCCGCTGTTTCGATGATCTCTTTTGATGATTTCCAATCGGTGATCAGATGTGCCAAGTTCCAGTAATAGGCACCACACAGAAGAATTTTTATTAAAAACACTTTATTCTAAAAAGAGAGTAACGAAAACCAAAAAATCACGAATTCTTGATAGAAAGTATCGAAAAAATTGGTAGATCAGTGGAGACCAGAAAAACAATTGAATCTAGAAACAAAACAAATGGATAATTAGAAAAAAAATCGATTTTTTATTGATGAAGAAACACGGGCTCCTCGACAAAGTGTTGCTCGGGAATCGATTCGGCTTCCATCTGAAAATTTCGAATTTTTCGAGGAAGGACTAGTTTCGGAATTCTAGGCCATGGGTAGGCACCGCAACGCGAGGGGGAGGCGCGTCAAAAACTTTCTCCGCGGGGGTACTTGCCATGTTTGAAGGCGTAAAACTCGACTCTGGATGGACCGATTTTTATGAAATTTGGTGTCGTTATGTAAAAAAACACGTAGAATCGATTGATGTAAAGCATTTGCGTTAAAAAACAACGACTTTCCAAATCTTCGTGAAAAACTAAAATCGACATCAGAAATTTGGTCTGAAAAGTGTAATAAAAGTCGATGTCGCTTCTTTTTATGATTGTTCTAAATACTTTTTTAGATGGTGAATAAGATGCATTGAGCCATATTTAGCCAGCAGTTCCCCCATTTTTGCAGTAATCCATCAAACTTCAAGCAAACATTGTGAATTTTTTTCAGCGATGACCTCATGTTTTTAATATCAAAATACTTAGATCAACTCTATGACTGCTCAGATATGCAATTTCATGACATTTGAAAAAGTTTGAGCCAGCAAAAAACGCATCCAAAGATGCCATGGTTCTAAAATTTAGTCGTTTTTGCGAATTTTGACTGTAATGCAGGTCGATGTCGCATCTTTTTATTACATATTCAGATTCTACGCAAAATTTGCCAGTAGATACATATTTGAGTTAGTCTGTACCTGTTCCCCCATTTTTGTAATACCGCTTTTTGTTTCAAAAATATCGCGAATTTCACCAAAAAATGTCTCGTCAATAGGGAGCATCGCGGCGGCCGGCAGCGCACTTTCATCAATGCATTGTCATTTGCGCGACGACTTGCCCCCTGTGGTCGAGTGGGTTACGCATCGGAACGCCGTACGCGCGGCGGCTGTTCGCCTCCGGTCGGCAACCTCCTCTCTTTTTATTTTTCTCGCGCGGAGAAAATCGCCGATTTTTCTGATTTTCAAATGCTTTTTATTCGGCTCCTAGCGAAGCGTTTTTCTTGAAATTTTAGGAGAATACGTAGAATTTTTTTCCGAACATTTTGATATCAAAAGTGTAAAAAATGGTTGAGTTTGAAAAAATCGTTGCGGTGCCTAGCCATGGGGGATAGATTTTTGAGGGGAAAAATGGCCAATTTTTAGTCGAAAATTTAAAAATTGAGCTTTTCGGTATTTTTGAAATTGGAAAATCTCGACTCATTATCATAGAATTTTCGCGATTTTCAGCTCCTAGGCTCATTTTCGGGCAATGTTTGAAATTTCTAGACCAAAAAAGCAGCAAATTTTTATTTCTCCCTTCTATGGGCTCTAATAAGGCTCATTTTCGGGTCATTTTCGAAATTTCTAGACCAAAAAATTCGGAATTTTTGGGCCTTACCATATGACCCATCATATAAACCCCTCCATCCTCTTCCATCATCTCCTCCTCATCCTCCTCATCGTCCAAATCCTCTTCAAATTCGCCTGGCGCGCCTCGCGACTGTTGATGATGGTGGTAGTGGTGGGAGTTCGGAACGGTGACACACTTCTTCTCGTGTTGTCGAAGATTGTAGGCGCTGGAGAAGACACGGCCACAGCCGGAACGGCACACGAATCTGAAAATTTGGTTGTTGGAGAGATTTGGGATCCTTCAGAATGTTCCAGAAGCCTTCTGAATAGTCCAGAATCTCTCTGGAAGCTCCAGAATTCTCCAGAGGCGTCGCGAAGCCTTCAGAGGCCTTCAGAAACCGTCGAAACACTTCTGAGCTATTCCTGGACCAATTGTTCACGTTCTTGGGCTTGAAATTGCTAATTTTTTATGTTTTTTGGCTCAAAATGACTCATTTTTTCAAGATTTTGGGCTCATTTTTGCTCGCTTCAGAATCCTCCAGATTCAATTTTTAGCATTTTGGAACTTTTTTCGGCTCAATTTTACTTTATTTTAGGCTCAAAATGCTCATTTTTCATGTTTTTCTGGCTCAAAATTGCTCAGAATCTCTCGGGATCTTTCAGAGGCTATCAGAAGCACCGCTAGCGTATCTAGACGATTCTAGAGGATTCAGAATTCTTCAGAAGCCTTCTGGAACCTTCAGAATCCCTCTGGACCCTCTTAGAGTCCTCAGAATCCTTTAAAATCCTTCAGAACCTATCTAAAGTCTTCTGAAGCTGTCGGTAGCATTCTTGAGGAATCTAGACAATTCTAAAGAATTCAGAAGCCGTCAGAATCCTTTTGGTGTCTTCAGAATTCTTGAAATCCTCCAGAACCTCTCCCAAGTCTTCTGAAGCAGTCAGAGCGTATCTAGACAATTATAGAGGATTCAGATGCCTTCAGAATCCCTCTGGAGCGTTCTGGAGTTCTCAGGACCGTCTAGAATCCTTTTGGACTCTTCTGGATCCTCCCAGAATCCCCCTCCAGAATCCTCACTTCTTCTTCATCAAATGCTTCTTCTCAATGTGCTGCTTCAACAACGACGCCGACACGAATCTCTCCATACATCCATCGACGTCACACGGGAACGGCATCTGATTCAGATGACGTCTCAAATGAAGACGCATCGGTGTCTTCTGTGAGAATTGCATTCCACAAATGTCGCATTTGAATGGCTTTTCTCCGGTATGGGTTCGCATGTGGGCGCGGATTTTCGACGGGTATTTGTTCACTTTTCCACAGTATTCACACTGGTGGACTGTTGGTTTCTTTCGGACGTGTGGGGAGGCTTCGTTGACATCGCGACCCTGAAAAAATGCGAATTTTTCGAACTCTGGGGTGTCTTAGGCGCGTTTAGAGCTCAAAAATTTGCATTTTCAGTTATTATTTTTTCACGATTTTCTAGTCATGAAAGCATTCATTTTAGGGTATTTTGGAGCATTCTGGAGCTTTTTGAATGCTCTTAAAAGGCCTAAAACCTTCTGGAATCGTCTAGGAAAGTCTGGATGTTCTGAATTGTATTCGAAAGTTTATTATCGTTCTAAAACCTTCCAGATACTTTTAGATGCTTCTAATTGCTTCTAGCTGCTTTGAAATGTCTCGGAATTGTCTCCGGATGTTGCCAGATACTTTCAGACACTCCTGAATCGTACTAAACGCTTCTGCACGGTATAAAATCGTTCTAGGTTCTTCTAGACAATTCAAGACGCTTCAAAATGACTCCGGGTCATCTCAGACTCTTCTAGACGATTCTAGTACCTTCTAGTTTTTTCATTGACATCGCGACCCTGGAAACAGTTGAATTTTTCGAACTCTGGGGTGTCTTAGGCGCGTTTAGAGCTCAAAAATTGACTTTTTCAGTGTAATTTTCTTCTCGCGAATTTCTAATGTTTACATTTATTTAAGAGTATTTTGGAGCATTCTGGAGCTTTTTGGATGCTCTAAAAAGGCCTAAAACCTTCTGGAACCTTCGATGAAGGTCTGGATAATTCTAGACGCTTCTATATACTTCAAAATAATACAGGATGCTTCTAGATGGTTCTACATCTTCCCCCCGCGCTTCTGCATGCTTCTGAATCCTTCTAGGCACTTCTGGACACTCCTGAATCCGTGTAGCGAGTCTAACAACGCCCTAAATCCTTGTAGACGCTTCTGAAAAGTTCTCGATGGTTCTAGACATTTCCAGATGCTTCTGAATCCTACTAGATGCTCCTAGACAGTCTAAAAGTGTCGTGGATCTTCCTGGACGCTTCTAGATCCTTCAAAATTCTTCTAAATCGTTGTACGTCTTCTCAGGCGATTCTGGATGCTTCTATGTGCTCATAAATGCTTCTAGACGCTTTCAGACGCTTCCAGATGATCCTCGATGCTTCTAGATGTCTTCAGATCTTTCCGACGCTTCTAAATAATTCCAGGTCCTTCCAGACGCTTCTGAATAGTTCTCGCGAGGGTTCTAAATGATTCCAGACGCTTCTAAGTGGTCCTGAATGCTCCTAGACAGTTTTCTATCGTTCTATACCGTTCTAGGCGCTTCTAAAAGATACTAGACGATTCCAGAGCCTTCTAGACGCTTCTAAATGACTCCAGATTCTTCCAAGCGCTTCTAGATGATTCTAGACACTTCCAGAAGCTGTTAAATGATCCTAGACGCTTCTAGACACTTCGGAATTGTTCTAAATGCTTCTAGAATCTTCCAGACGCTTCTAAACGCCCCTAGTTCCTTCTAGACAATTCTGAACGCGGCTGGATCCTTCTAGACAGTCTAACATCGTTTTAGATCCGTCTAGACGATTCCAGACGCTTCTAAATGACTCCAGATTCTTCCAGGCGCTTCTAGATGATTCTCGACACTTCCAGAAGCTTTAAAATGATTTTTGATACTTTTAGACAGTCTAACCTCGTTTTAGATCCGTCTAGACGCTTCTAGACGATTCCAGATCCTTCTAGACGCTTCTAAATGACTCCAGATTCTTCCATGCGCTTCTAGATGATTCTAGACGCTTTTAGGCAGTCTAACATCGTTTTAGATCCGTCTAGACGCTTCTAGACGATTCCAGACAATTCTAGACGCTTCTAAACGACCCCAAGTCCTTCTAGACGCTTCTAGACAATTCCGATTCTTTCTAGATGATTCTAGTTGATTCTTGATGCTTCCAAATACTTCTGAATCCTCACAGATGACTCTAGACCGTCTAAAATCGTTCTAGAAGCTTCTAATCCCTTCTAGATGATTTCAGACCCTTTTCAACCCAATTATTCCGGTTTTTTCATGCTTCAGAATCCCTCTACCTTCGCCACCGCATCAATAATCCAATCCACATTCATCGTCTTCTTTCTCGTCTTCCTCTTCTCATCTCCTCCTCCTCCGCCTCCTCCTTGTTGCTGTATCACTCGATGATACTTCAACGGTCTCGGTTGTGCCATCACAAACGTCTCCGTATCGACGAAAATGTCCGTCATCGCCGCCGTCGCCTCGTGATGATCGCGAAGCGATTTGGTGCCACGTTTCGGCGGATTTGGGTTGCCGAAGACACGCATATGGGATTGACCGGGGACGACGCCTTCGACGACTTCGCTAACGCCTTCGTCGTCGACGCCGAGGTGGTGGCCCGTGGAGGTTCTGGAAAATTGTAGCTAGAGAGGATCTTTAGAATCTCGGGAACATCTTCTGAATCTTTGCTGGAGTTGTCTGGAGCGGCCTATTGAACCCTGCAGAATCAATGTTGAGCCTTCAGAATCCTTCAGAATCCTCTCGAAGCAGCGTTCTAGAGAGCTACAGGGAAATTCTAAAGGATTCTGAAGGCTCCAGAAGTCGTCAAAAGCAATCTGAAGCGTTCTAGTGGATTCTGAAGGCTCCAGATAGCTCCAGAAGGCTTTGGAAGGCTTCAGGCGGCTCCTAGAGAGAATCTGAAGGATTCTTGAGTATTCTGAAGCCGTCAGAAGTCTTTCTTGAAGCGTTCTGGTCTATTGAAGCATTCTGAAGCCACCAAGTCTTCATAAGCCTTCAGAAGCCGTCAGAAGCTTTCAGAAGTCTCCTAGAATTTCTATTGTGGTCCAGAAGTTTCTTGAATCATTCTAGAGAATTCAGAAGAATTCTGAAGTCGTCAAAAGCGTTTGAAAGTCTTCAGAATTCTCTAGGACCTTCCAATCTGGTGCAAAATTTTCTCAGAGCATTCTGAAGTATCCTGAAGGCTCCAGACAGCTCCAGATAGCTCCAGAATCCTCCCGACCGACTCACAAATGATGTTGAATCATGATATTCCTATAAATGCCTCCTCCTCCTCCTCCCCCTCCACCATCCTCTTGTTTGATCACTTTCTGTTCCATTCCTACTACCACTTCCTCTTCCTCTTCGTACAGTATCCCTTCTCGTGGATTACTGTCATAATAGTCTGATGTGCAGGCACCGGTTACTGTAGTCGACGACTCTTGTATTATGGATTCTTCGGATTCCACTTGTGGAACAAATTGCTCGGGGAAGTATTCGTAGAGTTGCTCGGAGTTCGGAGGATAGTCGGAGTGGACGAGAACCTGGGAAATAAAAAAATTGGAAATTTTAATTTTTTTTGCATCAAAATATGCAAAATCTTGCACTGATTCCGAATATCATAATGAAAACGCTCAAAAATCGCTCTAAAATCCCAAAAATCGCTTCAAAATAGGCCGAAAAACAAGAATTCGCCTTGGGTGGCCGTGGTTTGGAGAAACTTCGGCCGCTGCCATCCAAGACAAATTCTGACTTTTTCGCCTATTTTGAAGCGAGTTTTCAAGGTTTTAGAGTGATTTTCAAGCGCATTCGTAGTGATATTCGGAGTCAGCACAAAATTTTGCATTTTTGAAAGAAAAAATATTTTCAAAAATACGGTTTTTTGGCTCCGGGACATCTCGAAAGCGGACATTTCGAAAGCGAGACATTTCGAAAGTGAGACATTTCGAAAGTGGACATCTCGAAAGCGGACATTTCGAAAGCGAGACATTTCGAAAGTGTGAAATCGCGTTTTGGCTCAATTTTTGAAAATTTTCATATATTTTTCGAGCAAATGTATTTTAAAAGTTCAAAAAAAATTGAGCATAAAACGCAATTTCACACTTTCGAATTGTCTTACTTTCGAAATGTCTCACTTTCGAGATGTCTCGCTTTCGAAATGTCCGCTTTCGAAATGTCCCGCTTTCGAAATGTCTCGCTTTCGAGATGTCCCGAAGCCGGTTTTTTGAATACCTACCGTATCCGCATTCTTCTCTTCTGCCACTACCGCCTCTTCTTCGGTCCAACACACCGTCTCGTATTCATTCAAATGATGATGTCCGTGTTGTGCCATTTGAATATGAGCAACCACTTCGTGCTCGTGGAAACTCTGGAAAAATGGGGAGATTTTGGGCTCAAAATAAGCCGAAAAAGGGAATTTTCGGTTAAAAATGGCCAAGTTTTCGTGATTTTTGCTCTAAGATCGTTAAATTTTTAGTACAAAATAGGTCAAAATGGTTTCAATTGCTCAAAATTCACTTTCAGACTATCTCGGTCGTAAATTATTCAATTTCATGGGGATTTCGGTCAAAAATTGCTCATTTTTTGCTCAAAATGCTCAAAATTTGCTCATTTTTTTGGGGATTTTTACTTCAAAATAGTTTATTTTTTTATGGGAAATGGACAATTTTCGCATTAAAATTCGTTTTTTGCTCCAAAATGACTTTATCTACTTCAAAAATAGCAAAAACTTCAAAGTTGACCAGTATTTCTGTAAAATAGGCAATTTTTGATCCAAAAAAGATTTTTCCTTCAAAATTGCTCAATTTTGCTCAATTTTCCTTAAGATTGGCTCAAATTATTGCTCCAAAATTGCTCATTTTTGCTCATTTTTCTTCGATTTTCTACCTGAAATCCACACATCTCTGGACACTCGAAAATCTGGCACATTTGTTGATCGACACCTCCTCCACCATCTTCTTCTCCTTCCCCTCCAACTACAACGTCTTCCGGATCGACTTCTTCTTCTTCTTCTTCGTCCAAAATGGGCGGAGCTTCGACAATTCGACGTCGTCGACGTGGATCGATTTGAATTGTAGGCGTCACGTCTTCTTGTGGCTCCAAATGGCTCTAGAAGCGGGAAATTTGAAATTTTTTGCTTCAATACCTTCAAAATCATTCTGAACTCTCCTGGGTTCGCTTTTCATGTTTTTGGGCTCAAAATTGCTCATTTCAGTTCAAAATTGATTATTTTCGCTCCAAAATTATTTATTTTCGCTCATTTTCTTCCGACTTTCTCACCTCCTCATGCTCCTCCTTATCCACCGGATCCTGAAACTCCATGGGACAATACGAGCATTTGTAGGGCGTCTCGTGCTCGTGCGTCGCCATGTGCGCCTTTAAAGTGTGCGCTTGACTGAAACTCCGTCGACACATTCCGCATTGGTGCGCCTTCTCGCCCGTGTGTTTTCGAATGTGCTCCGTGATTTTCGAGGGGTACTGTAAGAGATTACTGTAAGTAGAGAGAGTACTGTAGATTGGAGGGTACTGTAAGTGGAACGAAACCGTATTTTTAAGGATACTCTGACTATGAGTAGAAAGGTACTGTACTTCCAGGGATACTGTATTTCCAAGGTTACTGTAAATATAAGGATACTGTAGTGGAAACATTTTTAAAGATTACTGTAGTTCAAAGAGTACTGTATTTCTAAGGATACTGTAAGTAACAGGTTTCTGTACTTCTAGAGGTACGGTATCTCCAAGGGTACTGTATTTTGAGGATTACTGTTTTTGAATGGTACAGTAAACAGATGAGTACTGTAGGTTGGAGGATACTGTATTTTGAATGGTACTTTAGGTAGATGGTTACCGTATTTTTTAAAGGTCACCGTATTTCTGGGGGTATTGTATTTTCAAGGGTACTATATTTTAGAGGGTACTGTATTTTTTAGGAGTACTGTAACGACATTGCATTCGAACAGTACTGTTTGAAGAGTACTGTAAGTAGAAAGATACTGTATTTTGAGGATTACTATAATTTGGAAGGGTACTGTAGTTTAAAGGGTGCTTTGTTACCAAGGACACTGTATCTCAAAGGGTACTGTAAGTTAAAGAGTACTGTAGGTAAAAGGATACTGTATTATATAGATTACTGTAGTTCAAACAGTACTGTATTTGGAAAGGTACTGTAAGTTAAAGGGTACTGTAGTTTGAACTTGAAATTCGCTATTTTGAAAAGTTTCAAATTGAATTGGCTGCGTGGACACAGTAAAATGATACAGCAAAGTTTCAAGGCTCATTTTTTTTTTGGCTCAAAATTGCTCATTTTTCATCTTTTTTGGGCTTAAATTTGCTCATTGTTCCTGGTTATTTTTTTCTTAAAATTGTTCATTTTTCATTTTTTTGCTCGAAATTGTTCAATTTTCATGTTTTCGGGCTCAAAATAGCTTTTTTTCATGTTTTTTGGCTCAAGATTGCTCATTTTTCATCATTTTTCCCACCTTAATATGCTTATCACACTGTGGACAGTGATAAACTTGTGCCGGTGGCCTCTTCTTCATATTATATGCTCTATTCGTCGGATCATTCCGTCGATATCCGCCCCCTCCTCCGCCACCAGAAGCCGTCAAAATCTGATCTTCCGGAGACATTGGAGACGTGACGATGGATCCAGACGGAGTGACGATGATTTCAGGAGGGGCCCCCGGGGGCCCCCTTCTGACAATTGAAGAGGTTCTAGTGGTGGCAGTGGAGTATGTCATGTAGGAGGCGGGAAGTTGAAGTTGAGAAGAATATTGAGAGGAATTCGAGGAGGATCCTTTCGGTTGAAAAACACGGGGATACGGTGGATAGCGTGGGTGGAGAAGACGAGTCGGTGGGACCACCGGTTTTACAGTGGAGCATGCTTGTTGCTCCATTTTCTGGAGAAAAAAAGTTATTAAAATTTTTTTTGGATTTTTGAAAAAAACTATTGAAATTGAATAGGAAGTGTAGTCTGGATTTTTCGAGGACAAAAAAATGTTTTTTTTTTTGAAATTTTGCTCCGGGACATTTCGAAAGCGAGACATTTCGAAAGTGGACATTTCGAAAGTAAGACATTTCGAAAGTGGACGTTTCGAAAGTGTGAAATCGCGGTTTTGCCCAATTTTTGAAACTTTTCATATATTTTTCGCGCAAATGTATACGAAAAGTTCAAAAAATTGAGCAAAACGCAATTTCTCACTTTTGAAATGTCTCACTTTCGAAATGTCTCGCTTTCGAAATGTCTCGCTTTCGAAATGTCCACTTTCGAAATGTCCACTTTCGAAATGTCTCACTTTCGAAATGTCTCGCTTTCGAAATGTCCACTTTCGAAATGTCTCGCTTTCGAAATGTCTCACTTTCGAAATGTCTCGCTTTCGAAATGTCTCACTTTCGAAATGTCCCGGAGCCAAATTTTCAATATTGAAATTTGAGTTTTGAGAATTTAAAGCAAGTATAACTTAGAAAATTTTTAAGAAAAATGGATGTTTGCTGAAAAAATTCTTAGCTCGAAACGCGGGAAATTTGAATTTTTGGCTCCAAAATCTTCAGATTCTTTCAGATCTCTTCAGGGACCAATTTGCATATTTTTGGGCTCAAAATTGATCATTTTTTCCTGGAATCTCGTAATCAAAATAAATACTGAATAGAAAAAAATGTTTAATTTGATGTGAGAAATTGAAAATTGAACATCAAAAATATGAATATTCAACAGTAATTTTAACTGGAACTTTCTGAACAAAAAAAATAATAGTTTCAACCTAAAAAATGTTGGAAAATCTTCATTTTTAACGAAAACAAAAAAAACAAGGAATGAGATCAAGTAAATAGCAAGAATCATAGGGTAAAGCAGATCATGGGGAAAAAATCAACAGGGCAACAAAAAGATAACAAAAAATGGGGAAAAAACTTTTTTTTGAGCAAAATTTGGAAAAAAAAAATAGAGGTGAGAAATGGTAGAAACAAGAGGGATTTCGGAGCTGGAAATTTTCGAAAATTGTATTTTTTTAGAATCTTTTAGAAACATTCTGGATTCTTTTGAAGCCTCCCGGAGGTCTTAGAAATTTCTAGAAGCCTTCAGAATAACTCAAAAGTCTACTGGAAACTTCAAAACTCGTCAGAATCCGCCTGGAGACATTTTGGAGCCTTCTAGAGACTCTAGAAATCCGATGGAACGTTTCGGAGCATTTTGGAGCATCCAGAACCCTCCAGAATCTTCTCGGATTTTTCTAAAGGATTTTGAAGCCATTTGGCGACCCTCAGCACCCTTCTGACGCTTTTTGGAGTCTTCTGAAGTCTTCAGAGCTCTCCAGAATCTCCCTGAATCCGGCAGAATCCATCTGGAGCCGCCTGGAGCTCTTTTGAGCCTTCAGGATGTTCTAGAGCCATTTTTGCTCATTTTCGATCGTTTTTTGGCTGAAAAAAGCTCAGTTTTTGAAAAAAATGCGAGAAATAAGGTCCGTTTTTTCTGCTCGACTCAAATTCCCCCCTGTTCCACATATTCCTCCTCATCAAAATGTTCTCCTCCCATTTCCATTCCAATATCATCCACCAAATCGTCCATCATTATAATTGGCTCCCCAACTCCGTCCTCATAAATATAGTTCATTTTTCCACCGCCACTCTCCAACACCGGATCCTCGTCTTCCTCGGCGGCGACGTCGTGCTCGTTGAAAATGTGTGTGAACATTTCCGGATGCACATTTTTACGATGCTTCATCATGTAGACGCGTCGCGTGAATGCCGCACCGCAGTCTGGAAACAAATTTGGGTTTTTGAGCATGTTTGGAGTGCTTCTGGAGCCTTCATAATCCCTCAGGAGTCATCTGGAGCCTTCATAATCCCTCAGGAGTCATCTGGAGCCTTCAGAATCCCTCAGGAGTCATCTGGAGCCTTCAGAATCCCTCAGGAGTCATCTGGAGCCTTCTGGAGCCTCCAGAATCCCTCAGGAGTCATCTGGAGCCTTCTGGAGCCTTCAGAATTCCTCAGGAGTCATCTGGAGCCTTCTGGAGCCTTCAGAATCCTCCAGAACCCTCCAGAACTCTCTCGAGCCCATTTTTCCTGATTTCGAATTATTATTTTTTTTTTTTTTGAAATTTTCAGAGTCTTGGATATTATTATAGTTTATTAGGAAAATTTCAATGCCAGTTGGATTTTTGAAAAATTATTGAATTTTTCGACTCAAAATTCGACTTTTTGGCTCCAAAACCTTCAGAATCCTGGCAGAACTCTTCAGGGCTCATTTTTCCTGGATTTTCTTCTGGAATCTTCTAGAATACTCCAGAAGCCATAAAATTCCGTTAAAATTGCTCCGAATCGTTAAGAATCCTTCCAGAATCTTCTGAAGACCTCTAAGCTTGACTTTCGTCATTTTTTGGTCGTTTCTGGCTCAAAATTGCTTCTTTTTCATGATCTTTTTGATGGGATATTTTTGGAGGTCTCAGAATCCTTCAGAATCCATCTCGACGCCATCCGGAGTCTTCTGGAGTCTCCTGAAGCCGTCTAGGCTTGATTTCCGCAATTTTTTGTCGTTTTTGGCTCAAAATAGCTCATTTCTTATGGATTTTCTTCCGGAAACTTTTGGAGTCTTCTAAAAACCTTTGAGAACTCTCTGGATGCTCTAGAATCCTTCAGAATCCTCTAGAATCTTCTGGAATCGTCCCGAATCCTTCAGAACTCCTCCGCGTCCATTTTTCATGTTTCTGAGCTCGAAATTGCTAATTTTTGATGGATTTTTTTTTTGGAATCCTTCTGGAATCTTCAGGAGCCTCTATAATCTTTCTAACGTCATTTGAAGACTTCCGAATCTTCCTACTCAAATTTGAAGGATTCTTGATCATTTTTCTTGATTTTGAAGCCATTTACGATCGATTTTCGCCATTTTTCAGCGATTTTTCGATCATTTTTGGCCGAAAATGGCTCATTTCTTCCCAATTCAAAATCCTTCGGGGGTCTTCTGGGGCTTTTCAAATCATTCAGAATCATTCAGACGTCATCTGAAGTCTCCTGAAGTCATCTCGACTTGATTTTCGGCATTTTTTGTCTTGTTTGGCTCAAAATTGCTCATTTTTCATGGATTTTTTTCTAGATTCTTCAGGAGCATCTAGAATCCTCCAGAATCCTTCTGGAGTCTTCAGAATCTTTCAGAATCCTCCTGAGCCTTTAGAATTCTTCCGGTCCATTTGTCATGTTTTTGGGCTCAAAATTGCTCATTTTCAATTATTTTTTTTCTCGAATATTTTTGAGCCTTTAGAATCTTTCAGGATCATTCCGGAGTCATCTGGAGCTTTCACAAAATTCCTAGAATCCTCGAGAAGTTTCCAGAGTCTTTCAGAATCTTCCTACACGAATTTGAAGGTTTTTATTTCATTTTTCTTGAATTTGAAGCCGTTTAGGCTCAATTTTCTTCATTTTCAGCGATTTTTCAGTCGTTTTTCCGCTCAAAATCCTCTTACCTTTAACCATACACTTGTACCTCTTCACCCCACTATGCGTCGCCAATTCGTGCTCTTTCCGCACCGATTCCGTCACAAATCTCTGCTCGCATACAGTACACGCGAATGGTCGTTCTCCGGTGTGCATTCGAGTGATATGGATTCGGAGAGACGCCGCCGTGGACACTTTCATTCCACACTCGCCACATTGGAACAGTTTATCGCCGGTGTGCGTTCGAATGTGAGCCTGAAAAATTAGGGAGTTTTTTGGTGGGAAATTTGAATTTTTTTGAGACGTTTAGAATCCTCTAGAGGCCTTCAGAACTCATCTGGAGCTATCTGGAGCCTTCAGAATCCCTCAGGAGTCATCTGAAGCCTTCTGGAGCCTCCAGAATCCCTCAGGAGTAATCTGGAGCTATCTGGAGCCTTCAGAATCCCTCAGGAGTCATCTGGAGCCTTCAGAATCCCTCAGAACTCATCTGGAGCTGTCTGGAGCCTTCAGATTCTATTTTGAGTAATCTGAACTTTTTTGGATTAAAATTGGTCATTTTTCACGATTTTGGGCTCAAAATTGGTCATTTCTCATGTTTTTGAGCTCAAAATTGCTTATTTTTAACGTTTTCTGGTTCAAAAATGCTCGTAATACTTCATAATCTCCTAGAATCCTCCAGATTTAATTTCGAGCTTTTTCCTGATTACGGGCTTAAAAATTCTCATTTTTATCAGAAAATGCGGGATTTTTCACTCAAAAACCGTTATTTTTCGACTAGATTTATTTTCCATTAAAAATTGGATTTTAGACTGAACTTTTTTTCTTCATTTTGAAGGTTTTTTTTCAGCCGAAATTTGAGAAGCTTTCAATTGAAAATTAGCTATTCTTCGTGAAAAATTAGGCATTTTTCGTCTAAAAATAATGGATTCTAGGCCATTTTTATTCAATTTTCTCGATTTCACTTTAGTTTTTTCGATTTTCCCACAATTACAAAGCAAAAACGAACCGCAATTTTACTGGGATGCTTCAAGTATATTCCACACACATTACAGTGGCCGATTGTCGACGTTCGGTTCGATTGATAGGCTCGTTTCGGCGGTGGCTTGATTTCTTCGGGTATGGGCGCGGGTGGCTGGAAAAAAATTGATTTAGAATCGCTTTTGGTGGCTTCTGGAGACTTCTGGAGCCTTCTGGAGCCTCTAGAATCATTCAGAATCCTCCGGAATTATTATAAACTCTTCTGAATCTTTCAAAACGCTTCTGAAGTGTTGTGGAGGCTTCAGACGTCTCCAGAATCTTTTTCAACCAATTTTGCTAATTTTTGCCTCGTTTTTCTTTATTTTTCTGCATTTTCTTACCGGCAACGGAGCCAACACCCTCTCCAACACCGTCGCAATGACGTCATCAATTCGAGCGTTCGCTTCTTGTGCTTTTTCCGATAACTCTGCAGCTGCCGCAGCTGCGGCGGCGGAGGCTCCGCCCATTTCTAGTAGTAATTCTTCGTCTTCCGTAATATAAGGATTCTGGGATTCCGTGGGGATTCTGGTGGTGGTTAAAACAGAAGAAGAAGAAGAAGAAGTCGATGGATAGATCAGAGGATTCGTGGGCTCTTGAAAGCCATTGGATCTGAAAAATTCGAGAAATTGTTAACTAAAATGTCTAGAAACGAAAATTTCAGCGAAAATTCTGAACAAAATTTATAAATTTAGTATATTTTTGGGCGATTTTTGAGCACTTTCGTACAATTTTCGACTGTTTTCACTTAATTTTGACGAATTTTTGGACGTTTTGAGTTCAATTATGGTCATTTTTTTACAAAGTTTTCCCTATTTCGTGTCATTTTTTGACTTTTAAACATAAATTTTGTTTTTTTTTTCGGTGGTTTTTCTCAACGCATTTTTTGCTCAATATTTTCATTTTTTAAAGCTCATTTTCCATCAAATTTGGCTGAACTTTGTTAAACTCAAAAGAGCTGATTTCTGTTCAATTTTGCCCATTTTTTGCTGATTTTTTAGCATTTTTCAACAGATTTGCAAAATTTCCGCCCAGTTTTTGCTCGCATCAGCCATTTTTTCGACTGTTTCGAGACATTTTTTGCTCTTTTTTGCTCATTTTCGGTCTACTTTGACTGATAGCGAAAATTCCATAGTTTTCAGACTATTTTCGTCCGATTTTGGCCTTTTTCACCTAATTTTCTTTCATTTTTCTTCAAATTTTCCAAATAGCTCATTTTTTGTCGAATTCAAAATAGTCAGTTTCTTTTCAATTTTGGCCATTTTTAGCTCATTTTTGACATTTTTTTTTCGAACTAGCAAATTATCTATGATTTTCAGACTATGTTTGTCCGATTTTGGCCATTTTTAAGCTTATTTTTGGTCTTTTTTCAACGGTTTCTTGAAGTTTTTGTCCATTCGCCGCCTACAAACTAACATCGACGGCGGTTCCACATAGTTCGCTACAGCCATCGCTAATCCACCATCATCTATCAATGGAACTGCATCCATTACGGGACAAATCAATTTCTTCGCCGGCTTCAAATGTGGTCGTGGTGGTCCTTGGCGTTTCTGGAATAATTTGGGGAGATTTTCGGCTGGAAATTAGGTATTTTCGGGTAAAAATTGTGATTTTTTGAGTCAAAAATCGGAAATTTCCACACAATTTTTGTTGTAGTTGTTTCAGTTAGAAAATGTTGATTTTTGAGTCAAAATTGTGGTTTTTTGGCTTAAATTTGATTATTTTCAACTCAAAATGAATATTTTTGATTCAAATTGATTTCTGATGAAAAATGTCGATTTTCAGCTCAAAAATCCCATATTTTCACGATTTTTTCACTCGCTACCTCTCCGCGATGCTTCAATTCGTGTGCATTTCTTCTGGCATTGCTCACAAACTTCTTTCCGCACCCAAAACCACAAATGAACGGCGTATCGTTGAGGTGTTGAGCACGATAGTGATTCATGAAGGGGGTCTGTTGACTGAAACGTTTTCCACATTGATCACAACGAAACGGTTTCTCTCCGGTGTGGGTTCGCATGTGTTCCTGGAGAAAATAGGGGATTTTTGGAGGGAAATTCGAATTTTTAGAGATTCAGAATATTTCTGGAGCTATCTAAAGCTTCCTGGACCTTTTTGCAGCGTCCAGAATCCTTCAGAATCGTTCAGAATCGCTTTGGAGCCTTCTAGAGCGTTCTGGAGCAACTTGGAGCTTTTTGGACCCTTGAAAAGCCTTCAGTTGCCTTTAGAATGCTCCAGAACTCTTCAGAACTTCTCTGTAGCTATCTGGAGCTTTCTGGAGTCTTCTAGAGCCTCCTGGATCGTTTTGAAGCATTTTGGAGCAATTTTAAGATTTTAGAATCTTCAGATTCGTATTTTCATGATTTTGAGCTTTGAAATGCGTTTTTTTTCCGTTTGAAAAATCATTTGGATGGAAATCCGAATTTTTAGAGGTTTTGAATGGTTCGGAGCTGCTAGGATGCTCCAGAATCCTTCGAAATGCTTCAAAATTTTACAAAAGCACTTAGAATCCCTCTGGAACAATTTGGAGCTTCGAGAATCCTTCAGTAGCCTTCAGAAGCCTTCAGAATGCTCCAGAACTCTTTAGAATCGCTCTGAAGCGCTCTAGAGCCTCCTGGATCGTTTTGAAGCATTTTGGAGCAATTTTAAGATTTCAGAATGCCTCAGAATTATTCAAAATGTTTCAAATTATTTTTCGAATCTTCAGATTCGTATGTTCATCATTTTGAGCTTCGAAATTCACTTTTTCCTTAATTTTCATTTGAAAAATTCCAAAAACTCACTTTAATCCTGGACGGCCACTTCAAATCGAGACCACACACTTCGCAAGGGACCACCACTTTTTTCCTGCGAAAAATTGAAATTTTTAGATTGGAATTTTGATTTTTTAAAAAATAAATTCTATTTTCTTGGTTTTTAGGTGAAATTTTTCAGAGAAGCACGATTTTTAAAGCTTTCTGACATGGAAATTCATGTTTTTATAGCTTTTATGCTTAGGTATCATGCTTTTAACAATTTTAGAACTTCTAAATTTAAATTCGATTTTTGTGAATTTCACTGACTCTGGCTCGATTTTTCATGAAAAACGCCATTCTAAAAGCATAACGACCTAAAAAATTAGGTTTTTCATGACTTTTTACATCAAAATCACTGAAAACTAGGCCAGAAACCACTTTTTTGTCAATTTTTAAAAAATTTTCCCTTATTTTTTCTCTAATTTTCAACTTTTTTCATACTTTCTCCTAGCCAACTGTCGATTTACAATAGGCTTATGCTCTTCAATGTCTATCATATTCTGCAGCAATATTTGCTTCCCATCCGACGTACTCTCCGCTGCCCATTCTTCGAAAACTGGTTCGGAATCCTGAAAATTTTCGAAAATGTCAATTTTCAGAGTTTTAAAAGAGTTTTAACCTGTAAATTCGACAACTCATCGTGCATTTCGTTTGAGAGAGTCTTCATTCGTCGGGTTTTTTGTTACCTGGAATTTATAAAAAATTGTGAAAAATTACGAGTCGAGAAAATCGAAAAAATCAAAGTTTTCTGGGTCAAATTTTGTTTTAAATCGATTCAAAATAATTTTGGCTATTAAAATCCACTTTAAAAAGTTGAAAAATCTCAATTTTAAGCCAAAAAACCTGATTTTTATTGATTAAAAAAGTAAACAAATAATTTTCAAAAACAACGACACTCCGTTCTCCCACATGTCGCATCATTGGCGGTAGTTCAAATTGGACATTTTCCTCGATGATTTTCAGTATTTTTCGGTTTTTTTACCGTTTTTTAGTTCTTTTCAACACAATTTTGTTAAATTTGATAACTTTATTCGTTAAAAAAAGCAATATTCACAATGTGTACAAGAAAAATCACATCAAATTCTGTTTATATGCATGAATAATATCCGAAATCATTGCCATTTTCGCGTTTAGGCTCGATTCGATTTGTGTGAAAATGTGCTTGGTTGCCGCTTCATCAGAGAGATCCAGACGGAGACGTTGTTCGATCTGGAAAAAAATTTGAAAAATTTTTTTTTGAAATTTTTTTTTATAACAGAAAATTGAAAAAAATTTTTCCGAATTTTTCAAATCTTCAAAATGTACTTTTTAGAGTATAAATAGTCTGAAAATTCTGAATTTCAGCTTATTTTCTCTCGAAAACATCAAAATTACCCTAGGGGACACTATTGAAAATTTCGATTTTTTGGCCAAAAATTTTTGTTTTCATTATTTTCAAAATTTTCAAAAATTCCCAATTCTACTTTCTTGACTATAAACAGTCAGTTAAATTCAAATTATGACTGATTTTAGGTTTGAAAAGTGTCACACTTTCGAAATGTCACACTTTCAAAACGTCACACTTTCGAAACGTCACACTTTCGAAATGTCACACTTTCGAAATGTCACACTTTCGAAATGTCACACTTTCGAAACGTCGTGCTTTCGAAACGTCACACCTTCGAAATGTCACACTTTCGAAATGTCACACTTTCGAAACGTCACACTTTCGAAATGTCACACTTTCGAAATGTCACACTTTCGAAATGTCACACTTTCGAAATGTTGCAAAGCCAAAATTTGATTTACTGTAGTTTCAAATAGATTACTGTCGATTTTCGAATAGATTACTGTAGTTTCAAATGAATTACTGTAGATCTTTCTTTCGAAATGTCACACTTTCGAAATGTCACTCATACCTTAAAAATCGCCTTATCCGGCTCGGAAGCAATATCGGGAATTCCAGCATCCAACATCAACGAAAACAGATTCAGAAGTACATTCGAGTGTCTTCGGAGAATCCGATATGCCGAATCGACATGCTGCACAAACTCCAAAAACTGTTTACTCTTGACTCCGCCCATCACTTGAACCATTTCCGATGTCAGCTTCATCGGAGGCGGCATCGGTTTCGGATCGCGTCCCAGAATGAATCCAAAATCCACATGGAACAGTTTTCCATTCTCACAAAGCAACAAATTATCCAAATGACGATCGCCGAGTCCCAAAATGTACATAATAACAGAATAGCCAGCGAGCGAACGGACATAATTATCAATGACATTCGGCTCGATTCCAAACGGACCATCTCCGGGCCGAAGTTCTTTCATTGCCTCTCGAATACAGTCGTTTTTATGGGTCTTGTATTGTTCTTGAATCGCGCGGAGGGGCTTCGATTTGATGCATTGCACAAAGCCTTGGCCGACGCCCGTGGCGAGAACCTGAGAAGAAAAATTGAATTACGGTACTATTTTGAGCCAAAAAAAAGTCATAAAAATTCAATTAAAATAGTGGAAAAATGAGCCACAATGAGCCCAGAAAGAGTCAAAATGATTAAAAATGATCCCAGATGATTCTAAAGGCTTCTGAAGGGTTCTCAAGGATTCGAAAGGATTCTGGAAGATCCTGGAGGGCTCAGAAAGGCTCAGACAGAGTCTGAAGGATTTTGAAGGAATTTCAAAGCCTCAGATGTCTTTTGGAGGCTTTTGGAGCAATTTTTCGGCTCAAAACGATTTAGATTGCTTCAAAATACTGATGGAGTATTTTTTATGGATTTTTGAGCATTTTGGAGGTTTTTGGGGGCAATTTTCGGCGATTTTTCCGGGTCGAAACGACAGCAATTTTTTTTGAAAAATTGAAATTGCTCATCCTAAAATTGCTCAGTTTTTGCAAAAATTTTGAGCTGAGCAATCTCGCATAGTCGAATGCGAATTTGAGCGATTTTTCTCAGATCTCTCAGCTCAATTTTTAAAAAAAACTGAGCAATTTTAGGATGAGTAATCTGCACATTTTAAAATCTAGATTGCTCACTTTAAACAATGAGCAATTTAACGATGAGCAATCACTGTCAGAATCCTCGAGAAGCCATCTGAATCTTCCAAAATCCTTCAGAATCCTCCAGAATTCTTCAAATTCAATTTTTGGTCATTTTCACTGATTTTTGATGTTTTCAGACTCCAAATAATGCAAAAATCATAATTTTTACATAATTTTTTGGGTCACATCCTTCCAGTATCTGCCAGATTACTGTAACTCAATTTCAATGGTTTCTGGTTTGTTTTTTTCCTTTCTTTCCATTTTTCCTCTATTCAAAAACCCTTACCAAATACGGTGTCAACTTCAAATCCAGCTGCTCCTTCTTCAGAATAATATCAATGAGACGGACCATTTGCTGAATCAGCTGATCTTGTCGCAAATCGTCTCCAGTCTTGAAAATGACCGTATACTCTTCCAAAAACTGCTTATCCACTTTTCCGGTCACCGGTTGCACCTGAAAACTCGAATTTCTTTTTTTTCCTATTTTTCAACTTTTGTGTCTTCTAGCTTCAAAATTGAGCTCAAAACTCGATTTTTTTAGAATTTTAAAAATTGAAAAAAATGGTCTGTATAAAATTCCCTTTCGAATGGTATAATTTTCATGAAAAACGGTCCACTGGCTGGCGCACTTTGGACGCGTTTAGGCGGTGCTCTTTGAAGCGCCCATAGCGCGCCAGCCAGTGGACCAAATTTTGTGAAAATTATACCATTCGAAAGGAAATTTCTTGGGGATTATAAAAAAGTTTTGAATTTTTCGAAAATTCGAATTTTGAGTGGTTTTTCCGAGCTCCAAAGGTAGATTACCCTACATCATGGTATACTTCTGAAAAATGAGCCAAAATCGCACCAGCAACTGGACAGATTTTTATGAAAATTTTACCATTTGAAAGGGAATTTCTCGGAGATCATTATGATATTTTCAATTTTTGGAAAAAAAAAACATTTATGAGCGATTTTGATGTTCGAAAAGTTCAAAGATCGATTTCTAGGCATTTTTGGTCAATTTTGACAATTTTTGGAGTCAAAAGTGGGTAGTTTTCAATCTATTTTAAAGCTTCTTTGCCCAAAAAAATGGCGCTTTTTAGGGCACCAAAGGCGCGCCAGCCAGTGGACCAAATTTTGTGAAAATTATACCATTCGAAAGGAAATTTCTTGGGGATTATAAAAAAGTTTTGAATTTTTCGAAAATTCGAATTTTGAGTGGTTTTTCCGAGCTCCAAAGGTAGATTACCCTACATCATGGTATACTTCTGAAAAATGAGCCAAAATCGCACCAGCCACTGGACAGATTTTTATGAAAATTATACCATGGAATAGGGAATTTAATGGGAGTTATAATAGTATTTCGAATTTTCAGAAAAATCCAATTTTAAATGGTTTTTTGGGGCTTCAAAAATAGGACATCTTACAAACTGGTAAACCCTTGAAAATCGCTCCAAAAGCGCGCCAGCCAGTGGACCAATTTTTTTGAGAGTTATACCATTCAAAAGAGAATTTCTTGGAGACTATTTTGATATATTGCAGTTTCAGAAATTTTCAATTTTGAGTCAGATTTTCGGCCTTGAAGTGATCTTCATCTGGTAATTCCTTACTTTGAATGAAATTTTCGCCGGCATCATTTCCGACTTAAAGAATCCCGCAGTATCCGGAATCACTGCCATCATTCGATAGCTTGGATCCAATGGCAAGTGTACTCCTTTCAAGTCTAACATATGTTTGGCTCTCGAGAGCATCGTTCGGAACTCCGCCGATTTTGAATCGTTCAAACGACCGCCTCTCGCTTTTGCCTCGTTCATCAGGACGATTAGATCCTCGACGAAGATTTTTTGTTGTTGGAGGGAGTCGACTTGAGCCTTGGTGTCTAGACGTTTCACTAGAGCCTCCATGAGGCGATCTTGAATATTCTGATACATTCTGGAGAGGTGCTCTTCGGTGGTTTTGGTGGATTCGATTTCGGTTTTCAGGTGCCAGTAGAGATAGTTGGAGACTTTTGGGGAGGCCAGGGCGTAGCTGGAAATGGAATTGTTGGGATTAAGGGAATTTAAGGGGTACTGTATTTTTAGAGTACTGTATTTTAATGGGTACTGTAAGTAGGTGTATACTGTACTTTGAAGGCCACTGTGTTTAGAGAGTAATTTATTACCAAGGGTACTGTACTTTAAAGAATGCTGTAGATAGAAGGATGCTGTAGGTAGCAGAGTACTGTATTTGGAAAGATACTGTACTTTAAGGATACTGCAGATAGAAGGCTACTGTAGTTTGGAGGGGTACTGTAAATAGAAAAGTACTGCATTTTAAAGAGAACTGTAGTATAAGGTTACTGTAAGTAGGAGAGTACTGTAGTTAAAAGGTACTTTACTTTAAGTGCGCGTAAATTAAGGGGTACTGTATTTTGAAAGATACTGCAGGTAGAAGAGTACTGTATTTCCGAGGGTACTGTAATTTGAAGATTACTGTAATTAGAGGGGTACCGTAGTTGGGAGAAAACCAGGCTTGTTCGGAAAAACTTTTTTGGAAAAACGAGTTCTCGAAATTTTTTCGGAAAAAGATTTGCTCAAAAATGACGATGTTTCGTCAAAATCTTTAATTTTTCATCTATTTTTTGTCTATTTTTTCCGAATTTCCGAAATTTTTTTCCGGTTTTCATAAAAAAAAATTCCGGAAAATTTTCTGTCGAGAAATTTTTCCGAAAAAAAATCGGAAAAAAACGAGAACTCGTTTTTTCGATTCCGACCAAGCTCGGTGGATACTGTAATTACTGTAAGATTACTGTAAGTTGTGGAGTACTGTACTTTAAGGATGCTGAAATTTGAGGGTACTGTATTTTAAAGGACACTCTATTTTGTAAATACTGTATTTTAAAGAGTACTGTACTTTGAGAGTACTGTTTTTAAAGAGGACTGTAGTTAGATAGATACTGTAGTTACTTTGGATGATATAAAATTTTAAAAAAACCTCCTTGAAATTTGAAAATGTTGATTTTTTGATCACAAAAAATACTTTTCCAAAATTTTCAAATCTCGAAAATGTACTTTCTAGACCCTAAATAGTCTACAGATTCTGAATTTCAACTTAGTTTCCTTCTAAAATTGCAACTATTATTGTTTAAAGACATCAAAATTAGTCTAGGAAACAATTTTTGAAAATTTCGATTTTTGGGCAAAAATATTTTTTCACATTTTTTTCGAAATTTCCAAAAAATTTCAAAATGTATACTAATTTTCGATCGGAAAACACTATTTTGGAGCTTTTAGAATCACTGAAAAAGCTTCAGAATCCTTCAAACCCAAATTTGCTCGTTTTCACTGATTTTTGATGTTTTCAGACTCCAAATAATGCAAAAATCCTGATTTTTACATAATTTTCTGGGATCCAGTATCTTCCAGATTACTGTAACTCAATTTTTTCTACCCAAATCCTTCAGAAGTCTTCAGATCTCTTCAGGTTCATTTTTCTTCCAATTTTCCACTCCTTACTCTATCAAAAACGTTGCCAAGTCTCCACTCGCCGCCTTCTTCGTCTCCTTCTTCGTCACCATCCCATCCCCAGCACCCTCTTCAGAAGCCAACGCCGCCGTTGACGTCTTCTTAACCATGGCTGGCTCGGAATCCTCAGAACCAGTTGCTCCTTCCTCTTCCGACTCTCCCGACTGATTGTGCTCGTACTTGAGAGCCTGTACGAGTTGTGGAAGGTACAGTAAGACTTGTTCCGGCGAGGCGGCCTCCAGAAGACGGGAAACCGAGTAGGCACGGACGGCCGGATGGGTGAATGCAGAGGAGAGGAGTTCGAGAGCGTCCTCGGCTTCGATGAGCTCCCAATCGTTCATGAGCGCCAGCGCCATTTTGACTTCTTGCGGTTGCGCCCAGTTGACGGATCTGGAAAAATGAGAACATTAGGAGCCCTTCAGGGATCCTTCTGAGACTTTCAGAATCATTCAGAATTCTTCTAAATCCTCCTGGAACCTTCAGAAGCATCTATCAGTACAATTTGTATTATTGGATTTTTACGACGGATTGTGTGGTGGTGAGGAAAAACTATTGACATATTCGATTTTCTCACAAAATCTGGGTCTTGATGCAAAAAAGATGGAGTCTCTAGCTCAATTGTGAGGTTTTGCGGATTACGGTAGTTTGAAAAGTACGCAAACACCAAACATCTGATTTGACGACACTTTGAGCTAGCGGGCTGAAAATTTGAGGGTAGACTAATTCAAGGACGGGGAGTTTGATTTTGACAATAAAAGAAAATAAAAATTAGGCCCTTCAGAAGTACGCAAACACCAGTACTCCATTTTCAAGTCGTTTTTGCAAATTTCTGTTACGATATTCAAGTTCCTTACAAAACTTGGGTCTAGATGCAAAAAAAAAAGTTGGAGTCTCTGGATCCTTCAAAGTCCTTCATGGGTCCTTCTGGAGCCTCCAGGAGCCTCCAGGAGCCTTCTGACCCTTCCTGAAGCTTCTTGGATCCTTCTGAGCCTTCAGGACTCCTTTAGATGCTTTCAGATGCCTCTGGATCCTTCTGGATCCTTCCTCCAGGAACCTTTAGAAGCCTCCCGGTTTATTCAAAGTTTTTCAGAGTCCTTCTGGATCCTCCTGAAGCTTTTTGGATTCTTCTGAGACCTCCAGACGCCTTTAGAACCCTCCAGACATCTTCAGAATCTCTAAAAATCTTTTAGCAGCCTCCAGGAACCTTCTAGAATTCATCATCAGAAGTCCTTTAAGATCTTCAGAATCCTGCTGCATCCTTCTGAATTGTTCAGAATCGTTCAAAGTAGTACCAGGAGCCTTCAAAATGCTTCTGGAGCATTCAGGAGCATCCAGATTGCTTCTGAATCCTTCTGAAGCCTCGAGAAACCTCCAGGATCCTTTTGGATTCTTCTGAATCTTCCTGAAGCATCCATGATCTTTCGGACTTCTCCAGAATCTTTCTGAGGCCTTCAGGACCATGCATAATCCTTCTAGATTCTCCTCAAGCCTTCAGACGCCTTCCGGAGCCTTCTGGAGCCTTCAGGACTCTTTTAGATGCTTTCAGATGCCTCTGGATCCTTCTGGATTCTTCGATATCCTCCAGAATCCTCCACGATCCTTCTGATACCTTCAGAACCATTCAGACCTCTTCTAGATCCGCCAGGAACCTTTAGAAGCCTCCCGGATCTTTCAAAGTTTTTCAGAGTCTTTCTGAGACCTCCAGGACCCTTCTGGATTCTTCTGAGACCTCCAGACTCCTTTAGAATCCGTCTGGACCCCTCGCTCACCTCAAATACTTGTTCAACGCCTTGGGAAACTGCCGCAAATAGTGTCGGAACTTCCACACCAAATCCCTCTGCTCCCTCGTTAACACTTGTGACGATGGAAGATTCACAATGAACTCCAGTCGATCCTTCGCCTGTTTGTTCGGTTTCACCTGTCGATGACGTTCGTCGCCAGAATCGCGGATTCGGCGAGTCATTGCGCTGTGTTTGACTTCGGCGAGGGATTCGAGGAGGAGCTCGGGATCGGAGAGACAGTAGCGGGTGCAGGGGAGGACGCTGTTCGTGGCTTGGTTGGAGGTGGAGATTCGCATCTGGAAAAGGGGGGAATTTTAGATTTGGGAAGATTCTGAGGGGAAAACTGGAGGAAAATGAGCCTAAAATGGGCAAAAAAATCGAGTTTCTGAGGTTCTGAGTCTAAAATCAAAGCTAGCAGACCACAACCATTGAATTTTTGAGATTTCGGAACTTCAGATTCTCGTGGAATCGCAAGAGTTCAGAATTGTCTAGAATCAGAATTTTAGCTCAATTTGAAGGGTACTGTACTTTAAAGGATACTGTATTTCTAAGGGTACTGTAAGTAGAAGGTTACTGTAATTTAAACTAAAAATTCGCTACTTTGAAAAGTAGCAAATTGAATTGGCTGCGTGGACGCAGTAAAATGATACAGCAAAGTTTTGAAATTTCAAATTCATCGATCAATTTCAGAGGATTCTAGAATTCGTAGATTTTCTCGGAATTTCCGATTTTCAACATTTCAGAAGTTCGTAGATTCAAGATCTTTCAGAATCTTCCAGAATGTTACAGAGCATTTCAGGATCAATTTGAAGTGTTCCAGGTGCTTCTGGAGCCATCTGAATGCTTATGACGTCTTCTGAATCAATCAGAATCTTTAGAATCCACAAATCGAGAAAATTCGACATAATTTTCGATTTTTCAAAAGCAGAACATTTTTCCTGACTTTTTCCTTCTAAATGTCATCCAAAACGTTGTCGCATTTTAGTCTAAAATAAAAAATTTTCGATTTTTATTTGAGAATTATATTATCATCGGAGAGGTTCCGAATCGATTTGAACTCTTCTAGAACCTTCTGAAGTCCTCAGAATGCTTCTGACGTCTTCTGAATCGTTCAGAATCCACCCAAACTCATTCAGTCTTTCAGAATTGTCCAGAATCGTCCATAATCCTTCAGACTCCTTCCGAGACCTCCAGTGTTATTTTGAAGTTTTCTAGAGTCTTCCGAATCCTCTAGAATCCTTCGGAAGACTTCCGGGGAATTCTGAAGTGTTCTGAATCCAACAAAAACCCCTCTGTACTCTTCTGGAACGTTCAGAATCCTTCGAAGCTCTTCAAATTCATTCTGAGGTTCTCTAGAAGCGTCTAAATCATCTAGAATTCACCGGAGATCTTCAGGATCGATTTCAAGCCGTCTAGAGTGTTCTGACGTCTTCTGAATAGTTTTCCATTTTAAAAAAAACTCACATTCTTCATCTCATCCTCATAATAAACCACTCTATAAAACGTGGGTCCCAGACGAATCGCGGCCATCTCGAGCACCAGAAAAATGTGTCTATCCGGTGAGCTATGCTTATACTTTGCTCGAATCAACTCGATTCTCCTGGATGTAAATGGATCCAACCATGGAACATCCTCCATAAGACCCCGCGATTGTCGAGTGACCTGTTTGAATAACAAATCGATTTCCTCTCCCCAAGTATCCGAGAATTTCCATGTTTCCGCTTGCTTTGTAAATGGATCCGGGGTCTCCGAGACGGTCATTTGGACGTCGATGACTCCAGACTTCAAAATTCCTCGTTTCGAGAACATTGACAATCTGGATTGAGCAACGAGGCGACGAGGGAACGTGGTATTCAGGTCCTGAGCATCATCGTCGTGCTCCCAAATTGTGATGTGGATGAAGGCGTCACGAGAGAGATCCGAGTATCTGATGGGAAGTGTCAACCATTCGTTCCATTTTTGAATGAGTTTTTGGCGAGCGAGTTGGGAGGAGTCGGGAGGGGTGTGGAAGGAGGTGCAGACGGGGTAGCCGATTTGTTGATTGTTACAGTAGACCTGGAATTTGAAATTTTGAAGAAATGAGATTCTGGAATCGAAGATTTTGAAAATAGTATAATTCTGAGCAAAAAGTACTGAAAAATCTTTTTTTCCAAAATCTGGAAAACTTCAATTAGGATTACAGTCATTTTTTTAAAATTTTCTCAAATGATCGTCCCAATTCCATTATTTACGAAGATAGCAATATTTTTGCACAAAAATCTTTAAAACTCGAGAAAATCGATTTTCAAAACGCCAACTTACATTTTTCTAACCTATTTCAATGAATGTAGAATTTTTCGCTGATTCGAATGCACCTAATATCGATGCTCAAAACGCCTTTTGAAGCGAGTTATGAGCGTTTGTAGTTTTCGTGAGAGGCGCAGAGAAAGCAGACACTCTCGTTGTCGAAGAGACGCAGAGAAACTAGACAGTCTCTCACGAAAACTACAAACGCTCATAACTCGCTTCAAAATGCGTTTTGAGCAGTGATATTAGGTGCATTCGAATCAGCGAAAAATTCTACATTCATTGAAACAGGTTAGAAAAAATGTAAGTTGGCGTTTTGAAATGCGACTTTCTCGAGTTTCAACGATTTTCGTGCAAAAATATTGTTGTTTTCGTAAATAATGGAATTGGGACGATCATTTGAGAACATTTTAAAAAAATGACTGTAATCCTACTTTCAAAATCTTCCAAAACTCTCCAGAAGTATTGCAAGATTCGGAAGACTTCAGAAGTGTCTAGAAAAACTGAGAGTGGTCTTGAAAAGACGTCAAAGGATTCCTGATGCCTCTAGAAGACTTCAAAGTTATCTGGAAGGGTCCACGTAAGATCGTGATTGATTCTGAAGGATCTGTGGGATTCGCAAGGATTCTGAAGGCTCCAAAATGCTCCAGAAGTCTCCAGACAGCTTTCGAGAAATTCTGAAGGATTCTAGAAGATTTAGAAAGATTCTGAAGGCTCTGAAATAGCTCCGGAAGAATTCGGAAATATTCTCAAGGATTCTGAATGATTTCTAAATCTTCTAATGAGAAAATTGCATTTTTTTTTCAATTTTCAGTTTTTTTCAGGTATTCAAAAACTGTAAGATGTAACAAATTGAGAATCCGATTTAAAAATCATCAGATTCAGAAGCTTCAGGATTCTGAGATAGTCTTTTTCGAAATTTTGGAGTTTTTGAAATCTTAGATATAGACTTTGAAAATTGGGTTACGGTAACGGTCTTGGAATCTGAAATTTTCGAAAATCTAAAATTCAAAATCCTCCGGAATCCTTCAGAAGCCTTCACAAGCCATTTAAAGTCTTCAGAATCCCTTCGAATCCTTCAGCTTCCCTCTGGAGCTTCAGAACTCTTTAGAATCCTTCGAAATCCTCCAAAATCCTTCAGAATCCTTTAGAATTATTCAGAATTTGAAAATCGAAAAACTCAGAATCACGATATCTTCGAAATTCAGAATTACATAGTTTTTGATTTTTCAAAAACAGAACTTTTTTTTGGATCTTTTAAAAACAATATATCTTTTTGGGTTTTCAACAATTTTTTAAACGAATTTTTTTCAGAATTCTTTCTTTCAGATTTCATTGGTTTTTTATTCAATTTTCTTGGATTTTTTAGCTCATTTTTTCTCCATTTCTTTCTCCTCTCACCGTAAGCTCAGCAAACAACTGATTCAACCGTCGAACCGGATTGAGAACATCTCTGAAAATCCCTTCGAATTCTGCCACTTTTATTTGCACATTCGTCTGTAGATCACAACTGTAGACGAAGCTAAACGATTCGGTGGGTGTTGCCCGCATACCTGGAATCATTCGATACCTGAGAAAAAAATTTGGAAAAAAAATGAATTTACAGAGAAAAAACGGTAGAAAAATGGCTCAAAAACCAGTGAAAAATTGAAAAAATTAAAAAAAAAATCGGAGAAATTTTTCATTCAAATTTTTTTTGGGATTAGGAGGAATGCAGGGGGGTTAAAACACACACTTTTTTGAACATTTTCCAGATGACTAAAATTGAAGAAAAAAAAGAGATCCTTGTTTTTGATAGAACAATCAATATCCTCAATGTTTTCGTCGTTTTGTTGGTGGTTTCGAGTCGCGACTGGAGACGGAACCCTGGAAAAAAAGAAATATTGATTTTTTTGGGAAAGTGGTTATGGCGGGAGATTTGAATATTGAAATCTGGAATTTGCCAGAATCCTTAATTTCGTCTTTTAAGACTATCAAAAGGTCTGACAGTATCTCCGCGACTATTCGAAAACAGACGTTTCGAAAGTGTGACGTTTCGCAGGTGCGACGTTTCGAAAGCAAAAATTTCCAACCATTCTGGGGAAAAATATCTCTCGAACTGTATTGAGGTAAATATTTTTCCTAAAATGGTCTAAAATGTCTGCTTTCGAAACGTCGCACTTGCGAAACGTCACACTTTCAAAAGATCTGATTTCGAAGTGTCTCGGAGCCAAAAATTGCTCATCTTAAGGTTACGCATGTCTAGCTCATCGCTATTGCTCATCTTAAAATTGTTATTTTCTAAAATTGCTCATTCTTAGATTGCTCATTCTAAAATTGGATGACCAATTTTAGGATGAGCAATCCTAAATTTGTCTATCTTAAAATTGCTCATCCTAAATTGATAAAAACTCTGATTTTGTCAAAAATGACCAGGTGCCCCAGAATCGGTCGAAAACTTTTTTGTTTTTTAAGATTTTGGCCTTCTAGCCTTGATTCATTTGTATTTTCACTTTGGTGACCCCAGAATCCGTCAAAATTCAAATTTTTGAGAAATTCAAAAAGTGCTCATGATCTCTATTCGATTCCCATTCGATTGGTATAATTTTCATCAAATTCGGACCCCTGGCTGGCGCGCCTCAGACGTTTTTCTCTTGCGTTCTCTAAAAACGCCCAAAGCGCGCCAGCCAGTGGGCCAAATTTTATGAAAATTGTACCAATAGATAGGGAATCTTCTGGAGATAATGATGGTTTTTGAGTTTTCTGAAAAATTTGGATTTCGAGGATTTTCGGGTGCTCCAAAGGTAGATCGCCCTTCATCATTGTGTACCGCTGGAAAAAAACGCCAAAAGCGCGCCAGAAAATAAACTGATTTTGCTCGCAAATTATACCATTGAAAAGGGAATCTCTCAGGGATAATAATGATTTTTTGAATTTCCAAAAAATATAAATTTTAAGGAATTTTCAGCTCTAAAAATGAGGCGCGCCTCAGACGCTATTCTTATGGGCTTTTTAAAAGCGCCCAAAGCGCGCCAACCAGTGATCCAAATTTTATGAAAATTGTACCCATAAATAGTAAATTTCTCGGGGATTATAATATTAATTTGCATATTTAGAAAAATCAATTTTTTCAAACGATTTTTTGAACTTCAAAAAATGTAATTTTGAGAGATTTCCAGTTCTAAAAAAGCGCTAAAAGCTAAAAATTCGAATTTTGAGAGTTCGAGAATGTATTACCATATCATCATCATCATTAACATCATCACTCTCATCCTTCTGATAATATCCATTATTATCCCCACCACTCGTCGATTCGCCTCCACTTCCATTACTCGCCGCCTGTTTCGTCGAATAGGGCGATGTCGTTGAGCTCTTCGAGAATAGTCTCTCCTCATCTCGAACGCCCCGTTTCTTCTTCTCGAATCTGCTGGTTTTCGACGGCGGCGGTGCGTTCGCAAAGTTTCCCCATCCTTTGATGACGTTACCGTACTCGGCCGTATCTTCCAGGTAGGACCCCTCGAAATTGTAGATTTGTTCTTCGAGTGCTTGAAGCGAATCAATCATGTCCTTCTTCTTTCGAACCCATCCTTCTAGTTCGGTTTTTAGTGTCGTCGTGTCTTTTTCTTTGGTGTTATTTGACATTTTCTGGAGAGAGACGGGGGTTAGGATCTGAAAATTTGTGAACTTTGTTTGGGCTTGAATGGGGAAATTTTTAGGCCCCCAAAACCCGGAGGTGTCTCCGGTGGCCGTGGCCGAACTCCGCCGAAGTGGCGCGCGCAATGATGCAAACGCGTTGCGCGCGGGCGTTAGAGAGCGCTCATTGGCTGACTCCGCCCACTTCAACGCGTTTTCTGCATTGCGCTCGCCACTTCGGCGAAGTTAGGCCACGGCCACCGGAGACACCTCCGGGTTTTGGGGGCCTGTTTGAAGCGGTTGGAGGCATTTTTGAGCGTTTTCGTTATGATATTCGGAATCAGCGCAAAAATCTGCATCTATTAAAGCAATAAAAATTTTTGCTCGGAATCCTCCTTTAAACTCCCAAAATGAATTTTTAAAAAAATACAGCGCATTTCAAAAAACTTGAAAATTTTAGGAGGGTTAGGATCTGGAAAATTTCAACTTTGTCTGAGCTGGAATATGAGAGAAAATAAGCAAATTCGACCCGAAAATGATGAAAAGCGTGTCAAAATGGAATTTTCAAAGAATCTAGCAGAATTTAAGAAACTTTAATATTTTAGTTATCCTGGAGATTACAGATATTGTAGCATCTGCAGCATCTTGAAGCATTAAAAAAACTGAAGGATTCTGAAGGATTCATAATCATTCAAACATCATTAGAATCTTTTTGGAGTTTTCTGGAGCCCTCGAAATCCCCGTTGAAACCTTCAGAATCATTCAGGATTTTTCGGAATTCAATATAATCGCTGGAAGATGAAAATCGATAAAATTCAGAAACCCAACGTTTTTGAAATTCACAATTTTTCGATTTCTCAAAAACAGACAAAAAAATTTTTTCTGTATTTTTTCGTCTTTTGAGCCAAAACTTTATTATTTTTCAGTCTAAATTTAAAAATTTGCGAATTTTGAGTGTTTTTTTCTGAAAATCTTCTTTTTTCTTGTTTTATCATCGATGGAAGTTCAGAATCCTTCAGAATTTTTTTAGAATTTAAAAAATTCAAATTTCAAGAATTCTTTGTTTCTTTTTCAAGTCGGCTTTTTTGTAATTTTTGGATTTTTTTCCAATTTTTCCCCATAATTGGTATTGTTTTTCAAAGGTTTTTGGAGTTTTTTTGAAAATCTTCAAACACGACGATATTTTTAACACAGAAAAAATCACTGTGAATTCATAATTTAGTAAAAAAAACCAATACAAAACATCAAAGATTCATTCATTGATATAAAAACGACAAAAACTGGTGGGGGGAAACAAAAGTGTGTGTAAATGTGCTCTATCGATTCTCAATGGAGCACAATAGAAATAAATAATTTACAGCGGTCTAGAGGATTCCCAATAATTCGAATTCCACTCATAGAATCTTCTTATTGACTGCGATCGAGGCCTGAATCGAGTCGACTCGCTCCGCCCACACCCGGAGAGCCTCCATTGAGAGCTCTTGATTACATGATTGAGTTGGAGTTGAGGTGAGCAATGAGGAGGCATTCGCTGTGTTGGAAGATCCAGTGTCTGTAGAGGTTCCAGGTTTCGAGTCGGATTTCTGGAAAAAAAAGGTGAGGATAGATGAAATTCTTGGTTTTTTCAAAGCTTCTAGTAATTTTCAACGATTCGCTGAAAAACTGAAAAAAGTCTGGAATTCTTCGATTTTGAAGTTTAAATCCCAGTTTCTGAACTTGTAAAACTTCAGAATCTTCAATTTTTTCTCGATAAATTCGGAAGATCCCAATTTATTATTTTTTTTCTCTATTTCTCGACCTTCGGTCCTTCTAACTCCAAAATTGAGCTCAAAATTCAAAATTTTTCAAACCCCACAAACCCGAAATAATCACAAAGAAATTCCCTTTCGAATGAAATAATTTTCATGAAAATCTGTCCAGTGGCTGGTGCAATTTCGGCTCATTTTCCAGAAGTATACCATGATGTAGGGTAATCTACCTTTGGAGCTCGGAAAAAACCACTCAAAATTCGAATTTTCGGAAAATTCAAAACTTTATTCTAATCTCAAAGAAATTCCCTTTTGAATGATATAATTTTCATAAAAATCGGTCTACTGGCTGGCGCACTGTGGACGCGTTTAGGTGGTGCTCTTTAAAGCGCCAATAGCGCACCAACCAGTGGACCAAATTTTTCGAAAATTATACCATTCGATAGGGAATTTCTTTGAGATTAGAATAAAGTTTTGAATTATTCGAAAATTCGAATTTTGAGTGGATTTTTCGAGCTCCAAAGGTAGATTACCCTACATCATGGTATACTTCTGGAAAATGAGCCAAAATCGCACCAGCCACTGGAAAGATTTTTATGAAAATTATTTCATTCGAAAGGGAATTTCTCGGAGATCATTATGATATTTTCAATTTTTGGAAAAAAAACATTTATGAGCGATTTTGATGTTCGAAAAGTTCAAAGATCGATTTCTAGGCATTTTTGGTCAATTTAGACAATTTTTGGGTCAAAACTGGGTAGTTTTCAATCTATTTTAAAGTAGGATTACAGTCATTTTTTTATTTTTTTTAACGAAATTAACAATATTTGTGCACAAAAATCGTTGAAACTCGAGAAAATCGATTTTCAAAACGCCAACGTACATTTTTTTTTCTAACCTATTTCAATGAATGCAGAATTTTTCGCTGATTCGAACGCACCTAATATCGCTGCTCAAAACGCATTTTGAAGCGAGTTATGAGCGTTTGTAGTTTTCGTGAGAGACGCAGAGAAAGCAGACACTCTCGTTGTCGAAGAGACGCAGAGAAACTAGACAGTGTCTGCGTCTCTTACTGAAACTTCAAACGCTCATAACTCGCTTCAAAATGCGTTTTGAGCATCGATATTAGGTGCATTCGAATCAGCAAAAAAATCTACATTCATTGAATTGGGTTAGAAAAAATGTAAGTTGGCGTTTTGAAAATCGATTTTCTCGAGTTTTAACGATTCTTTTTGCAAAAATATTGTTATTTTCGTAAATAATGGAATTGGGACGATCATTTGAGAAAAAAAGGCTGTAATTCTACATTAAAGCTTCTTTGCCCCCCAAAAAAACAAACAAAACCCTCACCACCGCCTGATCACCGGCATTGGGTACAATCAACGATGACACCGCCATCTTCTTCTTATTCTTCGGCATCTCAATCATCCCGGATTCCTCATTTATCTTCGCCTCAAGACCATCGTCCAAAATGGCGCCAACCAACAAATCGATGACGTCGCCTTCGGAGATTTTCAACTTTTTCGAGAGGTACGAAATGCGGACGTTCGTGTAGGGACGAATGAGACGGAGAAGCACTTGGGTGCGAATGTTGTTCATGAGCTCTTCGGTGTGCTCACGAATGAATGGATCCGCCATGATACTGTCTCTGGAAAAATAGAAGAGAGTTTGGAATTCTGATTCTGAGATTGCTCATCCTAGATATGCTCATCTTAAAATTGCTCATCCTCAATTGATGAAAACTCAGATGTTGTCAAAAATGATTCAGGGGGCTTCCGAATCCGTCAAAATAAATGATAGTTTTCAGTTTTTTTTTAGAAAATTCGGCTTCTGAAAATTTTTGGGAGCTCAAAAAATTGGCTCCGCGACGTTTCGAAAGATGACGTTTCGAAAGTGTGACGTTTTGCAAGTGTGTCATTTCAATGGCAAAACGATGCACACTTTCGAAATGTCACACTTGCGAAACGTCACACTTGCGAAACGTCGCACTTTCGAAACGTCACACTTCCGAAGCGTCACACTTTCGAAACGTCATCTTTGGAAACGTCGCGGAGCCAAAAAATTCTGCCGTGATTTGTCCGTTTTTTTCACATCGGGGAACCTAAAAGCTCTCAAGATTCAACTTTTTGGAAAATTTAAAAATCTACAGTAATCTGCATAGAACTCCCTATCGATTGGCGTAATTTTCATGAAAATTAGACCGTTGGCTGGCGCGCCTCAGACGCTTTTCTTTAGAGCTTTCTAAAACCGGTCCAATTTTCATGAAAATTGTACCGATAGATAGGGAATCTTCTGGAGATCGTGGTGTTTTTTTTCTTTCTGAAAAATTGGGATTTTGAGGATTTTTGGGGGCTCAAAAAGTCTGTCACCCTTCATCATTGTAAACTGAACCGATTTTTTTTGAAAATTATATTATTCAAAAGGAAATTTCTCAATTTCAAAGAATTCAAATTTTGAGGAATTTCTGAGTTCATTTTCCTTTGTTTTTTTGTCAATTTTCTAGCTCATATTTGTGCTCTTTTCCTCACAAAAAAAAAACTAACTGATGATCGGCCATAATCTGCTCGAACGCCTGAATATCATTATCCTGATACGCCTGTACCATCTGCGTCATCGCCACTATCTCGGGCTCATTTTTGAATGGTTTCGCTTCTTGACTGTCGAATGGATTGATATCGGATTTGATGAGCATATTAGCGAGAACCAGGTATTTGAGACATGTTGTACGTCTCGCGGATCCAGATTCATCGTAATTTTTGAATGCCTCGAAGAAATCCGTGTGAGCATCCAGGAAGCGACCCTCGCGAAGGTGCATCTTTCCACCGCATTCTGGAAAAAAATTGAATTTTTCTAAAATTCTAAAAATTCTAGGAGGTTTATGGACCAAATTTTAAGCTCCGCGATATTTCGAAAGTGTGACGTTAAAAATTTTGAACAATTTTTCGTCCACACAAAAATGTTGCCCATTTTTCGACCACAAAATAAATTTTTCACATTTTCGACCCAAAATAAATTTTGCTTATTTTTCGACCACAATATAAATTTTGACAATTTTTCGACCACAAAATAAATTTGACCATTTTTCGACCACACAAAATTTTGTTCATTTTCGACCACACAAAAATTTTGCCCATTTTCGACCATAAAATAAATTTTGACCATTTTTCGACCCAAAATAAATTTTTCACATTTTCGACCACAATACAAATTTTGCCCATTTTTCGACCACAAAGTAAATTTTGACCATTTTTCGACCAAAAAATAAATGTTGCCCATTTTTCGACCCAAAATAAATTTTGCCCATTTTCGACCACAAAATAAATTTTGACCATTTTTCGACCACAAAATAAAATTTTTGACCATTTTTCGAACACACAAAATTGTGTTCATTTTCGACCCAAAATAAATTTTGCCCATTTTTCGACCACAATATAAATTTTGAACAATTTTTCGTCCACACAAAAATGTTGCCCATTTTTCGACCACAAAATAAATTTTTCACATTTTCGACCACAAAATAAATTTTGCTTATTTTTCGACCACACAAAATTTTGTTCATTTTCGACCACACAAAAATTTTGCCCATTTTCGACCATAAAATAAATTTTGACCATTTTTCGACCCAAAATAAATTTTTCACATTTTCGACCACAATACAAATTTTGCCCATTTTTCGACCACAAAGTAAATTTTGACCATTTTTCGAACAAAAAATAAATTTTGACCATTTTTCGACCAAAAAATAAATGTTGCCCATTTTTCGACCCAAAATAAATTTTGCCCATTTTCGACCACAAAATAAATTTTGACCATTTTTCGACCACAAAATAAAATTTTTGACCATTTTTCGAACACACAAAATTGTGTTCATTTTCGACCCAAAATAAATTTTGCCCATTTTTCGACCACAATATAAATTTTGACAATTTTTCGACCACAAAATAAATTTTGACCATTTTTCGACCGCAAAATAAATTTTGCCCATTTTTCGACCACACAAAAATGTTGCCCATTTTTTGACCCTTTTCGACCACACAAAATTTTGTTCATTTTCGACCCAAAATAAATTTTGACCATTTTTCGACCACAAAATAAATTTTGTCCATATTTCGACCACAAAAGAAATCGGCTCCACGACATTTCCAAAGTGTGACGTTTCGCAAGTGTGACGTTTCGAAAGTGTGACGTTTCGAAAATAGGGCATTTCGAAAGTGCAATATATCACAACCGAGATGTTTTCTTTTTGCACTTTCGAAACGTCACACTTGCGAAACGTCACACTTTCGAAATGTCGTGGAGCCGATTTTTTGCGATCAATAAATGGTCAAAATTATTTTGTGGTCGAAAAATGGTGTCAAAAATTATTTTTTGGTCGAAAAATGGTCGAAAAAATTTTGTGGTCGAAAAATCGTCACAATTTATTTTTTGGTCGAAAAATGGGCAAAAACTTTTCAACATTTTTCATTTTTCAACTTTAAATACTTCTGGAGGATCCTGAAGTCTACTTAAAGACCCAGAAAACCTCCGAAATGTTCCAAATCCCCTAAAGTACGTGACCTCCTCCTTTCCAAAAATCAAAAATTCCTCAAATCCCCCAAAAATTGCCCCGCCACAACCTTTCTCACCCCCACTCCACGTGGTCACTTCCCCCCGACAAGAAAAACCAAAGTTTCCCCCGATATCAGTTTGCAATTTGAAGTACGCGCCGGAAAACGAGAGACACTCTAGTAGTGCTGCTGCCTTTGTCGGGAAACAATGTCGTTTCAAGAGCATGACGATAGCAACAACAACAACAACCATCACAACACGGAAGAGGAGAGCAATGATGAGCAACTAATGTCGCTGTCATCGAGACGTGCCGTCGCCGGTGGTGGCAAGAAGAAGAAGAAGACCGCGCATTTTAAGTGAGTTAGAGAGGGCTCTTGGAGCTCCTAGGGCTCATCCAGATTGAGCTAGGAAGGCCTCGAGGCCTCCAGGGTTAATCTAGATTGGCCTAGTAGGTTTCTCAGCGATTCTTGAGCTCTAGAATAACTCCAGAAGCGGTTGATTTCAATTGAGCTAGAACTTCTAGCGGCCTCGAGGATTGAGGGATCAGCGATTCCTAAGCCTCAGAATGATTCCGGAGGCGTCCTTTAGAGATCGCTAGAAAGCTCGCTAAAGATCGCTAAAAAGCTCGCTCAGAATCGCTAGAAAGCTCGCTAAAAAATCGCTAGAAAACTCGCTAAAAATCGCTAGAAAGCTCACTAGATAATCGCTAGAAAGCTCGCTAAAAATCGCTAGAAAGCTCGCTAAAAATCGCTAGAAAGCTCGCTCAGAATCGCTAGAAAGCTCGCTAAAAAATCGATAAAAAGCTCGCTCAAAAAATCACTAGAAAGCTCGCTCAGAATCGCTAGAAAGCTCGCTAAATAATCGCTAGAAAGCTCGCTTAAAAAATCGCTAGAAAGCTCGCTAAAAAATCGCTAGAAAACTCGCTAAAAATCGCTAGAAAGCTCACTAGATAATCGCTAGAAAGCTCGCTAAAAATCGCTAGAAAGCTCGCTAAAAATCGCTAGAAAGCTCGCTCAGAATCGCTAGAAAGCTCGCTAAAAAATCGATAAAAAGCTCGCTCAAAAAATCACTAGAAAGCTCGCTCAGAATCGCTAGAAAGCTCGCTAAATAATCGCTAGAAAGCTCGCTTAAAAAATCGCTAGAAAGCTCGCTAAAAATCGCTAGAAAGCTCACTAGATAATCGCTAGAAAGCTCACTAGATAATCGCTAGAAAGTTCGCTCAAAAAATCGCTAGAAAGCTCGCTAAAAATCGCTAGAATGCTCGCTCAGAATCGCTAGAAAGCTTTCGAAATCTCCTACAGTATCCACACGAGTCTAGGCAGCTTCTGGATCATTCCAGCCTTTTCAGAGAGCCTTCGAAGCTCTAAAAATTGCTCAGATCCATCTAGAGTATCCCATTTTCCAGAAAACGCGGCCATCCAGCATTCAAGGTGATGTTCATCGTGTTCGCCATGCTCACACTTCTCTCCATCATCATGGCGTGTGTGTCAAGTGAGTAGAGGGCGCGACGTTTCGAAAGTGTGACATTTCGAAGGCGACAAGTTTCGAAAGCAAAACGATGCACATAGCCGACTTTTTTTTCATCGATGAGGTTGAGATAGGGCTTCTAAATCGATTCTTTCAGCAATCATGATGGTCGTCGCATAGAGATTCTTCTTCTTTTTCTTCTCGTTCCTAACACCCCTCCACTACAACTCGGTCCACCTCAATCAACAAGAAGAATTCAGTGACCCCCCGAGAATTCCACCAAAAGGACACAGACGACGATGATGATGAAGATTTCTTGAACTTCTCCTTCTTCATCTTCTTCTTCTTGTCCATAATAAAAATTCATTTTTATAAGCTTTTGGATACTTTGGGTTCTTTCTGTACTCTTCTGGATTGTTCAGAATCTTTTGAATGCTTTTTCAAAATTCTTCAGAAGTCCTCAGAAACTTTCTAGATTCTTCTGGATCGTTTCAAAATCTTTTAGGATCCTTCTGGTTCCTTCTGGATCATTCTGAAGAATTCGGAGTCCTTCAGGATCCTTTAGAATCTAATGGAAGCCTTCCGCATCCTTCTGGATCCTTCAGAACCGTTCCGTATTCTTCCGAATTTTTCTCGTTGCTTCTGGATCTTTCTGGACTGTTTCTGGATGCTTCTATATCCTTCTGGACCTTCCTGAAGACTTTTGGACTCTTTAAAATCTAATGGAAGCCTTCTGAATCTTTCAGCATCCTTCAGAAGTCATCAGAATCCTCCTGGATCCTCCTGGATCCTTCTGAGCCCCTTCTGAAGCCTTCTATATGCTTGTGAGACTTCTGGGGCCTCTAGAATTCTCTAGAAGCCTTCAGAATCCTTTTAGATCGTCCAGAAGCTTTTAAGATGCTTCTGAACCCTTATGAACTGCTTTTTTGTCGATTTTTCGGCTCCGGGACATCTCGAAAGCGGACATTTCGAAAGTGTGAAATTGCGTTTTTTTCTCAATTTTTTGAATTTTTAGTATACATTTGCTCGAAAAATATATGAAAAGTTTCAAAAATTGGGCAAAAACGCGATTTCACACTTTCGAAATGTCCGCTTTCGAAATGTCCGCTTTCGAAATGTCTCGCTTTCGAAATGTCCACTTTCGAGATGTCCCGGAGCCGAAAAATCGACAAAAAATCGGTTCAGAGGGATCCAGAACGATCTTAAAAGCTTCTGGACGATCTAAAAGGATTCTGAAGGCTTCTAAAGGACTCTAGAGGCTCCAGAAGTCTCACAAGCATATAGAAGACTTCAGAAGGGGCTCAAAAGGATCCAGAAGGATCCAGGAGGATTCTGATGACTTCTGAAGGATGCTGAAAGATTCAGAAGGCTTCCATTAGATTTTAATGGGTCTGGATCCTTCTGGAGGCTTCTGGATCCTTCTAAATCCTCTAGAAGCCTTCTGAAGCCTTCAGAGCCTTTCTAGATCTTCCTGGGTCCTGGATTCTTCTGAATCCTTCAGAAGTCATCCTGAATCCTTCTGCTTCCTTCTGTTTTTTTTTTCTCGATGCTTCTGAAGCCTTCTGGGACCTTCTTAACCCATTTTTTGGTTTTTTAAAGCGATTCGACTTCAATTTTCGCTCCCAATTTTTCTCGTTTTTTTCACTTTTCGACTTCAAATTCTCCCTGCCTCTTACCTCGAATAGTACCCAAAATCAACGGATGCGGAATGGCGCTCTTCGTATGAATCGCCTGCGTCGCCAACTCGTACACCGACTTCAACGCCTTATTATTCTTCTGCTCGGTGTACATTTGAATTTCCAGCGCGTAGATCTCCAACAACTGCGTTCCCTTCCTCTGATCCTCCTCGCCCATCTCGTTCTTACACGAATATTTCAACTGCTTGACGATTTTCTCGAGTTTTCCGTACTCGTGCAAATCGAAGAACAACTTTCCGAGCTTCGTGTTCGTCTTGAACCAGAGTCGCTCGTTCTTCGCATCCTTCAAAGCATCGAGAGTCGTCTCGTAGAAGTGCTGAAGGAGTTCCATTTGACGAGACGTTGAAATGTAGTCGAGAATGGCGTTGATCGACTTTTCCGAGTAGTTTTTGGTCACTGCAAAAAGCGGAAAAATTGAGATTTTGGGGAAGTTGGAAACTTCAGAATCCGTCTGGATCAACTTGGAGCATTTTTTGATGGTTTCTAGCTCAAAATAGTTCATTATAGTCAAATTTTGACTGCTTTTTTGGCTGAAAATAGCTCATTTTAGCTTGGACTTGACACTTTTCGGCTCAGATATTTGATGATTTGAGCCTATTTTTCGGCTCAAAATCCTTAGTTTTTCGATTGAAATTGACAGATTTTGGGCTGGATTGAGTCGGAAATTATTTTTAATCTTCAACGACCTCCTAGAATCAACTTTGAGCACTTTTTATCGTTTTAGTGGGTCGAAATGGCTCGTTTCTGTCTAGATGCGACTATTTTTGGTTCGAAATTGCTCAATTTAGCTTAAAATTGACATTGTTCAGCTCATATATGTCAAAATGAAGCCATAATCTTCCAGAATCCGTCTGGATTAATTTCGAGCATTTTTGATGGTTTTGAGCTCAAAATGGCTATTTTTCGTCAAATTGTGTTCGATTTTAGGCGTAAAATTGCTTTTTTTTCGCTCAAAATTGACCATTTGCAGCTTAAGACGCATTATCTGAGACAGTCAACCAACAGTATGCACACAAAAAAAGCGACCACCTTCGAAGCGGTTTATATTGAGCATAGTGATAGTACTGGATGTCCAAAATACAACAATCCAGTTTTCAGCCGAATTGGTCCCTGGTGGGCTGAAATAGGGTCGAAAAACTGAAAAAATGAAAATTTTTTCCTGATTGAGATAATGATGAAATCTTTTCTGCAATCAATTGCTGACATGTTTTTGAGCATTTTTTGTGTTCATACTTATTTTCTATCTCTACTCTCTTATATTGAAAATTTTGAACAAATGTGAAATTTTGGTACTTTTTTCAAAAAATCCATTTTTCTAGTTCAGGGACCCTATTGGACAATAAATTTTATTGCAGATTCGGAATCTCCGTTTGATTTTTCATAAGATACACCTAGTGGGGTTTCCCATTTCTTTCTCCGAAGTTTGGTTTTCGGTTGAAATAGCTGAAATTTCGAAAATTTTCATGGGGTCCCCCCTTATGAAAAAATCGCAAATTTTCAAATCGCTCCAAATTGATGTGAGAGTTTTCACTCAACATTAGAAAGTCAATGTAAAGAGCGATTCCACAGAATTCACAATCTAGCCAAGTTGCAGTTATTTGAATATTGCTATAAAGAAAGTGGCCCGATAGCGGTGGAAACAGGTAGGGATGTCCCTAAATGTTTAAAATGTGTTTTTCTATGCTCATGAAACCTCTTACATCAATTTGGAGCGATTTGAAAATTTGCGATTTTTTCATAAGGGGGGACCCCATGAAAATTTTCGAAATTTCAGCTATTTCAACCGAAAACCAAACTTCGGAGAAAGAAATGGGAAACCCCACTAGGTGTATCTTATGTAAAATCAAACGCAGATTCCGAATCTGCACCAAAATTTGTTGTCCAATAGGGTCCCTGAACTAGAAAAATGGATTTTTTGAAAAAAGTACCAAAATTTCACATTTGTTCAAAATTTTCAATATAAGAGAGCAGAGATAGAAAATAAGTGTGAACACAAAAAATGCTCAAAATCATGTCAGCAATTGATTGCAAAAAAGATTTCATCATTATCTCAATCAGGAAAAAATTTTCATTTTTTCAGTTTTTCGACCCTATTTCAGCCCACCAGGGACCGATTTGGCTGAAAACTGGGTTGTTGAATTTTGGACATTCAGTACTATCACTATGTTCAATATAAACCGTTTCGAAAGTGGTCGCTTTTTTTGTGTGCATACTGGTAGTAGGTCAGTAGTCGAGTCTCTCAGATAATGCGTCTTAATTGTGTCATAAATATAGCAGAAGCGTTCAGAAGCCTTAAGAATGATTCAGAACCAATTTTGAGCATTTCTTACGGGTTTTGAGCTCAGAATGGCTCATTTTAGTTCGATTTTTGGGCTTTTTAAAGCTTTTTCGTATTTTTCAGGAGAGTGTTTTTTTTGGCGAATTCGAGTGAGATTTTTCACGATTTTGAGGTCAAAATTAACCATTTTTGGCTCGAATTTGATGTTTTTGGGCTCAGAACGCTCTATAATGCTGTAAGAATCAATATTGAGAATTTGTGATGATTTTAGCTAAAAATGGCTCATTTTCGTCAAATTTCGACTGTTTTTTGGCTCAAAATCAGTGTTTCTAGCTCAAAATTGATGAATTTTGGATCACATTGAGTCAGAATTGATTTCAAATCATCAGAGACTTTTAGAATCAATTTTAAGCATTTTTTGGCTCAATATTGCTAATTTTCGTATAATACTTGAAATCGTCAATTTTTAGCCTAAACTGTGCCAAAATCATTCAGAATGGATTTTAAGCGATTTTATTGATTTTCGAGTTATTTTACCTCAAGATTGAGTCGTTTTTTGGCTCAAAACAGCTTTTTTTGGTCTAAATTTGACTATTTTCGATTCGAAATCGCTCTTTTTTTTTGCTTTCGACCTTTTTTTTGCGATTTTTCATGGATTTTCTCTATTTTCCATGTAATCCAACTCACCAGCAGTCTTAATATAAGTGAGCAACTCCCGATAATACTCCAACATTTTCTCGAGTCGATTCTGACTGAAAGTGATCTTAATCATCTGTTTCAACGCTTTGAATCCCCATTCTCCTTTCTCCGCTTCCAATTCCAGGACTCGTTCGAATGCTTTAATCGCCTCGTCCAACTTCCCATCCGATCGGAATCCTTTCGCTGTGTAGTATTGATTCTCCATGTCCACATCGGGCTCCGAACCACTGTCATCTTCGTATTCCTGGGGAAAAAAAATGGAATTTTAGATTTTCTAGAAATTTCAAAATTCCTAACGATGAATTTTAGAAATTTGAAAACCCTTATTGTCTATTCAAAGAAATCGCGAGAAAAAAGTTGGAAATTTAGGCTCCGCCCACAAGAATTACAGTAATTTGAAAGCAACAAAAAAGGCTCCGCGACATTTTGAAAGATGACGTTTCGAAAGTGTGACGTTTCGCAAGTGTGACGTTTCGAAAGTGTGACGTTTCGAAAGTGTATCATTTCAAAGGCAAAACGATGCACTCGTGAAATATCACATTTTTGAAATGTCACACTTGCGAAACGTCGCACTTTCGAAATGTCACACTTGCGAAACGTCGCACTTTCGAAGCGTCATCTTTTGAAACGTCACGGAGCCCAAAAAAACTGTAGAAAATGTTTTTTTCTGAATTGAAACTGCAATTTTCCATTGCATTTTTTCGATTTTTTGGGTTCTTGAAGGTCAAAATCTCGGTTTTTTTCAATTTTTTGAATATTTAAATTTTCGAATTTTCTTGATTTCTGGCTTCAAAACTGAGAAAAAAGTTTTAGATGAAATTTTTAAAAAATTTTTTGGTCAAAATTCCAATTTTTAAAATAATTTTTCGCTCGATTTAAAATTTTTTTTGAATATCTGAATCTCTAGAAAATCTTCCGATTCTTGGCATTCGAGATTTCTAGGCTTCAAAACAGGCAAAAACATTGAAAAAAAAATTCTTTTGATGAAATCTCGATTTTTTAATTTTTAAAAAATTAAATATTCAAAATTTCTCGATTTCTGGCTTCAAAAGTGAAAAAAAATCTAATTTTTAGATGAAATTCTGTTAAAACACATTTTTTTTTCGGTCAAAATTCAATTTTTCAAAAAAAAAAAATCATTTCTTTTTTTTTGATGATTTTTTGCAACTTTCTTCTTTTCTCTGTAATTTTTCTTTTAAATTTTTTTTTTTTTCAAAAAAAAACTCACAAATCCGTAATCCTCATCATCATCCATATAATCGTCGCCCATTTTTGTAGATTAAGAGAAAAAAAGGTTCTGAAATTTTTTCTCCAGTTTTTAGCATAAAAAATCAAAGAAAAAGGTCCAAGAAATATATAAAAGAGCAAGATTAGCTTTGAGTCAAAAAATAAAACGAAGAAAAAATGTTGAAGCAAATTTTTTGAGAGTAATAAAAAAACCCGTTAAAATCAAAAATCCGGGGGAAAAATATATTAAAAGGAAATGTTATGATTTTAAAAGAAATTTGACTGGAAAATTGATTCCACTGGGGAGAAGAATAAAATCATCTGGTGTTTCTCAGTGGGGCGCACTTGCATACACCGAGGGTAGAATCAATACGGGCCCCTGGGCACAGAATAGTATTATTTTCGAAGATTTAGAATGGAACGAAAAAGTAGATTACAATTAAATATAGTAATTATGAAGTGGATAACAAGAGAAACCATTGAAAAAATTATAGCATCGACGGTTGACAATTATCGAGTACCAATTCCACATTGTATCGATCTTGACACCGTTTGCAGACTCGTTCGATGAGAAGGCGATTGTCGCGGAAGAATGTGCGCGCCTGGAAAAAAAAAGAATAATTTTCTCGTTTCTGGCTCATCTCGGAGCTGAGACGCGGAGCTTTGAAGATTTAGGAAATTTGATATTTTTTTGGGAGAGAAAAAAAAAACAGGGTTGCAATCCGGGCCGGCGATTTTCTCCCCTCTAAATTGAGATTTTCCAGTCAAAATTTATATGAAAATGTAGAACTCGATGAGATCTACAGAATGGTAGTTAGAATATCTGAATTCCATGTCTGTATTTTCCGTAAAACGTCGAAAAGTGGACGGGCCGGAGATTTCGGCCCGTGTGAGCTCGGCCCGTACACTTTTCGACGTTTTACGGAAAATACAGACATGGAATTCAGATATTCTAACTACCATTCTGTAGATCTCATCGAGTTCTACATTTTCATATAAATTTTGACTGGAAAATCTCAATTTAGAGGGAAGAAAATCGCCGGCCCGCGTCGGCCCGTTTCGGCCCGGATTGCAACCCAGGAAAAAAGGGATAAAAAGGATTTCAAAAAAAAAAAAGGATTTCAATTTCAGAAGCTTTTTTTTTTTGAATTTTTGAAGTTTTTCAAACCCAAATTCAAGATTTTCACATTTTTAGAGTTGTGTGAGAAATTCCAAAAAACCTTCCGAATCTCTCTGGAACCTTCTGGGTTTTTCAGAATCCTTCAGGATCCTCTAGAATCCTCAAAAATCTTCCAAGAGACTTCAGAATCCTTCAGAATCTTTTGAAAATCTACAGTTTTATCTAGAACCCTCCTGAACCTTTTCGGTCGTTTCAGAATCGTTTTTACTCTATTTCGAAGCATTTTTGAGCAATGTTTGGTCGATTTTTTCAATTATTTCTTCGCTTTTTTGCTCAAACTCTCACCTCCATCACACTATCACACTAGACTCGGAGCTTTGAAGATTTAGGAAATTCGAGGTTTTTTGGGAGAGAAAAAAAAGAAATAGCAATTTAAAAAATTGGCGATTTTCAATTCTTAAAAACTTTTTAGTCTTTTTAAAGTCCCAAATCCAAGATTTTCACATTTTTAGAGTTGTGAGGAGAAATTCCAAAAAAAAAAAAACCTTCAGAATCTCCTCTGGAACCTTCTGGGTCTTTCAGAATCCTCAAAAATCTTCCAAAATGATACGGTAGCCCTTCAGAACCCTTTAGGATCCGACCAGAGTCATTCGGAGACCTTTGAAAACCTTCAGATTTTTCTAGAATCCTCCTTGATTCTTCAGCGATTCTTTAAAAACCTTCAGATTCGATCAGAAGTCGTCATGGCGCTTTGGAAAATTTTAAAATCTTTTTTTTGTGTCAATTTTGGTACTTTTTGAGTATTTTTATAGCCAATTTAGCTGTCAAAAAGCTGACGATTTTTCATTTTCAAAAGTCTTGGTACACGATCTTCAGGGATTTTTTTTTTGATTTCAGGGATTTTTCGAAAATTCAAAAGTCCAAAATTCAAGTTTTTGGCAACTATTCTCGGTTTTTCAGTACTCTGAGTTTCTCATAGAGGCCCAGAAGAGTTGTGAAAAATTCTCTGGATCCTTTTGGATCCTTCAGAATCTTCCAAAAGACTTCAGAATCCTCCTGAACTCTTTAGAATCCTTCACTATTATTCAGAATTCCTCAGAAATCGTTTTTTTGTCAATTTTTCGATGTTTGGGTGATTTTTCCAAAAGTTTGCTCGTTTCAGAATAGGTTTTTTTTCCCGATTCGGATCATTCTTGAGCAATTTTTGGGCAATTTTCACAGTTTTTTCCTCACCTCCACGACACTATGATTCAAATACTCAGCGCACGCTCTAATGGTCAACTCCGCAAACGCCGTCTGCTCTTTTCCACCGTATCCGCCCTCTTCCAAATGCTTTTCGAAGAATTCCAAACAATTCGTTAGTGCCGTATCCACTGATGTCATTTCTTCGGGTTTCATGTGTTTGCACAGGGTGACGATCGAGTGCAGGACGAGCTCCACTTTGTTGATACGCTTTTCTTCCTGGGAAAAATTATCTTTCCGAGTCTTCAAAGGCCTTCAGAATCTGTCAGAATCCATTAGAAGCCTCTAGAATCCTCCAGGAGCATTCTGAATCGCTTGAAAGTCTTCAGATTCCATCAGAATCATTGGGAAGTCTTCAGAATCCTCCATGATCATCAGGAAGCTTTCAGAAGACTTCAGAAGCCTTCAGAATCTGTCAGAATCCATTAGAATCCTCCAAAGTTCTCCAGAATCCTCCAGGAGCATTCTGAATCCCTTGAAAGTCTTCAGATTCCATCAGAATCATTGGGAAGTCTTCAGAATCCTCCATGATCATCAGGAAGCTTCCAGATGACTTCAGAAGCCTTCAGAATCTGTCAGAATCCATTAGAATCCTTCCAAGTTCTCCAGAATCCTCCAGGAGCATTCTGAATCCCTTGAAAGTCTTCAGATTCCATCAGAATCATTGGGAAGTCTTCAGAATCCTCCATGATCATCAGGAAGCTTCCAGATGACTTCAGAAGCCTTCAGAATCTGTCAGAATCCATTAGAATCCTCCAAAGTTCTCCAGAATCCTTCGGAAGCATTCCGATTCTTTTAGAACCTTTCAAGACCCTCCAGAATCCTCCAAAATGCCTTCAGAATCTTCAAAAACCCAAAAATCTCACCTTCAGCTCTTTCCTGGACATTGCGTTAACTCGAGAGACATAGTTGGCGAGCACTGGGAATTTTCTGAAAAAAATTGAAATTTTTGAGATTTTTAGAATTTCAGAGTCTTTCAAAATCCTTCAGACTCTCTCAAATCCTTCAGAATCCTAGAGAATCCGCTAGAAGCCTCTAACTCCTTCTAGGAGCTTTTTGGCTCATTTTGGAGCGTTTTTTGAGCTTCTTGAGCCAATTTAGTGCCTCTTTCAGCTTTGTTGTGTAAAATTTGCTATTTTTGATCTCCTTGAGCTCGTTTTTCATCCAAATTCACTGTTTTCGGCTCATTTTTTTTCGGAATTTTTTTCGGTTTTTTCTCTCTCTCTCTCTCTCTCTCTCTCTCTCTCTCTCTCTCTCTCTCTCTCTCTCTCTCTCTCAACTCACACTTTAACAATATTCGGATGCTCTCTGAGCAACGACACAAATCGTGTCATCGCGTGCGACGTCGCTATCCATTCCCGTTTTGCTCCCGAAGTTGGCTCATCGTTCGAATTACCGTCGTCTGCGTCGTCGAGAGGTTTGGCGCTCGAACTTCCACCTGTGGATAGGGGTCCCGGGAGATCTTTTGGTGTTATAAAACGTCCTTTCTTGGGTGGTGGGCCTCCCCGTCGATCCAGTACTCGTTTTCCATTGGATGTGTATTTCGAAGAATCGGCGTCTTTTTCTTTGTCTTTTTCGGTTTCCTGGAAGTTTAAAAATAATTTTTTGCTTATTTTCTCTCTATTATTACCTCCTTCACCTTATCCTCATCACAAATATCCTCAGCCAACTGTGCACTCGGATCCAGCCCAATCTCCACAATTCGATCAACAATCTGTTCGCATCGTCGAATGCACGAATCCCGCGATTCGACGTTCGTCAAAATTCGAAGCGACGACGCGACGCCCGCCTTGAAATTGATGTAGAGAAGTGTGTCGGCGAGGCATTCCAGAAGGCGTAGGGCGGTTTTTCGGACCAGCGGAGACGTGTTGGCACAGGAGGTCTGAAGGAGATAGCGAGCGAATTGATAGCCGATTTGAACGCCTCCTTGTGCCTCGAGTCCACAGATTAGGGAGACGATTTGAGCGTCGTATTCGGTGGTGTTGGAGGCCTGGAAAATTATAGAGATGAGTTTAGAATCCATCAAAATCATTCTGATGTCTTCTAAAGTCTACAGAACCCTTGAGAATCCTTGTGGATCATTTTAAGGCCTTCTAGAGTCTTCTGGAGCATTCAGAATCTTTCAAAACCTTTCAGGATTCTCTAGCAGCCTTCAGAAACCTCCGTGATCATACAGAAGCCTCTAACGCCTTCTAGAAGCTTCTTGGCTCATTTTGAGGCATTTTTTGAGCCAAGTTTAAAATTACAAGGAAAATTACATGGATGAGTTTAGAATCCATAAAAATCATTCTGACGTCTTCTGAATCTTTCAGAATAGTACCGAGACGTTCAGAGACCTTCAGGATCATTTTTAAGTCTCTCAAGAGCGTTCTAAAGCATTTAGAATCCTTCAGAAATCCTCAGAATCCCTCGTGCTCAGTGTGAAGCATTTTTGATGGTTTCGAGCTCAAAATTGCTCATTTTAATCGAATTTTGAGTGTTTTCTGGTCGAAATTAACAGATTTTTGGTCAGATTGAGTCTGAATCCTTCAGAATTCTCAAACGCCTTCTAGAAGCTTCTTGGCTCATTTTGGAGCATTTTTTGAGCCAAATTTATCGCGATTTCAATTTTTTTTTCAATTTTCATCAAATTTGTTTTCTACGATTTTCAAGTGCTCTAATAATTCAAAATCGTCCAGAATCATTCAGAACCCTTCGAAATGATTCTGACGTTTTCTGAATCCTTTAGAATCCCTCGTGCTCTCAATTTAAAGCGTTTTTGATGGTTTTGAGCTCAAAATTGCTCATTTTAATCGAATTTTGACTGTTTTTTTGTCGAAATTAACAGATTTTTGGTCAGATTGAGTCAGAATTGATAGAAGCTTTCAGAAGCCCCTAACGCCTTCTAGAAGCTTCTTGGCTCATTTTGGAGCATTTTTCGAGCCAAGTTTATCGCGATTTCAAGAATTTTCGTGTAAAAATTGGCTATTTTCGAGCTCCTTGAGGCAATTTTCCATCAGAATTTACTTTTTTCGGCTTCAGAATCTTTTTTTCATGGTTTTGGCTCAGTTCCAATGAATTTTTTTCGATTTTTCTAGCATTTTCGAGCACTCCAGTACTTCAAAACTCTTCAGACTCCTTCCGAATCATTCAGAATCATTCAGAATTCTTTCAGATTGTTTTGAAGTCTTCTAGAGCATTCTGAGTCCTTCATAATCCTTCCGAACCCTCTAAAATCCCTTAGAAACCCCCAGAATCCTTCGAAATTCCTCTGCATCATTCCGAATCCTTTAGGACAATTTTAAAGTCTCCTATAGCATTTTGAAGCCATTTGGGCTCTTCAGAATCCATAGAAATCTTTCAGAATCCTTCAGAATTCCGGTCGGGAGCCTTCTTGTTACTTCTGGATGTTTCAGAATTCTTCATAATCCTTCAGAATCCTTTAGACGCCTTCTGAATCTTTCCGGACTCTGCAGGATCTTTTTTGAGTCTTCTAGAGCATTCTGAAGCCGTCTGAGTCCTTCAAAAACACAAAAAATTCTTCAGAATCCTTCAGAATCCTCCTGAGATCTTCAGAAGTCTTCACGAGCCTTGAGAATCGGCCAGGATCACTTCCAAGTCCGTTAGAGCCTTCTGGAGTCGTTAGGATCGTTTAGAGAACTTCAGAATCCTTCTGAATCCTGTGGAAGCTTTTAGAATCCCTCTGGATCCTTGAAAAGTCTTTAGAATCCTTCTAAATTCTCATGAATCCCTCAGAATCACTTAGAATCATTGAACACCCTACAGAATTCTCCCGGATCCTACAGAATCCTTCAGAATCTTCCAGAGATCTTCCGAGTGTTACAGGATCGTTCTGAAGTCTTCTAGAGGCTTTCAGAGGCCGCCTGAATACTTCAGAATCATTTAAAATTTTTCAGAATTTTAAATTCTTTTCAGAATCTTTCTCTTTTAGAATATTTCAGAATCCAAAAAACACTCACCACATCACAAAAATAGAACACCACCACCTCGAACGCTCTCCTATTCAACACCAACTCCTTTCCCTCTCCTCCTTTCTTCTTCATCATGAACATTTCTCCAAACGACGCCTTCTGATACCGCTTACAGTATGCCGACAGTAGCCGAAACACAAAAATCGGGCACATCGCGGCGTTGTGTCTCTCCAGAATCGTCGCGCACACAATTTTCCTCAACTGCGGCGACCACTCATTCGACAGACACTTCTCCGCCGTCCCCTCCGCATCTTTGCCGGCGTACGCCTTCTGAATCGCTCGGATGAAGGCGTTGACGTCTTCCGAGTCGACGACTTCTCCCTTGTCCTCCATAAACTTTGCCATAAAGTCATCGACAAGCTTCTTCTCCTGTTTCTCCTTATCGGGCCCCGAAATCTTCTTCATGGCCTCGGAGAACTCGGCGAATGTGGAGGCCTGGGGGGTCGTGGAGTCTTCGAGCTCAGTTTTTGCTCCTTTTAGAGCCGATTTGGCTCCATTTGTAGCGTGTTTTTGTAGAATTCCAATGACCGATGTTGGAGGCGTGACACTTTTGAGAATCTTCGCTGAGAAGGTCTCGAAACGTTTTCGGACGAATTCGAACTGAAAATGGCCCATTTCTTTGGTAATTTTACAAATTTTTTCTGCATTTTCTCACCTTATTCGCCGCCGAATCAATAATAACCGCCAGTGTCTGGAATGCGGTCTCATGGGAGAGGAAGAATTTCAGATGGGCTTCGATATGAGATAGACACGATAGGGAGCATTTTTCGTCGTTCATCGCCGATTGAATGAAAGCGGATGGTAGTCGGAAGAGCGTTGGAGTTTTGGATTTTGGATTTGTCTGAAAATGTTTGATTGTGAATTGAAAAACTCGATTCGGAAGCGTTATCGCTGAGTTTGGAGCATTTTAAGCCATTTATGATCAATTTTAGTGGCTCCGGTTAATTATGAAGCAATTTGAGCAAATTTTAACCAATTTTCGAGTTTTCAAAGTCATCTCTGACCATTTTTGAAGCATTTTGAGCCATTTTTGCCAATTTTTAAGTTTTTTAAGCCGTTTCTGGAGCTTTTTCAGCCATTTCTGCATACTTTTGGAGCATTTTGAGCTGTTTTAGACTAATTTTAACGCTCTTTGGGCCGTTTTTGGACCAACGTTTGAGCTTTCTAAGCCATTTCTGACCAATTTTGTAGCGTTTTGAGCCAATGCAGGTCAGTTTTTGAGAATTTTGAGTCATTTTTGTCATTTTCATATCATTTTGGAGCCTTTTCTGACCAATTTTGAAGCATTTTGAGCTATTTTTGACCAATTTTGGAGTATTTTGAGCCATTTCTGATCAATTTTGGAGCATTTTTGGTCATTTTGACCCCTATTTTCGAGCTGTTTAAGCCATTTATGAATAACTTTTGGAGCAATTTGAACCATTTCACGCATATTTCGGAGCATTTTAAGCCATTTCTAAAAAATTTTCAACGAATTTTCATATTTTAAGCACCAAAGTAAACCTAATTTTTCAGCTTCTCAAGCCAGTTTTGACTGATTTTAGAGCATTTTGGGCCATTTTAGCCCAACTTTGGATCATATTGAGCATCAAAATGCACATTTTCTCAGTTTTCAAAAAATTTTTCGGCTTCAAATCCTCACCGTCGCCGCCGCACAATTCGCCTTCAACCAATTCGACACATCCGCCGGCTCCATTTTGTCCATTTTCGCTCTTGAAAACGCTGTCGTTGTCGCCGGAACGGGAACATAGTGCAAGAATCCGACGGGCTTCTCGTCGTTGTCCATTATAGTAAGCTCCATTGGCTCTTCTTTTGAGATTAGTGCATCGAGACGATCGATTTCCAGTTTCAGACGATTGCAGAGGGATTCACCAGAGGAGACGCCCGTCATACGGTAGCCACGAATCAGGAGATACATGTTGGAGAGAGTTTGAGCATCGAGCCCGGCGATTTTCATCTGGAAATTGGGGGAAATTTTGAGGTGGAGGGGGGAGAAATTCGTGGAAAACTTGAAATTTTTGATTCTGAAAGACTCTGAGACATCCCGATAGCTACAGTATCCTCCAGAAGCCTTCAGAATCATTCAGAAGCCTCTAACATTGCCTAGAAGCCTTTTGGTTCATTTTGGCTCATTTTGGAGCATTTTTAATAATTTTTGTGTAAAATAGGCTATTTTTGAGCTCCTTGGGCTCATTTTCCATCAAATCATTTTTCGCCGATTTTTCGGGTAATTTTTTTAAAATCAAAATTCATTATTTTTTTACGATTCTGCGGTCATATTCTCACGAAAATCATGTTTTTTTGTGGTTTTCATTATAAATTCTGTTTGATTTTGCTGTTTTTTAGTATCGAACGCTTCAGATTCCTCCAGGATCTTCAAAGGGTCTTTCAGAATCCCTCCGAATCCTCCAGAAGCCTTCAGAATCCTTCTGGAACTTCCAGATTCCTTCAGAATCCTTCAATCTTCCTGGAATCTGCTGGATGATTTTGGATCCTTCAGAATCCCCTTCAGAATCCCTCAGAATCCTTCAGGAACCTTCAGAAGACTCCAAAATTCTTCCGGTTCTTTCTGTATCTTTTAGAATCTTCTAGAACCCTCCAGCCACCCTCTGGATTCTTCTGAGGCTTTCAGAATCCTTCAGAATCCTTCAATCTTCCTGGAAATTGCTGAATGATTTTGGATCCTTCAGAATCCTTTAGAACCCTAGAGAATTCTTCAGGACCCTCCAGAATTCTTCAAAATCCTTCAGAATCCTTTAGGATCTTCAAAGGGTCTTTCAGAATCCCTCCGAATCCTCCAGAAGCCTTCAGAATCCTCCATATTCCTCCAACATTTTTCAGAATCCTTCAGAATCCTTCAATCTTCCTGGAATCTGCTGGATGATTTTGGATCTTTCAGAATCCCCTTCAAAATACCTCAGAAGCCTTCAGGAACCTTCAGAAGACTCCAAAATTCTTCCGGTTCTTTCTGGATCTTTTAGAATCTTCTAGAACCCTCCAGCCACCCTCTGGAGTCTTCTGGAGCTTTCAGAATCCTTTTGAAGACTTCTAGAGCATTCTGAAGTCGTCTCGGCACCTCGGAATCTCGAAAAATCATTCAGAACTCCTCATAATTTTTCTGAATCTTTCTGGGCCCTTCTTTTTTTTTTCATTTTTCAAAGATTTTTTTCTCAAATCCTTACATTCTCCGCTTTCCTAAAAACCTTCTCCGCCGTCTCCGTCGACATCTGTGACACCAATACAAACTCCTGCGCATCTCTTTCAGACAAATCCTCCAGCGCCGCATCGACAACTCGTTGCTCAGCCGATTTGAGCATTTCTTTCCTCATTGGAAGATTCAAAAATTGATGTGATTCTCCGGTTTGTCGATCCACAATTCTCGGGATTCTTCCGGGAGAGAGCCAGAACTCAACCAACATCTCAAACGGCGATGCCTTGATTCCCTTCTCCATTTGCGAAGTGTCATATTTCGATAACAACTTCACCACCGCCACGGGGACCTCTCTACTCAATGCAATTCGTTTAGTTCCTTTTGATCCTACAATATCCAGATAGCATAGAGATTCATCGATTGTCGTCGAATCCCCGTTAACTTTATGAATTTCAGTGCATATTTCGACGTATTGAACAAAATACTCGCAGAGGGATGTGTGCAATTGAAGACAGTCGGTGGAGAGCGTTTGGCATACGGCACGGGCGAGCTGAAATGAAAGTTAGGCCATTTGGAGCATTTTGAGCCATTTGTGACCAATTTTGGAGCATTTTGAGCTATTTCTGATTAAATTTGGAGCATTTTGATCTATTTCTGACCAATTTTGGAGCATTTTGAGCTATTTTTGACCAATTTTGGAGCATTTTGAGCTATTTCTGATTAAATTTGGAGCATTTTGATCTATTTCTGACCAATTTTGGAGCATTTTGAGCTATTTCTGATTAAATTTGGAGCATTTTGAGCTATTTCTGACCAATTTTGGAGCATTTTGAGCTATTTCTGATTAAATTTGGAGCATTTTGATCTATTTCTGACCAATTTTGGAGCATTTTGAGCTATTTTTGACCAATTTTGGAGCATTTTGAGCTATTTCTGATTAAATTTGGAGCATTTTGATCTATTTCTGACCAATTTTGGAGCATTTTGAGCCATTTGTGACTAATTTTGGAGCATTTTGAGCCATTTCTGATGAGTTTTGGGGGATTTAGAGCAATTTTTGATTAATTTTGCACTTTTTTGGTCAATTTTGGAGCATTTTAAGCTATTTTTGACTAATTTTGGAGCATTTTAAGCTATTTTTGACTAACTTTGAAGGATTCTGAGTCATTTCTGATCAATTTTGGAGCATTTTTGAGGTTTTCAAACCATTTTTCGATAATTTTCGAGCGTTTTTAGAGCATTTCCAGCACAGAAATTGGATTTTTTCAACACAAAAAGCTTTACAATCGCGAAAATTGGCTCTGGATGGAGTAAGAACCTTTCAAATCCTCCAATCTCAATTTTGAACATTTCTGATGGTTTTTGAGCTAAAAATGGCTCATTTGGAGCTAACTTTTACAGTTTTTGGCTCAAAATCACTAATTTTCAACAAAGAATTACAGATTTATCTCAACGCGATTTCGAGCATTTTTTGGCTCAAAATCGTCAATTTTCAGTTTAAAACCGCATTAAAATCTTCCGAAATTAGAAAAAAATGTTCCAGAATGCTCCAGAATCATATTTGAGCATTTTTGCTTGGTTTTGGCTATTTTCTAGCTCAAAATATTGTTTTTTCCACTTTTTCAGTGCATTTTTTCCAAATAAATCTTACCGCATGATCATCCTGACTCTCCATACAATTCTCGGTCAAAAATTGAAGATACGAATTGGCCAAATGCACATCGGACTCCACAAGTATCGCACTGGCCATCGTCTCCAGATAGGCCAACTTTTTCGAATCGAATCTGGGCACACTGGCGAGTTTCACCAAATCGAATGCCTTGTCTTCTGATGATGGGAATAACTTTGAGAATGTGTTCACGGCGGCGGATCGAATGGATACGGTAGGTGAGGCGAGCGAGGAGACGAATGAGGAGAGAAGGAAGTCGTCGTCGATGGGCACCGGGGATTTTAGATTTTGTTCGGCTTGACGGATTAGCTGAAAATTTTGATTTGGAATCGTTTAGAATCCCTAAGAAGTCTTCGGAATCCTCCAAACACCTTCGGGATAATCTAGAATCGTACAGAATCCTTCAGAATCCGTTCTGGAGCGTCCTGAACGCTTCAGAATCCCTCAGAATTCTCCAGAATCTTTCAGAATAGTTCAAGATTCGTTAGGGACCTTTGAGACCTTCCAGAGATTTCCAGGAGCCTCCAGAATTCTTTTACGGTCTTCTGGAGTCTTTAGACGCCTTCCGAACTCTCCAGAATCCTCCAGACACCTTCAAAATCATTCAGAATCATTGCCAAACTCTTCTGGAGCATCCTAAATACGTCTGAATCCTCCGATATCCTTCAGAATCTTTCAGAACCCTTTAGAATCCTCCCGATTCTTTCAGAAGCCTCCATACATTTTCAGAATCTCATTTGAGCCTCCAGAAGCCTTCAGAATCCTCCAGGAGTATCCAAAATCTTTTAAAATCGCTCTGGTATTTTCAGGATCGTGCAGAATCGTCCAGAATCCTTCAGAATTCCTGTGAGGTATTCTGGAGCCTTTTTAGTACAAAAAATGATTTTTTAAAAAAGAATTTGGACCTTTTTTTCCAAAATATCTTAATTTTTCAAAAAACTTTCTTGGAGAACCCTTCTTCAGAACCCTTCTAGATCTCTCAGAATTCCCCTGGAGGGTTCTGAAGCCTTTAGAACTCTTCTGAATCTTTCAGAAGGCTTCTAGAACATTCTAAAACCTTCAGGATATTTCAGAATCGTTGGGAATCCTCCAGAATCCTTCTGGATCCTTCCGGATCATTTACATTAAATTTTTGATACAAAAATGATTTTTTTTTGGAACTTGGACAATTTTTTACAATTTTCTTTCTGCATTTTTATTTTGAATTTTTCGTTCAATTTTTTTCCTCAATATTTTCTACTTACCGCTTTGACAACAATACTCGAGCTCTGATCAGTATCCCTCATTCTCTGGCTATCAAAATAGTACATCAGTGCATGGAATACGCACTCGGATGTCAAATTCTTCACAGTCGATGCGTCCGCAGTGAGCATTTCCCTAATCGCATAGAGCGAGTTGTGAGCACCAACGGTTTGAATTAGCTGAGCCAAAAGTGGTGGAGATTGACACCGAGCAAGTAGCGATGCGAGTTTGTGCTTGTCAGCGAGATGTTGGAGCTCATCGAGAAGGGGCGGAGCCCGGAATTGAGATCTTCCTGGGAATATCATCGCCTCCACGGGCACCCGGTCCCCTCTCTTCTGATACGCCTGGATTACTGTAGTCTCCATTGCGTCCATCGCCGCTTCCTCATCACCCATCTCCACCTGCGATTTCTTCTCAAATTCCAACGGGAATTCAAATTTCCTCATCATAATGCACTGAATAATGAATCTCAAGATGGGATACGTCTCGTAGACCTTCTCAAATTGAGCACACATCTCCGAGCCGCCACCGGCGATCCATAGGATTACTGTATTCCATGCCGACCAGTATAGGTGACGGCTGCAGAGTTTCGAGCCTTCGTCGATGGGCGGGATTTCGGATTTCGAGTAGATTGAGACTTCAAGGAAAGCGTCGATTGTTTGGATCGGATTGGAGAAGGCGATGAGGGGTACTGTAGATGTCGGTGGGTGATAAAGGGCTGTTCGTTGGGTGAGAGCGGTGATTATGTCGATTGTGGATTTGGGAGAGAGAGGAGAAGAGGAGTCCGGGCGGCAGAGCTGGAAAAATATGGGGGGTTTTTGAGGTTTTAAAATTTCTGGATTACCGTAATCCGATCACGGAATATACAGTAGTTTTGAAGGTTTTTTCAATTTTTGAGATTTTTTGTTCAATTTTTGGAGTTTTTATCCTATTTTTGAGGTTTTTATTCAATTTTTGACGGTTACAATATACTTTTCAGAATCAATTTTAAGCAATTTTGTACATTTTTACGGCTCAAAATGACTCTTTTTTTAATCGAAATTTGACCGTTGTTAGCTTAAAATCACTATTTTTAATTGAAATTGATAGATTTAGGGTCGGATAAGGTCAGAATTGATTTTAAATTATCAGAGACTTTTAGAATCAATTTTAGCCTATTTTCACCATTTTTGGCTCAAAATGGCTCATTTTTTCTCAAATTTGACTGTTTTTTGGTACGAAATTGCTCATTTTTCGTTCAAAATCAACTATGTTTAGCGTCAACTTTGTCAAAATCATTCTGAATTAATTTTGAGCAATTTTTCTTGTTTTCACTTCTATTTTCCTCATTTTTGGCTCTTTTTTCTAGGAGTCTTTTGAGAGCAATTTTTGAAGCCTTCGAAAGCTTCTGGAGCATTTCAAAATGATCAGAATCTTTTGAAATTCTTCAAAATCCTTCATAAGGGCTCGGGAGCCCTTAGACGCCTTCAGCACTCGCCTGCATCCTTCTAATACTTTCTAGGCACATAATTTTTCGTTTATTTTTTTTCGGTTCGAATCTCAAAATACTCACCATCATCACCATCTTCTCCGAAACTCCACATTCTCCAAAAACTCTCAAACAAATCGCCATCTCACCCTCCGACACCATTCCCATCTCTAATTGTGATCCTTGTTCCAAAAATAATAACAACGAAAAGTTGAATAAATACTTTTGATCGTTCCCGAACAACGCTCTCGCTGACATCAAAAATTCGACGACATTCTCCAAATAGGCGACGAATTCCGTCTTGAATTTCTCTCTGGTGATTCTGGCTTCTGGTGGAATCAGCGGAAGGTCTCCAGACGGCGTGGGGGTCGTGTATTTGGAGGAGAACGCGTTTTCTCGGGTATTCAGAAGGGCGGTGAGCGTGAAGAGGGGTATCGCGGAGACGAGCTCGCAGACGAGATGAGGGACTTCGTCCTGGAAAAATTTAGAAGGTTTTTAGAGATTTTGGGAATCGTAGACGCTTTAGAAGGCTTCTGAATGCGTCGGAATCGTTCTGGATCCTTCGAAAGCCTCCAGAAGCCTTCAGGACACCTTAGAACCAGTCAGAATCCTCCAGAATCAATTTCGAGCATTTCTGATGGTTTTGAGCCCTTAATAGCTCATTTCGGTCCAATTTTGACTGTTTTTTGGCTCAAAATTAACAATTATTCGGCCTGAATCGATCATAATTGATTTTTATAGATCAAAAACCTCTAGAGTCAATTTTTACCTTTTTCGGCTTAAAAATGTCTTTTTTGGTTCAAATTTTATTGTTTTTGGCTTAAAATGACTTTTTTCGGTCAAAATTGGCAGTGTTTCGCTCAGAATGTATCAAAATTGATTTTGATGGATCGCAACTCTCTAGAGTTAATTTAGAGCATTTCTGATGGTTTTTGAGCGCAAAAAAGCTTTTCTTGGTCCAAATTTTACTGCTTTCTGAGCTCAAATGGCTCTTTTTGGTTCAAATGCGACTGTGCTCGGTGCAAAAATGCCCATTTTCTACTTAAGATCGCCAACTACTAGCTGAAACTGTCTGGAAATTCTTCAGAATCCTCCTCTATCAATTTAGAGCATTTTTGATGATGCTGAGCTCAAAATTGCTAGTTTTTGTCCAATTCAGACCATTTTCTGGCTTGAAATGACGACTTTAGGTTGAAATTGATAGTTTTTCAGTCGGATTGGTTTGGGACGTCTAGGATCAATTTTGAGCATTTTTGATGGTCTTTGAGCTTATAATAGCTGAAGTGGAGCCAAATTTAACAGTTTTTTCGGCTCAAAATCACCAATTTTTAACTTATAACTGTGTAAAAATCCTTCAGAATCTTCCAGAATCAATTTCGAGCATTTCTGATGGTTTTTTACCTCAAACTAGCTCAATTGGAGCCAAATTTGACTGTTTTCTGGCTTAAAATCGTAATTTTTGTGTCCAAATTGACAGTTTTTCGACCTCAATCGGTCCGAATTGATTTTCATAGATCAGAAACCTCTTCAGTCTATTATTTCACTGTTTTTTGGCTCAAAATAGCTGATATTGGTCCAAACGTGACGTTGATTGGTCCGAAATTGCTAATTTTTCACTCAAAAATTGCCGAATTCGAGCTGAAACTGTGTCGAAATCTGTTAGAACCGTCCAGAATCCGTCAAAATCAGTTTTGAGCATTTTAACATGGTTTTGAGCTCAAAATAGCTCATTTTGGTCCAATTTCAATTGTTTTTGGGTTAAAAATCGCTCGTTTAGTCCAACTTGTACTGTTTTTGGTTCAAAATTGCTCATTTTTCAGTCGAAATCAACGGTTTTTTCAAATCAGATTGGTTTAGGACCTCTAGAGTCAATTTCGAGCATTTATAATGGTTTTGAGCTCAAAATAGCTCATTTTGGTTCGAATCCGACTGTTTTTTGGCTCGAAATCGCTATTTTTCGGTCAGATTGGTTCGGGACCTCTCGGATCAATTTTGAGCATTTTTGATGGTCTCTGAGCTTATAATAGCTGAATTGGAGCCAAATTCGGCAGTTTTTCAGCTAAAAATGACTCATTTTGATCCAAATTCGACTATTTCAGTTTCTAAAAGACTCACCGCCTCTCCTCTCCTCTTCACCTCCTTAAACATGGTCTCTGCAAACACTGCAAACGGAAAATCGCCCGTCTTCGAGTGATAGAATCCTCTAATAAGTTCCCTCAAGAACGCCCTCAACATTTTCATCGACACATCCCTCTCCCGAAACAACTCCTTCGTCGTTATCCGCGCCAACGCCTTCGTCGTCTCCATCGGATGCACATTCAGAATCATAAAAATCGTCTGCAAATTCGTCGGCGATCGATTCTGTGGCGGTCCGGTTTCGTTGTTGAACAGCGATTCCAGGACGATCTCGACGTTCTTCGACACTTCACAGATTCTCCGTAGGGCGACGTTGAACGGACCGACGATGGTTCGTGTCTTCATATTCTTCGTATTCAATTTCAGAAGCACATCGATTACTTCGTGGTCCAAATCATGGTATTTTGTGTTGATATTCGTGCCGAGGATTAGGAGGAGCTCACTGATTTCTCGGTGGAATTTCTGGAAAAATTAGAGAATTGGGGGCCGTCAGGATCGCTTATGATCGCTCAGAATGGTTTTTGAGCACAAAATGACTCATTTGGAGCCAAATTTGGCAGTTTTTGCCTTAAAATGGGTCCAAATTGAGCGAGAATCTTCGAGAATTAATTTTGAACAATTCTGATGGTTTTGAGCACAAAATGACTCATTTGGAGCCAAAGTTGACAGTTTTTGCCTTAAAATGGGTCCAAATTAAGCGAGAATCTTCGAGAATTAATTTTGAACAATTCTGGTTGTTTTGAGCTCAAAATGACTCATTTGGAGCCAAATTTGGCCGTTTTTGCATTAAAATGGGTCCAAATTAAGCGAGAATCTTCTAGAATTAATTTCGAACATTTCTGATGGTTTGAGCACAAAATGACTCATTTGGAGCCAAATTTGGCCGTTTTTGCATTAAAATGGGTCCAAATTAAGCGAGAATCTTCGAGAATTAATTTTGAACAATTCTGATGGTTTTGAGCTCAAAATGGCTAATTTAGAACCGAATTTTACCGTTTTTCGGCTCAAAATCACTATTTTTCTATCGAAATTGACTGATTTTCGGTTGGAATTAGTCAGAATTGTCAAAATATGAGCATTTTTTTAATTTTTTTTGCTAATAAAATAGATATTTTTTGGTCGGAATTTACAGTTTTTGAATCAAATTCAGTCAAAATTGTTTTAAACCATCATAGGTTTCCAGAATCAATATTGTGCAATTTTTTACCATTTTAAGTTGAAATGGCTCATTTTTGGCCAAATTTGACAGTTTTTCTTTCGAAATGGCCAATTTTTAGTTTGAATTCGCATTAAAACCTTTCAAAATTAGTGAAAATGCTCCAGAACGGTCCAAAATCAATTTGGAATACTTCTGATAGTTTTCAGCTCAAAATGACTTATTTTTGCTCGAATTTGACCATTTTCGATTCGAAATTGCTCATTTTTCGCTTAAAATCTCCAATTTCCAGCTTAAACTGTGTTAAAGTCGTTCAAAATTGATTTCGAGCAATTTCACTTGTTTTCCCTTCTATTTTCTTCATTTTTAGCTCATTTTCAGTGTTTTTTCTTCGTGTTTTTACCTGCAGAGTAATCCAAACTTCCAGCCGCGACGAAATGAATTGTCTAACATGCTCCGATCCACTCAAAAGGCATAGAGCTCGGAATAGAGGCTTCGGAAGGACCTCTCCACGAATCGTCTCAAACCAGGGCTTCAGGAATTCCAAGAAAACATCGAGTTGGGTTTTGTCGGCTTCCGAGCGCGGTCTGGAAGTAAAATAGAGTTATTTTAGGTCGATTTCTGTGCTCTTTTAGTTTTCAATGACATTAAAATCTTCCTAAATTATTGAGAAAAGCTCGAAAATGATCCAGTTGTTTCTTGCCTCAAAACGGTTCATCTTTGTTCAAATTAGACTGTTTTCTGGCCAAAAAATAGCTCATTTTGATCTAAAATTGGCTATTCTTGCTCAAAATCGCCAATTTTCAGTCACTTTCTCTCTTTTTTTTTGTATATTTTTAAGCAATTTTCTGTCCGTTTTCTCTGTTTTTTTCTATATTTTTGAAAATTGGCGATTCTGAACGCAAAAACATCAATTTCGAAAGAAAAACTGTCAAATTTGGCCAAAAATGAGCCATTTTAACTTAAAAATGGTAAAAATTGCACAAAATTGATTCTGGAGAAACCTCTGATGGTTTAAAACTAATTTTGACTGAATTTGATTCAAAAACTGTAAATTCCGGCCAAAAAATATCTATTTTTTAGCAAAAAAATGAAAAAAAAAAGCTCAAACTTTGACAATTCCGACCGAAAATCAGTCAATTTCAATAGAAAAATAATGATTTTGAGCCAAAAAACGGTAAAATTCGGCTCTAAAATAGCCATCTTTGAGCTCATAACCATCAGAATTGTTCGAAATTAATTCTAGAAAGTTCCGGCTCAATTTTGACTCATTTTAAGGCAAAAACGGCCAAATTTGGCTCCAAATGAGTCATTTTGAGCTCAAAACCATCAGAATTGTTCGAAATTAATTCTCGAAGATTCTCGCTCAATTTGGACCCATTTTAAGGCAAAAACGATCAAATTTGGCTCCAAATGAGTCATTTTGTGCTCAAAACCATCAGAATTGTTCAAAATTAATTCTCGAAGATTCTCGCTCACTGTGGACCCATTTTGAGGCAAAAACTGTCAAATTTGGCTCCAAATGAGTCATTTTGTGCTCAAAAACCATTCTGAGCGATCATAAGCGATCCTGACGGCCCCCAATTCCCTAATTTTTTCAGAAACGTCGCGGAGCCGATTTCTGTGCATTTTTCGCTCAAAACTAACCCATTTTCCATGGCTTTCCTTCCGAATTTCTCTCTCATCGCCATCAACCAATCAGCCATATGAAAATTCTCGACTTGACACGCCGGATACATATCGGGACTCGGATAGCTCGTTCCGAATGGAGTCAGAATCCTCGCGACGAGCTCCCGGGAGCACTCCTTCTCCACCCACGCACATTTTGCCATCGTTCCGAGTCCGACGTTCATTCCGATGGTGTCGTGAAGGAATGCGGCGATGTAGCATTTATCGAGAATCGGGTGTTGGGAGGACAGAGAGGTTATTATTGAGATTAGGAGTTCTTGGATGTTCTCGGGGAAGGATTTCGAGTGCGAGAGGAGGTAGAGGAGACCGCGGTGGAGGGGAATGTGCTGAAAAAAGAGAGGGATTCAAATTTTGAGCTACAAATTGATTTCAAAGTAGGAAAACCAATTTTCGGCTCAAAAATTGTGTTTTTTTTTTCTCATTGAAAATCTTATAATCTAAAAAACGAGAAACCAAACGGCCTAAAAATTTCGAAATCCTGATAACCTCAAAATATGAACTTCCAAAATCTCTTTTTTAATCAAAATTTGAGGTTAAGAAATCTAGAACTCTAAAAACCAAGAAAACTAATTTTTAAAAATTAAAGTTTTAAAAAACTCAAAAATTCGAATTTCAAAGTTTTCGATTAAAAATTGTCCAAAGCATGTCTCTAAAAACATGGAAAAAGCTATAAAATTTGTGATTTTCATGACTTTGAGCATTTTGAGACTCTTTTTTAAAGTTTTAAAGGAAAATTTTAATTATGTTTGACCTTTTTGGGCAAATTTTACTCCCAGAATTCCCAAAATTCCTCTTCTACTCACATTCAATTTCGCCCCATGCACTTTCACTGTCAAACAAATCGTGCTCATCAATCTCAACTCAATTTTCATTTTCTCTCCAGACAAAAAGCTCTTCATCGCCGCACAGAACATTCTCGCAATCTTATTGAAATTTCCCGCCGCAATCGCGTCCTCCACACTTTTGTCGAAAGTCTCCAGACTCAGAATTATAGTTTCTCCGAATTCTTTCCATTTATCGTCGAGTTGTGGACGGACCATCAACGAAGACTGAACGGCTGGATTCGCTGGAAGATTTGGATTTTTATGAATCCAAAAAAATCGAAAAACCAACTTGTATTATTCAAAGTTGGCTTCGGCGGAATACCAGTCGTCGATCGAAAGTCCAACTTTGCTTTTATGCCTCCGGAACTCGTTCCAGAAGTGGAAGGACCTCCTTGCATTACCCTAGATTTCTTCAAATCCTCCGGTTTCATAATCGTATCATTCAAAAGTTTGTGCTTTTTTCTCTCCATTTTGTGTGAATCTGTAAGAAATTCCGACGAAAATCAGCTGAGAAATCGTTGTGAAATTGGCAAGAAAATTCGAAAAAAAAAAACATTTTTTTTGGAGAAATGCAAGTGCGCCCTATTGGACAGGCATAACTTTACGAGGTTTTTCAAATTTGGATTTTGCGAGGAATACTATTCTTTTTAGCAAGAATGCTTTATTTGAGAACACTGTTTTACTTCTTTAGAAGAATATTAAAGAACGAATTGGAATTTCCTAAAAAGCAAAAAAAAAAATGTGATTTTCTACAGAGTTTTCAAATTTCGGTAAGATTTTTAGGTTTTAAATGATGCAGATTTATATTTACAAATTTTTTTATTCAGAAAAGCCTAAAAAATCACAATTTCAGGCTCAAAACTCTGAAAAATCTTCAAAATTCAAAAAAATGCTGACAAAAAAATTGCAATGCAACTTTGCTCCACGGCTAAAATTTAAGCGCGGCGATTCAAATTTCGCTGGTCCCGCTTTTTCTTGTCATCATTTTTTTTCACCTAATTTTCGAAACTTTTCATGTTTTTCTTGATTTTTCTTCGATTTTTTTCCGTATTTTTCTTATTTTTCAGGTTCTCCACCTTGAAACGGCCCGAATCACCGCCAAAAATGATGAATTTACAAGGTTTTTGCCCTTCGAAAATTAAAATTTGAAAAATCGAATTTTCAGGGCAAATCGATCAGGCTGTTATGGAGAACTTTTGCCAGTGTCAAGTCTGCTACATGGTACGAACCCAAAAAAAAAACATTTTTTTTTGATTTTTTGTTTATTATCCTAATTTTTTCATCAGACTTTCAACGAAACCACTCGAATCGCTCAAATGCTCCACTGTGGCCACACATTCTGCATGGAATGCATCGGAAACGTCCAGAAATACGGAAACTCCGCCCACTTGGAGTGCCCGACGTGCCGTTCCGAGACGAAGTGCGCTCTGGAGGCAATTCCAACGAATTTCCTCGTTATGGGTACGTTTTTTTCACTATTTCAAGCTCTTTTTCAAAGCTTTTTCTTTCCAGAAATGATTCGAAAGTTCGGTTTGATGGGCCCATCGGAAGCGGCGCCACTGAGAGAGGCTAGAAGATCTCGTAGTGATCAAAGAGCTCGAACGATTGATGAGATGGTCGATGAAAAGTATCGCCAGTTGATTGCCGATGTCAAGGGAGAGCTCATGTCGAAGTTTGAAGAGTTGAGAGAGGGCCTCCGTAAATCTACATTGCGTGAGTGAAGAAAGAGTCTTCGGAATCCTTCAGAATCCCTGAAAATCATTCAGCTGCTCCTAGAATCGTTCTGAAACGCCCAAAGACTTCTAGAAGCCTTCAGGAACTTTTAGAGCCGTTTCGAAGATACTAGAGGACTTCCGGAGGTTTTTATTCATTTAAAACCCCCTAGAGTATCTAATAAGCCGTCAGGATCACTGAAAGGCCTCCTGGATCGTTCAGAGCCGATTAGTAGCCATTAGAAGCCATTAGAATCCTCCGGAGCTCTTCTGGAGTTTTATGGATCCTTCAAAATCCTTACGCTTCCTCTAGAACCCATCGGAAGTCTCCAGGATCCTTTAGAATCCTTTTGCAATCTTCAGAACTCTTTGGAAGCCTTCAGAATCCTTCAGGATCCTCCAGAACCTTCCAGAACCCTACACAGCCCTCTAGAATCCTTTAGAATCCTCCTGAATCATCTAGAAGCCCTCAGAAGCCGTCCGAAGCCTTCCAAAGCCTCCAGAATCCTTCAAACCCCTCTAGAATCCTCTAGAGGCCCCCAGAAGCCGTCTTACACCTTCCGGATTTTTCACAATCTTCTAGAAGCTTCCAGAATCCTCAAGAATTCTCTAGAAGCCTTCTAAGTGCATCGAAACCTAGAGTCATTCTGGCCATCTAAGAATCCGTCAGAATCATTGAGAGGCCTTCTGAATCGTACAGAGCCAGCTTAGAAGCCGTAGAAAGTCGTCAGAATCTTCAGATAACACAAGAGCTCGAATTTCGCTAATTTTGACATCAGATTGCTTCTCAGCTGCTGAGAAGCCCTCTGAACCCTCTAGAGCCCTTGAAATTCCAAAAAATCATTCACGTTCCTCCAGAATTTTTAGGAATCCTTCAGAAGCCCTCAGAACCCCTAGAATCCTCCGGAATTCATCTGCTTTCTTCAGGACCCTTCAGAAGCCTTCTGAACCCTCGAGAGCCCTTGAAATTCCAGAAAATCATTCAAAATCCTTCAGAATCATTAAGAAGCCCTCACATTCCTCCAGAATCTTTTAGAATCCTCCAGGATCCCTGGGAAGCCTTCAGAAACCTTCAGAACCACTTAGAATCCTTTAGAATCTTTCGGAAGTCCTCAGAATCCTTCTGCTTCCTCTATGGCTCCTTGCAAGCCCTCGAAGTCTTCCAAAACGCTGCAGAAGCCTTCAGAAGCCGTCTTACACCTTCCGGATTTTTCAAAATCTTCTAGAAGCTTCCAGAATCCTCAAGACATCTTTAGAATTCTCTAGAAGCCTTCTAAGTGCATCGAAACCTCAAGAATTCCATCCCTTCCAAAAACCCCCCAAATTCCTTCAGAATCCGCCGAAACCGAACTCGAAGAGCTCAGCTACTCGGTAATGGAAGCCGTCCGCGACGCCTACGACGGTCTATCGGATTCAGATGATGACGGCGACGAGGACGCCGAAGACGATTCTCAGCAGAACGACGGAGAAGATGGGGACATTCTCTCAATCTCCACTTTCAACTCTTTGAATACGGGCAGTGGGTTGTTTGGTCCGAATGGAAGTGAGAGTGATAGCGATGGAACGAGCATTTACTCTGTGGAGCAACAAGTGAGTGATTTGAATCCAGACTGGGAATCTTTGGAATCAAGAAGTCCAGAAACCATTAGAATTTATGAAATCTATGAATCACTTAAAAATGCCCAAAACTAAAAAAACTATCAAAGGGTCGGAAAAGTCAAAAAATGATGAAAATGGCATAAAAATTGCTTCTTCGAAATTACTCAACTTTCATCAAATTTGGTCAGAAATATCTAAAAAATGAGAATGAAGACTCAAAATAAGCAAAAAATTGCATTTTTTCCTCAAAATTCATTTAAAAAAGTCCAGAAATCGTAATTCCGTCAATTTTTGCTAAAATTCGATGGTTTCGAAAATTCCAAATCCTTGAAATTTAGAAAAATTAAAATCCGAAAATCTCATCTCCTCCCCATTTCCAGCGCGACGGAGCCTCTCCAACACCATCAATCATAATCATCCCGAATCCAATGCGTTCATCGAATGAAGATCTGAGTGAGGTCTCTCACTCTGATATCCAAGTAATCTATGTCAGCGATTATGACGACGAGGAAGATGAAGATTCTGATGATTCCGATGATTCTGAAGATTTTGAGAACACTGATGATACCGGCAGTAGTATGGAGTGGAGTTCGGAGGATAGTGATTAGAAGAAGAAGAAGAATTTCTGCAAAAAAAAATTGATCTGTTAAATTTTATATTTTGAACGTCGTTTCCCCCCGCTTGCCATTGAAAAATGAGATATGAATTTTTGGTAATTGTCAATGGAGCGCGTTTTCGCAGTGCACTTCATGAATCTGGGCAGTGTCCTACATAAAAAGGAGATAACTATACATCTACTGATAGCCAAAAAAAGGGGGGATAAAAAACAAGAAAAACATACAGAAGATTTGTGAGAAAAGGGGAGGGAAACAAAATAAATACTGTGGTGGAATGAAAAATTTTTTAAAAAGGGGCGGAGCCTTACGGGGAAGAAAAAAACCAATCGGGGATTTGGAGGTGAGTCATATAGGGGAAAAATTTCAGAGAATTATTGAATTGGTGGAATAGTTGGGGTCTCCAAACTAGTGGCGAAGAGACGTTTGTCACCAATGTCGACGACGAGCTGAAAAAGTTCGAATTTTGGGAAATTTTTAGCCCTGAAGATCCCTCTCCTTACCCGTTCATTCTTCCCAACCGAATTGTCAATCCAAGCAAAGGCAATCGGCTTCTGAAGGCGAACATTGTAGGCTCCGGACGTGATTTGTCCGACGCGAGCCTCTTGTCCGTCGATTCGGATCACCTCGTTTCCGCTTGGCACGTATTTATCGTCGAGCACAATGCCTTCCTCGGTGTCGAATGTGATGAGGGCGAGACGGCGGCTGGAAGTACTTATGGCGGTTAGAAGGAGAATCTTAGAATCTCGTAGAATTCTTCAGAATCCTACTGAAGCACTCAGCATACATGTGATCCGGGCTTTTTTGAGCCTTCGCGGGCCTTCAATTTTCTCTACTTCAAATTCGACATTTTTTCGTCGATCATTATACCGATGTGTAGAACTCGATGAGATCTAGAAAATGGTACTAAAATCGCCGACTCAGTTTTCGTCTAGAAATTGTAAAACACCCGGGCAATCTGAGAGATTTTAGCACCATTTTCTAGATCTCATCGAGTTCTACATATCGGTATAATGATCGACGAAAAAATGTCGAATTTGAAGTAGAGAAAATTGAAGGCCCGCGAAGGCTCAAAAAAGCCCGGATCACATGTACGTCCCTCAGAATTCTTTGGAATCTTCAGGACGCGTGCAGGACGCTCTAGAATTCTTCAGAATACTACTGACGCCTTCTAAACCCCTCAGAATACTCCAGAACCCTTCCGGGAACCTCTAGAATCGTTTAAAGCGCGATTGAACGAATCTGAAGGATCCAGAAGTGTTCAAAAAATGTTTGAATCTTTCTGAATCCTGTAGAATCCTTGAGAACTTTTCTGAGTATCTAGGAACAGTTCAGGACCATTTAGAATTACTCAGAAGGATTCAGAATGCTCCATAATTCTTTGGATGCAACAAATCCTTCTGAGCTTTGTTTTTTTTTCCTAGGCGCTTTTGGAATCCATTTTGAGAATTCTGAATCTTTTTCAATGCTTCTAAAAGATTCTGGCTAGTTATGACGCCTTCTGGATTCACCTAGTCGCTTCTGAGTCCTTCAGAATCCTTCAGGAAACATTTATAATCTATTAGAACACAGCTGAATGGATCGAAAGGGACTCGAAGTGTCCAGAAGACATTTAAAAGGATTCTGGAGTCGTCTGAATCCTTCAAAACCCTTCAGGATCCTTCTGAATTCTTCAGGATTCTTCAGAATCCTTTAGAATCTTTCTAGACTCCCCTAGACGATTTTGAAGTCTTCTGATTTCTCCTGGGGCCTTCTGGATCTCTAAGAATCGCTCAAAATTCTTCAGAATCCTCCGGAATCCTTCGAAACTTTTAAAGACTTCAGAATCCTTCAGAATCGTTCGAAATCCTCCTGAATTCTTCTGGATGCTCCTGGACGCTTCTGAAGTCTTCTAGATCCGCCGGGAGATTTCAGGATCATATAGAATCCTTCTGGATCCTTCAAAACCCTTAAGAATTTTTGAAAAGTTTTCTGGATTCTCCTAGACAATTCTGAAGTCTTCTGCGTTCCTTTGGATCCTTCTCAACCCTTCAAAACCCTCCAGAATCGTCCAAAATTCTTCAGAATCTTTCGGGATCCTACGGAACTCTTCAGAATCCTTTGATAATCTCCAGAATCCTTCTAAACCCTTCAGAATCCTTCAGAATCGTTCAAAATCTACCTGGAGGATTCTAGGCGCTTCTGGACGTTTCTAGATCCGTCCAAACGCCTCTGTTCCCTTTCTAGAGGATTCTGACGCCTTCTGAATCCCCTCCACTTACTCAAACTGCTTCTTGCTAAACTCCAACGCCGACTCGCGTCCAATGAACTCCTTCTTGTTGAAATCCACCAAACTTCCGATGCCACACTCGAACGGATTCGTGTCGAGAGTCAACTCTTTTCCCCAAATCTTGTATCCATGCTCCAGACGCATCATGTTCAGTGCCGCCTGTCCAAAGTTGACGATTCCGTGCTCACGTCCGGCGCTCATCACCGCGTGATAGAGCTTAGCTGTCTCGGCTCTGTTGTGGAATAGTTCGTAGGAGAGTTGTCCGGTGGAAGTTGACGAGCGAGCACACACGACACCGACTGGACCGAGGCGAATCATTCGGGTCGACTTTTGTGGGAAGCCTTCGTCGGAGACGTCGGATTTCGTGAGAGCGGAGAGGACTTCACGGGATTTTGGACCGACGAGAGCGAGGGAGGCGAGGTATTCCGAGACGATGGAGACCTGGAAGATTGGGAGAATTAGGGGGAAATTCTTGATGCTTCTATGCGCTTTTGAGGGCTTTTAAAATGTTTCTGGCTTCTTCAGAATCTTCTAAATGCTCCAAAAAGCTCCTAGACGTCTTTTGAGACTTCTGAATGCTCCAAAAAGCTTCGATATGCTCTGAGACACTTTTGAGAGCTCTAAGATGCTTCTGGATACGTTTTGGATCTTTTGAGTGATCCAAAAATACTCCGGAGGCTTCAAGGGCTTCCAAAACCTTCTGATTGCGTTGGAGATCTTTTCGATGTTTTCTGATACTCCTCGAACAATCCGCAAGGGTCTAGATGCTTCCATATACTCTCCGATGACTCCAGAGGCTTCTAGAGGCGTCCAGACGCTTCCAGTCGCTCTCTGGAGCCTTTTGAACGCTTGAGAGAGCTTCTATGCTTCTGGAACAATCCGGAAACGTCTAGATGCTTCCCTACAATCTAAGATGACTCCGGAGGCTTCCAGAGGCGTCTAGACACTTCCGGACCCTACCAGACGTTTCTGAGCCCTTTATGATGCTTTTAGGCTCTTCTAGATACTTCCAGAAGATTCCAGAGCTTCCTGAACGCTTTGGAGAGCATTAAGATGTTTCTGATGCTCCTGGAATGATCCGGAAGGGTCTAGACGCTTCCAGATAGTCTGGGATGACTCGGGAAGCTTCCAGCGACCTTTAGACACTTTCTGGACGTTCAAAACGCTTCTGGACTCTTCTAGGCTCTTCTAGGCGCGTCTAGATACTTCCAAAACTCTCCAGAGCCTTCTGAATGCTCCTGAGAGCTTCTGGAGGCTCACAGATGCTTCTGGGATAATCTAGAAGGGCATAGATGCTTCCAGGTAGTCTAGTACGACTCCAGGGTTTCTGGATTCTTCCAGACGTTTCCAGACACTTTCAGAATCTTCCCGAACCTTCTAGACGCTTGTAGGTTCTACAGTATCCCCACAAACCTGCACATCCATTTGCTTCTCCGCCGCGGCACGTCGAAGCCAGTACAAATCGCGAGACTCTCGCTCGGGCTCGGTGAGCAAGATGAACGCCGATCGTTGACGGTCGTGATGGAAGATCATCATCGGGCCGAGGATGCCACCGTGACGCGTCAACATTAGGCCAGAGCTGATTTTTCCGAGCGCGGGGATCTGAAAGAAATGAACAGTTTTTGAGGGGGCAAAAAAAGACAGTTTGGGCTCTTTTCGGGCTCATTTTGACTCCAAAAGTCAAAATTCTGATTTGAGATTGTTTTTATGGTTTTGGGCTCATTTTGGCCAATTTTAGAATCTTTTTCGGCTCCTAATTCAAAATGTTTGTGTTAGATCGTTTTTCATTATTTTGGGAGGTCATATTCAGCTCTTTTTTGGGCTCATTCCCGGCTCAATTTGGCTCCAAATTGAAAATTCTGAGAACAGGTCATTTTTTGTGGTTTTGGGCTCCGTTTGCGCCTTTTTTGGCTCATTTCCGGCTCATTTTAGCTCCAGTTTCTAGATATTGGATTTGGGTGATTTTCATGATTTTGGGCTCATTTTGAGCTCATTGACGGATCATTTCTGCTCAAAATTCTGATTTTGGAGCGTTTCTCGTATATTTGGGCTTTTTGGCTCTTTTCGGGCTCATCTTTGGCTCCAAATTCAAACTTCTACGTTTAGATCGGTTTTGATGATTTTGGGCTCATTCGAGCCCATTTTCGGCTCATTTTGGCTCCCAACTTCAAATTTCGGTTATAGAAAATTTTTCACAATTTTGGGCTCATTTCGAGCTCATTTTTGGCCCCTTTCGGACTCATTTTGACTCTAAATACGAAATTCTAGTTTTAGACCGTTTTTTTTGTGGTTTTGGGGCTCATTTCGAGCTCAGTAAGGGCTCAATTCGGCTCATTTATGCTCCAAATTCAAAACTTCAGGTTTCGGTCGTTTTTCATGGTTTTGAGGCTCTTTTTGCGCCTCTTTTTTTGGCTCTTTTTTTGGCTCCGCCTACCTGACTAGCAATCGCATAATCCATCAACTTCTCCGCATCCTTTCCTTTCACCTCGATCTTTCCCTTCCACGACAAATCGATGACTCCGCACTTGTTGGTGACCATCTCGTATTCGCGAATCAGAGTGGGCAGGTATTCCTCGTTTTGGACGCCCATGTTGAACGAGTTGGCCACTTCCCAGCCGTTTCTGGAATTTTAGATGATGGAGATTTTGGGGGCTTCTGGATGCTTCCGAATCCTTCAGAATCAATTTCAAGCATTTCTGACGGTTTCGAGCTCAAATCGGCTCATTTGGAGCCAAATTTCGACTTTTCTCGTTCCAAAATCACTCAAAAACACTATTTTCCAGTCGAAATCTATCATTTTTGACTTAAAATGGGTCAAAATTGACACAGAATGTTCAGAATCCTACAGAACCAATTTCGAGCATTTCTGATGGTTTTTGAGCTCTAAATGACGCGGTCAAAGCCAAATTTCACCGTTTTTTGGCTCAAAATCACTATTTTCTATTCGAAATTGACAGATTTCGTGTGGGATTGTGTCAGAATTAATTTAAAACATCTAGAATTGATTTTGAGCAATTTCGCTTGTTTTTGGCTTAAAATTCGGCTGTTTTTGGTTAGAAATTGCTCATTTTTTTTCCCTCAAAACCGCTATTTCAGACTGAAACTTTGTCAACATCATTTAGAACTACTTTTGAGCGATTTTTCTTGTTTTCGCCTCGATTTTCTGAACTTTCGGCTCATTTTTTAGCAATGTTCAGTCTTCTTCTTCCATTTTTTAAAATCTATCTGGATTCTTTTGAATCGTTCAGAACCCTCCAGGATCAATTTCGAGCATTTTTCTGATGGTTTTTGAGTTCAAACCCATTTGGAGCCAAATTTGACCGCTTTTTGGCTCAAAACACTACTTTTTCGAAATTGACAGTTTTTTTTCCATTTTCACTGTTTTTTTCCATTTTCAATGTTTTTTGAACCTAAAAATTGCAGCTTTGGTTCAAATTCGACAGTTTTCAGCTCGAAATTGCTCATTTTTTGCTCAAAATCGCCTAAAATGGGTCAAAGACGTTCAAAATTGCAGGAGTCTCCATAAAGCAATTTTCAGTCTTCTTCTTCAATTTTTTTAGATCCTTCCAACCCCTATACCTAAACGAAAACGACGCTCCATCCTTCTTGAGCCGTCCGTAAACTCCACTAATCCGATCCGTTGGTCTTCCGGCCAACCGATCCGTATAACTCCAATTATAGTACATCGAGTACGTCTCGCGGGATCTCTCCGTAAAGAACTTGCGATCTCCCCATCTCTCATAACGACTCGCGTCGGTGTCGAAAAGCTCCGCCGGTGGCTCTCCATCAACTATCCAATCAGCGAGATATTTTCCGATGCCACCGCCACTGGACACTCCATCCAAGAATCCTGTCGACATCCAATAGTTCTTATCGTACGGTCCAACCAATGGATATCCATCTGGAGTCATCGAGAACACAGCGGCTCGCGCATCAACTTTGGCTCCTTGAAGGCTTGGCAGGAGCTCACAGGCTCGTTTGTAGGCATCGTCGAGTCGGGAGAAATCGGCCTTGATGGATTTGGAGCCCTCCGTGGGGACACCTTTTTTGTACCAATCCTCACGGATTACTGTCTTTTCGAGTGACTCGAAACCGCCGAAAAGATAATCGTCGCCTGATTTACGGACGTAGAATGTGGAGTCGTGATCGATGATCGCTGGGGTGTTGTCCGGGGTTTTGTTGGGCTGGAAATATGCAATTTTAGCTCAAATTCGGAGTCTAGAAAATTCAGAATCTTTCTGGACGCTTCAAGAAGGATCAGAATCCTTGAAAATCGTTCAGCTTCCTTCTAGATTCTCCTAGACGCTCCTGAAGTCTTCTGAAGTCTTCTAGTACGAATGGACAATTCTGAACGATCGAGAAGCGTCCAGAAGACCTCTGCACGATTCTTTTTCGCTAATGTTTAGGTCAAACTTGCTCATTTTCGCAAACTTTTCCCCAAATGTTCGCTCCGAAATGCTCCAGAATACACCAGAAACCATTAGAACGCTTCAAAATGCTCCTGGGCAATCCTAAAGGCTTCTGAATGATTCTGGGCGATCTTCAAGTGTCCAGAAGAATTTCGAACAATTCTGGAGCATTCTGAACACTCCAGAATCGATTGGGGCTCATTTTTTGTCAAAATTTTAGATTTTCGCAAATTTTCTACAGTTTTATCGTTCCAAAAAAGTCCAAAAGCCTCCAGAATTCTACTGGATCTTTTTGGATCATTCTGGATGCTTCTAGATCCTCCTGAGTCCTTCAGAATCCTTCAAAACGCTTCAGAATTCCTATGGACGATTCTAACGGCTTCTGAATGGGTCTGTACGATCTGAGTGTCCAAAGAATTTTGAGCAATTCTGGAGCATTCAGAAAACCTCCAGCATCAATTTTTGCTCATTTTTAGTCAAAATTTTCGATTTTTCGGCCGTTTTCAGGTCAGAATTCCTTTTTTTCCATAAATTTTGGCTCAAAATTGCTCCGAGAGTCTTTTAATCTTACAGAATCCGCCAGAATCATTCTATATTCTCCTGAATCCTTCTAGACCTTTCCAAGTTCTCCAGAATCCTCCAGAATCAACTAGAGCGCTTCAGAATGCTCTTGGATAATTCTGAAGACTTATGAAAGCTTCTGAATGGTCTATGAGCGTTCAGAAGAATTTTGAGCGATTCTGAAGAGTTCTGAACCCTCCAGAACCAATTTGGGCTCATTTTTAGTCGAATTCTTCGATTTCTTATTCGTTTTTAGGCGAAAAATGCTAATGTTTAGCCTTTTTTCGCTCCAAAATGCTCCAAAAATCCTTACCGTAAGCACCGCATACTGATGCTCCACAACAACCACTGGCAACGCGTGTCCCGACAATCTCGCAATATCATTCGCCCAAATGCCACCAGCATTAATCAAATTCCTCGTCGTCACCAGTGTTCCATCCTCCAGAGCCACAATCCAGTGTCCCTTCTCTTTGTCGTAGCGAATTTCCTTGGGAATCGCACCGTCGATGACTTGTGCTCCACCGTTTTTGGCTCCAACGACGAGAGCCTGAGTGAGAGCACGCGCCGAGATTGTGCCGTCGTTTGTGGTGTGAAGAGCGCCGAGCACACGGGAATGGTCGACGGCCGGGGCGAGTTCGCGGACTTGGTCGGGGGTGAGGAGGGTGGTTTTGCACACGTCGCCTTCCTGGAAAAATGGAGAAAATTTTGGGGGGATTTTGGAGCCTTCAAAATGTATTTGGAGCCTTCTGAATCCTTCAAAATCCTTCAGAAGCCTTGAGGAGCCTTCTGACTTCTCCTGGACCCTTCAGAATCGATCAGCGCCGATTAGAATAGTTCTGGACGACTCTAGAGGGTTTAGAATCTTTCAGAGTCCTCTAGAATTCTCCAGAATCAATTTCGAGCATTTCTGATGGTTTTGAGCTCACAATGGCTTATTTAGAGCAAAATTTGACAGTTTTTTTGGCTGAAAATCCCTATTTTTTAGTTTAAATTGATCGATTTTGGGTCAGAAGCCTCAAAAATGGCCCAAATTGCTCCGGAGAGGTCCGGAACCAAAAATTTATCTTTTTGAACCGAATTTTTCGATTTTGAGACAATTTTTCCAATTTTTGACTCATTTTCAGGCCCAAAATCCTTCGGAAGCCTTCTGGAGCCTTCTGGATTCTCCTAGATGCTTCTGAAGTGTTCTAAACTCTCCTGAACCCTTCAGAATCCATCAGAGCCGATCAGAATAGTTCTGGACGACTCTAGAGGGTTCAGAATCCTTCAGAATCAATTTCGAGCATTTCTGACGGTTTTGAGCTCAAAATGGCTCATTTGGAGCCAAATTTGACTGTTTTTTGGCTGAAAATCACAACTTTTTTGGTTGAAATTCATCGATTTTGGGTCGGAAACCTTCCAAATTCTTCAGAATCCTTCAAAATGGTCCAAGTTGCTTCAGAATCTTCCAGAAGAATTCAAAATTCTCCAGAATGCTTCAGAACCAATTTTTGCTCATTTTTTTGATTTTTGGCTCATTTTCTTGTCCAGAACCCTCGTTTTTCTCGAACAAACCTTATAATAATCGCGATTCACATATTTTCGAAACTCGGCGAGCCGAGTCTCGTTGGTTGCCAAACGGATGGTGCCAGTCGGTTGGAAGTCAATGTTCTGAAAAAAGAGAAGAAAATTTTAGGGATTTTGAAAGAAATATTGAGATGAAAACTCAAAAAAAAAGCAGAATTTGACCTATTTCGCCTCATTTTCAACATACATGTCCAAACCCGGGCCGGGCCGGCGGAGGAATTTCTACCGGCCCGGCCCGGCCCGGCCCGGTTGGCCCGGGTTTTGAGACACAATTTTTTCAAAGGTCAATTTTTGGAAAAAAATTCGATTTTTTGACTGTTTTCTGGTCAATTTTAGAATGTTTTATACTTTTAGTACTTTCATGATTTTTCATGCAATTCAGAAACTTTTTCATGAAAAATTGATTTTTTTTTCGGAAAATTTTTGACGAAAATTTTCTACCCGGGCCGACCGGGCCGGCCCGGGTTTAGACATGTATGATTTTCAACCAACTTTTCTGATTGTTTGGCTCATTCTCAGGGCTCACTTTCAGCTCATTTTTGGTCAATTAAGGCTCATTTTTAGCCTTTTTTCTGATTTTTGGGCTTTTTCCGGGCTCACTTTCTGAGTTCATTTGGGGTTCATTTTCAGCCAATTTTCGCCTAGCTCGGCTCATTTTTATCCAATTTTTCCAATTTTTGGCTTATTTTAAGCCAAACTTCTCACTTTTCGGCTCATTTTTATTAAAGTTTTCCAAATTTCGGCCAATTTTCAGGGCCCATTTCAACTCATTTTTGGCCTATTTTGGCTCATTTTCTGCTTATTTTTTTCCCAAAATTTCAAATTTTCAGCCCATTTTCCTTACCACTCCAGTCTCCGCTTCCAATTTCGAGTACAACTCGATGGAATGAGCCAAAATTGGCTTATATCGATGGGCGGGGTGACTTGCCGAGACGAGACCAGGCGAGTGGAATGAGGTGCCCGTCGGAGAGGCGACGCCTGAAAATTTTAGATTTTTTGATGGGATTTTTTTTTGTATGAAAAAGAGGAAAAATAGTGAAGATTTTTTTTTGTCATGCTGGTTGGTAAATCGTGCAAATCAAATCTACCGTAATCTACAGTCAGGGAAAGTGCGCTCCAATGACAATGCCTCCAATTTTTAGAGAGAGGGTTATCAATGGAGCGCAGTTTCTGTCTATAATCACAACAATACAAAACAACATAGGAATTAGGAAAGCTTACCGGTCTCTCCGAAATCACCACCTGAAAATGGGAGGAGGGTTTTGAAGGGGTTTAGAGGTTTTTGGCTCAAATTTGAAGATTTTTGAGCTCAAAAAATGGAATTTTCGAGGTTTTTGAGCCAAAAATTGATATTCTCTAAAATTTTTAGCTTAAAAAATGATTTTAGTGGGTTTTTGAGCCGAAAATCGATTTTAGGACATTAGAGTTTCTTGGCTCAAACTTGGAGTTTTTGAGGTTTTTGAGCTCTAAAAGGTGATTTTTTAAAGTTTTTTGTTGGAAAAAATGATTTTTTGAGCTTTTTTCGAGCCAAAATAAAAACTTTTTTTTCGAGGTTTTGAGCCAAAAAAAAAGAAGATTTTTTAAGTTTTTGAACTTAAAAAATGATATTTTTAGGGTTTTGAACCCAAAAATCGACATTTCCGAGATTTTGAGCTGAAAACTGATTTTTTGAGGTTTCCGAGCTCAAAAATCGCCTTTTTAGTGGTTTTAAAGCCAAAAATCAAAAATTTTCAGGTTCTTAAGGGTAAGAATTCCAATTTTCGACTCATTTGGACAGTTTTAGTTCAGAATTCTTTATTTTGTGCTCTTTTTTCCTTTATTTTTTATTCAAAAACCAAAAAAAAAATGGTCAAAAATCAATATGGTACAATTTGGAGCGTTTTCAGATTTGAAATCCTGAAATTTCGGCTTAGGAAGTCAAATTTTTTGGAATCTTAAATTTTGGTCAATTTTTGCTCATTTCTGTGGAAATTTCTAGAGTTGCTCCATTTTCAGTTTTTTCTAGGTGAAAATGGCTCAATTTTGCAATAAAAATTCGATTTTTCAGATTTTTTAGGTCAAAATTGACAATTCTTCTTTATTTTTCGTCTTTTCCAGGTCAAAATCGACCGATTTTCTTCATCTTGGGCTCATTTTTTCGGCGTTTTTTCTGCTCACCAGAAGCGCGCTCCAACAGCAGCACATCCTTGATATTCCTCTTCGTCAAGTGGTAAGCAACAGAGCTTCCGGCGACTCCGGAGCCCAAAACGCACGCGAAGACGTGTTTCGTTGTCATCGGAGACGACGTCGAATTGTGTCGAATCATCGTTAGATTGTCCGCAGCATTGCGGCAAATAATCAGTGAACGAGACGCGTGAAACATCTGGAAATTTGAAATTTGACTAAAAATTTGAGAAAAAACCGGAGAAATTTGACTGAAAACATGGAAAAGAAAAACGGTTTTTAAAAAATTGAAAAGTTGAAGAAGGAAACATAGAAACTGCAATTCTTGTCTCGTTGCATGTTTAGTATTATTTATTGGCCATTTTCTAGTAGAAATGAAAAAAAAAGTGTGGAAATTTGAGCCAAAGAGGATTCCGACCAAAAAAAATTAGCTTTAAAATATGTGAAAAATTGTGTAGATTCCAAATATCATAGTGAAACATCTTGAAAAAATCGTAGAGCTCAAGAACCGCGATGCTCAAAGGTTGTCCTAAATGGAAGAGGAATTCCTCTTCCATTTGGAACAACTTTGAGCACCGTGAGCTCCACAATTTCCTTCAAGCCGTTTCACTACGATATTCAGAATCTACACAATTTTTCACATATTTTAAAGCTGATTCTTTTTTTTGGTCGGAATCCTCCTTGGCTCAAATTTCCACACTTTTTTCATTTCTACTGGAAAAAAATTGGCCAATAAATAATACTAAACATGCAACGAGAGAGACCCCAGAGAAGTCGACAAGAACGGCCGCCCGTGTGTGTGTGTCTAAAAATGGATGGCAGAAGAGACATGAGACGAAAAAGGCGAAGAAGAATAGTTGTTGGTTTTTCGAGGGGCGCTGGTGCGCCTTTGGCGCGATGACCAGACCCTTCCACGTATAATGGCGGGCCAAAAAAATGGTCAGGTGGTTTTTGAGTAAAAACAGTCATGTGGTCGAAAAATGACTACAGTACTCTTTAAAGGCGCACAAAATTCAACAATTTATATATCAAATCCGCAAAAAATTGCAAAAATTTGACAAAAAAACAAATTAAATTTTGCCTAATTTTCAAAAATTTTCAAAAGTGGTCAGCTGGTCAATTGGATTTTTCGCCATTTCTGGTAGGGTCTGCGCGATGGCCCTCAGAAGACGTCAAATCGTCTGAAAATTTGAATTTTGACGGATTCTCAAGATCTTCAAATTGCTTTCGTTTTTTTTTTCTATGATTTTGCAAGCAGTAGAATGATAACTAAACCAAATCCATTCTAATTTTGTCGTCTTCTGGAGGGAAATTTCGAGATTTGAAATTTCCCTTCAGAAGACGTCAAAAATAAGAACTTTCTAGATATGAAATTTCCATTGGATTTGTTGTAGTTATCATTCTACTGGTTGCAAAATGACAAAAGGAAAACGAAAGCCAATTGGACTCCTTCAGAATTCGTCGAAATTCGAATTTTCGGCTCCGCGACGTTTCGCAAGTATGACGTTTCGAAAGTGTGACGTTTCGCGAGTGTGACGTTTCGCAAGTGTGGCGTTTCGCAAGTGTGTCATTTCAAAGGCAAAACGATGCACTCGTGAAACATCACACTTTCGAAATGTCACACTTGCGAAACGTCACACTTGCGAAACGTCACACTTGCGAAACGTCACGGAGCCGAATTTTCAGGCATTTCGATTCACTGAAAATCTTCTTCCAGAGGTATAGAGACCGAAAATTACTAAACTTCCCAGTAACTCCATCAGGATAGAAGAAAGCATAAGGAAAATAAACAATTGTGTCTCTCTCTCTCTCCAACACACAAACAACAAAGTGAAAACCAGATGACCCCCCCCCCTATCTCTACTTTCTTTCTCTATATCTCTTTCTCAGCCGCTTCTCCTTGTTTACCCCCTTTAACTTCTAGAGCTCTTCGAGCTCTAGAACATTGGCTATTTAAAGATTTGGCGGCTCGACCATGGTTCGACCACCGTGGTCGAGACTCCAAAATGCTCAAATATCTGTGTAGATCAAAATTAGCATTTTTTTGCCGTCAAAGAGCACTGAAAATGCTCCAAATTCCATCCAAAGCGGTGGTTCAAAGTTGACTATTGGTTGAAAAGCGGAAATATTTGAGGTGAAACTCGAAGCACCGGGAAAAACATAATCTAGCTCAGGTCTGTTAACGTCTTTAACTCTGGTTTTGGGCGGCTAAATAGTTCTAAATCGTTTTTTGAACAGTTTAGAAATACATAGCCGCCCAAAACCCTGAGATAAAGATATTAGCAAACCATTTCTCAGTTAGATCATGGTTTTCTTTGTGCTCTTTTTGTAGCAAAAAAAAAACTTGAGATTCCTCTCAAATCATCCAGTTTTTCAACCAATAGTATATTCTGAACCCACTTTGGATGGAATTTGGTGCATTTCCAATGCTGTTAGAGGGCAAAAGAAGACAGAATTTTATCTAGACAGGTTCCTGAGCATTTTGGACCTTTCCTGAAGCTCCAGGTCGGCCACGGTGGTCTAAAAGTGGTCGAGCAGCCAGATCTTAAAATAGCCAATGTTCTAGAGCTATTGAGGAGAAACTAGTTTCATTCGGCTCAAAAACAGCCCTAGAAAAACGAAATTCTATCTGAGATGTGGTTCCTTAAAGTAGGGTTGCAAAATTGGCGAATCTTGGCGCCAATCGCCAATAAAATGTTGGCATTGGCGATCCACGCCCATATTTATCTTGGCATTGGTCGCCAATGCCAATATCGAAACGGGCAATCCACGCCTGTTTTTTGAAATTTTTAATGTTTTTTTGAAAATTTTAATATTTTTATTACTAAAATTGAACTGTGAAAATCAACAGAAATTGGCGTCAAACGCCAACAAGAAATTCCAAATGGGCGATCATCGCCCATTTGAAAAACAAATTGGCGATCAATGCAAAACGCGTGAAAAAATATGGGCATGGGGAGAATCTTGGGGGGCCAACAACAACCCTACCTTAAAGTAGGATTACAGTCATTTTTTAAATTTTCTCAAATGATCGTCCCAATTCCATTATTTACGAAAATAACAATATTTTTGCACAAAAATCGTTAAAACTCGAGAAAATCGATTTTCAAAACGCCAACTTACATTTTTTCTAATCTATTTCTATGAATGTAGAATTTTTCGCTGATTCGAATGCACCTAATATCGCTGCTCAAAACGCAATAGAAACATTTTTATTAACAAAATTGCACTTTGTCGCGCCGCCCGCTGAATACGTATGAGCATTCAGCGGCGAGCGCGACAGCAGATTTAAATCGGCGGCGGGCGGCGCGACAAAGTGCAATTTTGTTCATAAAAATGTTTATATTGCGTTTTGAGCAGCGATATTGGGTGCATTCGAATCAGCAAAAAATTCTGCATTCATTGAAATAGGTTAGAAAAAATGTAAGTTGGCGTTTTGAAAATCGATTTTCTCGAGTTTTAACGATTTTTGTGCAAAAATATTGTTATTGGAATTGGGACGATCATTTGAGAAAATTAAAAAAATGACTGTAATCCTACTTTAAATAGTTCTAAACTCGAGAAAATCTTGAACTCGCTCTCAGCTGATCCAAAGGATCTCAAAGGTAAAAAAAACAGCTAGAAAGCAATAATAACAATAGGCCGGAGAAAAAAAGGTACGAGGAATCACGTTCTTCCTAGGAGGCCTCCTTGGCAAACATACAAACAACAAGACGGAGCAAGAGGGAAAGAGAGCCAACCAAATAACCAACAACAGACACTCTTCTTTCTTCGCGTTTTTGTTATCATCAACAATATGGAAAAGAGCAAGAAGGTTATCGGAAAGTGTACTACGTGCTTTTCCAGTGGTCATAGGATCTCTATGGGACTATTTTTAGAGAGAGAGAGAGAGCCCTGCAAAATTGGTCTGTCTGTCTGGGAGAGGCTGAAAATCGGAGATTTAAAAAAATCCCCGGAAAAACAGTGGAAATCGAAGATCGAGGGTTGGGAACTGAAAAAAATGGTTTGAAAAGACGGTGAAAATTGTCCAAAGTCTTCTGAATCCATTTTGACCAATTTTGAGCCAAAAATTCAGATTTCCGGCTCATTTTTGTGAATTTTCAGGGGCAGAAAATGAAAAGGGTCTTCAAACTTTAACCTAATTGCATTTTTAGGGTCAAAAAAGGATGTTTCGATGATTTTCAGATGGAAAGGAGGTTCCTAATTTGAGAATTTTCAGGTGAAAAGATCAATTTTCTACAGTAGGAGAAAGTGTTTTTCGATTTTTTGAGCCAAATTTTTAGATTTTCGTCTCATTTTTCTAAATTTTTAATATCAAAATTGGTAGAGCATAGTCAAAAATGAAATTTCAATAATTTTGGGAATTTGAAAAATTGCCTTTCTACAGTTTTTCAGTGGTTTTTCAACAGAAAAATTATATTTTTTCCAGCTGAAATTTCTAATTTTCGACTAAAAACTGATTTTTTAATAAATTTTAAAACGAAAGTTCGAGTTTTTTTACTTTTTAAAATTCAATTTTCAGTCTAAAATCAGCGATTTCTGATCAAAATTTAGTGGAAATTTGATTCAAACTCTAAATTTTTTTTTGAAAAATTTCGGATTTTTTTTTGGATTTTCCTCGATTTCAGTTCATTCTTTAAAATCTGAAATTCCAGTCAAAAAACAAGAGAAAACATTTTTAAAAGTTAGCAAAAAAACTGCACACTCGGAAGAGGTTATTGCACAACCAACCGATTAGTAAATAGGTGAAAAAAAAAAGAGGATTTTAGTGAAAAATTTAAGAAAAAAAAGGGAAACAAACTTTTTATTTTCACAGAGAGATTCAGATTCATGGGGGGAAGAAGAAATGAAGAAGAGATTTTTGAAAATTTGGAAGAAAAACCGACAAAAAATAACATCTCAATATGTAAAATAGGTGAAAATTAGTGCATTTTTGGGGGAGAAAAGTGGAAAAAAAATCAATTTTTCATAGAAAAATAGGCTAAAAATTTGTTGGAAATTTTTCTAGAATCCAAGAGACGCTTGCAATTGAAGAAGACGAGAAGTGACATGTGTTGGGAATTTGAAGGGAACCGTAGCCGAGTAGAGAACGATGGCTTTGATCTGAAAAAAAGAGAATATAGTGAAATTTGGGTTGAAGATGGAAAAAAGATGGGGATTTTCATAATTTTTAGAGATCCACAAATTTGGGGAAAAAATTGGAGATTCCAGAATTCCAATAAGTATTAGAATCTTAAAATCTGAAAGTTTCAGATTTTAGAGATCTCAATATTTCCCCCAAAATTCCAAACCTTGTTTTTATTTTTATTTCAAGATCCCACTACTACCTAGAACTCGGAATCCCCGGAAGCTTTAAAAAATTGAAAAGTCAAAAAATCAAAGACTCAAAAATCCCAAAAAAATTAATTTTTGGCCCAAAAACCCAACAAATCTATTTTTAGCTCAAAAACCACCAAAAACCTATTTTTGGCTCAAGAATCTAAAAAATCTATTTTTTGGCTCATAAACCCAAAAAATAAATTTTTTGATCAAAAACCACCAAAAATCTATTTTTGGCTCAAAAATCTCCCAAAAAAATCCATTTTTTGGATCAAGCATACCAAAATATGTCTTTTTTTTGCTCAAAAAACCCAAAAACAATCCACTTTGGCCCAAAAAATCCATGTGTTGGCTCAAAAATCTCCCCAAAAAACCCTTTTTTTGGGTCTCGCGTTCTTCATAGTGAAATCAAAAGAGCTTCTCGTCGATTCCGTCGAATGGCCGCGTCCAGGGATCGGAATCTTAAAATTCCAATATCAAAAGACGCCCCATGTCCTCTTGAATATCTATGCTCCCGTAGTCAGGAAAAATTCGGAAGTTGACGCGTTACGATTCTTCAGATATCTCGAATCCGTGCTCATAGAGCTTCGAAAAGTTTCCAAAGGAAAAGTCGTTCTTTGTGGTGACTTTAATGCGGCTGCGAACCAATGTCACAACAATGAACTTGCTCCGTATATCCACAAACACATTCTTGGAAACGGCAATGACCACGGAGACCTCCTGTACAATTTCCTCGCCGCCAACAAGCTCCACCTTCTAAACTCCAGATTCCCTAAAAAGACGTCAAAGAAATGGACTCATCACGGCCCGAAAGGGAAATCGGAAATCGATTTCTTTATAGCCTACCACACCAACACTATCTCTGACATCGCAACGTTTTCTTCGCCCCTGAACCTAAGCGACCACCGCATGGTCCGGGCGTACTGGAAACCAGAGGCTTCCAAGCCCATCAACCACAAATTCAATGGCTTGAGTCCCATGAGAAATGATAAGAGGAATTGGGAATCATTCGAGAACGACATCCATGGGATCGAATCGCTCGGGAGTGTGAAGGACTACGAGGAGCTATCAAAAACGCTCGTCGAGTGCTCTACAAGGCTCCCCAAAGCTCCCAAAAAACCCTTGTACTGTTCCGACACCCAGCAACTTCTCCGGGAGAGAAGAGCGGAGCTCGAATCGGCAAGCCCAGACGCTACCAAGCTGAGGGACCTCTCCAAGAGAGCCAGAATTGCCATAAAAAACGAAAAATCAGCCAAGCTTCTTCTCTTACTAGATACCTGCAAAAAGAAAAAGTCCATGAAACCACTCCAGAGAAAATTGAAGAAAGAAGTTCCCCTGCAAGTTCTAGAAAGGATGGATGGTTCCTTGACGGGCAACAGGTCTGAAATTGTCGAACTTGTCAAGAAGCACTATCTCGAGACTTTCTCGATCCCCAACGCTAGGAAAAGCCAAAACGCTCCCAGGGACTACTTTTTACAAGCTCCCATCCTCCGCGATGAAGTCAGAGCGGCGATCAAGAATCTAAAGCCAAACACGGCTCCGGGCGCGGATAAAGTAGATGCTTATATGATAAAGAAAGGTGGAGAACCAGTGGTGGAGTGTTTCACAAATTTGTTTAATGATGCCCTCAAGAGCATGTCCACGCCGGATTACTGGAAGAAGTCATTAGTGAAGTTGCTCCCGAAAAAGCCTAACCCGATACGTATGAAAGACTATCGCCCGATATCTCTTCTTTCTCTCCCCTCAAAACTCATGACGAGTGTACTGACAAAGAGACTCTCAAGAACTCAAGAAGATTTCCTCGACGAAAGTCAATGCGGCTTCAGAAGGGGAAGAGGATGCGTAGAGCACATTCAAACAGTCGCACAAGTCATCGAGAAGGGCAACGAATTCAATATTCCTTGGATTTTGATATTCGTAGACTTTTCGGCTGCCTTCGACAAAGTCACCCATTCCGGTGTACTGAAGAGTCTACAGGAAGCGGGCGCCGACGACTATCTAGTCGACTTCTTCTCGGTCACTATGGCAAGCGGTACAGCCCTTATTCCAATCCATGGCCGCTCTATCAAGATCCCGCTGCACCGAGGCGTCCGCCAAGGTGACTCCGCTTCTCCATCTCTCTTCGCAATGTCGCTCCAGTCAGCTCTCAACAGAGCCGATGAAGAGTATGAAGGTGAAGGGCTTTCGATAGACGGAGCAAACCTCCGCCGACTGGAATTCGCCGATGATGTCGTACTACTCGCCTCCGATGAGATCGAAATAAAGGAAAGACTAAAACTGTTGAAGAAATATGGAAAGGACATAGGGCTCACCATAAATGCTTCAAAAACTGTCCTGCTCTCCAACATTCCGACGCTGCTTTCCATCGATATAGATGGGGACAAAATCCTAAAATCCTCTGGCTGCCGTTACCTAGGACGTTGGATAGAAAGCTCAGGCAACCTCGACAACGAAATCTCCAGAAGAATCCAGGCAGGCTGGGCAGCTTTTCATTCCCTAAAACCCCTAGTCAGATCCTTGGACCAGAGGGAAAAGAAGTACATGTTCCACCAGAATATCCTCCCTGCCCTATTGTATGCCGCCGAAACATGGAACACCTCTGCCCCTACCATAAATCGGCTCCAATCGGCTGCCAACGCGATCGCCAACTCCTGCGAAATCTCCAATTGGCTCCCCGACATCCAACATATACTCCTCGCCAAGAAGTGCAGATGGGCTGGACACATCGCAAGAGCCAGTTCTCTCAGATGGTCAAAAATCGTCACAGAATGGTAACCGAGGAACGGCAAGAGGAATTGTGGTCGTCCGAAGAAACGATGGAGTGATGACATCAAAGACGCCCTAAGAGAATACAAAGACGCCCAGTCGAGACGCAATGGCATTGTCGAAGGAAGGAAAAGGCTGGGAATCCTATTACCGAAGACCACCTGGTCTACCGAAGCCAGGAAGGACCGATCCTTGTGGTCTGATTTTGTCCGCAGCTGCTCCAGCTTGAAACCCACGGACATCTAAGTATCTAAGTAAGTAAATCTCCCATGAAAATCCATTTTTTGGCTCAAACATACCAAAAAAAGTCCTTTTTTTTGCTCAAAAAATCCCCCCAAAAAATCCATTTTTGGCTCAAAAAATCCCCCCAAAAAATACATTTTTGGCTCAAAAACCACCAAAAACCTATTTTTTGGCTCATAAACCCGAAAAAATAAATTTTTAGCTCAAAAATCCCAAATAAATCCATTTTTTTGGCTCAAATATACCAAAATATGTCATTTTTTAGCTCAAAATCTCCCAAAAAAAATCCATTTTTTGGCTCAAATATACCAAAATATGTCTTTTTTTTTGCTCAAAAAACCAAAAAAAAATCCGCTTAGGCCCAAAAACCCATTTTTTGGCTCAAAAATCCCAAAAAAATCCATTTTTTGGATCATAAACCCAAAAATCCATTTTTGGGTTGAAAAACCCAAAAACTCCATTTTTGAGCTCAAAAACCTTCAAAATTGACCCAGAAAGGCGGGTGGAGATTTCGGAGAGATCTGGGCAGAGCTAAGCCGAGCAAATTGTTTCCAAAGACTCCCTCAATCATCATATGTTGCCAAATGATGTAATCCCTACTTCAACTTCTACTCTCACTGCTTATTTCTCTTTCTCTCTTTTCCAACAGAAAAAGAGAGAGAGAGAGAGAGAGAGAGAGAGAGAGAGAGAGAGAGAGAGAGAGAGAGAGAGAGAGAGAGAGAGAGAGAGAGAGAGAGAAAGAGGTGTAAAATTGATATCTTTCTCTTCTACCCCACACTAGGAGACTCCAGGAGTGTGTGTTTTGTTTATATGGTAGTCGTGGTGTTCAATTGTTGTCCTTCTCCTTCCTCACGTTCTGGATCACGGTCTCGACCATTTTTAGGCCGCCGTGGTCCTTTTTGAGCCTGTTTAGATTCTTCGGAACCTTCCAAACTCTTAGAAAACCATCTCAGAACCTTCTGAACTTTCGGTGGTCTTCTGGGTACTCTTGGATAGCCTTGCCGTTCAACTTTTGTTCTTTATTTTCTGGACCACCGTGGTCCTTTTTGAATTGTCTCTAGGTCCTTTGGAACCTTGCAGAATCTTAGAAAACCTTTTGGAAAGCACTCAGAAGCTCCAAACCTTTCTGTGGTCCTCTGGGGGTACTCTGAATCTTCTGAAAAACTTCCAGAATCTCTGAGAGTCTTCACGGGAAGATACCAAATCCTTCATTGTCTGTTGGATATTTAAACTTCAATCAGAATCAATATTCTGCGTAGTGCTCCGCCCACTTTTCACATGAAATTCACAATTATGATGACTCATGCATTCTTCTTATTTTTTGTGTGCTCCTTTTTGAATCTGTTCAGATCCTTCGGAACCTTCCAGAAGTCGTAGAAAATCTTCTCAGAAACTCCAAAACTGTAGGTGGTCTTCTGCGTACTCTGAATCTTCTTGGATTAATGAGAAATCGTTCAGAGGCTTCCAGAATCCTCCAAAATCTTTGGTTGGTGACTCATTGATTCTCCGTTTTAATCGATTCTTCAGCTTCCTTCTAGGCTCCGCCCACTTTTCCCAAACACGAGATATTTCGAAAATGACAATGAGTCATTTATTCTCCTTCTGGGAATTCAGATCTTTACGCTTTTTAAATTTCCATCATGAGGTCTGTCCATTATTTTTAAAAGGACCGTCGTCAGAATCTTGGCTGGAGGAAATTTGACCGCATTCTGGAGTCTTCTGATTGCTCCAGGGGTCTTCAGAAGATCGACTGATTCTGTATTTTTTTCATTTAGTCGACTTCCTCCGCTTCAAATTATGCCAGTAGATCCAAAAGAGCCGTATTGGACCATGCTTGGTCTGAATGAAAAACCGCAAAAAAAATGTTTTCCGCTGATTTTAGAGGTTAATGGAGCAATACGAGAAAGTCCAACATTTTTGGGCTCAAAAAATCGCTTCGCTGAATTTTGAGGCCAGTAGAGTCTGAGCATCCTGAGCAGTACCCCGAGATCAAAAGCATCGATTTTCTTGCTAAACAAAGGCTCAAAATTTGTATATCCCGTACATCTCACCTTCGATATTCTCTCCACTTCAAATTGTCGATTTTTTGGACATTCTTTATATCAAAATGTAGAACTCGGCGAGATCTTCGAAATGGTACTAAAATTACCCCTATCTCAGTTTTTGTCTAAAACTTGTCACAATCTTTAGACAAAAACTGAAACTGAAGATTTTAGTACCATTTTGAAGGTCTCACCGAGTTTTACATTTTTGTATAAAGATTCAGACCGAAAAATCCAAATTTGAAGTGGAAAGAAAATCCATGATCAGATGTACGGGATTTACAAACTTTGAGCCTTTATGAAGCAAGAAAATCAATAGTCCAGATCTCGAGGTATTGCTCAGGATGCTGTGGCTCTACTGGCCTCAAAAACCGGTGAAATGATTTTTTGGATCCAAAAAATTGTTGGACTTTTTCGTATTGCTCCAAATACGGCTCTTCTGCCTCCAAATTGGTCTCAAAAACCAACGGATAGTCCATGAATATTTGTGTCGCTTCTCGAATCTTCTTCTTCCTTCACTTTTGCCATCAGGCGATTGAGGTATTGTGTATAAGACCCCCGTCCATATACAACACATACAACAATGCCCTCTTGTATCAGCAGCAAAAAATATTTCAACCTTCTTCGTTCTTCAAACTGTCTGCGTCTCTCTTCTCTCGCTTCTTCTGGCGGTATCAGCTCAGAAAAAATTCGTTATCAAACCTCAATTTTTTCTTACTGATTTCGTTTCGATTTGTAATGAATTGAGCAGGCGCTTGTGCCGTGTCTCCTTTCCATCATTCATTCGTTTGCCAAAAAAAAATTCGTTTTTCTTTTCAAGAAATGCGATCAAATCCTTGCCAACGGTTGTGGGTTGGATTCTGGAGGATTCTGGGGTACTGTAGTGCTTCTGGAGAGCCCAAGAGCAGGTAGGGCAAGTTTTGCCACTTTTTCCAGTCGTTAGAGTCTCAAAATCGGTTTCTCTATCAGAATCTCCTTTGAGAAGCCTTCCAGAATCGATTTCGATAAAATTCAAACTTTTGAATTTTTCTTGAATTCCAAAATCCATCAAAATCTGATTTCATTTCTGTAGCTCATTTTGAGCAGAGATCATCGATTGCTCATCCTTAGTATCCTTTAGTACTGAATTACGGTAGAAATCTATTCAGAAGTACTGTAGGCGGTCATTCGCGGTTGAGACACGGCCAAGGTTGCCAAAAGTCTCCCAGAGTCGTTTTTGGAGCTTTGAGTCTCCAGATCAAATTTTTGAGCTATTGAGATGCTCCAGAGCCATTTTTCGAGCTCTTTGGACTCCTGGAATCCTCCAGAATCCTCTAGAATCCTCCAGAAACCTTCCCTTTGCCTCTGCTGGCTCCAAATAGTGTCACTTTGCACCTTCTTCTCCATTGTGTGTTTTCTCAGTCATATTGCTCATATATTTATATGTTTGCTCTGTTCCCCCGACACTATTTGGAAAGTGATCCCCAAACAGGCTCTGTTTTCCTCAGATTTTTTTCTTCAATCGCTCTTTCCTTGCTCAAAATTCTTTCATTTTCCAGATCCATCAGAAGCCCAATGAAGCTTCGCGAGCTCACGAAAAAGGAGGTGCAGCTCTACGGAGCGTTCTTGCTGACCACACTGGTGAGTCTTTTTCTTTCTCGAAAAAAAAGGCCTTTAAACCTTGAACGATCATCACTGATAAGAGCCCATAAGAGGAGCACACACATATATCATTGATAAGTTGACGTCGTCTAAAATCGAGCAGAAAAGGCGCACTTTCTCACGTAGTTTTTGAACGTTGAAACTACAGACTCCAAGATTGTGTGACCCTGATCTGTGTCATAAGAATGACAATGATCATAAGGGGGTCTTGGAGGGGGCTCAGGGGGTCGTGGAGCCCGTAGTGTGCCTTGGAGCAAGATATTCGTTCAAAGAGCATTTGGAGTCATTAAGAGGGTTGGAGGAGCACAAGATGACTCTGAAAACTTCACAGGAGCATGGAGACAGGGGCTCTTGGAGCAAGTTCAGAGCATCAAAGGATCACAAAGTGGTCATTTTGAGGTCGGCCACGGTCAGCTTAGGCCCCGGCGGTCCTCTTGATGTCAATCAGAGAGCAACAAGAATTATGAGCCACTGGCAAAAAGACCAATTTCTACCGTTTGGAAACTCTCGACCGTAGGTTGACCACTTTGGCCACTAGGACCTCAAAATTCGCTTCAAAATCGCTCCAGATTCCTCCAAACCTCATCAGATCCTGAGCACTCCAGAGCGATCCAAAATTGTCACTTTGGACCAATTTTAACACTCCGAATCACGAGAAAATTTCTTCAATTTCCAGGGTGATCGAATGTGGACATTTGTCATCGGTCTCTTCATGCATCAACTCGGAGGAATGACATGGGTCGCTGTCCAACAACTCGTGGATTCACTGCTCAAGTTGACAGGGATCACCATTCTCGGGCAGTTTCTGGATAGAATCGATAGGGATAAGAGTGAGTCTTTTTTGGAGTTCGAAAAAAGCTCAAAATCGACTTTTTCAGTCATCCAACGAACGCTTCTCGTCAACAATGCCGCTGTGGCCCTATCCGCCGGTATCTTCGCCTACATGTTCGCTTTTGAGCCCAGCTCTGGAGCAACTTGCTATCTTCTCGCTGCATCAGCCATCGCTTCGATTTCAAAGGTCGCCAGTGAGCTTCAGAGAATCTGCTTCACCAAGGATTGGGTCGTCGTCATTTCCAAGTCGGACAAGGTGGATTTATCCAGTAAGAGACTTCACTTTTTGAGCTCAAACCCTAAGCTCCGCCCCTTTTCCAGAAGTCAACGCCTTCCTCCTGGCCATCGATCAAATCTCGCTTCTGATTCTTCCAACTGCCAGCGGTTACCTTCTCGATGAGATCGCCTGGCAGTACGTCTGCATTCTTATCGTTCTCTACAACTTTGGCTCATGGATTCTGGAGTCGAGAATTCTGAGAGCCTTGTATAACGAGACGGATGGGTTGAAGACAAGGGCTAGCGAGCTGGGTAAGAAGACTTGAGAATCTCAAACTCTAGAAGAGATCAGATTTTGCAGAAGGCGACGAGGAGATCCTCGGACTTCGAGATGTGCGTTGTGCGTCGATTGGGACGTACTTTAAGCAGAGCAGTTGTGCCGCCGGATTCGGCTTGGCCCTGTTGTATATGACAGTGTTAGGATTCGATAATGTAAGTGGGTTTTTTCGGCCTTCAAATTTATATTTTTTCGGTTATTCTATACACCAAAATGTAAAACTCGATGAGAGCTACAAAATGGTACTAAAATCGCCTGACTTAGTTTTCGTCTGAAGGAGGATTCCGGGAAAAATTAGTTTATGGTTTAATCGATGCAAAATTTCATGCTGATTCCGAATATCACAATGAAAACGCTCAATGATGCTTCGCTGATACAAAAACGTCTCAAAGTAACTAAAAAGTTATCCCTCGTGGTCTAACTTTTTTGCAACTTTGATGGCGTTTTTTTGGGTTAGCAAACCATTTTCGAGCGTTTTAATTGTGATATTTGGAATAAGCATACAATTTTGCATCGATCCAACCATAAACTCATTTTGCCCGAAATCCTCCTTTAGACAAAAACTAAGACAGGCGATTTTAGTACCATTTTATAGGTCTTATCGAGATCTTCATTTTGGTGTGAAGATTGATCAGAAAATCTAAATTTGAAGCGGAGAAAATACAGTAATCTTCCAGCTCGCCGCATCCTACGGTCAAAAGCACGGCCTCTCCGCCTCGTACATCGGCGCTCTTCGCGGCGTCGGCTCGCTGCTCGGCATCTTCGGAACGCTCAGCTATCCGTACTTCACCCGCAAATACGGCCTTTTGTGGACAGTGATGATCGGACTGCTCTGGCAGAACGTGTTCATCGAGATGTGCGGAGTGTCCATGCTGCTCCCCGGGAGCTCAATGAACGTCAACGGTTTCATCCAAAACACAACGCAAGGCGAATGGTGGACAGAGGTGGTGCACAAGGTGACACATCCGGAGCCACAGCACGAGAATGCGGTGCCATTCTACAAGGTGTCCCTTCCCGTCAACCTCTTCTTCTTCGGCATCATGATGGCTCGCTACGGACTGTGGCTGGCGGACCCGGCGATTACACAGATTCAACAGGAGACGATTCGCGAGGATCAACGGTATATGGTGTTCACTGTGCAGTTGGGGCTCAGCGAGACGTTTTCCGTGCTCAAGGATATCGTCGTTATCGCATTCCCATTCACTTCTCTATTTGGAGCGCTGACACTGGGATCGTGTTGTTTCGTGTTCGCCGGATTCGTGTTGAACGTCTTCTATCATGCCAAGGTGAGTGCTCGTGGGCTTAGAAGCTTTTAGGTGGCCTAGAAATCTCAAACTAGGCCATCAATTTCAAACTGCTATAACTCGGCTCAAAATGAAGATGAAGGGCTCAATTGACCACCAAACGATGCAGGAATTTGCACTGATCTTTTTAGACGTATATAATTGCGTGTAGGCTCAGAAGCTTATCGCTAAAGTAGGTGGGAACCTTGGGGGCCTAGAAATCCCAAACTAGGCCACTAAGTTCAAATCGCCGTAACTTGGCTCAAAATGAAGCTGAAGGGCTCAAAAAACCCCCAAAAGGCTTAGATTTTTGGACTGATCATTTGGAGCCTAATTTTCGTGTCCTAGAAATCCCAAACTAGGCCACCGACTTATAACTCGGCTCAAAACGAAGCTAGAGAGCCCAAACCATCACCAAACGATTCATAATTATCTCCTAATAATTTCAGTGCGGCTTCTCTTGCACCAACAAGAAGATGCATCTCAGCGGAAAAGACGAGGCCGAGATGACCGACTTATCAGACACTCCTGAGCGGAAATCGCTTATCGGCGGTGTCAATGGGGACCTGAGCACAGTGGTGGAGAAGACTGGAGAGCCTTCGGATTGATTGAAATTCACGAGTAAAACGATCTTATATCTGTACATTTTTTGGTTTTCACATTCCCGTGTGTCCCGCTTTGAATCCTTTCATTCCAGTTTTAATGATAATGAATATGAAATTTCTAACTTTCTTAACTGTAGCTTCGGTGGCCTAGAAAGAGATTTCTAGGCCACCAGTGCGTGACTCAGCTCAAAATAGAACTAGCGAGCTCAAAACAGTACCAAAAGCCTTGGAATTAGAATTGTGTCTTTTTAATATATTTAATGGCCTAGAAATCAATTTTTTTGGATTTCTAGGCCATTTTTTCATAACTCGGCTCAAAATCCAGCTAGCGAGCTCAAACTACTTCCAATCGTCTCAGAATCTTGTGGCGATTGCTCATCTTTAAAAAACCAACCTGCTTCACATAGCGATTCGACGACGAGAACATGGACGTGTTCTCTGCATTGTTGGCTCCGCGGCTCGTCGACTGACGTAGACAATGATCGACGAGACACTTCATCAGATGAAGGCACATGTCGGGAAGCACTTCACGGACCTTCTGCGGCACCATGTGGAACTCGTTGACGATTACTGTCACTTGATCCGGCTCGGTTGGGATTAGGCGGAGGTGGGAGGAGATTCTGGAATAATATGGGGGGTTTTCTAGGCCATAACTCTGCTCCTTTTGAACGTAACTTTGGTGGCCTAGAAATCGTAAGCTAGACCACCAACTGTGGCACCAACTTCAAATCGCCGTAGATCGGCTCAAAATGAAGCTAAAGAGCTCTAAGAACTACCAAACGTGTTGAGAAGATCATTTTGATCCTAACTTTGGTGGCCTAGATGTCCCAAACTAGGCCACCAATTTAAACGCGCTATAACTTAATCTATAGTTGAGCAAAAGAGCTTAATCAACTACCAAAAGTCTTAGAATTTCAAACCGACCATTTTGAGCCTAACTTTGGTGGCCTAGAAATCGCAAACTAGGCCACCAATTTCAAATTACCGTAACTCGGCTGAAAATAAGGCTAGCGAACTCTAGCAACCACCAAACGTTTAAAAATCTTGTAGCGATTATTTTGGGTCTACTTAACTTTGGTGGCCTTGAAATCCAAATTTTAAGGGTTTCCTAGGCCTTCTAAGTCTATTTTTCGGCTTATTTTCAGCGATTCTTCTTACCCATAAGCAATTTCCGCATTATCATTCTGACAATGATCGAACAACACTGCCAAGTCGACCAACAACGACAGCGTAGCGAATTCCGACGGTTGGCATCCCTTCTGAATCTTCTTGAATTGTTCGGCGACGTGCACCAAATCGGCGATTTTCTCCTTATTATCCGCACGAAGCGTCTCGCTAATCTCTGATGCCAATAGCTTGGCGGCGTTCGTGGATTTCGACGCGAGCAGGTAGAGACTGACTGCTTGGTCCCATTCGCCGGTGAGCTCCGTGTCGTTGGCCACTCGATTGATCACTTCCGATGGATCGTCGAGGTATCTGAAAATGAAAAAGTTGGGATTACTGTAGACTAAGGGATTACTGTAGTTATTTTTTTCTCACGATATTAAAATATCCATAACTCGGCTTGCAGTGAAGCTAGCGAGCTCAAACAACTCTCAAACGCTTTAGAATCTCAAAACGATCATTTCTGCCCTATTTGCCGGCTTTTGATGGCCTAGAAACTCAAAACTAGGCCATCAACTTCAAAAAATCATAACTCGGCTCAAAACGAAGCTAGTCAGCTCAAAACGCTACCAAACGGTTCAGAATTTTAGCACAATCCCTTTAGATTTGTTGGTGGCCTAGAAATAAAAAAAATTGGGATTCTAGGCCACCAACTAGAGATAGGTCTAGTATAATCGTTTTGAGATTCTGAAGCGTTTGGGATTTGTTTTAGCTCGCTAGCTTCGTTCTGAGCCGAGTTATGACTTTTTGAAGTTGGTGGCCTAGTTTTGCGATTCTAGGCCATCAGCTTTAAAAATCCATAACTCGGCTCAAAACTCAAAATGAAGCTAGCGAGCTCAAACTTCTTCCAGACGCTTCAGAATCTCAGAACAATCATCTTAGACCATCTTAACTTTGATGGCCTAGAAACCCAAAACTAGGCCATCCACTTTAAATAGCCATAATTTGGCTCAAAATGAAGCCATCGAGCTCAAACCACGTGGGGTTACTGTAGGCGGTTCAAATTTCAAATTTGGAACCAAGAAAAAACGCAAAGAAAAAAACGTGATCCTCTGTGAACCAGAAATTCGTCTTCTTGGTTTTTCGGACATTTTGGGAAACGGAGATTTTCCTTGTCAGTTCCAACTAGAGATAGAAGGAGAAAGAGTATCCCTCTCATCGAAGTCGTCGTCAGCAACTGTGAGTAAAAGCAAAACGGCGCACTTTCGAAACGTCACACTTTCGAAATGTCATCTCTACCGTATTCCAGAGCACTGAAAATGCTCTTCACAACTCTTCTAATCCACTCGCTTCTCGCCATCACCGTCTTCATCTTCTGCGGCAAGAAAGGGGGCGGAGCCAAGTCGAAGGACAATGAGACGTACGAGGACTTGTCCGTGGATAATAAGAAGTGATCTTGAAGTCGTCCTAATTTTGTGTGTATAAAGAACTCGCGAGTCCTCTTCTTAATAAAGTCTTTGTAAAATTATTATTATTACATTGGAGCACGATTGAATTTAGGGCTCCGCGACGTTTCGAAAGTGTGACGTTTCGAAAGTTCGAAACGTCACACTTGCGGAACGTCGCGAAGCCGATTGCAGAGGGCTCCGCCCACTTTCCACTTTCTGACGTCGAAAGCCCTCAAAAATCCACGTTTTCCATCGAATTTTCTCGGGTTTTCGTGGAATTTTTCCCGATGTTTCTCTTCAGTTCTCAACAAAATGTTCTTCGCCAATTGTGAGTTTTTTGAAGACAACGATTCTGAAGACGTCTCCCATTTCCAGACGCAACAATGAATACACTGTTCTCTTCTTGTTTCTTGATTCATGTTATCATCGTCGTCATGGTGGTCGGGATTTGTGCGAAGAAGAATGAGAAGAAGGAGTCCAAGAAGGAGGAGGTAAGGGAGCCCTTTGAGCAAAAATGGTAATCTGGGGTGCCTATGGCGCGTTTTTCCAAGCCAAATTTTGATTTCCAGACGATCTGGCGCATTTTCTGGCACATTTTGAGCCAAATCTGGCCACCTGGCGCACTTTTGACGCATTTTTTAGCCTTAATTCGATTTCTAGACAGTCTGGCGTGCCTTTGGCGTTTTTAGAGCTAAATCCAATGGCCGATTTCTAGACGATCTGGGGTGCCGTTTAATGCGTTTTGTGCCAAAAACTGACGGCCTGGGGCAACTTTGGCGCATTTTTTGAGTCAAATTCAATGATTTTAAGCTTCCCAGATGATCTGGAGCACCTCTGGCGCTCTTCTTCTGATCAACACTGAATCGAACTCCATCCTGAGTTGGCTGGGGTGCCTTTGGTGCGATTTGCGCCAAATTTTGAGCTCTGGGGCGATTTTGGCGCGTTTTTCAGGACAATTTTCACGATGTTGAGCTTCCTGGGCGCTCTGGCGCACCTTTTGGCGCATTTTGAGCCAAATCTGATGGTCTGGGGTGACGTTGACGCGTTTTTAAGCCAAATTTCGCTTGGTTTGAGCTTCCCAGATGACCTGGCGCACCTTTGGCGCTCTCCTTCTGACCAGCGCGACACCGAATCCGAGCCAAACTGGACGCTAGAATCGAGTATAGAAGCCGACCTGATAGTAGTCTAAGGTGCCTTTGACGCGTTTTTTCCAAGCCAAATTTTGATTTTTAGACCATCTGGGGGTGCCTTTGGCGCGTTTTTTAGCCAAAATTCGGTTTCTAGACAATCTGGCCGACATTTGGCCCTTTTTTTCAGCCAAAATCCTCCATTTCCAGCCCAACAACGCCGACGATGCCAACGCAGAAGAACAGCGCCCGGCAGGCGGTGGAAACGAGCACAGCAGCAGCAGCCATCGTCACTTCACACCGCCACACATCGCCACCGCCGCTCCTGGACCATCGTTGCTCCGTCCAAAGAAGAAGTCGTCGGTGCAAAAGTGTCCGGTTCACTGTCAATTCAGCGGATCCTCGTCGGATGACGACGATGATGGATTCGTCGACTCCGCGCACACTTCGGACATCTCGTTCGACTCGACCCAACCGTTGTCGGGTGTCGACCACCAACAGTATTTGGCTCAGCAGTGCACGTGCTTCTGTGCCGCGCCGAAACGCGTTCGATTCAAGTGTCCGACGACGTCGAGTTTGAGCTTTCGTCGTTTTATTTGAACTGTTTTTGATTTGGATAGATAATAAAGATTTGGGGTACTTTTGGCGCGTTTTTCTGGCTCCGGGACGTTTCGAAAGCGAGACATCTCGAAAGTGGACATTTCGAAAGCGAGACATTTCGAAAGTGGACATTTCGAAAGCGAGACATTTCGAAAGTGTGAAATCGCGGTTTCGCCCAATTTTTGAAACTTTTCGTATATTTTCTGCGCAAATGTATACTAAAAGTTCAAAAAATTGAGCAAAAAACGCAATTTCACACTTTCGAAATGTCTGCTTTCGAATTGTCTTACTTTCGAAATGTCCCGGAGCCGTTTTTCTGACCAAGGAATCATGAATTTGAAGCCAAAACTCGGAATCTGGACTAACAGTCATAGGACTATCTGGAGTGCCTCGGGCGCGTTTTTGAGTTAGAATAGCGTATCTTGGTGCTCTTTGAGCCATTTTGAGCTTCGAGAATAATACAATATTAGTCTAGAGTGCCTTAGGCGCATTTTCAAGGTAGTGAGACGTATTTTGGTGCTTTCCGACAATGTTAAAGTCATTTTTGAGCCGATTTTGAGTTTTCTAAAGTTTTTAGGATCGAAATTTCAGTCTGGGGCACCGTTGGCGCGTTCTGAAGGTAGAATAACGTAAATTGGCGAGATCTTAAGTTACAATGATTTGATGCTTTTAATTTTTTGTCACGTTTGGGCCATTTTAGAGATTTTAAAATACTAGGATCGCAAATTTAGTCAGGGACAGATTTGGCGCGTTTTTGAGTTAGAATAGCGTATTTTGGTGCTCTTTGAGCCATTTTGAGCCTCGAGAATTAGAAAAGTTAGTCTCGGGTGCCTTTGGCGTATTTTTAAGGTAGTGAGACCTATTTTGGTGCTTTCCGACAATGTTAAAGTCATTTTTGAGCCAATTTTCACATTTTTAGGGGTATTAAGACCGAAAAGTCAGTCTGGGGCACCTTTGGCGCGTTTTTGAACATTTTTTGGGTAAAAAAAACTCACTCATCGATGAGTCTTTTCTCCCGCCGTCCATCCGGCGTCAGCTTTCCCAGAATCGCGTCGCACTGTCCGGTGAGATACACCGACCGAGAGACGGCCATTTCGAAGACGTCGGATCCGGTGGGCGTGGTGATGCCCTTCAGAAGGAACCAGTAGTCGAGAGAACGCGGCACGTCGATGAGCTCGAAATTTTTGGTGTAGGCGACGATGAGACGGGCGAGATTTAGGTGGCACTTGGTGGCATCGGTGGGGTCGACGACCACTGAAAAGGTAGACAGCGTTGATTTTTGGTAGTTTAGAATGGTTTGGAAGCCTTTGGAAGCGTTTGGAATTCTCCAGAAGCCTCCAGATGGCTTAGGAATACTGTAGATTCTTCAAAATCCATCCAAATCGTCCAGAATCCTCTAGAAACATCTAGAATCATTCAGAAACCTTTGAGAGCCTGTGGAAGGCTTAAGAAGTCTCCAGAATCATTTCTGGAGTCTTTATAACACTCTAAAGGTGCCGTAGAACCCTTCAGAGGCATTCAGAAGTCTTCAAACGCTTCCAGGAGCATCTATTATCTTCTAGAACCTTCGAAAAGCAACCGGAAGACTTCAGAATCCTCCAGAAACCTTCAGAATCATCCAGAATCCTCCAAAAGCTGTCGGAGCCTTCTGGGTCCTCCTGACGCCTTCCCAAGCGTTCCGAAGCCACCCGAATCATTCAGAATCCTCTGGAAGTTTCTGGACGTCTTATGGAGTCTCTTGAATAGACTAGAAGTCTGTAGAACCCCTCAGAGGTCTTCAGAAGTCTTCAGAAACTTTCAGGAGCATCTAAGACCTTTCAGAAATTCCGAAAAGCAACCGGAAGACTTCAGAATCTTCTAGAACTCTCTAGAATCCTTCAGACTTCTTTAGAAGCTTCCAGCAGCGATTTCAACCATTTTGAGCTGATTTTTAGCTCCAAAAACTCACACATCTCATCCGTCGACTTCTCGGACATCCTCAAATAGCCCAACTTGTGCGCGAGAATCGCCACGTGCACACTGTCCACTCGTTGACCGCACTCGTGAAGGAGCTGGAAATTTTTGGAGTTTTAGAGGGATTATGGGAGTGAAAAAACTCACGAAAATGGCTCTTTCGAACTGTCCGGAGAGCCAGAGGGCGGTGAAAAAGTACTGGAACTCGGCGGGTCCGTTCGACATGAAGTATTGCTCTCCTGGAAAAAAGGGGAATGTTTTTGAAGTTTCGCAGCCTTCTGGAGCCTTCTGAAGGCTTCAAAATCCTCCAGAATTCCTCAGAACTCTTCCGAGTAATTTTAGTTCATTTTTAGCCGAATTTTCACATTTTTAACCGGATTTTTCTATATTTTTAGTTCAAGGCGGCTCCAAAAGCCTCCAGAGTTCTTCAGAATCCTTCAGAATCGCTCAGAACTTGTTTTAACCCTTTTGGCTCATTTTTAGTCGAATTTTTAAAGATTTTTAGCTAATTTTTTCACTATTATCCGTCTAAGACGGCTCCAAAAGCCACTAGACGTCTCCAAACATCTCTAAATGCACTTTGATCAATTTTTTCAGTAGATTTGGTTCCTTTCAAACGATTTTTCTCACCATAATCAATCGAAACGGCCTTCTGCACCTCCTGGAACAGCAACGGCGTCAACTGTGGATCCACATGAAGCGGATGAAGTTTGAACCAAATCCAATTCTCCAGAGTGTCTGCAAGAGCAGCCGACTCGAGCCCGCCGAGCAACGCCGCGTAAAGGGCTCGCTTGTATTTGTCTTTGGTGTGTCCGACGTTGTGTCTCCACTCGACCTGGAAAAATGAGATTGTATTGATGCCCCAGGAGCTTTCAGAATCCATTTTGAGCATTTTTCGTTTTCTTGGCCTAAAAAAGCTCATTTGGAGCCAAATTTTACCGTTTTTTTTTTCACAAAATCGCTATTTTTGAGTCAAATTTTGACTGTCAAAATCGTTTTGGACTCATCGGAAATCAATTTTGAGTGGGTTTTAGGCTCACAATCGCTCATTTTCGTTTAAATTTGACAGTTTTTTCGCTCAAAATCGCCGATTTCTAGCTCCACTGATTTTCGTTGAACCTTTACTATTTTTGGCTCAAAATGACTCATTCTCGTTCAAACTTGACTGTTTTTGGCTTGCAATAGCCTTTTTTGGTCCAAATTCTACTATTTTTGAGCTTGAGAACCCTTCAGAATACTCATGAACTCTTATAGACTCTCCTGGATCCAACTGGATCCCTCAGGATGCTTCTGGATCATTTAGAATCCCTCAAAATCCTTCAAAATCCTTCAAAATCCTTCTGGGTCCTCCTGGACTCTTCTAGACTCTCCTGGATCGAACTGGATCCTTCAGAATCCTTCAAAATCCTTCTGGGTCCTCCTGGACTCTTCTAGACTCTCCTGGATCGAACTGGATCCTTCAGAATCCTTCAAAATCCGTCAGAACATTCCTGGATTCTTCTGGATCATCCTGAATCGTTCAGAATCCTTCTGGACCCTTTAGAACCATTCAGAACCCTTCAAAATCTTCCTAGATCCTTCAGAATACTCCTGAAGCCTCCTGGATCCTTTTGGAGTCTTATAGATGCTCTTGCACCCTTCAGAATCCAACCCTACCTTCAACTTCTTCTTCAACTCCACATCCAACTTTCCATGCTTCGCCACATGATTCAGCGATGCGACGAGGGTGGCGCACTGTGGGAACGATTTAAGACGATTGAGAGTCTCAGCGGCCGCCTGCATGTCTCCAGCACGTACACAATGATAAGTGACCTGCCATGTCGGCAGTCCATCGACACTATCGTCTTCCGGTTGGAATGGTTCCTCGGTTCCCACTTTCAAGAAAGCGTTGACCAATCCGCGAGTTCCCGGAATTCCTCCTCTCTCCGCCACCTCCAAATTCCTCTCCACCACAGTTTGCATGTGCTCCGTGAACACCTTCTGAAGGTAACGACACGCGTCCTCCAGAAGAATCGCCGTCGTCGTCACGTCATCTCGATCCGTAACCGTTTTCCGATTCAAAACCGACACCACATCGTTCCAAACGTCGCTGAGTGCTCCGTCGGTTCCGCTCTCCTCGACGGCTTCTTTCAACAAATCGACGAGATTCTTCTTGCATTGAGATTTGAGATATTTGTGCAGTTTGTCGCCGAACAGAAGCTCACGACGATCGTTGATGTTCGCGTTGACGAATGTGCCGTGGCCGAGGGGAAGATCCTGAAAGATGGGAGGTTTTGAGTGGAAAAGTCGCATTTTTAGTCCAAAATAGGAGTTTTTGAGCTAAAAACGGGTTTTCTGAGCCGAAAATAAGATTTTTAGGTTGAATAATAGTTTTATGAGCCTGAAAATCGTGTTTTCTGAGCTAAAATTGAGGTTTTTTGGCTGAAAAATGGCTGCTCTAAGCCTCAAAGGCGCATTTTTGAGCTGAAAATGAAGCTTTTTAGCTCAAAAATGGTTTTTTTTGTCTAAAATGCGATTTTTGAGTTCAAAATCAGCATTTTTGAAAATTAGAATTTTTTACTGGAAAAATTGATTTTTTGAGGTTATAGAGAAGTTTTGCGGTTTGAAAAATGACGTTTTCAGTCTAAAAATCGATTTTCCGAGCCAAAAAGTTTGATTTTAGAGCTAAAAATGAAGTTTTTGCGTCAAAATCTGCATTTTGAGCTAGAAAATAAATTTTTTTAGCTAAAAACAGATTTTTGTGCTGAAAAATGGTTTTCTGAGTTTGAAAACGCAATTCTGGCCTAAAAATTAGATTTTTGAGGGGAAAACTAATTCCTTAACTACAAAATTCAATTTTGAGCTAAAAAATGAGGTTTTCAGTTAAAAAAAAGATTTTCGGATCTAGAAATTTGATTTTAGAGCTAAAAATGAAGCATTTGCGTCAAAATGAAAGATGGATTAACAAATCTATTTTTCCACAGATTTAAACCGAAAAATGACATCTATCGACCTGTTTCCTCCAAAAATAATCAATTTTCGCGCTTTTATGGCGAAAAATGATCATTCCGGAGCTAGATTTCTGTTTTTCCACTCAAAAATCGTACTTCTCTCTCCATTGCTTGTGCCGGTGTCATTGGAACCGCTGCTGGCCGCGCCAGCAGCATATGATTGAAGAAAGCGCGATCCGTTTCGACTTTGATTCGTAGAATGTCCTCGTCGAGCTGAAAATGGGCGGTTTTTAGTGAATTTTGACGATTTTTTCAGTTTTGAAAGACGAAATCCGGTGATTTTTTGTGTTTGAATGGTTCAGAACTGTCCAAAATCGTCTGAAAACCTTCAGACGCCTCCCGAACCAATTTTAAGCTCATTTTTCCTGATTTTCCGCACCTCCTCCTCATCCAAATCGTCCACAACCGCTTGTGGCACTTCCACAATTCCATCCTCCGTCAGAGTCTCCTCCCTAACTTGTGGCTCCGTTTGGCGGCTCGGAATTTGAATTCCGCGCTCGCCGAACATCATTTTCTTCTGCACAGTCGTCGCGTCGCGATGCCAATTGCCTTCGGAGCCGCCGAGAATTCCGCACAGCTCGTGCTCGACACCATTTCGAACTGTGAACGTTTGCGAGTTCTTGAAATAAGGTTTTAGGGGGTTTTTTTCGATTTAAAATGGTTCACCTCAGCTTCTTGTGCCTGAAAAAGCGACGTGCCGAGAAGTTTTGTGAGTCCTTGATGGTCAACTCGACCCAGAATCTCCTCAAAGTGCAGCATCTCTGGAAAAATGGAAAAATTAGGTACAATGTAGCGAAAAATTGAGCAAAAATCTGTGGAGGAAATTTCGATGCATTAATTGATTTTATTCGATTTGCAAGCATTAATAATATATTTTACAGATTTTTGGAACTCGAAATCTATCCAAATTTAAAAAATTAAAAAATGAGTTTTTTTCCACTTTTGGACGCCATTATTCGGCAAAATATGGCATTTTGGAGGATTCTAACATGAAAATATCGATTTTAAAGATCAAAATTAACAAAAATTGAAAAAAAAATCAGGAAAAAAGGGTGAATTCATGAAGAAATAGACTGATTTTTGTTTCGCGGTGAAACGAAAATTCAATCTTTATTTTGCAACGACACTCCGAAATGACGGGGAAAGTTCGGCCACGGCCAGAAAACTTTTTGGAGGGAGTTTGAATTGAGGAAACCTGGAAATTGAAAAAATAGTCATTTTAAATGGAAAATAGGGATCAGGGAAAAATGTGCGTGTATTCTAATACAGAAAAATAAGTCAGCAGACGCCACATAAACTATTTATAATGACAGAGTTAAATCATGCTCTTGGAACACGGCTAGCGAACACTGCTTGAAATTAAGATTGTTTGCTTATTCACTCTTCCTTTCATAACTCGATTCAACAAAATTGAACAAAATTATTAAAGGAAGACCAGCAACTATGCAAATTCATTATGTCCACTTGCGAAAAACCATTTCCCAGTAGTATTACTTGGGTTTTCTTGTTTGTTCCTAGCTCAGTAAAAAAAGCAAAAAATATTGAGCCGCAAAAAGAACTGAACCAGGACCCTCAGATTTATAGTCTGGACCATTACCTACTAGGCCATGTGTGCGCTCTCTACAAGGCCGCGGCGACGACAGCTTGGGCGCTCACCGCCCTCTCATTTTTATACTGAATCACCACCACTTCTCCGTAGTGATTGTTGGCGCAGTGGATTACGCTTTTGAGTACCAATCTCAAGGTGTTGGTTCGATTCCCATTGGCTCCAAACCTTTTTTGCTCTTTGTACTGAGCAAGAAACAATTGGAATTGTTACGATTTTCCATATTCCACCACTCATCCATCATCATTAGATAACCATCAACCATAAAATTCAAATTTCCATTGCTCAGCTTAAGCCCTTCTTCTCAAGCTCCGCCCCTTTTTTGCTCGCTCTCTAAGTGCACTCCTCCTTTGTTGTAGGAGCGGGGGGAAGAGGGGTCCCATTTCTCTCTTTCTACTATTGTGTGTGTATGACTATGAGTATATCCAATATTCTGAGATTTCTGGAGGAACCACTTCAACATTTTTCCCCTCCAAAATTTCCATTGTTTGAGTTTTGAAAGAATGGAATATGAAGAACAAGAAGAAGCGTCCGATTATTGAATGGGTGCTCATTTTGGAGCCGTTTTGCATAGAATATTATGGTTTTTGAGGTTTTGGAATTTTCGCAAATTTTGAAAATCTGAAAATTGAAATTTTTTGGAATTTGAAGATTTGAGATTTTGAGATTCTAACGGACTCAGATATTTAGGATTTTGAGATTCTGAATCTTCTGGACTCTTCAGAATCCCAAAATTCAGAATTATGAAATTTTAAAAATTTCAAAAAAAAAAGTTATAAATTTTTTTGAAAATTTTGGGATTTTGAGAAGTTGAGCTTCTGGATTTTGAAGATTTCATAGGATTCTGTTGAGTTCTTGAATTCAGAATCTTACAAAATTAAAAAAAAAGCTCAGAATTTGAAAATTGAGGAATTCCAAAAAAAATTCAAAATTTCGAAAAAAAATTTTTGAAAATTTTAGAATTTTGGTAATTGAGTTTCTAGAATCGGAAGATTTCTTTAGACTCCATTGAATTCTGCATTTCTAGACCCTGAAAAATCCAAAAAAAACTCAAAAATTAAAATTTTCAAAATTTTGAAAAATTTTTTTTTTAAATTTCGTTGAAAATTTTAGATTTTGGAAACTTCAACTTTTAAAATTTGAAAATTTGTAAAAGTCTACTGAATTCTGGAATTTTGAACCCTTCAAAATCCAAAAAAGCCAGGATTTGAAATTTTCAAAATTCCGAAAAAAAAATTTTTCAAAAACATTTTTTTCACTTTTTTCTCAATTTTTTTTTATTTTTAATATTTTTTTTTGCAAATATTTTCTAAACCCATAATAATTTCGTTTCGAACATCTTCATATTCCCTCCATTCTTCTTGACATTTGCCCAAAAAATTGATAAAAAATGTGGAAAATTTGATTTCCGGTTGTTTATGCCCCCAGTCAGGCTATGAAGAAAATAAAAACAGCTTTGGATTATTTTTCCACAAAAAAAGTAGTCATGGTGGCCTAGAAACCTCAAAATTTGGAAATTTCGAAAAAAAAATTTTTTTTGAAAATTTTTTTCGAAAATTTTTTTAAATTTTTTCAAATTTTCTCCCTAAATTTTTTTGGATTCTCCTTCCATTTCCACAATTTTTTACTACCCATCTAATTTTCGACTCTCTTTTTGACCTACTCATCCATGAATCCTCTTTTCCTCCTCCCTCCAAATTTTCTCTAATCCTCTATTAATTCCTCACTCTCTTCTCCCCAATTTTTCAGAATCTTCTTCCCACTCACTTACACAGATGTATCATTTCGGATGATTCTTCGCCACCACTGAGAAATGCGAGAAGACGTCGTCCAGCTCCTCCGATTTCCTTCTCTTCTTTTTCTAGTGCTCTTCCCGCTTATTTCATGCTCCACCGCACTCAAAACATGCAAAAGTTTTTGGGTGTCCAATCGTCCCTCGCAGGTACTTTTTTGGGATCATCAATTATGCAAATTCGCCTGACTGGATCTTGAAAACCCATGTTCCAGTGGGAAATCTTGAAAGTTCTTGATGGTTCCTAGCTCAGTAAAAGAAGCAAAAAATAATGAGCTGGAAAAAGAATCGAACCAGGACCCTCAGATTGGTAGGCTGCGCTACTACCCACTAGGCCAGGCGTGCGCTCTCTTGGCGACGACAGCACGATCCCGGCGCTGCGCGCAGCGCCCACCGCCCTCATTCTTATTTGGAATTCACCTCCTTTCCTCCATTGTCTATATAGCGCAATGGATTACGCTTTTGGCTACCAATCTCAAGGCGCTGGTTCGATTCCCATTGGAGTCAAAAGTCTTTTTCTTTCTTTGTCGATGCCTATTTCCACTTTTTTCAGGACTGCAGTTCATTATCCCTCCAAGAACCTCCACCCCTTCTACCCAACGTTCTTTCCCTGTCCCTTTCCAATAATTCGATTTTTCGAATCTCAAACTTCCCGCCAGAATATCGACGTCTTCAAAGTCTCCGTCTGGATCAGTGTCAATTGGAAAAGCTGGATTTCGATGCTCTCTCGGTTTTTGAGCAATTGAAAGAGTTGGATATTTCGAGAAATTCCCTTTCGAAATTGATAATTCCCAGGAATTTGAATACGTTGAGAGTACTCAATTTGGCTTTTAATAGTTTTAGGTGAGTTTTTTCGTCCAGTAGAGCGCGATTGACACATCGTTAAGAATTCTAGTCTTACGTAGGTTGAAAAAAAACTTCTCTCTCAAAAAAAAAAGTTGCAAGTCATGCACCAATTCCCACGGAGATGAGTGGGGCCCCCTCTACTTCCATTCAGAAGTTTTTTTGTGGAAAAAAAATTTTGGAATGGTCAAAAAGAGTAAAAAAGGACTCCAAAAGGAAAAGGAAAGAAATAATTGGGGGTAATAAAAAAAGTTATGTCATAAAAAAAAGTATAAGATTTTTTTATCAGATTTTTTGTGTAATTGGAGAAGAATGGGAAATCTGGGGAATGGGGACCTGAAAATTCAGGAAATTTTAAATTTTGGAATTCCAGAATCCCTTAAAGTCCCGGAATCACAGAATTTTTCAAAACCCAAAAGTTTGAAAAAAAATTGAATTTTTTTTCAAAATTTTCAAAATTTCAAGATTCTGGTTTTTCTAGATTCTGAAGTTGAATATTCAGCATTTTAGAACAGTTAGAGTTTGAAATTTCAGAATTTTCAATTCTCTGAACTTTTGATTCCTAAAAAGTCCCAAAATCGCAGAATTTTTCAAATTTAGTTTTTTTCAAAATTTTAAAATTCCGGGTTTTTAAAAGATTCTGAAGCACTTGAAAAAGATGAGAATCTTCTAGAATTATGAAGTTTTGAAATTTTAATATTGTGGAATTCATAGAATTTGAGAATTCTCAAAAATTCAAAAAAATTCAAATTTCCGAAATTTTGAAATTTCAAATTCTAGAGGATTTTGGAATATTTAGAATCGTAGAATTCGAATATTCCGTGATTCTAGTTTGAGAATTCAGAATTTTCTAGAATTTCGAAACTCAAAACTTTCAAAAATACGAAAAACATTGTTTTTTTTAAATTTACCAGCCTGCTTACAGCAGGCTGGATTCGCGGCTTCGCCGCTCAACTTCGCTTAGAAATATCACGTTTTTATACGCCCCCGATCATTTGAGTTTCGTTACACGTGTGGTGTAGTTGGTTGTGGGCTGCACTGCCACGCGATAGTCGCGGGTTCGATTTTGTGGCGCGACCAAATTCTTTAACTTTCGGAAAACTAAAGCGGACATCCTGACCAAGCCACAGACAAACTTTCTAGCGGATTATATATAAGTAAGATAAAATTTCAGTGTAGGAATTTTCAAAATTTTAAATCTCAAGAATCTGTACTTTTAAAGTCTAGAAAATTTCGAATCATCGAAAATCTTGAAACCTCAAACCTTCAAAAAAAATATTCAAAAAAATAGAAAATTTTTCAAATTCGAAAAATTTTTTTGAAAATTTCCAAAAAATCTTAACTTTTTGCTTTTCCGGAAATTTCAAAATATCAAAATTCTGGTTTTCATTATCCCAAAGGATTCTGAACTTTCTAGAAACTCAAAATCTCAAATTTCCAAAAAAAATTTTTTCTATTTTTTTCCTTCCAGCTACGTCCCCGACATGTCTCATCTGGAATCGCTCCGTCTTGTCGATTTATCCCATAATCGTCTAATCTCAGTCCGTCCCAGAATGTTACCATTCAATTTGGAAGTGGTCCGTCTGGCAGCGAATCGATTCACACACCTCTCACCGTGGCCATTTTTACACAAGTTGCAGGTAATGAAAGGCTTCAGAAGACGTTAGAATCAAAATGTTAAAATTAAAAATAATAACGTTTTTGATCAGCTTAACATTCCCTATCGAATGATATAATTTTCATAAAAATCCGCCCATTGGTTTTTGAGTTAGAGCGCATTTACTAACACCAACTTTTTTTTTTCATCTGCAACCGTTAAAAGCCTCCAGAATCCTTGCATTTCAATATTTCTTAAAATTTCAAAATGTTACTTTACTTTTCTTAAAATTCCCTATCGAATGGTATAACTTTCATGAAAATCGGTCAACTGGAAGTCGAGATATTTCAATTTGAATTTCAAAAGTCTCGTGTACTCCTCGAGGACAACTTTTTCTCTTGGAGCTCTCGTGAGAAAACGCCTGACCGGAAGTCGCTGTAGTAGTGACTTTTCATTGAAACGGATCGGATTTCAAAATCTTTGGGATTTTGAGATGAAAACAAATATATTTCGATTTTAGAAAAATAAAAAGGGGTCAATGGCCTAGAAACCCAAAACTTGGATTTCTAGGCCACTAATGTTAAGTAGCTCAGAAATGATGGGCACACAATTCCAAGACATTTGGTGGCAGTTTGAGCTCTGTATCTTCATTTTGAGCCAAGTTATGACTCTTAGAAGTTGATGGCCTAGAAACCCAAAATTTGGATTTCTAGGCCACCAAAGTCAGAAAATGATAAAAATGAAAATTCTTAGACGTTTTGTGGTAGTTTGAGGTCAATAGCTCAAGTTTAAGCCAAGTTATGACTCTTATAAGTGTATGGCCTAGAAAACCCAAGTTTTGGATTTCTAGGCCATCAAACTGGAATATGTGAAAAATGATCAATTTTAAATTTTAAAGCGATTGGTGGCAGTTTGAGCTCTCTATCTTCATTTTGAGCAAAGTTATAACACTTTGAAGTCGGTGGTCTAGAAAATCGAGAAGTTGTATTTCTAGGCCACCAATGTCCGAAAACGATAAAAATGAGATTCTAAGACGTTTGGTGGTAGTTTGAGGCTTCTTTCTTCATTTTGAGCCGAGTTATAACAATTTGAAGGTGAGGGCCTAGAAAATCCAAAAATTGTATTTCTAGGCCATTAAAGTTTAATAGGTCAAAAATGATTGGTACATAATTCTAAGACATCTGGTAGTAGTTTGAGCTGTCTAGCTTCTTTTTGAGCCGAGTTGTAACAGTTTGAAGTCGGTGGCTTAGAAATCCAAAATTTCGGATTTCTAGGCCACATATATTATTCCCCAGAATCTCAGAATCCATTACGACCCTTCTCAATTTCCAAAATATGTGTGAAAACCACTTCAACAACACATGTCTTGAATATGTTTGTACTCTCTCAACATCTGTCCCCATTAGACCCCCCTCTGGTTCAGGGGCCCCCTCTTCATTGCTCACCACAAGGCTGAGCAATATAGAAAGAAGAGTGACAGTTAATTTGGAATCAAAATTGACACATGAAAAGAGAGGGACTCATTGAATTGAACACTTTTAATTAATCCCATGGGGGACTCCATTGCGTAACAAATTGAACCCTCTTCACTTCGATTGGAATAGCTAGAGGGATTGGAAGCCACGAAAACATTTGGAAAGCGATTAAAACTACCATATCTCAAAAACGAGTGAAGTTATCAAAAAGTTGTCAACTACAAAAATATTCCTCATAAAATTTCACACAATTTCGCAGTTTACAACTTTTTGATATCTCTACGCGTTCTCGAGATACGCTTTTTCAAAGATGGTGGCAAGAGACGCAGAGAAACGAGACGCTCTGCGTCTCTCCCCTCCTTGCACTCTTTCTCTGCGCGCGCTCTCGCCCACCAATGTTTGAAGCGCTGTATCTCCAGAACCAATAAAGCTAGAAAAAAGTGGTCAACTAGGAAAATGTGTAAAATTTAAAGGCAAACATTGTTGTAGTTGATAGATTTTTGATAGCGTTACTGGTTCTTGAGATAAAAGTTTTCCAAGCTTCGGACGCCGAATTTCTTTCAGGAACTCGACGTCACATTCAACGACCTGGAATGCGACTGCTCCCTTTGGCATTTTGTGACATGGGCGGAAAAGTTGGCTCTGTTCGATAGGTTAGAGCAAATTTACATTCGAAAATTTTGATATTTTTACATTTTCAGCACAATGCTCCCATGCAAACGGCCCAGTGAGCTAAGGAAAAGTCCGATTGATGGGAAGGTAAAAAGTTTGGTGGCCTAGAAACTTCTAGGCCACTAGGAGTTTCTATATTTCCAATTAATATTCCAGACTGTCTGTGGTCCTACCGTAGTCTCCTCTTCCGCTGAATCGGCTGTAGTATCACTAGATGACACTCATGTGATGTGCTGCACGGCACTAGCAACACCACCACCACAATTATTTTGGCAATTGAACGGGAAGAATATTTCAAATGTAAGAAAAAATGATTTCCAATGGAAACAAAAGAAGCAAAAAGAGTTTGAGCATAGGTGGGAATCGAACCCGCGTCGATAGTTTTGTAGTCAAAAGCTTTACAATTGCGCCAATTGACCATCGAAAGTGTAGGGGCGTTTTCCGTATAAAAATAGGGTGGTCGTCGGCGACTTGTCGCCGCGCGACGACCGGCGGCGCTCCTCCGCCTCTCCTGCGTATGGTCTAGTGGGTAGTATCCTAGACTACAAATCCATAGACCAAAGTTCGATTCCCATCATAGCTCAAAATTTTTTGCTTTTTTTGTTGAGCTAGGAACACTCGGGAGAGTCTCGATTTTCAAAGTTCTTATTCCAGGGCCTCTCACAAAAGCATCTCTCCGACTCTGGAAAGGTTGAATTTTGTTTGGAAATTCGAAAAATCCAACTAAAGGATATGGGAAAATACAAATGTGTCGCCTCGCTAGCCGGTCTAAACTCCTCAAAAGAATTCCACGTGGAACGCGACAAAATTCCGATCGTCCTGAATTCCGCGGAAGGGATAATGATCTACTGCCAATTCACGATTTGCACATTCATCGGAGTGTGTTGTATCATCTCTTGTTGCGTTTTGAGAACCGGTGGCCGTGGAAAAACTCGGCCAAAACGGGAGTATATGCACGCGAAGGTTTTGGAGATACCGCAAGACTCTTGTGAGTACTGTTGTGCTGATGATGATTTGAATGAAGGGGGCGGAGCTAATCATGATGAAGATGATGATGAGACGAGAGACTGTGACGATTGGGGAGACGCAGAGACAGCGGCAGTTCGGCAGTATTTGCAGTGGAGGAGTATGCATCAGGATCAGCATAAGTGTGAGTTATTTTTGCTTATATCTCAAGAAACAGTAACGCTATCAAAAAGTCGTCAACTGCAAAAATGTTTGTCTTTAAATTTTACACATTTTTGCAGTTGACTACTTTTTTCTAGCGTTTTTGGTTCTCGAGATACAGCGCTTCAAACTTTGGTGGGCGAGGGGGAGAGACGCAGAGCATCTCGCTTCTCTGCGTCTCTCGCCTCCATCTTTGAAGTGCTGTATCTCGAGAACCAGAAGAGCTAGAAAAAAGTTGTCAACTGCAAAAATGTGTAAAATTTAATTCAAAACATTTTTGTAGTTGTAAATTTTTTGATAGCTCGCTTGGTTTTTGAGTTAGAGCACAAAGAGTAAAATACAAAAAATTTATTTTTATTGAGAAGGTTTTTTTCAATTACCAGGCACTGTCCATTTCTCACTTTTTGACATTTTTTCTTTATCTTTCCCCTGAAGGTGTCAAATCGAGAACTTGCTGATGAGTGTAGGTACTAAAAATTGAAATTATCAATGGAGCGCGTTTCCTGAACCTACATAGTTTTGATATCAAAACTACCCTCTTGGAGTTCCACCGGGAAGTCTGTGATAGTTACAGTATGATCCGCGGTGCAGTTGTGGTTAACACGGATGTAGAGCTCATACTTTTTCTGAAAAAAAAGTTGATATCAAAAACATTTTGACCTCAAAATGTGGGAAATTAAATTTCACACATTTTTGCAGTTGAAAGTTTTTCGATAGCTATTATGGTTCTCGAGATATGCGTCCTCAAATTGTTCCGGCGAGAGACGCAGAGAAACGAGACACTCTGCGTCTCTCCCCTCTTCCTTGGCGCGCGCTCGCCCAACAATCTTTGAGCCGCTGTATCTCGAGAACCAGTCAAGCTAAAAAAATGTTGTCAACTACAACAATATGTAAAATTTCAAGGCAAACATTTTTGTAGTTGACAACTTTTTGACAGCTACAACGGTTCTTGAGATACAAAGATTTTTCTGAACACCATTCTTCTTGGATCTTTTCAATTGACATAACTCGAGTTCTAATGGCTCAAATTCAATACATAATACCTCAAAATAACCGAAATTTGAATTTCTTACCCCAAAATCAAATCCATCGCCTTGTTCAATCGCCAAAATCGAATACTTATTCGGGTATACTGTATCATCGATTTTCGCTACTTGTGGCAAATGATCGTCGCCAATACGTGTCCCAAATATTCCATCATGCTCCCATAACTCCACCCAAATCGCGTATTTTGAGCCTTCTTCCACTGTTTTGCACAAAACTTCACCGCTAAAATTGAATTGAGTCTTGACGAGCTCTGCAGCTTTTGGCTTGTAACGAAGACCCTGAAAATTTGAGATTTTGGGATTTTTTTTGGAATTTTCCGATACCAGAGCATTGATGGCAACTAGGCAAACAGCCGAGGCTAGGAGAAGACCAAAAATTTTCGACATTATTGAAACTTTTTTGGACTGAGAGTTCCAGGGCACTCGAATCCACGCAGAAAAAAATCCAGGTTTCACTATTTTAAAAGTTCAAAATTTTCATCAAAAAACGTGATTTTTAACTAGAAACAGGATTCTTGTAACTTTAAACGTTTATATCTCAAGAACCACTAGCGCTATCAAAAAGTTGTCAACTACAAAAATGTTTGTCTTTATATTTTACACATTTTCTTAGTTGACTATATTTTTCTAGCTTTATTGGTTCTCGAGATACAGCGCTTCAAACATTAGTGGGCAAGGGCGCGCGCGCGAAGGGGAGAGACGCAGAGCGTCTCGTTTCTCTGCGTCTCTCGCCTCCATCTTTGAAGGGGTATATCTCGAGAACCAGAAGAGCTAGAAAAAAGTTTTCAAGTGCAAAAATGTGTGAAATTTAAAGACGAGCATTTTTTTAGTTGCCAACCTTTTTATAGCTTTTATGGTTCTTGAGATATAACCATTTTAAGGCCAAGCATACTTGTTCCTCTGCGTCTCTCTTATCAATAGAGCACATTTTCAGACTCGATGATTCCCCAAATCCGTCACGAGAGTCTATGCCGACTATCCAACGAATCCAATCGCGCTCCATTGGCCAGATTCGACGAGCATCAGCACTCGGTGTCGTTCGATATGACACATTTGTGATAGTTTTACTAATTTTATTCAATAAAACGTATTTTTTTACATGTACACATACATGGGCAAGTAAAACTAATAGGACAGAAAGGAATTTTGAATTTTACAGAAAAAAAGGAATTATTTTTTGGCATTTGAAAGGGTGACTAGAATAGGGGTGAGAGGGCATTTGAAAAAAAAACAAGTAATTATAGAAAAAGTTGTCACTGGAGCGCGTTTACTCCTCGACTTTGATCAAATTCAACGCCTTCGCCACATCCGCTTCCTTCTTCTCCTTCTTTCGATTCCGTGTCTCGTATTCCAGACGATGATTGATGATTCGATCGATAATCAAATCCGTGGTCATATCGGATCCAGAATCCACCTCATGATAGATTCCACGCTTCTTGGCCACAGCGAACGGATCGATTTCGGTTAGCGGAGAGTTGACGACCGAAGACTCGCGGTCGCGGAATCCATTGACGACGGCCTGAAAAAAAAATAATTGATTACTGTACCGTCTCCTCGATTTGAATTTCGAACTGCAAGCTACAGTATGACCGGCTCGAAGGATGACGTTTCGAAAGTGTGACGTTTCGAAAGTGCGATATTTCACGAGTGCAACATTTTGCCTTTGAAACAACACACTTTCGAAATGTCACACTTTCGAAACGTCACACTTTCGAAATTTCACCCTTTCGAAACGTCACACTTTCGAAACGTCACACTTGCGAAACGTCATACTTGCGAAACGTCGCGGAGCCAGAATGACCAAATTGAAAACTTTGCAGCGCAGGTTTACAGCAAAACTTCAACGATTTTAGACGGCGTTTTTCGTGCAAAACGGAAAAATTTTAGAAAAGCTCTATTTTGGAACATTAAAATCCAAAAAATATGGCTAAAAACTACAGTAATCCAATTTTTCTGGAATTTTTAGGGTTTCGAATGGTTTTTTGAGCATCAGAATCGAATTACACAAAATACACGTTTCAAACCTTGAAAATCTGGAAAATTTAACAAGAAAATACAGTAATCCAATTTTTTTGAAAATTGCAATTTTTTGGAATTTTCAAGTTTTTGTATAATTTTTGGGTTATTTTGACATAAAAATTTGGTTTTAAACTTACAGTTCTCCAAAAAACACCAAAATTCTAATTTTCCAACGTTTTTTACAAAAAAATCTATATTTCACGGCATCCTCAAATGGAAATAGAAAATTAGAAAATTAGCAGATTTTCACCGTGAACTTTTCGGTGGATAGAATTTGAGGAAGACAGCCAGCTTTTTGACCTATTTATTCAAAAGTAGTCAATCTCTGTACAAAGATTGAATGACAGAAAGATTGCCCTGTTTTTCCTGATCATTTTGAACCTAAATTTAGTACTATAAGTGTCCCATGTCGTCTTTTATGTTGACTGGAAAAATAAAAATTGAAATAACTATGCTCAGGTTCGACCTAATTTTTTGCATTTGGGCTCAAAAGATGAGCAAAAAAATTTCCCATGATTTGGCCAAGACACATTTTTCGGATTGATCCATATAAAAGAAAAAATCAACTTTTATTATTTTCTGGGCCTAATTTTGAACTGAAATAACTTTCTCCAAACCTAACGTTTTTAGACGTTTTTTGTGTCAATAAGAACTTCAAGCTATTTAGAAAATTTTGGCCAAGCCAGATTTTGAAAATTAGCCTTTTGGAATTTAATACAATCTAAAAACTGGGTTTTCAGTACTAATTTACAAAAGATTTGAAAAACATTTCTAGAAAAGTAGCGTGTGTTCTATTTCCATTTGAGGATGCCGTGTATTTTCTAGTGTTCCCACCAATTTTCTGTATTTGAAACTATCAAAATCGACCTCAGCACCCTCGATTTACCCTGTCTACCACAAATTTCCACCGCAAACCGAACGATTTTTAACAAAATTCGGAGGGAAAAGTAACATTTCACTCTGAAATTTGTTGAAAATCGTTCGAAAAACATGACAAATTGAAAAATTGACCTAAAAATTTAAATGTATTACTGTAGCATTTTCGTGCCGAGATATTGCAGGGAGCAAAGACTGACATTGACTAAAACTGGCATAATATTTGCAGTTGGAATTTTGAATTGAGGAGACCGTGTACTGTAACTCTCTTCTGAATCCTCAAAAAGATTCAGAATCTTCCAAAAAGTTTCTAAAGGTGGCTCAGACGTCCAAGGAAGTTTAACCTTCATGTGGATCAGTAGAAATTGCGTGTGGGAATCTCTCAATCATCGCCAGCCTATGTTACCCCGACTATTAGCAGCGTCGGGAGGCTTGCCGTCTCGCCGCCTCGCCGCCGACCCCACTAAACGCGGCGGCCGACACCTCACGGGTTCCGCGCGCCTGTATGTTTCGCGTGTGCCTCTCCGCGCCGCCGTACACTCTCTCGCGGTCAGAGAAAAAAGAGGCGGGGAGACGGGGAGGGGGGAGGGGGAGAGAAGAAAGAGAAGAAAGAGAAATAGGTGTAAATAGACGGTTTGCGGTGGAAATTTGTGCTAGACAGGGTAAATCGATGGTGCTGAGTTCGATTTTGATAGTTTTAGCTATAGAAAATTGGTGAAAAAGGCAGAAAATATAGATTTTTTGTGAAAAATCGTGGAATTACGATATTTTCTTTGTATCTCGAAGTTGAAAATAACGTTTTGGGGTAATATGCAAGTTTAAAACCCGATGTTCATGTCAAAATGCCTCAAAAATCATGCAAAAACGTGAAATTTTGAGAAAAATCGAAGTTTTCAAAAATATTGGATTACTGTATTTTCTGGTTAAATTTTTCGGATTTTTAGGGTTCAAAGTGTGGATTTTATGTAATTTAAAAGCGTAGAATTCGATTCTGATGCTCAAAAAACTGAAAATACTATTGGAAACCCTAAAAATTCCGGAAAAATCAGAAATTTAAAAAAAATTTGGATTACTGTATTTTCTGGGTAAATTTTTCGGATTTTCAGGGTTCAAAATGTGGATTTTATGTAATTTAAAAGCGTAGAATTCGATTCTGATGCTCAAAAAACTTAAAAAAAACTATTGGAAACCCTAAAAATTCCAGGAAAGTCGAATTTTAAAAAAAAATTGTATTACTGTATTTTCTAGTTAAATTTTCCGGATTTTCAGAGTTCAAAATGCGGATTTTGGGTAATTTAATAGCGCAGAATTCGATTCTGATGCTCAAAAAGCTCAAAAACCATTTGCAACCCTGAAAATTCCAAAAAATTGGATAACTGTATATTTTTTAAATGTGGATTACTGTAACTAAAGTTTTCGGATTTTGAGAGTTCAAGATAGGAATTTCTTGCAATTTTAGGGTGTAGAATCCATTTTTCAATTTTAAAATCTCCAAAAATTCGAATTGAACCTTCGAACAAAACTTTCCGCAAAAAATAAATTTTCCACCTTTCCGATTACTGTAATTTTTTCTCTCTCCTTACCTTCACATTAAACTGATCCAAAATATCCGCGGTGATCTCGTATGGCGCTCCAAACACCACCTCATTCACTGGCTGAAAATAAAATTCCAAAAAATTATAGACTACAAACTACACTCTTACCTTATATGCCAATACCGAAAGGACTCTCTCGTGAATCGACATGATCGGATGATTGCTTCCCTTGTATTGGTTGACGGTCTGAAAAGAAAAATTTTTTGAAAAAAAGTTCGAAAATTTTTCAATCTTCTCTCTCCTTGCTTCAACTCCTTGCGCGCGGCTTCTATATCATCGCCCTTCACCTCTTTCTCCGCTTGCGCGCGCGTGGCCTAGTGGTGTACACTGCTGACTACCGTCGGGAGGGTCGCGGGTTCGATTCCCACCCGGGTCAAAACTCATTTTATTCTCTTTTGCTTCACATTTCTCATCTCCCAGATGTCTAACTACTCCAACCAGACATGTTCTCACCTGATCCGAAAGTATTCCAACGATCAAATAGTCTCCAAACTCTTTGGCCTTCTCCAAAAACGCCAAATGTCCGATATGGAACAAATCGAACGAGCCGGTGACATAGACCACCTTATCCGTCGGCTTCGGTGGACGTCCTTCGGCAAACTCCAGAATCGTTGTAGTCGTTGGAATGAAGCGGGAGACACGTGTCCATGGCGACATTGCGACGTTGTCCTGGAAACAATGGTTGGGGTTTTCTCGAAGAATCTTCGAGAAGTTGGAAATTGGGTGGAGCCCCAATAAAATTTTGAAATTGAATGCATATTTAGATAAGCTAAATGACATCCGGACAAGATTCTAAAGCTTTTGGTAGTTATCTGGGCTCTCTAGCACTATTTTCAGCCGAGTTATGGGTATTTTAAGTTGGTGGCCTAGAAATCCTAAATTTGGATTTCTAGGCCAACAAGGTCAGAAAATGATCACAATGAAATTCTGAACCGTTTGATAGTTGTTTGAGCTCGAAAGCTTGATTTTAAGCAAAGTTGTGGCTATTTGAAGTTGATGGATTAGAAATCCCAAATTTCGGTTTTCTAGGCCATCAAGGTTAAATGGTTAAGTCAAAAATGATTGGCACAAGATTTCAAAGCGTTTGGTAGTTGTTTGAGTCCTCTAGCTTCATTTTGAGCGAAGTTATAGGTACTTGAAGGTGGTGACCTAGAAAACCAAACAGTTGGATTTTTAGGCCACCAAACCCTATTCCATTCAAAATAAGCAATTTAAAATTCTAAACCGTTTGGTAGTTGTTTGAGCTCTCTAGCTTCATTTTGAGCAAAGTTATGGGTATTTAAAGTTGGCGGCCTAGAAAACTCAATATTTGGATTTCTAGGCCACCAAAATTGATTACATTCAAAATGAGCAATTTAAAATATTTAAGCGTTTCGTAGTTGTTTGAGCTTTGTAGCACTATCTTAAGCGAAGTTATGACATCTTAAAGTTAGTGGCCTAGAAATCCAAAAATGCGTATTTCTAGGCCACCAAAGTTAATTACATTTAAACTAAGCAATTTAAAATTCTAAACCGTTTGGTAGTAGTTTGAGCTCTGTAGCACTATTTTGAGCAAAGTTATGAGCATTTAAAGTTTGGTGGCCTAGAAATCCGAAATTTGGATTTCTAGGCCACCAAAGTAAGCTTAAGCATCTACAAAGCAAACACGCTCCATCGACAATCTAAAAAAACTTTTTTTTCAAAACTTCGAGATTAGAGCGCGTTTTCCCCGACGCTTACCGTTGCGTACTCCGTTATTGCCTAAAATCAATCAAATATCAATTTTTCGGTTCTTTTGGATTTCAATGGAAACTTACCGTACTCAACGAGCGTGCTCGTTCTACGTGTTGCTCAATGTGCTCATCTTGAGTATGATGATTCTTGGTGAGCAACAACATACGGCCGACCAAATCCGTGGTCGAAACTCCACAGGTCCGCTTGCATTCACGATATCGTCCATTATCTTTCACTTCTTGATACGTGTCTTTTCCATCGGCCGTCAATGTGATGTCGTCTGCAAATTCGCTCTATTGGACTTTTAACTTCAAAGAGCTGTAATTTGGCTCAAAATAGAGCTAGAACACTGAGACAACTACCAAACGCCTTAGAATTGAAAACGGATCATTTTTGACCTACTTAATTTTGGTGGCCTAGAAACCTTTTTCTAGGCCACCAACTAAGAATAGCCATAACTTTGCTCAAAATGAAGCTTCTAAACTAAAGCTACCACTAATCGCTTCAGAACTAAAAACTGATTATTTTTCATTTGTTGGTGGCCTAGAATTCCAAAAGTAGATATTTCTAGGCCACCAACTTCAAATGGCCATAACTAGGTTCAAAATAAAGTTAGAAAGCTAAAACAACTACCAAACGCCTTAGAATTGAAAACGGATCCTTTTTGACCTATTTAATTTTGGTGGCCTAGAAACTTTTTTCTAGGCCACCACCTTCAAATGGCAATATCTCGGCTCAAAATGAAGCTAGAGAGCTCAAACTAGCACCAAACGCTTTAAAGTTTAAAACTGATCATTATTGACCTATTTGGCTTTAGTGGCCTAGAAAAAATTTTTTAGGCCACCAACTAAAGATAGCCATAACTTGGCTCAAAATGAAGCTAGATGGCTCAAACAACTACTAATCGACTTGAAATTAAATACTGATCATTTAAGATTTGTTGATGGCCTAGAAATCCAAAAGTAGATATTTCTAGGCCACCAACTTCGAATTGTCATAACTTGATTCAAAATCAAGCTAGAAGGCTCAAACTACTACCAATCGCTTTAGAATTGAAAAACTAATCATTTTTGATTTAATGGTGGCCTAAAAATCCAAACTTTGGATTTCTAGGCCACCAACTTCAAATAGCCATAACTCGGCTCAAAATGAAGCCGGAGAGCTCAAACTACCACCAATCGCTCACAAATTTCATTTCCAATCTTTTCTTTCATTAGAGCGCACTTACCACCATGAATACAAAAATCGCATTGATACTTGTCGAGGGTGTCTACCGTAGTCACGTACGGCGCATTCTCCACCACCTCGTCGACCCATTTTATGCCAGCAACCATACGGTATCTTTCCTCTTCGTTGAAAACCGGTGGTCCTTTGTGGAGACGGATCTGAAAATTAAATTTTTTGGTGGCCGAGAAATCTCAAAAATGGAAAAGTTAGGCCATGATGTCAAAAATGGCTAAGTTGGCCTAAAAACTCATTTTTCTACAAATGTCTGGGTTTTCATGAAGTTTTAAAGCTCTTTAAACTGATGGCCTAGAAATCCCCTTTTGAAAAAGTTAGGCCACCACCAAAACAATTCACAAACCTCCTCATCATTGTGCACTCCAACGACAAGTTTCTGTCCGAATTGCTTAGCTTGTCTCAATTGGTTCGCATGACCGAAATGCACCATGTCGTAGCTGAAAATTGGGGTTTGGCGGGAATTTGAAAATTTTTCGAAATTTTGAAAAAAAATTTTTTTAATTTTTGAAAAAATTTTTTTTCAAAATTTTTCAAAATTATTTACCATCCATCCGCCCAGACTCGATTTCCTTTCGGCAGACCATCCGGTGCCAGTTTTTCACTCATTTTTTGGGATTTTTTGAGGGGGTTTAGCTGAAAAAAAGAAGAAATTTTGATTGGAAACATAGAGGGAAAATTTTGAGAAAAAAAAAGAAGAAGAAATTGAGAGAAAATATTGGAATTTTGAAAATTGAAAATTTAGGGATCCATTTTTTGAAAAAATTAAGAGAATGTTTTCCAAGAATCATAATATTTCAGAATCTGAGAAATCCAGAATTTTCCAGAAATCGAAAATAGGAAAAAAACAGAAACTCAAAAATTTCAAAATCTAAAAAAATTAAAAAACTTAAATTTTCCAAAATTTTAGAATTTTGCAAAGTAAGAGTTGTGGAATTCAGAAACCTTTAGAATCTTCTAGAAGTTTAGAATCGAAAAATTCAAAAAAAAAAACTCAAAAAATTTCAGAATCTGAATAATCCGAAATCTTAAATTTTTTTTAAATTTTAGAACCAGACTCAAAGAAATTGAGAGTCTTTCAAAAGTTTCAGAATCTTATCATTTGAAATTCTGAAATTTTCGAAAATCTCAAAAATTATCAGAATCTTCAGAATTTTCATAGAAATCTATTTGCATCTCAAAACCATAAAAAATCAGAATTCAAGAATCTTGAAATTTTGAAAATTTGAAATTTCAGAATACCATACTCTTGAAAATTCAGAAAGCCTCCAAATTTCAGAATCCAGAAAATTTTAGGAAAGAAAACTTTTCTGGACTCAAAATTTTTGATATCTCAAAAGGTCTCAAATTGGCGAAAAAAACTCTCTATTTATAATCCAAATAACATCAAAAAGTTCACTTTTAGAACTGTGAACTTTTTGGGGGAGTTCAAAATAGAAAATCACCTATCGAAACCTTTTCTATCGAAAAAAAAAACACAGAAAATCAAAAAAAAAGTTATTCCAGAATTTGTTAGAACGGAAAAAAGAAGGATTCCATTTTAAAGAATTCTATGATTTTTTCGCATTTTTTTGAAATAGGTTAGAAAATTGATTTTCTCGAGTTTCAACGACTTTTATGAAAAAATATTGGTATCTTTGCAAAATTTTAGAAACTAGAGAAACTCCTATAATTTTCTCCACATTTCCAAAAGCACTTGTCAAGATTCTAATTCTATCAAAAAAAAATTTCCAATTTTTTTCCAAAAACATTGTAGCCATCACTCTCTCTGTCTCAACTGACCATCACAATCATCCGATTAGTCGCTTAAAAAGTGGAAGAAAAAAAGCAAGCGGTACTCTTTTTCTTGAATTCTTATCAGTTTGAAACGAGAAAAATTGTGCTCTTGGTATAATGGAAAAAGAACCGGAGCACTAGACCGCCTGTCATGGAAAAAATTGTGTTCCCGGAAAAAAAAAAGAAAATACGATTTTTTGAAGGGAAAATGAGCCAAAAATGAAGTTTGCTCTATTGACAGGTGAAATTTTGTGGAACTTTTGAATTTCAAAAAAAAGTTTTTTTTGAAAGTTTGAATTTTAATTTGATTTAGAAGTCAATTTGATTATTTTCTATGAAAATTTGAATTCCAAAAAATTTCAATAATTTTTTTTGAATTTTTGAAAAAAATTTTAATTGAAAATTTCTTTTTGCAAAGGTGAAAAGTTGGAGTTGAAAACTCTTACATTTCCAATTCAAATTTGGACTTTTTTCAAGTTTGTATAAAATTTAAAAGTCATATTTAATTCATTCATATGAAAAAATTGGGTTGAAAATCGAAAACCTTTTTTGAAATTTTGAAAAAAAAATTGTAATTTTTTTTCTAGGTGCAAGGTTGGAGTTGGAAATTCTCACTTTTCCAGATGAAAATTTTACTAAATTTTAGATTTAATTAGATTTGGTAGTTGTTTTTGATAATCTTATAGGAAAATTTGAATTCAAAGAAATTTAAACTTTTTTTGAAATTTTGAAAAAAAAATATTTTTTTGGAAAAAAATTTTCAGAAGGTGCAGAGTTGGAGTTGAAAATTCTTATTTTTCCAAATGAAATTTTCACTGTTTTTCAGTTTTAATAAAACTTAAAACTCGTTTTTAATTATTTTTTATGAAAATTTTGGGCTGAAAATCTAAACTTTTTTGAAATTTGAAAAAAAATATTTTAGTAAAAATTTTTTTTCAAGGTGGGAATTGGAGTTAAAAATTCTTACTTTTCCAGTTGAATTTTTCACTAAATTATAATTAGGGACCACCACATGATTTTCGAAGCCGATTTTTTTCGGGTTTTTTGCATTTTGGGGCATTCTATAGGTCAACACAAGTACATCACTAAAATTTCATCTCCAAAAAACCATAATTTGTAGAGCTGTGTTCATTTTTGTGTCATTTCAAAATCAGCTGATCTTCGTCCTGTGGGCGGAGCTTAAGAAAAGAAAATTAGAAAAATAGAACACGTGAAGACGATGATTTTCTTTTTCTTTTGTTTAAAATGATTTTTTTGATTGAGAAAACCAGAGAGTAATCGGAAAGTAGAACACGTATTTACACGTTTTCATCTTTTTTGCAATAGAAAACATGGTTTGCTCGAATCTTTAGGCTTAAAATGCACTGGAGTCGATATAAAATGGGTTTTTCCGCATGAGTGCCAATATGGATTTTAAAATGATCAACAGAAAAAATGTGGGAAATCAAAATTAGATTCTGAAAATCGAAAAAATATATGTGTATCGGATTCCACTACCTAGAAAAAAGCTAAAAACAGTCTATGTGATGAGATATAGGTTGATAGACATGCTGTCATTTGGTTAGTTTTCAATGAAAGTTTCTCAAATTTTGGCCTGGAATATTGAAAAGGCGTATAAAACTATGTGTAAAACTATAAGCGATTTTGTTGCTTGCAAACAAAGATATTCACTGAGCAACTTTGACCTATCTTTTCGTTAAGTATGGCAATATGAATTTTTTTGAAAAACATATCAATCGATTTCAAATTACATGTACAATTCGATTATTCAAAAACTTCGAGCGTATCGCATTTGGATTGAGGTCATTTTCTAATCGGTTCATTAATTTTTCACTATAACTTTTCTACCAGTTGACCGTTTTCCACAAAAATCAGGTGACAGAGTCTTTATGGTGGATTACATACATCCCCAAAATTTCAAGTCATTTGATCATCTGCGAGCAAAGTTACATGTCATCAAAGATGTGAATTGAAAATTGGACGAAAATTTTGAACGCCCCGCCCCTCACGTGTGGTGGTCCCTAATTATAATTTTTATAAAATTTGGAAGTCATTTTTTACATACATGTCCAAACCCGGGCCGGCCCGGGCCAGAGGGGAATTTTCCCGGCCCGGCCCGGCCCGGTCGGCCCGGGTAGAAAATTTTCTTCAAAATTTTTCCGAAAAAAAAATCAATTTTTCATGAAAAAGTTTCTGAATTGCATGAAAAATCATGAAAGTACTAAAAATATGAAACATTCTAAAATTGAACAGAAAACAGTCAAAAAATCGAATTTTTTTCCAAAAATTGACATTCAGAGAAATTGGGTCTCCAGACCCGGGCCGACCGGGCCGGGCCGGGCCAGGGCCGGGCCGGGCCGGGTTTGGACATGTATGATTTTGAATAATTTTATAAGAAACTTTTAATTTAAAATTTCGAAATTTCAAGAAAATTTCAATTTCCAGGCCCTTCTAAACCCAAAAACTGTCAAAAACATCCTTTTTGGAACCTTTTTTTCTATAATAAAAAGTGATGTGAGACATCAGGCGACCAAGGAAACAAAACATAAACAAAAAAATTGAAAAAAAAAGAAGAAAAATAGTACAAAATGAAAACAAAAGAAGAAGAAAACTTGATTGATTCCTTCTCAAAATTTCTCGAATTTTCCTAATTTGATAAGATTAGATAAGAAATTGAGACAGAAAAGTTCAAAAGTTTTTGGAAAAATTGGGATTTCAAAAAAAAAAAGATTGAATTTTCTTCTCAAAAATACTCAAAATTAGCTAATTTTGAGCGCAAAAACTTCAAAAAAAAAAATCTAATACAAAAAAAAACAATTTTCGAGCTCTAAAATGCTCCAAAATCTCTAAAATTCAAGCTTTTGGACTAGAAAAACTCACAAAAATCGTACCCAAAAAAGAGCAAGAAATCGGAGAACTCTCCAAATTCTTTTTTTCAATATCTGCCAACGTTTGGTTGCCACGAGGACCACCCTAAACCCGAACACAATGAAGAAGACACGTGACAATCGAGGCCATTGTGCGCAATAAGAAAGATAGGGGTCCCCCATTCTTCTATCTTATCGATTTGTGTAATAAATCGATTCTTCCGAGAGGAAATTTGAGGAAAATCGAATTTTTTGGTTCAAAATTAGTCAAATTCGATGATTTTCAGACTAAATTTTGTGATTTTTTTGCTGGAAACGGATTGGTCGATCCTCCCATGAAAAAAGGCATTCGAAGATATCTCTCTTCCATCACAGAACACTGTTGCAACTGACTCCCGAACTCGATGAACGCTGAATAACCGTGTAGATTGTTCATTTCTCTTTCTGAAAATTTTGTGGAAAAATCAACGAGGGGGGCTACATAGAAAAAAGGGAAGGACAGATATAGAAGAAAAACGGAGAATATTATGGAGGGAACATTTTCAATAAATAAGGGGAAAAAAACCAACAACGATGAGAGGAAAGGAAAGGGTGCCAAGAAAAAATTGAATAGGAATAATGATAATACGAATATTGTGTGGAAATTTGACTAATTTTGAGATATTTTCAGCTCAAAAATGAGCCTTTGGAGGCCAAAATCCACTTTTTAGCTGAAAAAAAAAAACCTCAAAATTTCAAATTTCACACTCCAAAAAGCATCAGTAGACGAAAAACAGTATAAAAGGGGAATTGAAGTCTAATCGTCGTCCTCGTCGCTCTCCTCATCGTCTCCAGCCTTCTTTCGATTGTCTCGGCTCGCTTCCTCGGCGTCGACTTGTTGATCCAATCCTTTCGGAGCCATGAGTCCGTCCTGGAAGAAATAATGACGGTTTTGGGGTGAAAATCATTGTTTTGTGGTCGAAAGTGAGGCTTTTCAACATAAAATTGAATTTGACATTTTTGGGTCAACATTTCATTTTTAGAGCTCTACATTTCAACTTTTTAGCTTGAAAATCGGCTCTTTTAGCTCCAAAATCAGTCAAATAGCTTCAAGCTCGTAGGTTTTCGCCTCATGTCAAATTTTAGCTTCCCAGTGCGAAATTGATCATAAATTTCGTCTAAATCTGCTCCAAACTCTACTTTCAGTGGAAAAGCGAGGAATATCATCCCAAAGCTCAGCTGGACGCTTTTGAGTAAAAAAGTTCATTTTTAGAGTTCCATATTTGAAATTTCTGGCTCATAAGTACTAAAACTGTTCTAGAAGAGCTCTAGATTCAAAATTTTTAGCTAAAAATCGGCACTTTTAGCTCCAAATTCAAACTTTTTAGCTTAAAAGTCGGCTTTCCAAGATGCAAAATCGGCTTGAAAGTCTCAATTTCTTTGATTTTGGTCTCAAATGTCTAGCGATCGACTTTTAGCTTTCGCGAGCTGATATGACTCAAAATTGACATCTACCAGCTCCAAACCCCACTCACATCGTCCTCCTCCTCCTCCTCATCCTCGTCCTCTTCCGAATCCTCCTCGTCCTCCTCGCCCTCCGCCTTCTTCTTCTCGTCGTCAATGTCGGTGACGATGCGCGCCTCATCCTTGATGGCGAACTTGCCCTTGAATCCCTCGATCGCCTCCTTGATCTTGTCGAGCACACCGTTCACGGCGACGAGTCCTCCCTCGCGATCCAGCGTTTGTGTTGTGACGACGAAGTGTGGTGCGGCGATGAGATTGATCTGAAATTATAGGGAGTGTCTTTGGCGCGTTTTTAAATGTACAAACTCGAAGAAATACATCTGAATTGTCTTTGGCGCATTTTTGAACCTACACGCTAGGAAGAATCCATCTGGAGTGTCTTTGGCACATTTTTGAACGAAAAAACTCGAAATGAACACTTCTGGGATGCCTTTGACGCGTTTTTGAGCGTCCAAAACTCGAAAAAATGCATCTGGAGTGTCTTTGGCGCGTTTTTAAAGGTAAATACTCGAAAAAAAGTGTCTTTTGACTCCTACCTTGATCGGGAACGTCTCTGTGGAGCAATCCTTTCCAGTAATCAACGCCGCCTTCACCGCATCGATTCCCTCGTAATCAAAGCACGAAACTTCGATATCCGCGCGGATCTTCACCGATTGTGGAGTCAATTTCTTGCGAATATCCTCCAGAAGCTTCTCCTTCGCCTCTGCACTGATATCACACTCATCAAGTACCGTTGGATCGGAGATAGCCTTCTTAAAAGCATCGTAAGACGCCGCTTTCCTCTTCTCCTTCCTATCAAAGTGCCACGCCGTCTTCTGGTAGAGATCCTCGAGCTCCTCGTCTGTGGTGTAGCCGAGTTGCTCGGCGACGTGACGAAGGATGCTGTTGACCATTTTTGCGTTCGCGTATCGCTCATTGCACAGAATCATGTCTTTTTGGTAGACGCGTCGCTTCGACAGATCAATGTATCCCTTATCCTGGTCGACACGGATCACGACGACGCACTCGCTTCGTCCGACACGAATCAACTTGTTCACGGAACGGATACGACGACGGGAGAGCTCCGAGAGCAGGATCATTCCTTCTGCAAAACGAGGGAATCGAGATTTTCAGTCTGGAAGTGTTTTTAGAGCATTTTTTGTTATAAAAACGCGCCAAACGGCTCTAAAAACTCACTTTTTAGGATTCTAGGCACTTTTAGTAGCAAAAAATTCGAAAATTCCGTTTTCTATGCTTTCATTCCTTCTATAAGATGAGAAAATTCAATTTTGCTCTAAAAATTCTCAGAATGGCTCTAAACTGCCGAATGTAGCTCAATGGACTGAAAATTCTATTTTCAAGCTAAAAAAAACCTGAAAAAATTGTTTTCTATGATTCCGGTAGCTAAAATTTCACATTTCCTCGCTATATTTTAGGTTAAAATTGGTCAAAATCATCTCCAGAACGTCGAAATCTGCAATATATTGCAATAAGAGAAATTGCGATTTCGGAGTGACTGTTTTCTCTAAAAATGCTGAAAATGGCTCTAAAAACACCTAAAAATCTGTTTTCACTGCTTCCGGGAGCTAAAACTTTACATTTTCTCGCAATTTTTAGGTCAAAATTGATTAAAATCGTCCCCAGAACGTCGAAATCTGCAAAAACCGCGTTACAAACCTTTGTCATTATACTCCGATAACCTAACGTAGGCTCCCATATCGGCGATCATCTTGACGTTCGCGATAACCGTCTCCTCCACATCTGGGAATTGATTCTCATAGTAGCGACATTTCATTAACGCCATCTGTAAAGAAAAGTTGGATTTAGTAGGGTAAACAGGGAAAAATTAGGTAAATTTGGGTGAAAATGACCACTGGGAGCAATGAAAATGGTATAAATTTTGTGATTTTTATTAAATAATGAATGGAGATGGGACAACAAGAAAAAGAAACAGAAAACTACTACCTACGCAAGCTAAAACAAAAAGAAGAGGATAATGAAGTGAGATTTCGGGGGTGGTGGATATAAAAAAGAGAGACGAAACGAACGAAGAAACTCATCATGAATTATAGAGGAATTCGTTTAGAAAAACGGAGAACTCGTAACAAAAAAAAAACGATTTAAGATTGAAGATTGAGCAAGGTCTGTTGATTTCCCGGCAAATAGGTGACGTTCTTGTTCTTGGACATACGCTCGGCGATCTCCTCGGCCGCCTCGATTTTTCTCAACTCGATGAGTCCGTCGCCGACATTGGCGAACGCCTTCGAGAGAAGCTTCGCCGCCTGGGCGTCTCCTTCGGCGGTGGTAATCGCGGCGATCTTCATTTGCTCGGCCTTCTCGACAAGGTACCGGGCCTTTTCGGCTTCCTGCTGCGCCACCTGCTTCATTTCGACGGCTTCGGTGAATTCGCGTCCGAAGTTCAAGTGGGTCTGGAAAATGGGTTTATGAGTGTTTTCAGGTGCTTCTAGGCTAGTTTTTGAGCTTGAAATGCGAATAGAAAGTTTCTAGAGTGCTTGAGGCAAAATAGTGGAAAAATGAGCCAGAAACAGTCAAAATGGTTGAAAATGATCCCAGATTATTCTAAAGGATCTGAAAAGGATCCTGGAGGATTCAGGAAGGCTCAGATGAATTCTGAAGGATTTTGAAGGAATTTCCGAGCCTCAAAAGTCTTCCGGTGGCTTCTGAAGGGTTTCGGAGCAATTTTGATCTTTTTTTTTCGGCTCAAAACGGCTTAGAGTTTCTAGAGTGCCTGGGGCGTTCTGAGCTCCCTTTTAATGCTCAGAACCCTTTAAATCGTCTATTCCTTACAATAGAGATGTCATCAAGAAGAAGACCGAACTGAGCGGCACGTTCGCGAAGAGCAACGGAGGTTCTCTGGGAAACAACCTCACGCTGGGTGATCATCTCGTGTGCGTCGAATTGGGCCTGAAAACCATCAGTTTTCTCTAGAAATCCTCTCTCAAACCTACCACAACAGCCTTCAAAACTTCATTAGTGATGGATGGAAGGACTCGTTCCGCATAGTCCATACCGATGGTAAGATAGATGTTTGGCAACTTGTCGGGCGATGGTCGATGAAGGATACGAAGGGTGATGTTGACATTCTGGAGATCCTTAGATCCTGTGATCGTCGACACTACTCTTGGCGTGGATCGGATGTCGAAGATGATTGGCTTCTGTACCCACGGGATCAAGAAGTGCGTTCCCTCGTCGACGACCTCGTTCTTCACTCCGCTGAATCTGTCGAAGATGACTGCTCGTTGACCACCGTCGACATTGTACAGGGCGGTCTGTGCGATACCACCGGCGACCGATAGTCCGACTCCGAGAGCTCCCAAGCGACCCAAAAGCTTCTGTGCAGCGGCGGCCATTCTGAAATTAGCTTGAATTGTCTAAAAATTAAGGAAAAAAAGCAAGAAAAACGGGTGAAAACCAGGGAAGACAAACACCAATGATGCAAGTCCTACATAATAGAAAATCATGAGAAAGGCGTTGCAGATATGGTTTTTGCTCATTTTTATACCAAAATTGAGATTTTTCAATGCCAAAAACCCTTAAAAACACCAGCGATTCTTTCTACAAAGCACTGAAAACTTTAATTTTCCTATCTTCTTATTTTCGGGGCAAAAATCGATTATTTCACCGTTCGGCATAGATTTTTCGTGCATTAATAAAATCTTTGTCACATTTTTCAATTATTTTGACCCAAAAAACCAAGAAAATCGCAAAATTTTGGCCTGAAAACCGTCAAAATAATGATGAAAATATCGCGCAAATAATCGAGTTTAAAGGCGCATCGTATTTCGTCACGCGGGTCTCGCCACGATTCGGGTAGACGCGTAACAAGTGCGACCGTATACCCCGACTTTTGGGCCAATTTTACGCTGAATTTCCAACGATTTTAGGATTTCTTTTTGTTCTCCGCTTGTTTTTCGTGATTTTTTCACAATTTTTTGGGGTTCCCCATAGAAAAACCAAGAAAAAGGCCAACAATCGTTGATATTTCGTAGAAAATGGCTGAAAAATTCATCTTTTCGGCCTAAAATAAAATTTTCTTAATTTTATTCTCACTTGTTTACTCGTTACTTCCCTCCAAAAAGTTAACACAATTTTCACATCAATTCTCTTACAGGGTATGGCTCACGCGCAGAGAAAGACCAGAAAGCTCCGTGGTCACGTCTCGCACGGACACGGACGTATCGGAAAGCACAGGAAGCATCCGGGAGGTCGCGGAAACGCTGGAGGACAACACCACCACCGCATCAACCGCGACAAGTACCATCCAGGATACTTCGGAAAGGTGATTTTTAGGTACATTTTTGATTCAAGTTCCCGCGGAAATTGAATAGCGAAATAGTGTTTCTCCTATCTTGGCGCTTCCACTGGTTAATGTGGCTGTGTATGTTATAGGAGGCAAAGTAGTGTCTTCTAGACTTTCGGATCTCCTTCGGTGTTTGCCTAGAATCTCGGCAAATGTCATCCTCTGGGTTCGAGACAATACAAATATCAAAAAAGTACTTTTTCAATACTAATTCTCCCCATTTTTCAGGTTGGAATGAGAGTGTTCCACCTCAACAAGAACCACCACTACTGCCCAACCGTCAACGTCGAGCGCCTCTGGTCCCTCGTCCCAACCGAGGTTCGCGAGAAGGCCACCGGAGACAAGGCCCCAGTCATCGACTGCACCAAACTTGGATACTTCAAGGTTCGTTTCAATCGATCTTGCCCAGAGTTTCCTCTCGTCTTGGCGCTTCCACTGGTGAATGTGGTTGTGTATGTTACGAGAGGGAAAGTAGTGTCTTCATAGACTTTCGGATCTCCTTCGGTGTTTGCCTAGAATTTCGGCAAATGTCATCCTCTGGGTTCGAGACAATCCTCCCAAACTCCCAAGCCTTCGAAATTAATAATCTTCTTTTTCCAGGTCCTCGGAAAAGGACTCCTCCCAACCACTCCACTCATCGTCAAGGCCCGTTTCTTCTCCCACGAAGCCGAGCAAAAGATCAAGAAGGCCGGAGGAGCTTGTGTTTTGGTGGCTTAAGCCATGTTGTTGCACTGTATGAAAACAATGTTTCAAGTTGAATTTGTGTTCTGTTGTTGATTATTATTTACCTGGTTCTTATCCATATAATATCTCTATACTCTGCACTCGTGCATTGGTCACCTTGTGACACTAATCATTTCTTTCAGCGTTCTCTCAAACGTTTGTTCTCTTTGGAGCTAAGGCAAACCTCGCAACTTACGTCTGAAGAATGGCTTCGTCCCAGGAACTGGCTTGCGTCTACGCCGCTCTCATCCTTCAGGATGACGAGGTCGCCATCACCGGCGAGAAGATCTCCGCCCTTCTCAAGGCCGCCAACGTCGAGTTCGAGCCATACTGGCCAGGACTCTTCGCCAAGGCCCTCGAGGGAGTCGATGTCAAGGTATAATTTCAATTTTAGTCTCTTTTAATAAGCTTATCCTTATTGCAGAACCTCATCACCTCCGTCTCTTCCGGAGCCGGATCTGGACCAGCTCCAGCCGCCGCCGCTGCTGCTCCAGCTGCTGGAGGAGCCGCCCCAGCTGCCGAGACCAAGAAGAAGGAGGAGCCAAAGGAGGAATCCGACGACGACATGGGCTTCGGACTCTTCGACTAAAGATCTTGTTATTGTTGTCAATAAACATTGTTAACATCACCAAATTGTTGAAGAGTTTATATGAGGGACACAAGTGAGAACGAAAGAAATGTAAGGATAAATTAAAATCATTTTGGCACAACTCGATTCCCCTGGAGTACATTCTGGATTCTCTGAATCCGACTGTACTGCCTTCCAGGAGTCTTCGGAGGTAGAAAGTAGTTGTCTCGTAGAATGCTCGTCGGCGTCTCCATCTTGACGTTGTCTCGGGACTCTGGCGTGACGGGTTTGGTACTCGTTTGCGAGATTCTGCAAAAACTGGAAACCATCGGTACACTAGTGACCGTTGGGTGTTTCTTACTTTGGAACCGGGTCTCGAGGTGTGAGCTCTTCCGGAGTGCTCTGAATAATATCTGAAGGTATTGTGGACGAAGCCAGCGACAACGGCGGGCTCTCTTCAATGTGCACAGACGCGGATTTCGGATCAGATGGAGGATCGGGAGCAATCGGAGGAGCGGGCTCCTGTGGCGGCGGATTCCGAAGCTCCAACGCGGCGACGTCGGCCTTAAGAGCATCGTGCTCCACCTTCATCTGCATCAGTCGTCGTTGCTCTTTCGCCGCGTCCTGACGGATTTTCAGAGCAAGCTCGGCGGCTCGAACGCCTTCTGTGAGCTCCACATAGTGCTCGGAGATCTGAAAATTTGAATTCCCGGGCGATCAAAATCTCTCAATGGAGCAAACTTACAGAGTCAATAAATCGCCCAAACTGCTCCTGAAACTCGTGTTTATCCTTCTTGGCTCTCGCCTGCACAGTCATCGTCGCATTTTTTATATTGTTAAGCTGCAACGGTGCTCTATTGAAAGAAATTCTCAATGGAGCGCATTTTCTTACATATCCATTATACTTGTTGAAGTGCGAGAACATGACGCATTTGTGCTGTCCGGCTTCGATGTTGGTCTGAAAATATCGAAAAAATTAGGGGGCAAAAAAATCAAAGGGGACCCACTTCATTGGAAATCTCAACGTCGTCGAATTCTCGATTATTCTGATTATTCAGAAGCAAAAAGATCGGCTTCTTCTGCACATGTGGATGCGATTTGACTGCGTTGAACGCCTGGAAATTCGTTGATTTTTGCGTGGGCGCGGGACATTTATATACGCCCTCCTCCTCCCTAGCTGTTTGGTGCGCGCGTAGTGTAGTGGGTAGTGAGAGGGTTTTGGTGAGGGTGGTTTTTGGTTCGAACCCCAGTGGAGGCAAATTATTTTTTAGGGTTTTTTCATTGTTTTGTATTGTATTAGGGCGCATTTTAGACATCCTGGAGGGTAGAATTTGTTAGGAATTCAATTTTTGGGAGTTTTTTAAAATTTTTAGCGGAAAGCCATAGTTCAAAAGGTTAATGTCATTCAAGTCATTTTTCTTTTCAAATTTCAAGTTTTTTTTTGCCAAATTTTTTTATTCAAAAATTTCATAATTTCCCCTCTTCTTATATATTCATATCGCCTAATCTTCCATCCCAAGAAATTTCATAATCTGCTCACCTCAATCGACTCCAGAAAAGTCTCATCCGTTGAATAATCAATGACATAGATGATTCCATGGACCTGAAATTTCGAAAGACTACAAACTACAAACTACACTAACCTCTGCATAATAATTACTCCAAATCCCGCGGATGCCTTTGTCTCCGCCCACATCATATACAGTAAGATGGAACAAATCGTCGTATTCCATTTTGATTGTGGAGAATCCATTGGTGCGAAGCAGGCCATTAGGGTCCTCTGGAATGGGCAAATGTGCTCTATTGAGAATTTTCGATTTTTTTTCAAAATTTTCGAAAATTTTTTTTTTCAATTTTTTTTCCCAAAACCCACCTCCTTTAAGAACCTTCAAGAAGAAGGTTTTTCCAGCGCCACCAATTCCGAAACATCCCAATTTGATCTCTCTGAAAAAAAATTAAAAAATTTTTTTTTCAAAAAAAAATTTCAAATTACCTCCGAATCTGCGGACGATGGTTACAACAACAGAATATCGTCTCGAACCATGTTTTTTCGATTGACATTGTATGAATTTTTGTTGAAATTTTGAATTTTTACATTTCAGATGACGTCTTGGAGCATTCTGGATTCGGGGATTTTGGAGGATCTGAAAATTAAAAAAAAATTTTGAAAATTTAAAAATTCCGATGTTGAAAATGCGCTCCATTGAAAATATATGTTGGAAATTCGCTCCATTGACAATCTAGAATGCAAATATGCTCCATTGAGAACTAAAAAAATTACAAAGGTTTTCTAATGAAAAGAAAATGTGCTCTATTGAGAATTTTAAAGAATGTTCTCGAAAAAATGATGTTTGTTTTCCAAAACAGCGATTCTGATATGGTTCAGTTGAATCGTATAGTTGAGAAAATTTTGATTTTTTTTCGAAAATTTTTTTTTCAAAAAAATGTCACTAATTATATATGTTTTGATGCCTAGACACCCTCTATTTTCAGAATATGTAGTATCAGTTTTTAAAGAAAATGTCAAAACATGGACATGTAAACATTTTGGCATTTTGGGTCTACAAAATTTAACAAAATTTTTGAACGAAAAAATTGTTTTTGATAAATTTTTTAAAATTCAAATCTTCAAGAAAAAAGTTTTGAAAACGTCTAGGAAGATTCTGAATTCACGAAAACTCTGAAAAATTAACTTTGATTACTACTAAAAACCTCGAGAATAAAAAAAATCAATTGAAAATTTCAGAATTCAAAAAAAAATTTCTGAAAATTTTTTTTATCCGAAAAAAAAATTGAAAATGTTTTGTTCAAAACGAGGAAAAATCTGGATAGATAGATTCGCAGACATACAGAAAATGAATCCTTGGAATATTTGAAAACTGAACTTTCGAAATTTTTGTTTTTTTGAATTTTTCTGAATTTTTGAAAATTTTTATAAAATTCAAATTTTCCAGAAATAAAGTCTTGAAGACGTCTAGGGGATTTCGAATCTACCAGAAAATTTAGAAAACGAATTTTTTACCACTACTAAAGACCCCGAGAATGAAGAAAATCAATGGAAAATTTCATCACTCAAAAATTTTTTTTTTGGAAATTTTTTTTCTAAAATTTCAGAAGACGTCTCCAAAGAAAATTCAATATTCAGAAGGACTCCCAGAAGCGAGAAAAGTTGCCTAAAATTCAATAAGCAAGCACATGGTGTATGCGTAATGGGTTCCGGTGGGGGGGAACCACCGGTATCCATGGGAACCATGAAGAGAGACGCAGAGAAAGAGAAGGAGAGCTCGCGGAGCTCTGAAGGAATGAAAAGAGAGAAGGGAGAATATTCTGATTATTTATACCTAGGGGTACCCCCTCCTCTCCTCCTAATGGCATTGGAGACAGCTGACTTGGAAGTTTCGATTTTTCGAAATTTCTGGGGGGAGATGGAGATAATGAGGGAGTATGAGGGAGCGAAATGAAGTGGTTTGAAAATGTTTAGTGTAAATAGTTTTCAAGCAGAATTACGGGGACTTAGAAAATTAAAAAAAAAAAAAACAAAAAAAAATTTTTCAAAAAAATTTTTTTTTCAAACATTTCAAAATTAGAAAATTCTTGAAAACATAAAATTGATAGCTAACAGTTAGCATAAGACAGAAAAAACAAAATATACCATGAATCTTTTCTGATTTCAGAAGACGTCGGAAACTTCACAAAAAATATTAGAAAAAATATTTAAAAATTTTTTTCTGAAAAATTTTTTATCCAAAAAAATATTTCTAAAAAGTTTTATTCAAAATGGGAAGACATCTGGATCGACAGATAATGGATCCTTGGAATATCTGAAAACTGAAATTTCTAAATTTTTTTGTTTTCGGAATTTAAAAAAAAAAAATTCTCTGAACTTAAAAAAAATCTAAGTTTTTGAATTCCCGCCAAAATTTTAAAACTCCAAACAAATATGATATTTAATACAATGTTCTGAATTCTGACTCTTTCCAGGATTATGTTGAAAAATTTTCAAAATTTGGAGATTCAACAAAATTTTCGAAATTTTTGTGATTCTGATAATGTTCTAAATTCAAGGGTTCTAAGATTCTGGATTTTCAAATTCTCAGTTGTCAATAGAGCACATTTGCATTTCAGATTATCGATAGAGCACATTTTTAACATACGTTTTGTCGGCTCCGTTTCGAAAGATGACGTTTCGAAAGTGTGACGCTTCGGAAGTGTGACTTTTCGAAAGTGTGACGTTTCGCAAGTGTGACATTTCGAAAGTGTGACGTTTCGAAAGTGTGACGTTTCGCAAGTGTGACATTTCGAAAGTGTGTCATTTCAATGCCAAAACGATGCACACGTGAAATATCACACTTTCGAAATGTCACACTTTCGAAATGTCACACTTGCGAAACGTCACACTTTCGAAACGTCATCTTTCGAAACGTCGCGGAGCCGTTTTGTCAATAAAGCGCACCTGGAAATTGAATTCTCGATAGAGCGCGTTTCCACCTTGGATTCCCAATAGAGCACATTTGCATCATCCAACATTCAAATCGTTCAAGAAATTGCGCCCCTTTGGACTTTTAGAGTTCTTTGAAACTTTTTTAGTTTCACAATTTAAAAAAATGATATCACAACTATTTTTTTGTCTTCCGCTTTTTGACTCATATCAGCTGAACCCAACCCCTTATTTAAACATGCTGATAACAACTTCCTCACTCTTAAATGGCAATATAAGCTTTTTTTAGACATTCAGAAAGTTTTAAAATTTCAAAAAAACAATTTTTTTCTCAAAATTTTTCAAATTTCCAAAAATATTTTTTAGTCAGAGACACCTTTAAAAAATGTCTTTCTCATGGTCGAAATACCCTGAAAAAGGTTTTTTCTCCGACTTTCAGACCATTTTGAAATTTCCAAAAAAAAAATGTTCAGAAATTTTTTTTGAATTTTTTTCGAGTGTTTTTTTCGAAAATTTCCAAACTTCTAAGAATACTATTTTCAGCCAAAAAAACTCCAAAAATGCCCATCTCATTGTCTAAACTATCTGAAAAAACCTTTTTTTAATTTTCTAAAATTTTTTTTGAATTTTTTTCGAAAAATTTTTTCCAGCCAAAACCCCCCTCAAAAATGCCCATCACCTGGTCAAATTTCCCTGTAAAAAGCCTAATTTTAGCCTATTTGGACTTGGAAGCCAGGTAATAATGCAAATGCGCTCTATTGAGAAAATTTTGAAATTTTTAGGTGTAATTTACGGGTTTGCTCGAAGGCTGATAAGGATTTGGTGGATTCTTCGAAATTTGTGCCAAAGAAAATGTTGCTCACCGAAATGGAGGGTTCTATGGATCCGGAGAAGGTAAATGCGCTCCATTGATAATCTAGAATGCAAATACGCTCTATTAAGAATCTAACAAGTTGATGTTGCAAATGCGCTCCAATGACAATCATTGCTGTAAACTCGCTCTATTGATAACTTTTCTTTCCAGACCATAATCCGTCTCGACATCGACACTTTCACCATTTGGTTCATTGGAAAAAACGAAAAAACCCGAATCGAAAGAGCCTGGAATGAGCAGGTCATGGAAATGGCGGAAATTAAAAACGAAAATCGATACGACATTTTCCGACGATTTATTGATCGATTTTTGAAGAATGGAACGTTCGAAGCACAAGAAGTTAACATAATGTTCCCGACTTTTGGAGCGGGAGGTACTGTAACTTGAAAAGGAGTATTGATAGAGAAAAGTTGTCAACTGCAAAAATGTGTAAAATTAAATTTTACACATTTTTGTCGTTGAAAACTTTTTTCTAGCTCTACTGGTTCTCGAGATACAGCCGTTTGAAGTTGGGAGGCGAGAGACGCAGAGAAGCGCGACGCTCTGCGTCTCTCCCCCTCGCGCGCTCTCTCGTCGCGCGCGCTGCCTACCAATGTTTGAAGCGTTATATCTCGAGGACCAGATGAGCTAAAAAAAAGTTGTCAACAGCAAAAATGTTCAAAATTGAATTTTGAACATTTTCATAGTTGGCAACTTTTCTCTATCTTCTCTCCTTTTTGAGTTATAATGCTTCAAAGTTTCAAACTTTTCGCACTTTTTTTCTAGCTTTTCTGTTACTTGATATAACGATCAAAAATAAAAAGTTCTCTATTATAGATCACTGGACCATCAAGACCTCCAACCTCTTCCTGGCATCCCCCGACCCTGGCCGTCCAGCTGAATGGTGTCTAAACTGGCTCCGCAAAGTTGCTCCAGGCACAAAACTAAAAGAACTGACAGTGCTTGCCGATGCGTTGGACGGAATTGCGGAACTTCCTTTGGTTTATGATGTCACCGAAAAATTGCATATGACTTCGAGCACCGATTTTGGGGATGAGCATTTGGATAGAATTAAGGCAAAGGATTTGAGACTGGCGACAGAGGAAATAACGGAGGATGGGTTGAAGAGGGCGTTGGAGGTAAGATTTTGACAGTATTTCATTGTTTTCTCAATAGAGCACACCTTCTAAACCCTAAAAATGAAAAACAAAAAAGAAAAAAAGAGAATCGCCCTCGGTGGGAATCGAACCAAAACGCACTCTCACGATAGCCGCCCCTTCTACCACCACACCACGCGCGCACACAGGAAGCAAAGAGGGGGAGGGCAATGATAAAGGTCGCCTAAAATTCAATTTTTCAGCGCTTCCTTCACCGCAACGATCCGAATTGCGAATTCACGATTCGCACATTATTCCCAGAAGACTTCGATCCGGTGACTCTGATTCCAGAAGACGTTAAATTCGAAAAAATCGAACATGAAGAGTTTTTCGGCGGGCACGTGTATGTTAATGCGCTCTAATCGCAATTTTTTGATTTTTCAGAAAAAAATTGAATTTTTCAGCTTCAAACTCTCTCATCGTCGAATGCTTCGCTTCAGCTTCCATCTGCTCCAAGTCTTCCCGGAACCCAAGCGACGCGAGAGAGATAATCATATAATGTGGCCATTTTAATATTCATTGCAAAACACAGAAAACCCATAAAATCGAATAAATAAAGGCAAAACTGGAGGGTTTTTAGAAATTTCCGGATGTCCGCGTTCACATTTTCAATGGGTCCACCTTGGCGACTTTCTTGGCATTTCCCGCTGCCGCCGCGGCTTCTTCCGCCTTTTTCGCCGCCGCCTTCTCCTGTTTGATGCGCATAATGTCCGCGTCACGATTCATTCGACTGTCCATTGAGAGTCCCTGAAAAAAATGGAAAAAATAGAGAATTTTTCGGCCAATTTGGAGGGCTTTTAGCCTATTTTCGGTCTATTTTGGTCCATTTTTGACTAATTTTGGTCCTTTTTTGACCAGAATTAGCCCAAAGGGGCCAAAAATCATCTGAAATTGACGAAAACTAACCAAAAACGATCAAAATCGACCAAAAAACAGTGGGCCAACTTAGAACAGTTTTAGTTCCATCTGAGTCAACTTTTGCTTATTTTAGGCCATTTCGGGTCTTTTTTGGCTTATTTTTGGTCATCTCCGGCTCAGCTCGAGTCAATGTCAGTCGGAATCGGTTCAAAACGGCTGGGATCAATTTTGATAGATTTTAGTGAATTTTTGGTCAATTTTGAGTCGATTTTAGTCAATTTTGATCAATTTTTCACAAAAATTGACTAAAACTTACCAAAATCGAACAAAATTGGATTTTCAAATTTTTGACTTTAAAAGCAAATTTTTTGTCAATTTTAGTCGTTTTTTTTCCAATTTTTGATTTTTTTGTCAATTTTAGTCGTTTTTGATCAATTTTGAGTCAGTTTTGGCTCAATTCTAGTCGGAATCGGTTCAAAACTGTTGGGTCCATTTTAGCCAACTTTGGGTTAATTTCGGTCAATTTTTGACCAAATTTGACCCAAAATAGACCAAAATCGAAATTTTTTCGCTCAATAATCACTAACAGCGTTTCCCTCTTGTCCGGCGGCTCCCTTTCGCTTCTGCTGCTCGGCCAACTTCTTTTGGTTCTTCTCACGAGCCAAGTCTCTTTGATTTCCACCTGAAAATTATCGATTATGCTTATTTTGGCTCAAAAATCTAGATTTTTGGGCTCAAAATGTTTCAGAGCTCATTTTTAGCGTCAAATCGCGATTTTTCGGTCCAAACTAGCTTATTTTCACTCAAAATGCTTCTCGTCTATTCTGAGCCCATTGTAGCTCGGTTTTGGCTCAAAAATTCTGATTTTTGGCCTCAAAATGCTCTAAAATAGATTCTAGGGCTCATTTTGAGCATTAAAATGCGATTTTTTTCAAAAACAGTTTATTTTTACTCAAAATTCCGCCAAGCGATTCTGGGCCCATTTTCGGTCGATTTTGGCTCAAAATTTCTGATTTTTAGCTCAAAATGCTCCAAATTCGCTCCTCAAGCTCGTTTTCCCCCAACTTACGAGTCATTTTTGCGATCTAAAAGTGAGCAATCGGGCGCGAGAGCCGTCAGAGAGACAAATGGCACACCGTGGCGGGTGTCTACACGAAGATTTCTGGAAAAATTGAAAATTTTTGAAATTGTGAAAATGAAAAGGATTCAGAAGACGTCAAAAACGAAAATCGAGAAAATCATGGAATAGGGAAAGGGATAAAAGAAGAACCGGTCTCTGTTCTCGGGTCATTTTGACCCGAGAAATGAGAAGAGAGAGAGAGAGAGAGAGAGAGAGAGAGAGAGAGAGAGAGTGTGTGGGATTTTGAGAGAGTGCAGACAGTCTCAGAAACTATAAGATGGAGAGAACAGGCTGCTGGACACGTGGAACTTATGGATTCGAGATGATTTGGAGGGAAATTCGAATTTTTACGTGGATTTTTAGGTTCTGGGGTACCTTTGGCGCGTTTTTTTAGCTCTACTCAATTTTTGAACAGAAAATCGTAAATTTGAGGATCTGTGAAGGGTTTTCTGAGTTTTTTGGATCCAAAAATCGATGGCAAATATACCATTTGATAGGGAATTTCGAGGAGATCATTATAGATTCTTTGAATTTCGAAAAACTCGATTTTCAAGTGAAAAAAATCGAGTTTATTAATTGTTAGGCTTAAAATTACCTGAAAATTTGAAATTTCATACTTTCGAATTCATTGATATCGAATTTGAATGAAAAATATACCATCGAATAGAGAATTTTGTGAATATCATGTTGGAACTCAAAATTTTTCATTTTTTTTGCTCGAAAATCGAAAAAATTGGGTGATAAAATCTAATTTTTAGCCAGAATTGGAAATTCTGGGAATTTCGAGTGGTCTGGGGTGACTTTGGTGCACTTTTTGACCCAGAAAGCTTCAGAAGACATATCTTTCATTTATGAATTTCTGAAAACCTCTAAAGCTCAAAATCATGATTTTTCATTAAAAAATCAGAAAAAAACTGAAAAATTGAGAAAAAATTACAATTTTCATCTTTTTTTTGGTGGTTCCTCTTCTTCTCGAATTTGAAAGAAAAATTTCAAAACATTCAATTTTTAAGCGATAAAAATATAATATTTTTATATTTTGAACCAAAACAAAAAAAAACCGATTTTACCAAAAAATAAGAAAAAAAACTCCGAAAATCATGAAAAATTACAATTTTCAAAATTTCTTCGGAGTTTTCAAGTTAAATTCGATCAATGATTCAAAATTCATATTTTTGAACTTTCTATCGAATTTTGAGGTCAAAAACAGCAATTTTAAGGTCCAGAATTTAAAAAATTCCATTTTCCAGAGATTTTCATTTTTCTCCATTTTTCTCCTGAAAAGGCATATGGTCCGGTTCAAAAACAAAAAAAATCAAACACTCAAAAATCGATAAGAAACATAGAGAAAACATCATCATTAAACAACTGTGCAAATATTTCAAAAGAGCCCCAAAACTCTTGAAATTTGCTCAAAAACCCAGCAGAAAATCATATTTTTATCGGTAAAAAATGGGTGAAAAATTGAGGAAGATGAGATTCAGCGAAAAACAATGAAAAAACAACAAGAAAATTTGATAAGGGAGCCGAAAATGCTTATTTCTCCAACGGGTGATAGTTGAGAAGTTTCTCGATGAGATCCACGTGCGCCAGCAACATTCGACGGCAGCAGTAGCGGCGGAGGCCGAGAGCGTCGAGGGCGTCTCCTGGACAGAAAATGAGGGTTTTAGACACTTTATAAGCCAAAAATCAGAAAAATTGGTTGAAAATGAAGATTTTTAAGTTAAAATTCGATTTTTAGGGTCAAAACTCATAATTTTGAGTTGAAAATAGGGTTTTCAGAGCTGTAGAATTCAATTTTTAGCCTTAAAATGTATTTTTAGAGCTTCAAAAATATGAATTTGACTCCAAATTTTCAAAAATCGGTCAGTATTCAGAAAAAGTGACTTTGGGCATTTCTGGGTCAAAAATCATGATTTGTAGCGGAAAATTGGACTTTCAAAGCTCTAGAATCCAATTTTGAAGCTGAAATCGTCATTTTTGAGTTCGAAATAGCTCGAAGATAGCATTTTTCCAGACGAAAATCCTCAAAATCCAGAAAACTCCTTCAAAACGAACCTTCACTGTATTCGGACTGCAAGAATCCGAGATAGGTCTCCCATTTGTCGCCGATAACCTTTCCGCAGGTGAAACATCTGATTGGGATGATCATTTTTGTGTGATTCTGCTGGAAATTTGGGATTATTGAGGAATTGGGTGAAAAATTGGGGGAAATGGAAAAAAAGAGGTGAAACTGTGGGCAAAAAGTCAGAAATGAGCATTGATAACAAGAAAATTGTGTAGAAACCATGGAAATAAAGTGAAAATCTATAAAAATGGAGAACTCCCAAAAAATGCATTTTTAAAGCGATAAAACCGGAACATGGAAAGAAAAATCATTTTAAGATACATTATTTTATTCAAAAAATAGTTATAAACAAAGAAAACTGCGAAAAATATACTCCAAACGACCGAAAACCACTTTTTTCTATTAGAAAAAATGCGAAATAACGAATTGTTCGTCAAATCGCACGCATTGTCTGCAGTGATGTTTGCGGACTTGCGTACCGTACTCGCCTCGAAAATTTATTTTTTGTGTCAATTAAATTATTTCAACATCTAAATTTCCAGTTTTCGCCAGTTTTAAAGCATGGAAAACTGTAAAAAAGAGTTGGAATTGTACAAAAGACTGTATTTCAAAAATAATCCATCATCAACGAAGGAGGAGGAAACGCTGGCGGTGATACGGAAAGCCGAGGAGATTATTCAGGTGAATCTTGGACAGTTTTCGCTCAATTTTTATGGTTTTGGGCTCAAAATGACCGGAATTGTTTGCAGAACAAGTTTCAATCAATTCGAAGTCAAAATAATGCGCACAACACGATACAGAAGGCAAAAATGTTGTCTGAGGCTGGAAAGCTGTACAATGTGCTGTGGGACTATCACGAGACCGCCGAGAAGTTTCTGAGCAAATCTGTTCGGCTAAGTATGAATTTTTGGTTGAAATTACTCAAAAAAGATGAGAAAATCGTGTTTTCAGACCCAAAAAGTGCAGAAACCTGGCATGAATTGGGAACCTGTGTCATGAAGCGAGAGGATTTCGAGTATGCGCAATCATGCTTCAATGTAAGGGAAAAATCGCAATTTTTGTGTTTAAAACAAAATTTTCAAGCTAAAAAATCGAATTTCTCGACAAAAATTGACCCAGAAAGTGGAAAAATTGAATTTTTGCTCAAAAAATTCCATTTTTTTCGAATTTTGAACTTTTTTTTGCCAAAAATAACGATTTTCAGTCTAATTTTTCATGAAAAACCGTTCAGATCGCTCTCGGAATCTCACGAACCGCTCCAATTCTGACGTCGTTGGCGATTTCCATGCGATTAGTGGCACTGAGCCATCCAGAGCCCGCACAGACGGAAATGCGGTGAGAAAATGGCTAAAAATTGCAAAAAATAAGCTTAAAATAAAGAAAAACCACAAAAAATTGACCCAAAACTCACGAGAAACGTCAAAAATTGACCCAGTAATCATAAAAATTGAAAATAAATTGGAAACAATTTTTGGTCAAAATTTTTAAATTTCAGCCGATTTTATGCTAATTTTGAATAATTTTTCTGCATTTTAACCTCAGAAAGCTCTCAAAAGCGATATTTTTAATTCAGAATGATTTAAAAACTGAAAAAAACGACAAAAATTGACCCAAAAATCATAAAAAATGAAAAAAAAATCCGAAAAAAATTGGTCAAATTTTCCAAATTTTAGTGAGTTTTGGCTCATTTTTTGTCGATTTTTTTTCGTATTTGAACCTGAAAAACTCCTCGAAAAGTGAATTTCAAAGCCCAGCATAGTTCAGAAACTTCAAAAAACGATGAAAATTGACCCAGGAATCATAAAATTGAAAAATCCGAAAAAAAATTTTCACATTTTTTTTTCTAAATCTTTGAATTTTAGTCATTTCTACTCGATATTTTTTGTATTTTAACTTCAAGAAACAATCAAAAAGTAGAATTTTAAGCATAGAATAGTCCAGAAACTTTAAAAAAAAACGACAAAAATTGACCCAAAAAATCAGAAAAATTGATTTCGAAAAAAAATTTTTTTTGGTCAAAAATTTTAAATTTTAGCCAATTTTGGGGTCATTTTTAGTCGATTTTCTTATTAAAAACCCTCAAAAATTGGTTTTTCGACCTAGAAACATCCAAAACTTCAATTTTCAACCAAAGTTTTCAATCTTAACTGATTTTGACTCAATTTTCTTCAAATTTTCCAATTTTTCCACTCAAATTCCTCATTTTTCAGCACCAAAGCGATGGAATTGATAATAGAAGCGCGTCGTGTGGACGCCAGCTACGGTCCAGCGAATACCGCATTCGCCACGGGGCTCTTCTATTGTTTCTTCAGTACAGCAAAAGTGGAGCTACAGTTTTTGGATAAAGTCGTGGAGAACTATCAAAAGGCTATCAGAGAGTGTGAACTATCGAGAACGGATGTACAGGTCAGTAAATGTGCTCTATTGAGAAAATGGGCTGAAAAATTGAATATTTTGAGCGGAAAGATGGGAAAAAGTGGTGGAAAATGAGCCAAAATAGATGGAAATTGAAAATTTTCGATTTGAGATTGATCCGAAGCTCAAATTTTCAAATTTTTCTGATTTTTTAAATCAATTTTTGTCATTTTTTCCAGGTCTACATAAATATGGCGACGTGTCTGAAATTCATGGAAAAATTCGATGAGACACTCGAAGCGCTCCAAAAATCCGTGGAATACGACGCTCGGAATGAGTTGGAAACTCGAGAGAAACTCGAGAATTTTGTGAAATATTTGACGAAATTTAGCGATGGAATTGAGAAACGAGGGAAAATTAAGCCCAAAAGGATGACTGAGATGGTGGAGGAATTGAGAAGAACTGGAGATTCGAAAGACGGATTTCGAGTAAAAATTATCGGGAATATTGGACATGAGGAGACGATTCCGGTGTAAGAAAGTGATTTTTGAGCGAAAAAATAATCAAAATCGAGAAAAAATGAGCCAAAACACTAAAAATTGGACTGAAAATCATTCTAGACGATGGAAAATATGATTTTTAGGCAAAAAAATGGTTGAAATTAAGTCGAAATAAGGCAAAATGAGTCCTGAAGAATTTGGAAGGATATAAGCTGAAAAAGAGCGTTTTCTAGCTATTTGGAGCACAAAAATTGGAAAAAAATAGCTTAAAATTCAGAAAAATGAGCAAAATTTGGCCTAGATCGCTTAAACCTGGCTCTGATAGTTTCAAGAAGATTCTGAAGCCAAAAAATACCTGAAAAATTATAAAAATAAGCCATTTTGAGCTAAAAAAGGCAAAATTGGTCTAGATGGCAGCTAACAGATTTTGAAGGAAAAAGAGCATTTTCGAGCTATTTTGGAGCACAAAAATTGGAAAAAATAGCTTAAAATCCATAAAAATGAGCAAAATCTGGCTTCAGAGCCAGTTTTTATTTTTCAGGTATTTTTTGGCTTCAGAATCTTCTTGAAACCTTCAGAGCCAGTTTTAAGCGATCTAGGCCAGATTTTGCTCATTTTTCTCAATTTTAAGCTATTTTTTGACCAAAATTGATTAAAAAAATGACCAAAATTGAATAAAAATGAGGCAAAATCAGACCTGTAGCATTGGGAATAATTATGGCTGAAAATGCACCAATTAAAAATCTTCAGAAAAAAAAAACAGAAAAAATGAGCAATTTTTGTCTAAAATCGAAAAAAATGAGACATTTTGAGCCAAAATTGGTCTAGATGGCAGCTAACAGATTTTGAAGGAAAAAGAGCATTTTCTAGCTATTTGGAGCACAAAAATTGGAAAAAATATCTTAAAATTCAGAAAAATGAGCAAAATCTGGCCTAGATCGCTTGAACCTGGCTCTGATAGTTTCAAGAAGATTCTGAAGCCAGAAATTCCTGAAAAATTATAAAAATGAGCCATTTTGAGCTAAAAAAGGCAAAAAAAAATGGTCAAAATCTGTGAAAATTTAAAGAAAAAATCCAGTAGAATTTTTGTTGAAAATGAGTATGAATTGAGCATTTTCTAGCTATTTTGGAGCAAAAAGTATAAGAAAATGAGCAATTTTGAGCCTAAACTTGAAAAAAAGCTATTGTCAGCCCAAAAATAGTATAGGTAGCCTAAAACTGGCTCTGAAGCCAAAAATTCCTGAAAAATTATAAAAATGAGCCATTTTGAGCTAAAAAAAAGCTAAAAATGACCAAAATTGATTAAAAATGAGGCAAAATGAGACCTGGAGCATTGGGAATAATTTTGGCTGAAAATGATCCAATAAAAAATCTTCAGGGAAAAAAAACCAAAAAATAAGCAGTTTTTGTCTAAAATCGAAAAAAATGAGACATTTTGAGTCAAAATTGGTCTAGATGGCAGCTCACAGATTTTGAAGGAAAAATAGCTTTTTCTAGCTATTTTGGAGCACAAAAATTGGAAAAATAGCTTAAAATTGAGAAAAATTAGCAAAATTTGGCCTAGATCGCTTAAACCTGGCTCTGATAGTTTCAAGAAGATTCTGAAGCCAAAAAAATACCTGAAAAAAATTATAAACATGAGCCATTTTGAGCTAAAAAGGCTAAAAAATGGTCAAAATCGAGGCCAAAACTGTGAAAAGAAAACTCCAAAACTGTGAAAGAAGCCAAAACTGTGAAAATTTAAACAAAAAATCCAGTAGAATTTTTGTTGAAAATGAGTTTCTAGCTATTTTGGAGCGAAAAGTATAAATGAGCAATTTTGAGCCCAAAAATAATCTAGGTGGCCTAAAACTGGCTCTGAAGGTTTCAAGAAGATTCTGAAGCCAGCAAATACCGGAAAAGTTAGAAAAATGAGCCATTTTGAGCTAAAAGAAAGCTAAAAATTACCAAAATTGAATAAAAATGAGGCATAATAAGCCCTGGAGCATTTGGAATTATTTCGGCTGAAAATGAGCTAAAATTGAGCGTCTTCAAGCTATTTGGAGCAAAAAAAAATTGAAAATGAGCAATTTTGAGCCAAAACTGTTCCAAATTCTCTGAAACTGACTCTGAAGAGTTTGAATGCATTTTGACTCGATTTTCAATGGAAAAATTGAAAAAATAAGCAATTTCGGGCCAAAAAGAGCTCAAATTTTGTGTTTCCAAGTCAAAATTCAGCTTTTTTAGCTCAAGATTTCCTTTTTCCACTCAAAAATCTCTCTATTTCAGAGCCCTCGTCGGTGTGGACGTGCATGGTGAGGTATACGGTATCACCATCTACAATTGTCTCTCGAATTTCGGATTCGTCATTGGCGATACGGTAACGATAGCGAAACCGGATTTCAGGGAGTTGAAGGTAAATAAATTGGCTGAAAAATGAATTAAAACGCTAAAAAATCTCAAAATCACTCAAAAAATTTGAAAAATGGACTCTTGAGCTCATTTTGAACCAAAAGTTTACTGAAAAAATGACCGAAAAAAACGTTAAAAATCGATTTTGAACTCATTTTTAGGCTCAAAAAGGTTAAAAACGAGCAAAAAAAAAAACCAAAAAGCTGAAAAATCACACGAAATTGAGTCTAGAACTCATTTTAGATCCGAAAAATGTCAAAACATTGATTTTGGAACCCATTTTTAGGCTCAGAAAGATCTCAAAATGATCAAAAAATGACTAACAAGGGAAGTGTTTTCAGAGGGGCTTTGAGAATTTTCTGAAAATTGGTACACTAGTACTTTCGACCATGCTGAGAAACGTGGTAAATTTATTTTTTGCCCCTTGCCCCCGTGGGCCGAGATATCAGCCGACAAAGCTGTCCCCGGTACAAATAAGGGGATTTTTCGAGAGCCTGTAATTTTGCTTCTAGGCGGTTTTAGAAGGTCTCGTTTTTTGTTTTGGACTCAGAATTGATTGTATAACAATTTCCGGTACTTTCTGAAGAAAAAATTTTTTGAGCCAAAATTCGAAATTTTGCCACCATTTGGGTGCGAAATTTTTTGAAGTACGTGGATTTTCAAAACTGTTTTTCCAATCTGGCAGTTCTTGGCTGGAAACGATAGATGGAGATTTGTAGAACAGTTCTTGAAATTTTCATTTACTTTTTCACTAATTAGGGTGTTTTTTATAGGTCAAATTATTTCTGAATTTTTTTCAAGGTTTTTGGCGCATAACTGATCTAATTTTTTGAAAAAGTGACAAGTATTGTTACGAAAATATGGAGGAGGGCTGTACAAATATCCATCTATCGTTTCCAACCATAATCTGGAAGGTTGAAATTTTTTTTTGAAAATCCAAAAAACTTGGAAAAATTTTGCACCCAAATGGTCGAAAATTTTCAAGTTTTGGCTCAAAATTTTTTCTCTCCAAAAAGCGTCAGAAATTGTTATAAAATCAATTGTGAGTCCAAAACAAGAAATTAGACCTTTTGGAAGTGCCTAGAAGCAAAGTTACGGGCCCTCAAAAATCGGCAATTTTTGTACTGGATTTTGCTTTTTCAGCTGATATCTCGGCCCACGGGGGCAAGGGGCAAAAAATAAACCACGTTTCTCAGCATGGTCGAAAGTACTAGTGTACCAATTTTCAGAAAATTCTCAAAGCCCCTCCGAAAACACTTCCCTTGTAAAATATATGAAAAATCACTAGAAAATAGCTCTAAAGCTCAATTTAGACCCCGAAAAACGTCAAAAAGTGACTTTTGAATCAATTTTTTTGCTCAAAATACACAAAAATGACCCAAAACTCTCCAAAACCACCTCAAAATCATTTCAGAATTTTCAAATTCCCGCCCAACCCCATCCAATCCACGTGGAATCGTTGAAATGGTGTCGCGTCGCGACACCGACTCAAATCAAGAAGAACGGAGTGGCACTGACGGATTCTGTGGTGGCACGAGCGTTCACAACGACGCAGACTAAATAATTTATCATTTTTTGACTGAAAATTCGCATTTTTTGGAAAATTTTGAGTGGGAAAAGTGTCAATTTGAAGAGAACCTCTGTTTTTTTTTTGAACCTGAAATTTTAATTGAAATTTTTGGAGTTTTTTGGCTCATTTTTATTGAAAAATCGAATTTTCCACTCAATTTTTAATCGAATTTTGACTTAAAAATCGAATTTTCTGCGGAATTTTCCAGCCTAAATTTTTTCATTTTTTAATCCATTTTTGCCCAATTTGTCAAAAAATTCCAATTTTCAGTCGCCTCCCAAGATTCTGTAAAAATTTGCATTTTTTCACTTTTTTCTCATTTTTCCCATGATTTTGAATACGATCTCTCTATAATTATTGCCTGCTTTTCCAGTGTTTTCTTGTCCATTTTGCCCATTTTGCTTTTGAAAAATCCCGATTTTTGAAAAAAAAAATTTGCTATTTTTTTCGGTTTTTTAAATATATTTTTTGACATCATGATTTTCGTTGAATTTTGCGAATTTTTTACTTGGATTTTTTTCGTTTTTTCTTACGTTTTTGCATCTGTTTTGACACATTTTCATAAAAGTAATTTTAAAAAAACCTAAAAATTTGGAGTCAAAAAACTGAAGTTTCCAAAAAAAATAAATTTTGGATTTTTGAAAATTTTTTATATTCAAGAATGTTGAAAAAGCGCCAACGACGCCTCAGATTCACTCGAGTTTTCTTCCAATATTCAAATACCTTTTCCCTTTATTTTCTTTCTCAGAATGACTCATATCAAAACATTTCCTTTCGACCTTGACCTTTCCTAGGCTCTATATACTGTTGTTGTATCCAAAACCCATTCAAATTCGCTGCGTAGCGACTCAAATTATGATATTCAAAAATTGAGTGTCTGGGCCAGGCTTGTTCGGAAAAAACGAGCTCTCAAATTTTTTTCGGAAAAAAAAATGGAAAACAATTTTTTGCTCAAAAATGATGATTTTTCGTCAAAGTCTCTAATTTTTCGACATTTTTTCGTCTATTTTTTTCCGAACTTCCGAAAAAAATCGGAAAATTTTCCGTCGAAAAAATGTTCCTAAAAAAATCGGAAAAATCGATAACTCGTTTTTCCGATTCCGACCAAGCATGGTCTGGGCTTCTTCAGAGATTCTTATCGCTAAAAATTATTAAGCTCCGCCCCCTTCCCCTCGGCTACTTCAAAAGAGGCAGATGAGAAGAGTACGGTAGTTATGAAGGTCCTCTTTTTCTTCTCTCTAGGCAGATAGTGTAATTGTAAACAACTCTTTTTATGCCTTTGAGTCACAGATGTTGCATGTGTGAGCAATTTGTAGAAGATGATACGATATTTGAAAAAAAAAAACCGTTCAAAAAAAAATTGAGAGTATGGAGTCTAGAAGGAGACGCAGAGAAAGAAAAAGTGCTGAATGCAGGAGTTTTTCAAATTGCGCTCAAAAAAGTACAATAGAGCGCGATTTAAAAAATGGGCTCAATATCTTATGATACCTGTTTAAAGGCGCATCGACTATCCTCAACTCAAAAAAGAGCTGTAAGTCGATGCGCCTTTAAATAGATATCATAAGATGTTGAGCCCATTTTTCAATCGTGCTCCATTGTACTCCATTTTGAGCGCAGTTTGAAAAACTCCTGCATTCAACACTTTCTCTTTCTCTACGTCTCCTTCTAGACTCCATACTCTCCATTTTTTTGAACGGTTCTTTTTCAAATTCGTATCTTTTTCTTCTAATTGCTCACACCTGCAACATCTGTGACTCAAAGGCATAAAAAGAGTTGTTTACAATGACACTATCTGTCTAAAGAGAAGAAGAAGAGGGCCTTCATAACTACCGTACTCTTCTCATCTGCCTCTTTTGAAGTAACCGAGGGGAAGGGGGCGGAGCTTAACAGTCATTCTCCCTTCACGCTCTATTCATTTTTGTATTGGATTTTTTTGTGATTTTCCATCCCAGGAATCTTACGGTATTGGAATTCGCGCTCCATTGAGATTTTGGAAGATTCTACGGATTTCTGAGCATTTTTAGCTCAAAATGACTAATTTCAGTAGAATTTTGACAGTTTTTCCACCAAAAATTGCTATTTTTTGCTTAAAATCGCTTATTTTTAGCTTCAGATCGCATTAGAATCTTCCGAAATTTTTAAAAATTCTTCAGAATTTTTCAGAATCAATTTTGAGCATTTTCGCTTGTTTTTGACTCAAAATTGCTCATTTTTGCCCAAATTTGACTATTTTTTTTAACTAAAATTGCTAATTTTTTGCTCGAAATCCCCTATTTCCAGTTTAGAATCATGAAAAATGCTCCAGAATTTTTCAGAATCAATTTTGAGCATTTTCGCTTGTTTTTTGCTCAAATTGACACATTTCAGTTGAAGTTTGACTGTTTCTCGCTTAAATTTGCTTATTTTTCGCTTGAAAATTGCAAATTTGAGCCTAAAATGTGTCAAAATTGAAGAAAAACGGAAAAAATTGACCCTAGAATCATAAAAATTTTAAAAAATTCAAAAAAAAATTTCGCGAAAAAAATATTTTGTGGCAAATTTTTTGAATTTTGACTATAAAAACCCTTTAGAAAGTTATTTTTTGAGTCTAGAAACTATTCTACAATTTTTTTTCAAGTCTTTCCACTATGGAATGCGGAAAATACACAATTTTTCACACCTTTTTTACCTAAAATTATTATTTTTCGCTTAAAAATTACAATTTTAGGCTTAAAATGTAGCTGAATCTTCTAGAAACTTTTAAATCTCAATTTTTCCGTTTTTTCAGCTCCAAAAATGGATAAACAACCGTTCAAAAAGTACGAGCGAGAAGTGATAGAACAGATTAAGTGAGTTTCTTTTTCCCTCTATTTTTTTTTGATATTTCGAATTTTCAGGACCCAAGAATACTACGAACATCACAAGAAGTACTACTTCTGTTTGTGGCCGACGGGATTCCAGACGCATGAAAAGTGTCGACATGTTGGCACTTTTGACGATATTTCTCGGCACTTGGCGAATCATTTGTCAGTTTTTGAGTTTAAAAAATAAAAATTGGGAAAAAATCGAGCAAAAATGAGCCAAAATGGACTATTTTGAGCCCAAAATGAAGAAAAATTGCTTAAAATTGTTTCTGAGCGAGTCAGGTCGATTCTGGGTGAAGTTTCATCCATGTTAAGCTGAAAATTGTAAATTTGAAGCAAAAACAGCAATTTTGAGCCCAAAAATGAGCAATTTTGAGCTTGAAAAGAGTTAAATCGATCCTGAAGAATTCTGAAGGATTCTGGAGGTTTCTCGAGGTTTCTGGCTCAATTTTAGCACAGTTTAAGGTGGAAATTGTAAATTTTTAGCGAAAAAGAACAATTTTTGACCAAAAAACACTAAAATTTGCACAAAATTGAGCCATTTTGAGCCAAAAAAAGGTGAAAACGCTTGAAATTGAATCTGGAGCGTTCTGGAGCGTTTTCTCTGATTTAGGGAGATTCTAATGCGATTTGAAGCTAAAAATTGAAATTTTTGAGCCGAAATACAGTCAGATTCCAAGAAAAATTAGCCATTATGAGCTCAAAAACCATTGAAAATGCTCAAAATTGATTTTGGCGGATTCTGGACGACTTTGGCTCAAAGTTATCCTAATTTGAGCTGAAAACTATCGATTTCAACCGAAAAATAGTCAAATTTGGCTCCAAATGAGTCATTTTAAGCTCAAAAATTATCAAAAAATGGTCAAAAAGTAGTCCAAATCGAATCGGACTCAATCTGACTCGAAATCTATGAATTTCAACAGAAGAATAGTGATTTTGAGCCTAAAAACCATCAAATTGAGGCAAAATTAGCCATTTTGAGCTCAAAAACCATCAAAAATGCTCAAAATTGATTTTGAAGGGTGCTGAACCTTTCAGAGTCAATTTGACGATTTTGATGGTTTTGAGCTTAAAATAGCTCATTTTGAGCCAAATTTGGCAGTTTTTTGGCTGAAAATCGGCTCCGCGACGTTTCGAAAAATGACGTTTCGCAAGTGTGACGTTTCAATGGCAAAACGATGCACACGTGAAATATCACACTTTCGAAATGTCACTTTCGAAACGTCACACTTTCGAAACGTCATACTTGCGAAACGTCACACTTGCGAAACGTCACACTTCCGAAACGTCACACTTGCGAAACGTCACACTTTCGAAACGTCACACTTGCGAAACGTTATCTTTCGAAACGTCACACTTGCGAAACGTCACACTTTCGAAACGTCGCGGAGCCTGAAAATCACTATTTTTGCTCCAGAAGATTCTCAATCTACAATTTCCATGTTTTTCCAGCCACATAATTCTCTACCAATGCGATCTCTGTCAGCAGGAGCTCTACACCCCATTCGAGATCGCGGAGCACTTGAAACGATGCGACGGCTGTCAGTACGATAATATAAAAGCGGGCCCAAGTGCATACCATCAACAAAGTCTCGATTTCCGTCGCATTCTGAATACCCTCGTCATGCCCGGAGCCACCCATGAGGATTTCCAAGAACAACGGAGGGCTCAGCAGGCGGCGAGAGCGGCTCAGGAAAATGCCGGCAGTGGCGGCGCTCCAAGTACCCCTGGATACGATGAGCACGATACGAGACCATCGCGGAGACCTCGAAGCAGAGAGGCGACGCCGGAAGTCGGAGGACGACGGATCTCGAGGGAAACATCCATGGAGCCCCGAGCCCCACCGCCACCACCACGTCGTGTCGGCCCAGCCGAGGTGAAACCGTTGCCCATAGAGTTTCAGCGGGCTCAGAGTGTTCAGAGAGAAGATAAACCGTATGGATTCTACGAGGCATACGGTACGGCTCAAGGATCGGCTAGTGAGGAAGTTCCAACGGATCCGAGGCTTCGAGGACAAGCTCAGGCGGCGCCAGTTGATCTGAGGCTCACAGAGCAGGCTCAAGGGCCGTACGGAGCCAATGGAAGCTTCCAAGGAGGCCCAGGGCCAACAGGATCGTCTCAAGGAGCCTTCGGAGTCCCAGGAACATCAGGATCAAAACCACCGGCCCAGAGCCCGTACGGAGCCAATGGAAGCTTCCAAGGAGGCCCAGGGCCAACAGGACCATCAGGATGGTCTCAAGGAGCCCCCGGAGCCGCAAGACCAGTTCCACCGCCGCAGAGCCCGTACGGAGTCAATGGATGCTTCCAAGGAGGCCCCGGGCCATCTGAGAACTTTGTGAGTTTTTTTGAGACGAAATTGACCGAAAATGAAGCATTTTGATCTCAAAAAATGGTCAAAATTGGCTCAGAAGGCTCCAAATTGATTATAGAAGAGTTTGAGGGCTTCTGGATCGATTTCGACTGATTTTGGACAAAAATTGTGACTATTTTGAGCCCAAAACCATCAAATTCAGACAAAAATGAGCTATTGAAAAATCTTGAAATTTAGACAACAAAAAAACCATTTTGATCCCAAATACGGTCGAAATTGGGTCATTTTGAGCTCAAAATCTGTCAAAAACGGTCAAAATTAGCTCCAAATGCTTCGAATAGCTTCAAATAGCTAATTTCTAATTTCATTTCATTTTCATTTTGAATCTAAAAAAACATCAAATTTGAGCAAAATGGACCATTTTGAGCTCAAATTTGGCTCAGAATGCTCCAAATTGAACCCAGTGGGTTCTCAAGTCTTCGCAAACAATTTTAAACGATTTTGAACGATATTGAGCCTTTTTGAACCAAAAAAATCATCAATTTTGAGCAAAAATGAACTATTTTGATCCCAAATACGGTCGAAATTGGCTAAGAATGCTCAAAATTGATGCAAATTTTCCCAGGGATCGTCGAGATCGTCGGTACCAAATCCGCCGCCTCTCAGGCCGCCAGGAGCTAATGGAACGTCTCAAGGAGTCACCGGAGGCCCAGGATCGTCTTTAGGAGCTCCAAGGACCTCAGTGCCAAATCCACCGCCCCAGAGGCCGCCAGGAGTCAATGGAAGCTTCCAAGGAGCCCCCGGAGCCTCAGGATCGTCTTTAGGAGCTCCAAGGACCTCAGGACCAAGACCAGCGCCTCAAAAACCGCCCGGAGCCACCCCAACCATCTGGAGCCCCACCAATTCTGCCCCGCTAAGCGCCGCGGCTCAAGGCGGAGCCGAGCTCTTGCAAGAGCTTCTACAAGAGTCTTCGGCCAAACGCGGCCGCGGCCGACCACCAAAGTCCCGTGAGCCGTCGTGTGAGCCACCTGGAATATCCCGTGGCCGCGGTCGACCGCCAAAGTCTCGTGAGCCGTCGTGTGAGCCACGGCCACCATCACGCGGCCGCGGCAGACCGCCAAAATCCAGAGAGCCCTCGTGTGAGCCCCCGACTACAGTAATCACCTCTCGCGATTACGATATCCCTCGACGCATGACACGCTCGAAATCCCGTGAAGTTCTGGAGAGGCAAGAGGCTCCGCCCCCGATTACTACTACTCCGCCCCCTCCGGCGGCTCCGCCCACTTTCCGACAACTTGCGCCGAACATGCCGAGCTTCAGAAGGGATAGAAGTACGGAGAGAGTGGAGGCTCAGGAGGCTCCGCCCACTTTCCGTGAGGCTCCAAACAGGGCTAATTTTAGAGCGAGAAGAACTCCATCGAGAGAACCGCCTCAAGCTCCGCCCACAAGAAACAGAACTCAATCAAGAGAACCACAAGCTCCGCCCACTAGAAGAGCCGAGGACGCGTTTGCCCCGCCCACTACGGAAGCTCCGCCCCCTTCGGTGGAACGTGGACGAACCATGGGAGCCCCGACGCGCGGTCGGAAACAATCGGCCGAGGAAATTGCGTTGGAATGTGGACTGAGACGAAGGGATCCGTCGACGAATGGACAGTATCGACAAACGAGATCGAGAGAAGCGTCGATGGAGAGGCAGTTGCCACCGCAAGAGATGAGGACGTCGTGAGTTTCTTGAGAGAAAAATGAGTCAGAAAGAAGGAAAATTGAGCGAAAATGAACTATCTTGAGTGAAAAAACAGCAAGTTTGATTAAAAATTGACTATTTTAAGCTCAGAAAATGGTCAGAAACGGTCGAAATTGCTCCGAATTGAATTGAGAGGAATTTTGAAGGCTATGAACCAATTTTGAACAAAATCAGCGATTTTGGACCAAAAAATTGACAATTTTGAGCTCAAAAAATGGTCAGAAACGGTCAAAGCTGGCTCAGAATGCTCCAAATTGCTCAAAATAGTATCTAAAGGGTTCTGACGCCTTTTGAGTAAAATTTGACTGATTGTGGATAAAAATGAACAATTTCGAGCGAAAAACAGCAAATTTGGACGAAAATTGACCATTTTGAGGTTAAAAACTGGTCAGAAAAGGTCAAAGCTGGCTCAGAATTCTCCAAATTGCTCAAAATAGTATCTAAAGGGTTCTGAAGCCTTTTGAGTAAAATTTGACTGATTGTGGATAAAAATGAACAATTTCGAGCGAAAAACAGCAAATTCGGACGGAAATTGACCATTTTAAGCTCAAAAAACTGGTCTAAAACGGTTAACGATGGCTCATAATGCTCCAAAATGAAAATGATGGCTTCTGAATCAATTTTGACTGATTTTGAATGAAAATAAGTCATTTTGAGCCAAAAATTGTTACTGTTGGATGAAAATAGAGCGTTTTGAGCTCAAAAAACGGTCAGAATTTGTCGAAATTGACTCAAAATGCTCCAAATCGAATTTGAAGGCTTCTGAATTGATTTTGAACAAAATCAGCGATTTTGGACCAAAAAATTGCCAAATTTGAGCTTAAAAAGGTCAAAATTAGCTCGAAATGCTCCAAATTGCTCCAAAAAATATTACTCTTTTTTTTCAGATACGTCGATATCAAGATAGATCGAATCGACAGACCACTACAACGAGCTCGAGGCGTTTCCTACTCGAGACATCGATCGAAGAGCCGAGCATCCGCTGAGCCAGAGCCATACGGTGAGCTCAAAAACGATTTTCAGAGATAATTTTGGCTCAAAAAATGCTCAAAAACCACGAAAATCGGGTGAAAATGGCTGATCTTCGAGATATTGGTCTACTGAGCAATTTTTATGAGTTTAGGCTTAGTTTAGAGCAAATTTTGGCTCACAAATAGCTCCAAAACCCTAAAAATTGACCTGGAACTAATTTTCGAGATATTTTAACTCAAAAAATGCTCCAAAACCATGAAGATTAGGTAAAAATGACCGACTAGGGGAAGTTAGGCTATCAGAGCCATTTTTATAAGTTTATGCTCATTTTGGAGCAAATTTCGACGAAAAAATGATTCAAAACTTTAGAAATTGGCTCAAAACGGTTTTTCGGGTTCATTTTGGCTCAAAAAATGCTCCAAAACCATGAAGATTAGGAAAAATGACCGACTAGGGGAAGTTAGGCTATCAGAGCCATTTTCATGAGTTTCGGCTTGTTTTGGAGCAAATTTTGACTCAAAAAATCTTCCGAAATCTCAAAAACTGGCTTGAACCCCTTTTTGGGGGCTCTTTCCAGCTCAAAAAACGCTCAAAAACCATGAAAATTGGGTCAAAATGGCTGATTTTGGAGATAATGGCTTACTGAGCAGTTTTTATGAGTTTCGGCTCATTTTGGAGCAAATTTCGACGAAAAAAAGTGCTCCAAAATCTAAAAAAATTGCGCAAATCCCTTTTTGGAGCTCATTTTGGCTCAAAAAATGCTCCAAAACCATGAAAATCGGCTAAAAATGAGGTGTTGTAACTCCAGGCAAAGTCAGAGCCAATTTCATGAGTTTCGGCTCATTTTGGAGCAAATTTCGACCGAAAAAATGATTCAAAATTCTAAAAATTGACCGAAAACAGTTTTTGGGGCTCATTTTGGCTCAAAAAATTGGCTTTGTCTCCAATTTTCCCTCACTTTTTTCAGGCCAGTACAGGAAAAAAGACCAGACGAGTGCTCAGAGCACGAAAACTGTCAAAGTGCCACCCGGACAGAGCCGAATGTCTGGTCTGAGCACCGCGACGGAAGCCTCCAAGCAACTATCGGATGGAAAAGCGAGAGCACTGGAAGACAAAAGGAAACGAGCGGAGATGAGAGAGCAGAAACGAAAACAGAACAGAATTGCTTCGGTTGTTGGTGGAGGAAATGAAGAAGGAGAAGAAGGAGAACCGCCGGCGAGAAGGGTAAGGATTTTTGTACAGAAAATTGCGGAGAAAATGAGCCGAAATGAAGAAAAATGGCTCAAAATTGACCCTGGAGGATTCTGAAGGATTCTGGAAGATTCCAGCTCAATTTTGACGCGATTTGAGCAAAAATGAGCGATTTTAGGCGAAAAAAACAGTCAAATTTGACCTCAAATAAACCATTATGAGCTCAAAACCATCAGAAATGCTCAAAATTTATTCTGAACGATCTAGAACGATTTTGGAAGATTCTGGCTCAATTTTGACATAGTTTAGACTAAAATTTGTCAAATTTGAGCGAAAAATCGTGTTTTTCGGGCTAAAAACGAGCAATTTCGGATCAAAAAGTGTCAAATTTGGACCAAAATAAGCTATTTTGAGCCAGAAAACCATCAAAAGTTTCTGGTTCAATTTGGACCCATTTTAAGACAAAAACTGTCAAATTTTGCTCCAAATGAGTCATTTTGAGCCAAATACCGTCGAAATTGCTCGAAAGTTTTCAGTTTTGGCCCAAAAATAGTGAATTTGATTTGAAAAATGGTCAAATTTGGGTAAAAATGAGCCATTTTAAGCCAAAAATTGTTCATTTCGACCAAAAAAAGTGTTTTTTGAGCCGAAAAAGAGCAATTTCAAGCCACAAAAGGTCGAATTTGGCTCCAAATGAGCCATTTTGAGTTCGAAACCATCAAAAATGCTCCAAATTGATTCTGAGCGATCTAGAACGATTTTGAAAGATTTTGGAAAATTCTGAAGGATTCTGTTTCAATTTTGACATAGTTTAGACTAAAATTTGTCAAATTTGAGCGAAAAATAGTGTTTTTCGGGCTAAAAACGAGCGATTTCGGATCAAAAAGTGTCAAATTTGGACGAAAAAGAGCTATTTTGAGCCAGAAAACCATCAAAAATGCTCTAAATTGATTCTAGAGGTCTCCAATAATTTAAAATCAATTCTGACTCAATCTGACCGAAAACCTTTGATTTTCGAGTAATTTTCGACCAAAAATAGTGAATTTGATTCGAAAAATGGTCAAATTTGGGTAAAAATGAGCCATTTTAAGCCAAAAATTGTTCATTTCGACCAAAAAAAAGTGTTTTTTGAGCCGAAAAAGAGCGATTTTGAGCCAAAAAACAGTCAAATTTGACCTCAAATGAGCCATTATGAGCTCAAAACCATCAAAAATGCTCCAAATTGATTCTGAACGCTCTAGAACGATTTTGAAAGATTTTGGAAAATTCTGAAGGATTCTGTTTCAATTTTGAAATAGTTTAGGCTTAGGCTAAAATTTATCAAATTTGAGCGGAAAATAGTGTTTTTTGGTCTAAAAACGAGCAATTTCGGATCAAAAAGTGTCAAATTTGGACGAAAAAGAGCTATTTTGAGCCAGAAAACCATCAAAAGTTTCTGGTTCAATTTTGATACATTTTAAGACAAAAACTGTCAAATTTTGCTCGAAATGAGTCATTTTGAGCCAAAAACCGTCGAAATTGCTCGAAAATTTTCAGTTTTGGCCCAAAAATAGTGAATTTGATTTGAAAAATGGTCAAATTTGGGTAAAAATGAGCCATTTTAAGCCAAAAATTGTTAATTTCGACCAAAAAAAAAAGAGTTTTTTGAGCCGAAAAAGAGCAATTTCAAGCCACAAAAGGTCGAATTTGGCTCCAAATGAGCCATTTTGAGCTCGAAACCATCAAAAATGCTCCAAATTGATTCTAGAGGATTCTGGTAAATTCTGGTTCACTTTTGACACAATTCAAGTTAAAAACTCTCAAAATTGGCTCCAAATGAGTCTTTTTGAGCCAAAAAAAAACCGTCGAAATTGCTCAAAATTTGTCAGTTTCGACCCAAAAATAGTGATTTTGAGCCAAAAACAATCAAATTTAACTCCAAATGAGCCATTTTGGGCTCAAAAACCATCAGAAATGCTCTAAATTGATGCTAGAGGATTCTGAGCGATTCTGGACGATTCCAAGATTCTAAATCCCATTTTCAGCCCCGCCTCGACGTCGACGACACTCCATCATCGTCTTCTGCCCTTCCCACGTCATCTGGAGCCCCACCAACGTCTTCAGAAGCCCCAGAATCTTCTGGAAACAGTCGAATCCCTTGGGATCGCCCAATCGACGAGTACGAAGCTCCACCCGGTCGTTTCGATTTGGAGCGTCCCCCAAGACGCCTTCAGAATCCATCAGAAGACGTCAATGAGATTCGTCGTCAACGCCAGCCTTCAGAATCCTCAGAAGACCGTCGTTCACATCGGGAGCGAACTCACTCGCAACGATGGAATCAGCGAGATCAAGGAGCGTCGGAGTTTCGTGGAACCCAACGTCATCAGGATTCGGGGTACAGTAATCCGAGGAGCAGAGACCGTAGTCGGAGTAACGATCGATGGAATCATAATCAGAATCGTGGTGGATACAGAGGAAAGAACTTCGATCCGAACTATCATCGGAGAGGACGACGATAGGCTCCGCCCACTATTCTAAATTCTTACGGTTGTTAGAGTCTCCCCCTTCCTTTGAGGCCCCGCCCACTTTTGATTCTCTTTTTGTATCCCAGTCCTACTGTATTTAAGCTCCGCCCCATTTTTATTACGGTTGTTCCTTCTCTTGAGGCTACGCCCACTTTCCTAGGCTCCGCCCTTTCTTATTACTAATAGTAAATTGCAATTGTTACGAATCCCATTTTTTTGAGGCCACGCCCACGTTTTTCCCGATTTTTCGTTTTTTCGTATCTCAAAATGTTCCCAAACAGTATTGTTTACTAATAAGCCTTTCCCAGGAAGCCCCGCCCTTTTTTTCTATAATATTGCTTACTGTGAATTTTTTGGCCCCGCCCCTTTTCGATATTTTTTCTTTTTTCTTTGTTTTTGCCATTGCAATTTGATTGATGATACTTGTCCTGTTTTTTGCTTTATCCCATTGAAAAATCGAAAATTTTGAATTTTTAGTGAAATTTTTTCGGTTTCAAATTTCAAGTGAAAATTTCTCTGAAAATTGACTTGACTTGTTAATAAATGTATGAATAGCGGGAATTTGATTTCTTTTTTTTTTTGGAAAAAAGAGCGTAATTGAAAGAAGAAGAATGGAAATTCTGGCCCGCGACATTTCGAAAGTGTGACGTTTCGAAAGCAAAAATTTCAGGATTTTTAATGAAATGGCTCAGAATTGCTGCACTTTAACGAGATGCACTTTTCCCCAGAAGTGTATGAAATTCTTACTTTCGAAACGTCGCACTTTCGAAATGTCACACTTTCGAAATTTCTACTTTCGAAGTGTCACGGAACCCATTTTCGTACTCAAATGACTGTCTCAATTCTAGTATTCACGAAAATAGCAATTTTTATTTATGAAAATTGATAAGACTAAAAAAATCGATTTTCAAATTATGAATTCAAATTTTTTCTAACCTATTTCAAAAAATGCAGAATTTTTCGCTGATTCAAACGCGCCCAATTTCATCGCTCAAAACTATGTAGAAAATTTTTTAGCGCGATTTTTAAATTTTTAAAGCCAAAAGTCGCTTAAAATTTTTAAACAGCGTTTTGAGCAACAAAAATAGGCGCATTCGAATTAGCGAAAAATTCTGCTTTTTTTGAAATACGTTTGAGAAAATTAGGTTTAAAAATTTAAAATCGATTTTTGGACGATTTTCAAAAATTCAAATTCATGTATTTTTCTGTGTTTTCATTCAATAATAAAACATACAATTATCAATAATTTTTCAAAAAAAAAGTATTGGGTGCGTTTCTTCAAGGTTTAGCATTTTCAGCTTGAGGTTTTTTCGAGGGGGGCGAATTTTCTGGAATTATTAGGGTAATAAGAGGAAAAATGGTATTGCAAAGTGAAATTTTGAATTTTTTTGATGCGTTGCGTGTCGCGTCGCGTGCCTTACAAGATTCAAGTAAACGGCACGCGCCGCGACACGCAACGCGCCTGAAAAATTCAAAATTTCGAGAAAAATCGAATTTAAAAATCGTTGAAATGCATGTTGAGGTGACTGGAGAAGTAAAGAAAGAGTAGACATTTTTTGAGGATATCACAATTGAAAGTTGGAATTTTTGCGGGGGGAGAAATCAATGAGTAGAGTTGATAAAATCGATGCTAATTCACAAAAGGTTGCAAGTGCGCTCCACCGCTCGCTAGCGGTCTAAATGAAAAAGTTAGCGGTGGAGCGCACTTGCATCGATTTTGAAAAATAAGTGAATACTAGTTTTGGAGCATTTGTGTACCGCCCGGATCATGGAACGAGTTGTTGGAGGGAATTGGAGGGCCATTAGGGACGCCGTTGCAGATGACGTTGTCAAGGGATTCAAGGCCGAGGTCCTGAAATATGAAGTTTTTTGGGAATTTTAATGAAAAACAAAATTTCAAACTCAAATATCTCCAAAACCAATGATGCTATCAAAAAATTGTCAACTACAAAAATGTGTAAAATGAAATTTTGAACATTTTTGTAGTTGAAAGCATTTTGATAGTTCTTATAGTTCTCGAGATACAGCCGTTTAAAGTTTGGAGGCGAGAGACGCAGGGAAACGAGACGCTCTGCGTCTCGCCCCTTCGCGCGGTCTTTCGCTGCGCGCCGCCGCCGTTTGGGGTGTGTCAACTTTGAAGCGCTATATCTCAAGAACCGAAAAAGCTTGAAAAAAGTGTTCAACTACAAAAATATGTAAAATTCAATTTTGAACATTTGTGTAGTTGTGATCTTTTTTCTAGCTCTTTTGGTTCTAGAGATATAGTTGTTTGAAGTTGACGCTCTGCGTCTCTCCCCTTCGAGCTGCTTTTTCGGGAGTGCCAACTTTAAAGCGCTATATCTCGAGAACAAAAAGAGCTATCAAAAAGTTGTCAACTACAAAAATGTGTAAAATTAAATTTTGAACAATCTTGGACTCTTCACTGACTCCAAGCTCTCCTATAAAAATCACATCCACCGTATAGTCTCCCTGGCACTGTTACGATCCAAACAGCTTGTCAAATCCTTTAAATCTACGTCCCCTACCTTCTACTGCAATTTATTTAACACGTATGTGCTTCCGATAATTGAGTACGCTTCAGTAGTCTACTCCCCACCCCCATCTTCCCGTCTTTCTAACCTATTAGAAAGTCCTTTGCGATGGTACTCCAGAAAAGTTCTCCAGAGATGCAACATCTCCTTCTCATCCTACTCAGATCGCCTCAAAGTCCTCAACATGTATTCTATCAGACATCGTCGCTTAAAAGCCCAACTCATGTTACTATACAAATTTGTTTGCGGAACCTCCTTCTTGCCGGAAAAAGACTCATACTTTAAACTATCATCTTCTGAAAGACGCCCTATGAGAATCACTTGCCTTTTTCCCATTGCAAATGACTTTTTCGCTATAACCATTTCCCACTGGAATGCTATTCTTGCCAACTGTGACTCATTTCTTTCCCCTTCCCACTTTGAATCCCTTGTCGACTCATCGATTACCCGGTTGTAAATATTTATGTTCTCACCCCCCTCTCCCCTTTTTGCAGGGGAAACCCAACTATTTATTGATCCATGTTATATATTTTCTAAATTGATCAATAAACAAACAAACAAACATTTTTGTAGTTAAAATCTTTTTTCTAGCTCTTTTGGTTTTTGAGATATAACGTTTTATAGCAAAACTTACATTAAAATCGTTATACGAGTCGACATGATGCCCCGGTGCTCCTTCAGCATTTGTAATTGTCAATTTTGGAATATCCAATGCTTCCGGAGAATTTGAGAACGTTCTCGTGGGCCACATTAGCGTCTGATTCGGATCTAATTGAATATGCGGCGACGTCGGTGCCGATTGCGATTCTGGAGTCAACGCTGGCCCCGGGACCAATCTGGGTCCACACGCTCCCGTACTATGCCTCGGCCCGATTGGAGCATGATAGTAGCCTCCAGAGCCAGAAGGCCCCGGGCCGGAATTCTGAATTCCATTGCACCCGTTTTGGTACTCTTGTTGTTGTTGTTGCTGTTGTTGTTGAAGAATCTGCGGGTGATTCTGGAGATTCTGAAGGTTCGGAAGACTTCCTGCATCGTAATCTGGCATCATTCCCGGAGGGCTTAGCTCCATATGAGGTGTCCCGGAGCCATCGAGCATCAGGGTCGAGGCGTGTGGAGAATCCATGGGGGAGTGGAGGGGAGAGCCGTTGTGGTAGCTGAAAATGTTAGAATATCGTGTACTCCTCGTGGACAAGGCGTCTTACACCATGACGGAAATTGAAATCTTCAAAACTCTATAACTCAAGAGCCAGAAGAGCTACAAAAACGTTGCCAACTAGAAAAATATATAGCATTAATTTGAAACATTTTTGCAGTTGACAGCTTTTTCCTAGCTCTTCTCCTTCTCGAGATACGCCCTTTCAAAGATAGAGGGGAGAGACGCAGAGAAGCGAGACGTTCTGCGTCTCTCCCCCTCGCGCGCTCTCTCACTGCGCGTTGCCACCTTCAATGAGAGTTTCAACTTTAAAGCGCTATATCTGAAGAACCAAAAGAGCTAGAAAGAAGTTGTCAATTGTGAAAATGTGTAAAATTTTACGTAGAGTATTTTTGTAATTGACAATTTTTTGATAGCAATTTTGGTTCAGGAGATAATCGCATTTGAAGTTGACGACACAGTATCTTAGCTCAAAATTGAGCAATTTCAAGGCAAATTATACCATTTTGAAGCTACTCACTTATACATTGGTGTCATCATATGATTCGGCGACTGTAACGGTGACATTCCATTCCCAGGAATCTGTTGTGTGCCGCCCATTTGCAATGGTGGCGGAATCTGATGATGCATTTGAACCGGTGAGCCTTGTTGGGATCCCTGCGGTGTCATTTGTGGAGAATGTTGATTGGATTGTGGTTGTTGAGGGTGTTGCATCATTCCAGATGGTCCTGGCATCGCATTCTGGAGGTATGGAGGCATTGGCATTTGGTGGTGTGAATGCATCGGGACCATTCCGCCCATGTTGTGGATCGCTGGATCGGAACGGGCGCGGTTTATTCTGAAGAGATTGTTTTTTTGGGGTTTAAATCCAAGTGATTTTATGTACTCCTCGTGGACAATCTCGAGTTGTCCACGAGGAGTACAAAACTAAAATTTCGACTTTTCGAGGGTTTTCAAATCTCACAATTTTTAAAAATTTGGTGATTTCACAATTTTGTCAAACATCTAAAAAATTTTGAAAAAAACATTTTTTTGAATTTTTTCAACATTTTCAACTTCTATCTTTTTCAGGTTTTGCTTCAATTCTAAGAAAAAAAAATGCAGTATCATTGCTATGCAGCCAATTGCGGTATCACACTTTTCCAAAAAATCTATCAAGAATTGTACTCCTCGTGGACAATCCCAAGTTGTCCACGAGGAGTACAAAATTTAAAATTTCGACTTTTTGACGATTTTCGAATCTCGAAATTTCGAACATTGTGGTGATATTACAATTTTGACAAAATCAGGTTTTTAAACAAGAAACTTACGATTTTGAAAAAATTTTAAAGTTTACGAAAAAAAATTTTTTAAATTTTTTTTCATCATTTTATTTTCTATCTTCTTGAGCTTTAGCTTCAATTTTAAGCAAGAAAAACTGCAAAAAAAACTCTTCTTGGGGTTTGGAATGAAATTTTAGTGGTTTTGTGTACTCCTCGTGGACAACCTCGAGATTTGTCCACGAGGAGTACAAAACTGAAGATTTCAAAGTTTTGACTTTTCGACGATTTTTAACCTCAAAAATTCAATAACTTTGATGTTTCATACAATTTTACACAAAATTGGGTTTTTAAAATAGTAATTTACGATTTTTGAAAAAATTTCAAAAAAAAATTTTTTGATTTTTTTTCAAAAAAAAAACAATTCCTACATAGTTTTAAGCATCGAATTTAGGCGCATTCGAATCAGCAAAAAAATCTACATTTTTTTGAAATAAATTAGAAAAAAAATTGAGTTTAAATTTCGATTTTTCGAGTTTTTTCTTTCCAAACCCAAAAAAAAAAACTCACTGATTCCAATTTTCGGGCGGTACCAACCCTCCAGGCTGATTATACATTGGTCCACCATATTGTGCATAATGTGGATGATGGGGAGGTGTCCTATCCGGTGACCTCGAATGTCCATTCGATCGTCCTCCATATGGATGATAGTGATGATGTGGGGACCCCGAGGCACTGCCCATCATGTGATCCTCCGGTGATCTGCTTCGGTGGCCTTGCTGGAAATTGGATATTGGGATAATATTTGTCTTAAAATTCTACATATTTTGTTAGTTGACACTTTTTTGATAGCGTTTTTGGTTCTGGAGATAATTGAAGTTAAAAAATAATATTTTTTTCGCTCAACATTTTCCAAGCTACGTATCTTGGCTTAAAATTGAGTTTAAAAAATGAGTAATATATTTTCTGAAATTTCAAAATGTCAGTTATAATTCATTTGTTAACTAAAAATTAAACGCGTTGTTGGTTCTTGAGATAATTGCAGTTGAAATTTAGAAAAAAAACTTTTGTTTGAAAAAGTTTTTTCTACTAATTTTTGAGATAACGTATCTTAGCTCACAATTGAGCTGAAAATATGAAAATAATATATTCTAAAAGCTTAAGTTATTAGCTATGTTTTATAAATTAATTTCAAAATGATAGCTTTTTTGTTTCTGGAGTTATTGCGATTGAAAAAATTCCAAAAAAAAATCGAATAAAAATTTGTGCCAAAATTTTTGAAGTACCACATCTTCGCTAAAAATTGAGCTAGGAAAATGAATATTATATTTTGTAAAAGCTCAAATTATCAGATATATTTTACTAATTAACAACTAATTAATTGCTTTCTTGGTTCTTCAGATAATTGCGATTGAAAAATAATAAAATAAAATTCATTTTTTTTCGAAAAAAAATTTTGCTCAAAATTTTTGAAGTACCGTATCTTACCTTAAAATTAAGCTAGAAAAGTGAAAAAAATATATTCTAAAAGCTTAAATTTTAAGCTACTAAATAATATTATTCTCAATACAGTAATCACTTCAAAACGAAAAAAGAGGTAGAGACGCAGAGAAACAAAATCGTTTAGAGTCTATGAAGAAGCGGGGTGGCTTTGAGCGTGGATATCTCAAGAAGTAGTAAAGTTACAAATTTTTTGTTAATTACAAAAATATTTGTCTTTAAATTTTCTACATTTTTGTTGTTAAAAATTTTTTGATAGCTTTTTTGGTTCTTGAGATAATTGCAATTGAAAATTTGGGGTCAAAAATTTTTGAATAAAAATTTCACTAAATTTCAAATGCTTGTATCACAGCTCAAAATAGAGAAATTTTTACAAATTATAGCTCATTTTAAAGCTCAAATATTCTTCTTTTTATATTATTTAAAATTCAATCAGTAATACCCACCATAGGCCTATGCATCGGTTCGTTCTGCCAATGTTGCGGAGGCCACTGCGGAGGGGAGTATGAGGGCAGCTGATGGACATTTGGTAGGGATCCTCCCAAATTGTGTCCCCATGGGTGTTGAGGAGGTAATAAACCGCCCTGAAAATTAGAAGGATCACTGTAGATATGGGAAGGGGTACGGTACCTGTTGTGGTATGGGGATGGGCGCTGTGGTGGTGGAGGATCCGGATGAGTCCGTCGGATGGTGGGTGATTGATTGCACCTGGAATTTTGAATTTTAAGATTCTAGATGGTTCTGTAAAAGTTTCATGCGTCATTCTCAGTTCACTCTAAACTTTGAAGCTTCATATCTCAAGAACCAAAAATGCTACCGAAAAATTTCCAACTACAAAAATAATCAGCATAAAATTTCACATATTTTTGTAGTTGGCTACTTTTTTCTAGCTATAACGGTTCTCGAGATACGCCTCTTTAAAGTAAAAGGCGAGAGACGCAGAGAAACGAGACGCTCTGCGTCTCTCCCTCTCGCGATTCGCGCCGACCACCTCTCCGCGCGTTGCTTCATTGGAAGCGTCAACTTCAAAGCGCTATATCTCGAGAACCAGGATAGCTAGAAAAAAGTAGTCAACTACAAAAATGTTTAGAATTGAATTTTACACATTTTTTTAATTGATTACTTTTTGATAGATTTATTGGTTCTCGAGATATAGCGCTTTAAAGTTAAGGCAAAGTTGACGCGTGCTCCGAGTACCTGTCGCATAATATCCTCAAACGTTGTGTTTTCCTCATTTTGCTTCCTTTCTAATATTGCAATCTTCTCACTGAACTTTCGCGGTGTATTCGAATTCGACATTCGCATCGCTCACACAGGAGCGGCCTCAAAATGTCTGTCTGTGTGGATTTGTGGGTCCGGATGTCCTCAGAAATGTCCTATTTTTGTTGTGGGAGTCTTTTTTAGTATCTGAAAATAGTAAAATTAAGATGAGGAAAAAGGGAAATAGCCAGAAAAGATGAAAGTTTGAAGAAATAGCGGGAACGAGAGAGATAGAAACAATTCAAAAGCAATTATCCCAAGAACCAATAAAGTTAGAAAAAAGTTGTCAACTGAAAAGTTCTTTAAAATCCAATTTTACACATTTTTGCAGTTAACAGTTTTTGATAACTCTTATGGTTCTCGAGATATAGCGCTTCAAAGTTACTACCTCCAAAAAGCGGAGAGGAGGAAGGCGGCAAAAGAGCACGCGAGGGGGAGAGACGCAGAGTGTCTCGCTTCTCTGCGTCTCTCCCCTTCAACTTTGAAATGGAATATCTCGAGAACCAGAAGAGCTAGAAAAAAGTTTTCAACTACAAAAATGTTCAAAATTTAATTTCAAAAAATTTTTCAGTTGAAATTTTTTAGCCAGCTATCTTGGTTCTCGAGATATATCGGTTTTAAGTCATACAGTGCCACTCTGGGATTCTCTAAGTTAACAATGACCTTCTAAACCAATACAAGTCAAAAAAATAAGGGGAAAAAAGAGAGAAAAAGATCAGAAAATGAAATTGGAGAACCAAATACGCGAGAAGAGTCCTCTGGACCCCTCGTTTTCCGAGTTTTTCGGAAGTGAGGGTGGAAAATGAGAGTGAGAGAGTGAGAGAGAATTAGAGAAGTAGAGAGTAAGGGAGAGCACTTTCAAAGATTAGATACACATACACAAATATCCTCTCCAAATTTTAGGCGGATATCTGAAAGTGTGAAAGGATTGGATTTTGGACTTGGGGGGGGGGGGGGGGGGGGGTGTAAGAGGAGTGTACTGGAGTTTGTGATTTTATGATTGATCTTTGGATTAATCGAAATGGATGGGACGATGTTAAAGCGTTTTGGAACGAACAAATTTGAACTTGAAATTTTTGGAAAACTTAAAAAATTTTTCGGAAAAATTAAAAATTACAAAATTTTTTGACAAATAAAAATGTTTTGAACAATTTAAAAGTTGAATAATTGTTTGATTTTTTATGATAACTTCGGAATGAATGTGAGGGTACTGTAGAATTTGAAATTTTTTGTTTCAAATTTTTTTCGAAAATTGTGAATGTCGAAATTCTAAAAGTTTATGTAGTTTGAAAATTCATGAATTATTGAATCCGAGAAACCAAGATAACTGAGATTCGAAAAATTGAAAATTTGAGAAAAACATTTTTTTAAATATTATTTTTGGGAAATTTTGAAAAATTTTTTAAATCTTGGATTTTATTTAAATCTCGTAATTTTTGTTTAAAATATCTTGAACTTTTATGAAAATACTTGATTGATTTTAAGGGTACTGTAGATTTTATAATTTTCCAAAATTTTTGGATTTCAGAAATTTTCAAAAAAAAATTTTTTTTGGGAAATTCTAAATTTCAGAATTGAATAATTTTGAAAGTATTTAAAAAATTGAACCAATGGACTTGAGATTCAGGAGTTTTTTTTTGAAAATTTTGAAAAATTTTTTTTTGAAAATTCTGAAAAAAAATTTTTTTTCAAATATTTTTAAAAATTTCGAAATTTCAAAAACCTCAAATCTAATCTATTTACGCTCTATTGCACATATTAACTTCTTATTTTAAGATTAATCAGTTCCCAATAATTATTTTAAAGAAAGTTTCTCAAAAGTTGGAAAATTACTGTAAACTTCAAAAAATCCAAAAAAACACCCAAGGACTAACACAAAAAACCGATAAAAATAGAGCAAAAATACGACTCAAATGATGAGAGACTCGGAAAAAAGAGAGGATTAGAGAAATCAGACGGAGAAAAAGCCATGTGATAAGGGAGGGGAGCTGGGCGAGAGGCGCCAGAGAGAACACAAGAATAGAAGCATTTGACCATGAAGAATTGACGACTTTTTGACATTTTTGAGCATTTTTAACGCGGAAAATGATGAATTTGGGGCCAGAAATGTTAGGAAAAAATTTTGAAAAAAAAATTTTTTTCGAAAAATTTTTTTTTGGAAATTGCTCACTTCCAAAAATGTTTGATTACAGATTGAATTAATTATAATTTAAGCTTCCAAATCTAATTATATCCCCAAAAATGTCATTTGCCATTTTCCAGAAAAAAAAGTGGCGAAAAAAAAAGAAAAAGTCTAGAATTTACATGTTTGTAAAAGTAAAACATGTAATTTGCATTGGAAATTGGAGTATTTGGAATAAATTTGCGTAGGATTTTTGTTTTTTCCGCTTTTTCAGAACTCGAGGAAGTTTTTTTGGATTGGATTAGGGACGCTATGCGTCTATAGCTATACTTGCTATGTTAAAAAGAGTGCGCTGACTTTGAAACGTTATATCTCGAGAACCAAAAGTGCTATCAAAAAAAGTTTAATTGCATAATACTCAGCGTTAAATTTTGCACATTTTTGTAGTTTTTCATTTTTTGATAGCTTCAGTCCTTCTCGAGATATAGCGCTTCAAAGTTGACGCTCCCTCCATGGCGACAAAGCGGCGCGAAAGAGCGCGCGAGGGGGAGAGACGCAGAGCGTCTCGCTTCTCTGCGTCTCTCGCCTCCATCTTTGAAGCGCGCTATCTCGAGAACCAGTAGAGCTAGAAAAAAGTTTTCAACTACAAAAATGTTCAAAATTTAATTTTACACATTTTTGTAGTTGAAACATTTTAGCTAGCTTTTCAAGTTTTTGAGATATAACGTTTTAAAATTTTTCTCCATAGGAAATTGCGAGGGAGTGAAGTGCTTCTCCTTCTTTTTCATCTTATTCTCCATCAATATTTGATATGATACACTTATACACATATATAAACGATAAGGAATTCACGAGGGGCGAGATGATGTCATATTGTCTGTGCACTTTGACGTAGGGATTCTTGGAGAAGAGAAAATAAGAAAAAAGTTAATCAAAAATATTAATAAATTTTTGGAAAGATTTGCGTAAGACGATTTGGATGAAATGCGTAAGACAGATAAGGAGCAAATCAGAAGATTGCACATGGGAGTACAAATTTCTTGTTTTGGAAGTGGAGGGATCTAGGGATCCAGTGAACCAATTTTAGTGACAATTATATTAATCGATAGAAAATTTAATGGAGATCATGATTACAGTTTGAATTTTTTGAAAATTTGAATTTTGAAGAATTCTGGAGGCATTTGATGCCGACGACAGTAGGTGAAAACCTTCAAGAAAGAAAAGCGTCCAAGGCGAGCCAGCCAGTAAACCGATTTTTATGAAAACTATATCAATCGATAGGAAATTCAATGCAGATTATGTTAACAGTAAGAAATTTTGAAAATTTTAAACTTTAACAGATTCTGGAGGCTTTTGATGTCGACGACAGTAGGTGAAAACCTTCAAGAAAGAAAAGCGTCCAAGGCGAGCCAGCCAGTAAACCGATTTTTATGAAACTTATACCAATCGATAGGAAATTTAATGGAGATCATGATCACAATTTGAATTATTAGTAAATTTTTGATTTTAACAGGTTCTAAAGGCTTTGAAACCAGAGGCCTTGCTAAGATCTTGACAACAGTTAGAAGCGTCAATAAAGCGCCAGCCAGATGACCAAATTTTTTCAAATTTAAACCAATTTATAGGAAATTCAATGGAGATTATGATTACAACTTGAATTCTTCAAAAATATCAATTTTAACGGATTCTGGAGGCTTAGAATCCTCAACACTGCAAAATTTTTAACTAAATAAAAGCGTCAAAGGTGCGTCAGATTTTCACTGTTTTTCGGGATCAATTTTTTTTCTCAAAATTGAAAAAAGTTAACGATGTTTCAATTTTGTGTTCAAATAAACATTTTTGACGGAAATTTATTTTCATTTTTCAGTCAAAAATCACTCCGAATAAAAAAATTCGAAAATTCGAAAATCGGTTTACAGAAACTGTTGCGATTTTTTCAGTGACTTATGAATCAGTTGATACTACAAAATTTGCATATTTTTTATCTACTTTTTTTCTCTAGTAGTGGACTAGTTTTTTGTATTTATATGAATAGGGCTTTTGAATTGAAATTTTGAATTTTTTTCAAAAAAAAAAATTTCCGAAAAAAATAGTCTAGTTGAAAAAAAGAGGAAACTGTCAAAATCAGAGGGAAAATTTGCAGGGGTTTTAAAAATTTATGGATATATTTGTTGAAAAAAATATACTGTTTTTGTCATAAAAGCAAAAATAGTATTAAAAAAATTTATGAAAAAAAAAAATTTTCGAAAAAAAAAAACGTTTTTTGTAAAATTTCTGTTTTTGATTTCAGAAGATTCTCAAATTCCTAAATTCAGAAAAACATCTTAAAATTCAAATCTAGAGAAGAATGACTCATAAAATTTACTTTAAAATTTTGAATTTTGAGATTTCGAAATTTCCAGATTATGGAATTTTGAAAGGTTTTTTTTCAGATTCTGAAAATCCAAAATTTTGAAATTTTTTATTCGGGATCCCAAGATATGTATCTTCAAAAATGACTCATCATCAGGAACTAAATCTAACCCTATTTAAAACTTTTCCATAGAAAAAAGAAATCGTGGGAAAAAAAAATCAGAAAAACTTTTTTTCTCCAAAAAAAAAAATTTTTTTTCAAAAAAAAGAGTGAGAAAAACGGCGAAGAAATCTAAAATTCAAAGAAAACGGAAGACTATAGAGGAGACCCTTTTTTGTGTCTCAAAAAAGAGAAGAAAAAAGAAGGAATATATCCGGAAAAAAGGAAGCGAAAAAAAAAAGATGATCGAGGCGAGGAAAATGGAGATGGAGACAACAAACGAGCTGAAATTGGATGTGGCGATTATTTGTATTTGTTGAGATTATTTGAGATTTGGAGAGTGTGACCAGAAATAAGAGAATTTTTACAAATGGATAATAAGGAAAATTTTGAAAAAAAAAATTTTTGAAAAAAATTTTTTTTTGGTGTCAGCTTTTGAAAAACAACTGCGTCGATAACGCGCCAGCCCGTGAACCAAATTTTATGAAAATTATACCAATCGATAGGAAATTTAATTTAAATTATGACTACTATTTGAATTTTAGAAAAAATCGATTTTGAAAGATTCTGGAGCTTCAGAAAGCTCACAGCATGTCGAATTTCTTGACCTAAATTAGAAGCGTCAAATGCGCTCCAGCCAGTAAGTCAAATTTGATGAAAATTATACGAATCGATAGGAAATTTGAAGGAGATTACGAATTCAATTGAATCTGTTTAAAAATATAATTTTTTTGGTTTCTTTTTGACCACTAAAATAATAAGAAGAGAAACTCTCATTTTTACAAAAAAAAACAAACTTTCATACAGCAAATCATTTTTTGATCAGTTTCAAAGTTTTAAAACGTATTTTAAAGCAAAAAAAGTAATTTTTTTTTAAAAATCTCAAAAATGAGTCATTATTCTACTTTTAAAATCCACTTCCTTATTAAAAAATAAAAGAAAAGACTAAAGTTTTTTGCACCGGATCTTCGTATTAGTCTATATAAAAACTAGAAAGTGGAAAAAAACCAAAAAAATTTAACTAAATGTGTCAGTATTCAGCTGATAAAAGTTCACAAGACGGAACTAATAAATAGTTATGAAATTTCAAAATAATTATATTTTGAGAAAAACATCAGTGAGTCATATTTTTTGTTGTTTACACTGGAGTACAAAATAATATGACTAAAACATAAGAGTCCAATTAAGGATAGTTTGATTCATAATTCAAAAACTGTTCAAATTTTGAGATTTTGAGATTATGAATCTAAAAACCTTGAAGAAAGAGTACCACAGAAAATTCTAGTTCACGGAAAAGAAAGCGTCAATGGCGCCCCAGCCAGTGGACCGATTTTTATGAAAATGTTATTAATTGAAAGAGAATTTTATGGAGATTATGAAAACAATTTGAATTTTTCAAAAATTTTAAATTTAACGGATTCTGAAGCTTTAGAATGCAAGACCGCTTAAGGAACATAGTGCGTCAGCCAGTTGGTCTATTTTTATGAAAATTATACTGTTTGATAGGAAATTTTATGGAGATTATGATTACAATTTGAATTTTTTGAAAATATAAATTTTGAAAAATTTTGGAGTCTTAGAATAGAAACGACCCCTCAAGGAACAGGTGCAATTCTAAACGCGTCAAAAGTGAGCCAGCCAGTGGACCATTTTTCTCAAAAATTATACAGATCGATAGGAAATTTAATGGAGATGCTTTTGGTATTTTAAAATTTTCAAAAATTTTGGTTTTGACGTCTTCTTGACTCATCCTTGACCTTTAAAAGTATCTATATGTATGCATAATTTTAAAGCGCAGACAAGCGTAAAAATCAGATTTTAATGAGTTCATTTAACCAAAAAATTCTTTTTTTTTTCATTTAGATTCGAAATTTGAACTCCAGCCCCTAATTGAACCATTAGACCGGAAGTAAGGCGCTCTATAATTATAAGTTAAGCAAAAAAAGAAAAAAGAAAAAAGCAGTCGACAATTTTCTAGAAAAGCGAGAGAGTCCAGAGAAAAAAGAAGAAAAAAGCAGTTAAGAAAAGAAAGTCAACTACTAGTCTCCTCACGAGCACATTTTATTGCCGAAGAGAGAGAGAGGAGAGACGCAGAGAAAAAAAGTTGCAAAAAATAGTGTGAAGAAACGAGAGAGCATGTCTTGGAGTGCGGCTTATGTGTGCTCTCAGAAACTGTATTGATTTTTTAAAGGGAGGCACACTGTGCACTTTGAACAGTCTCTTTTAACACCGTGTACACCTAATTGTTGATACAGCAATTTTTGAAGAGAGAATAAACTTTCCGAGAGAGGGGGTACATGAGAACTGTGATCCTTGGATTTGGGATGACGATAGTTTTTTTTTGAATAGTAGGAAACAAGGATTACTGTACTTCAAAAATTCAAAAAATTGCGCTGTCTGGCGCACTTTTGGTTCATTTTAAGCCATGGTACTGTCCTCATAGGTCTATTAGGTTCAGAGCATCAAGAATTGTTGAAAATCAGAATTTTTTCAAAATTTCAAAAAATTAGCATAATTTCCTTAAAAATTTCTATTCAATTGTACTACTTTTTAAAAAATCGGTTAACTATCTAGCGCGCTTTTGACGCGTTTTTCTTGACTGCCGTGGGCAACTCTGGCCGTCAGCATTAATATGACCTAAAATTGTCCAAAAATCGAATTTTTCAATATTTCAAAAAGTAATCAGTATCTCCGTAAAACGTCCTATTGACCTGTATAATTTTCATTAAAATCGGTCAACTGTCTGACGCACTTTTTACGCGTTTAAAGCACTGGTACTGTCCTCATAGGTCTAATCGCTTCAGAGGCTCCAGAATCTTTTATGAAATTTCAAAAAATTACGCTCATTTCCGTAAAATTCTCTATCGATTCGTATAATTTTTATTAAATTCGTATATTTAACTGGTGCACTTCTGGTGCATTTTAAACCACAATACTGTCCTGAAAGGTCTACTAGGTTCAGAGGCTCCAGAATCCTTGAAAATCAAAATTTTTCCAATTTTCCAAAAATGATCATTATCTCCTTTAAACTCCCTATCGATCTGTATAACTTTCACTGAATTCGGTTAACTATATGGCGCGCCTTTGACGCGTTTAAAACTATGGTACTGTGCTCATAGGTCCACAAGGTTCAGAAGGCTCCAGAATCTTTGAAAATAAAAATTTTTGGTAATTTCAAAAAGCGACCATGTTTTCCGTAAAATTCTCTATCGATTTGTGTAATTTTCATTGAATTCGGATACGGAACTGGTGCACTTCTGGTGCATCTAAAACCACAATACTGTCCTGAAAGGTCTACTAGGTTCAGAGGCCCCAGAATCCTTGAAAATCAGAATTTTTCAACTTTTTAAAAACGACTCTTATTTCCTTAAAATTTCCTATTGATCTGTATAATTTCTATAAAAATCAATGTCTTGGCTGACGCGCCTTTGACGCGTTTTGTTTTGGCCTACCTCTTTGGGCGGTCCAAAAAAAGTTAATTTTTCAATGAAAAAGTTTTTTTTTTCCATTAAAACTACAGCTTTTACTTATAATTAGAGAATAGAGTAATTATATCTATTATTTCAACAAAAAATAAACCTATAATTGTTTACCGGAACAAAATGACCAGTCTAAATTGAAAGTAGTTATTATGAAATATGTTCTCTTCTATAATTAGGAATACTAAAGTTAGATGAGTCATAGGAAAAGTTACCGTTATTCAATTTCAATGAAAGTTATACTGTTAGATGGGAAATTTAAAGCAAAACATGTTGACAGTTTGAATTACTAAAAATTCAGAATTTGAATAATTTTAGGACCATCACTGTAGAAAAACGTCTTCGTCAATGGAAGGGGAGCAAAATGCGTCAAAGGCGCGCCAGCCAGTTGACCGATTTTTATGAAAACTATACAGATCAATATGAAATTTGAAGGAAGTAATGATTCTTTTTTAAAATTTTCAAAAATTCAAACTTTGGATGATTTTGGACCACATCAATGCTGATGACCAGAGTTGCCAATCGCAGTCAAGAAAAAACGCGTCAACGGCGCGCCAGAGAGTTGAGCAATTTTTATGAAAAATATATAAATTGATAGAAAATTTAAAGGAGATAATAACAACAATTTGAAAATTAAAAAATTCTATTTTTGAGAAATTGTGGACCACAACAATGCTGACGACCAGAGTTGCCCACGACAGTAAAAAAAAACGCGTCAAAGGCGCGTCAGTCAAGGAATCGATTTTTATGAAAGTTATACAGATCGATAGGAAATTTAAAAAAGATTATGATCATCTTTTAAAATTTCGAAAAATTCCGATTTTGAAGGATTCTGGATCCCCTGAACGTAGCAGACCCATGGAGCAGTATCATGGCTTTAAATGCGCCAAAGGTGCGCCAGCCAGTTGACCAATTTTTATTAAAAATTAAACAGGTCGATAGGAAATTTAAAGAAAATCATGATCATTTTTTGAAATTTTGAAAAATTCAAATTTTCAAAGATTCTGGAGCCTCCGAACCTATAGCGCGTCAAAGGTGCACCAGACTATTAGAAAATTTTCCAGAATTTTCTGGGCGAAAACAAAATTATTGTCCAATTTGTCACGCAAGGGTATTGCTTATGGAAAAAATGGAAAACTTCACTTCCAATTTAACTCACAAACACACTCTTGTTTCAATCAGAGAACCAATTGATAAGAGCACAGCGAAAAAAAAATTCGCAACAAATTTTTCTTATCATTTGAAAAATATGTTGTATCATTTTAACATTGCTACGCAGTGAATTCAGAATTTCGATTTTTTGAGCTTTCCCAAAACTTTCACCTGTTAACATCGAATTCCTGGTGTACCTGAAATTTAAAATTTAAAATTTTAAGGCAAAAAAATTGAATTGAAAAAAAGATGCTGTGAAGACTGGTTTATGGATGGGAATTATGCAGATTTTTGAAGAGAAAAAATGACAACATTTTATGTAATATTTAAACCTTTGGGATAAGCCTACCTATGACTGGAAAACATATGGGATGGGAAAACAAGAGGGGGAAATGATGATTTATGGGGAAAAATTGAGGGAATAAGATTGATATTACTGTAGAGGAGCAAAAATTTAAAAAAAATACACAAAAAAGTCAATAGAGGCGCAGAGAAACGAGACACTCTCGTTGGAAGCATTCCCCGGGCTTTAAAACAGTATATCTCAAGAATGGATAAAGTTACAAAAAAGTTGTCAACTACAAAAATGTTTAGCTTTAAATTTTACACATTTTTGTAGTTGAACACTTTTTTCTAGCTCTTTTGGTTCCTAAGATATAGCGCTTTAAAGTTATCACTTCCAAAAATGGGGTGGCGCGCAACGAAAGAGCGCGCGGAGGGGAGAGACGCAGAGCGTCTCGCTTCTCTGCGTCTCTAGCCTCCAAGCTTTAAACGCCTGTATCTCGGGAACGAGTAGAGCTAGAAAAAAGTTGCAAACTACAAAAATGTGTAAAATTTTAAGCTGAACATTTTTGCAGTTGACAACTTTTTTGTAGCTCCTCCCATTTTTGAGTTAGGGTTGATTTTAAGGAGAGACGCAGAGAAAAATGAGAAAATACAGCGAATCTACTCCTGTTTTTCCTATTTTCTTCCGCAAACAACACAGACAATCTATCAATGTGGGTCTTCTGCTGAAAAAAAAAAGATATCAAAAGTGAGAAGAAAAACAAAAAAAGCGAGGAGAGTCATAAAGTGTGAGTGAGGGTGGATTGATTCCATATGTTTTTAAGAAAAAAAAGAAGAGGGAAAATCTGGATTAGTTTAGTCTCCCAGGATCTCTCAGGGGGCAGAAGTTAATACATGTATACATTAAACTTTGAGCACAATATAGAAATGGAGCAATCCGAAAGAAGGAAAATTGGATTTGGGGGGAGTGGAAATTGATTTGATTTGAGGGAGGGGAAAATGAAGAAGAAGGAAAATGTTTTCGGAACAAACAAGATCAGAGAATGAGAAATTGACTTTGGTGGCCTAGAAATCCAAATCTAGGCCACCAACTTTCAAATGGTCATAACTTGGCTCAAAAGGAAGATACAACATTTAAGCTTCTAGAAAACTTTCTAAAGCTGCCACAATTTTTTTGACCTACGTAATTTTGACGGACTAGAAATCAAAATTTCCGATTTTCTAGGCCACCAACTTCAAATTGCTATAACTTGGCTCAAAATGAAGCTAGAACGCTCAACCAACTACCAAAAGTTTTAGAATTTCCTTACAATCAATCGTGACCTACTGAACTCAAACTTGGTGGCCTAGGAACCCAAATGCTTGATTTTCTAGGCCACCACAGTCAAAGATTTAAAAAATTGAGTCTGCAAATATAATTTTCGAAATAACAGAAAACTGAAAAGTTCCTGCTGAAAAAATTCGTTTTTTTTGTAGTTTTCACTACATTTCTAAACAAATGTTCTGAAGCCCCAAAAGAAAAATCCAAGTTCTCCGCTAAACATCCGCTTGTTTTCTGTTCCGGAATCACCAAAAACCCAAAAAGTTTTTTTTTTCGAAAAAAAATTCGTCACTTTTTGACTTTGTTCTCTGAAGAATAAAACACTTTGTTGAACGAAAAAATAGAGAGAAAAGCAGGAAGGAACTGTTTGAATTATTCATCACTTTTCTAAAGTGTTTTTTTGGTTTGGAAAACTTTTGTGCAATGTTATAGTTGATGGCCTAGAAAATCGAAAATTTGGATTTCTAGGCCACCAAAATACAGTTAAATAGGTCAAGATGATTGTTACAAAATTCTAAAACGTTTGGTAGTAGTTTGAGCCTGACACCTTCATTTTGAGCCGAGTTATGGCTAATTGAATTTGGTGGCCTAGAAAATTCAAAATTTGGATTTCTAGACAACCAAGGTCAAAAATATGTACTTCAATTATTTAAAAATCAGGCCGTCACAAAACTGTTCATATTTTGTATTGTATTGTATTGTATTTATTGACAAGTAAATAAACAGAAGAAGAGAACAATAGTTCTAGATAGGATCCCTCACGAGATCAACCTAGATAAAAGGGAAAATATAAGACTATAACCGAAGAATTAGGGAGGCAAGAGGACATCAGAACCGGGTGATGGAAACAAGGATTAAACTAGAGAATCGACTGGGGGATAAGAAAACGGGAACGGGATGAACTATGGCATTCCAGATAGGGACGGTGGTACTAAAGAAATCATCAGAACAATTTTGAGCCAAGGAAACTTGAAAATCAGCCATTTGAAAATCTCTCAAGATTTCTAAATTTTCAAATTTCACAATCTCCAATTCTAACCTCTAGACTCGTTTTGTTCCGACCATATATATATACACATCTAAATGAGATCTCCGGAAACTAGATGAGCTTCTTCTTTTTTTCCCCGACTCACGTGTGAGGATGATACAACACAAAAAAAGGAAGGAGGGGATGAATAAAATGAGAAAAAAGGGAGAGAGCAATTACATTCTCCAATACTATATACTTGTTTCGAAATACGGGCGGTCCCTGCCTCAATTTTTTAATGACGTCGTTGGTTTCAGGATTCAGAAGAGATGAGAAAGTGAGAGAATATGTACTTTTGGGAAAATGAGAAAAGGGAAATCCTGGAAATGACATTCTTGGAAAAAAAACGGAACAAAAACCTGAAAAAGAAGCAAAAACGCTTTTTTTATCCATGAGCAATACTAATCTTCTTCTTGGATTATCTTGATCTTAGTCTAGGCTCGGAAAAGCGAGTGGCAAAGATCAAACGCGCTCCAACGCAAAAAAAGTTTTAAAAATTTGCTCCCGTCTTTAAATCAATTGTATCTCAAAAATGGGCAAAGCTACAAAAAAGTTGTCAACTGCAAAAATGTTCAGCATTAAATTTTACACATTTTTGTAGTTGAACACTTTTTTCTTCTCTTTTGGTTCTTGAGATATAGCGTTTCAGAGTTGGGCGTCTCCTCGAAAGCGGCGCGCATTGTCTCAACTTCAAACGGATATATCTCAAGAACCAAGTTAGCTATTAAAAATTTGATTTCCTACATTTGTTCACAATTAAATTTTACACATTTTTGTAGTTGAATACTTTTTTGTACCTCTACTGGTTCTTGAGATATAGCGCTTCAAAGTTAACCCTCCTTCAAAAGGCGGCGACACGCAGCAAAAGAGCGCGCGAGGGGGAGAGACGCAGAGCGTCTAGCTTCTCCGCGTCTCTCACCTCTAACTTTGAAGGAGCGTATCTCGAGAATGAGTAGAGATAGAAAAAAGTTGTAAACTACAAAAATGTGTAAAATTTGAAGCTGAACATTTTTGCAGTTGACAACTTTTTTGTAGCTCCGCCCATTCTAGAGATACGGTAAGATATATCGTTTCAAAGAGAGTAGAACCTACGTAATAGGTTAGAACAACGTCTTACTCTAAATGTGGACATTTATTTTCCAAAATTAGAATCCGAAAATAGATTAAAAATCTACATATGCGTATGTGGGCAGGTGGAACGTAAGCGGATTTTATGGGCAGATTTTGGGAGGATTTCTGAGCCGATTCTAGGTTTTCAATTGATGAAAATGGAATATATTTTGGATGATCAGAAATCTGGAGTCTTCAAAAATGCAAATCTGCTCTATTGAACAATTCTGAATTCCCACGACACACCCAGTCGGGAGAATCCAGAAATAGAAGCGTTTTTTGCACTTTCCAGGAACTCAATATGAAAGAAAAAGGTTTCATTTTGCTTTATTATGGAATTCAATATGTGAAAGCGAAAAAAGCAGAAAATAAGGAGGTGAAAGGAGAAACGGGCATGAATTATGGATTCTGGGAGTGTGGATAGAAGCGGAAGGGTAAAAGCGCCAAAAGCGCGCCAGCAGGTGGATAGATTTTTATGAAAATTAGACCAATCGAAAGGAAATTTAAAGGAGATCATGAATACAATTTGAATTTTTTGAAAATAGGGATTTTTGTGGATTTTAGAGATTTAGAATACAAGCGACCAAGGAACAAGAGCAAGGAACAAGGAGCAATTCTAAATGCGCCAATAATGCGCCAGCCAGTAGGCTTCTTTTTTTGAAAAACATACCAAATAAAAGAAAATTTTATGGAGATGCTTTTAACATTTTGAATTTTTAAGAAATCTCAATTTTGACGGCTTCAGGACCCTTAAAATGAAAGCGCCTTCGCAAAAAGAAAGAGCAATTCTAAATGCGTCAAAAGTGCGCCAGCCAATGGACCGATTTTTATGAAAAATACACGAATCGAGAGGAAATTTAACGACGATAATTTTGAAATTTTGAATTTTTCAAAAATCTCAAATTTGACGTCTTCTGGAGCATTTCAAGTTCAAGAAACCTACAAGTAGCAAGAAAGTTTGAACGCGCCGAAATTTTACACACTTTTGTAGTTTTCAACTTTTTTCTAGCTCTTCTCATTCTCTAGATATGCCCCATCAAAGATGGAGGTGAGAGACGCAGAGAAACGAGAGTGTCTGCGTCTCTCCCCTATTCACACTCTCTGCGCGCCGCTCTTTAGGAAGTGGTAACTTTAAAGCGCTATATCTCGAGAACCAGTATAGATTGAAAAAAACTGTCAACTACAAAAATGTTTAAAATTGAATTTTGAACAATACTACGGTAGCATATTTTATAACACTTACTTGGTTCTCAAGATATAGTGCTTTAAAGTTGAGCGACTGGATAATAATTACTTCGAAATTGGCTCTTTTTATACTACTTTTCTGGGTGCAAGAAACCAAAGTTAAAAACGTGATACATCAAATCACAATTAGTATAATTAGAGGTGTCTAGACGATGATGAATCCTCCAGAAATTTCGGAGGAATTATCATTGTCTAGAGGCATTAGACGTCAATGAACAAAATTGGAGGTCTGGAAGTTTCAAAATTCTAAAAATTTAAAACATTTTCGATTCTTCGCAACACTAAAACACACAGGTGTAGCTACATACATGTAAAAATGAAAAAAATCTAGCAACTTTTTTTCCTTCTTCTCACCTGATATTAGCAATTTAGAAGTAAATTAACTTTGCTCGCCGAGAGCAAAAAAATTCATAATGCATGAAACTTTTCTCACAATATTCGAAGTCAATTTTTTGTTTCAAAGATCAGTTGTTTTCAAATTTGCTGAAAAACTTAGTGAAGTGTAGGCGGGAATTTAAAGTTTAGGTAAAGTTTAATGGAAAAATAATCAAACAATGAATTAGTTTATTCCATATTCATTCGAATGTCTTAATTATCACATAAATTGGAGCTTAGTTTTCAGCTTCCCAAACCGATGAGAAACCACTGTCTTCACACGTCGCCATCTCTTCTTCATGCCACGCCAAAGTCTTCCAAAATCGTTAGCTATATAAACGAACAACATTTGTTCGAATTCGTCATCTCTCAGCCGATAGTCAGCTAATTTCAGTCTTCTGAGAAACGCTTCCAACTCTTCCACGGTCCAATCCTTCGTCTTCTCAGCCATCATATTGACTGGAATTCTGTTTTGATAGGTGTACGGTAGCATATCGAGACACTCCTCCATTTCGGCACATCGGCTACTGTAACTCTCGAATTTTCTGACACACTTTGAGTAGAGTTTCTTGCGGTAGGCTTCCTGAAACGATGTTTTTTTTTAATTGCACTTTGAAACGTTCTATCTCGAAAACTAATGTAGCTATCAAAAAGTTGTCAACTACAAAAATGTTTGCCTTAAAATTCTACACATTTTTGTAGTTGAGCACTTTTTTCTAGCTTTTCTGGTTCTCGAGATATGTCCCTTCAAAGTTGGAGGCAAGAGACGCAGAGAAGCGAGACGCTCTGCGTCTCTCCCTCTCGCGCGCTCTTTCGCTGCACGCCGCAGTCATTTGCATTGGTGAGTGTCAACTTCAAAGCTCTATATCTCAAGAAGGAGTAGAGCTAGAAAAAAGTGTTCAACTACAAAAATGTGTAGAATCGAATTTTGAACAATTGTATGGTTTGCATTTATTGATAACGTTTTTGGTTCTTGAGATATAGCGTTTCAAAGTTGAGCGACACCGAAAAACAGTTATTAACAATTTTTTTTTTTGAAGAAACTTTAAAAGCTAAACACTTACCGAGGTTTTGTCTTGATTCAAGTCTTCACTCATTTTTCATTCAGCGAGAATGCAACTGGAAATAATGTATCGTGAAACGTTAAAAAAAGAAACTATCCTAGCAAGATTGTAAATAAATTGGTTACTGGCCTAGCAAACGCAAGATTAGTGGTGCGCTCTGGACAACAACGTAGCAGATGGTGTGCCGAGTGAACGGGGACCCGCTTCATAAGACACTAACACGGACCTTCTTCTGGGTAGATAGACTATATCTCTCTGCGTCTCTCGCACTCTTTATAAGAGAAGCCGCTCACTCGGACACCATCTGCCACGCAGCTGCACAGAGTCCACCTCCACCCTTGTGGTTTCCTTTTTTACCGTTTCTCAAGACATTATTTCCAGTTACATTCTCGGAGACTGAAAAATGAGTGAAGATTTGATACAAGACAAAACCTCGGTAAGTTTTTAGGCTTAAGAATTTGTCCAAAAAAAATTCTTCACCGGTACAAATGTTGAAAATTCAATTTTACACTTTTTTCTAGCTCACTGGTTCTTGAGATATAACGCTTTGAAGTTGCGCGTTCATCAAGACGGGGCGCGAAAGAGTGTGGGGAGGGGAGAGACGCAGACCGTCTCGCTTCACTGCGTCTCTCGCCTCCAACTTTGAAAGAACGTATCTCGAGAATGAGTAGAGATAGAAAAAAGTTGTAAACTAAAAAAATGTGTAAAATTTAAAGACAAACATTTTTGCAGTGGACAACTTTTTGATAGCAAAATTAGTTTTTGAGATATAGGGTTTCAAAGATGATCGAATCTTCGTAATAGGTCAAAATTGTCAATTTTAAAGTAGGATTACAGTCATTTTTTTGATTTTCTCAAATTATCGTCCCAATTCCATTACTTACGAAAATAACAATATTTTTGCACAAAAATCGCTAAAACGCGAGAAAATCGATTTTCAAAACGCCAACTTACATTTTTTCTAACCCAATTCAATGAATGTAGAATTTTTTGCTGATTCGAATGCACCTAATATCGCTGCTCAAAACGCAATATAAACATTTTTATGAACGAAATTGCACTTTGTCGCGCCGCCCGCTGCCGACTTAAATCTGCTGTCGCGCTCGCCGCTGAATGCTCATACGTTTTCAGCGGGCGGCGCGACAATTGAAAATTTGTGAATAAAAATTTTTCTAGAGCGTTTTGAGCAGCGATATTAAGTGCATTCGAATCAGCGAAAAATTCTGCATTCATTGAAATAGGTTAGAAAAAATGTAAGTTGGCGTTTTGAAAATCGATTTTCTCGAGTTTTAACGATTTTTGTGCAAAAATATTGTTATTTTCGTAAATACTGGAATTGGAACGATCATTTGAGAAAATAAAAAAAATGACTGTAATCCTACTTTAATAAACACAAACCGTCTATTCATTTCAGGAAGCCTATCTCAAACAACTATACGAGAAGTGTGTCAGAAAATACGAAAATTACAGTAGCCGGTGTGCCCGCATGGAGGATTGTCTCCATATGCTACCGTACACCTATCAAAACAGAATTCCAGTCAATATGATGGCTGAGAAGACGAAGGATTGGACCGTGGAAGAGTTGGAAGCGTTCCTCGGAAGACTGAAATTAGCTGAAGATCGGCTGATGGCTGACGAATGTGATACGATGTGTTTGGACTTCATGTATGAAGATTTCGGAAGGATTTGGAGAGGCACGAAGAAAAGATGGCAACGTGTGAAGACAGCGGTTTTTGGATGGTTTCAGGAACTGAAGACTAAGCTCTAATTTATGTTCTGATTAAGGTTTGATGGAATGATTTGAATTGATTGTGTAATAAACTATGTTGATTTGTGTTCAAACAAAGAAAAAGCCAGAATTTTTGAAGAATCCGCCTTCATAATGTTGAGACCTTCAAAAACACCATTCTAAAAAGAACTAAAGTATTGGACACATGAAGTAGAAAACTTTTGAATTTGAATTATCAAAAACAAAGAGTGTCCAAAGAAAATTTTGTTCGATAGAGCATATTTTCTTCCAGTTTTAAAAATTATCAATAGAGCGTATCTTTCCGAGTTTTTCCATAGCATTGCTCAAAATAATCCTTTTTGGTTCAAATTTCGTCTAGACAGCCTCCGGAATGTATTTGTTCGATGGAGCGCGTTTACCACTTGTCTATATGAAAACGTGCTCTATTGTGATTTTTATTTAAAATTTGAAAAAAGTTACCAATTTTCGAACTTTTCGAACATTCAAAATTATTGTATTAAAAGTAAAAAAATTCATTGAGTAAACCTTCGAGAAACCGTTTAAAATATCAAAATCAAATAATTTTCAGATATTCAATTTTTCAGATTCTCAGCCGATAAAAATTAAAATTTCGATATCTTCACGACCCTATTATCCAATTTTCCCAAGTTTCATCGCGCTCCGTTGCAATCATGGCGAAATACAAAATTTTGAGCTTTCCCGCTCACTTTTTCTCCTAGAGATCACGCTCTATCGAACAAACACAATCTACAATCTGAAGGCTGTCTTGACGAAATTTGAGCCAAAACGAACCATTTTGGGCAAAGTTACGATCGGAAGTAGCAAATTCGCTCCATTGATAATTTTTTTGAAATTAGAGTTGTAACTGCGCTCCATCGAACAAATACATTCCGGAGGTTCCCGAGACAAAATTTGAGCAAAAACGGACCACTTGGGGAAAAGTTACGATGAAAAGTAGCAAATTTGCTCTATTGATAATTTTCGAAAATTGAAGAAAATGTGCTCCATTGCACTCGGAAGTAATTCAAAAACTTAGAATAGTGATTTTAAGTGCAAATACGCTCTGTCAGGTTCCAAATTTGGTCAAATATCGAAAATTCGCTCTATTGATAATTTTTTGAAAATCGAAGAAAATGCGCTCTATTGCACTTTTGATTGGATTTTAACCTTATAATCATAATTTTTAGTCAAATGCGCTCTATTGGACTCCAAAATTTGCAAACACGCTCCATTGACAATTTCCACCGTAACTCGGTTCCCAGCCATCTAAATCGCTTGAAATTTCAAATAAAAATTACAATGGAGCGCGTTTTCATATATCCTAGACAAATATTGATATCTGATGGCCTAGTTTTCAAATTTTAGACTTTTCTAGGCCATCAATCACGAATGTTTAAACTTATTTGAAAAACCAGCCTTCGCACTTTTTTTTTCTCAGTTTTTCAGGTGCAAATAATAATTTCTTGAATTTAGTTTAATTTTGTAATTTCGAACCCCAAATCCCACTTTTTTTCCGCATTTTCCGCCAAAGCTTCTAAAAAATGAGCAAAAGGGCAACTCGTCGTTTTTTTTTGGGGGGACACTCAACTTTTTAGGACTTTTTTTTCAGAGAGATAGAGATTTTTAGAAGAGACGCAGACAGTTTTTGGATGCAACCAAAAAGAGCTGACTTGACTTTTATTGGGGTCCCCGCTTTCTTTGTTTTAGGGCAAAAGGGTAGAAAATTTTTTGCCTTTTTTTGAGTTTTTCTTTTTGGGAGACATTTTTGTTTATATTATATTGAGTTGTTTTAGAAAATCGAAAAAAAAATTGAGAAAACACTGATTTTACAAAAAGTTTCAAACTTGTAATTGATGGCCTAGAAAATTCCAGTATAAAAAACTAGGCCATCAGATATCAATATTTCTCTCTCAATGAAAACGCGCTCCATTGTAATTTTTATTTAAAATTTCATGCGAATTGGATGGCTGGGAGCCGAGTTACGGTGGAAATTGTCACTGGAGCGTGTTTGCAAATTTTGGAGTCCAATAGAGCGCATTTGATCAAAAATTATGATTAAGAAGTTGAAATCCACTCAAAAGTGCAATAGAGCGCATTTTCTTGGGTTTTCAAAAAATAATCAATAGGGCGAATTTTCGATTTTTGACCAAATTTGGGGCCCAACAGAGCGTATTTGCACTTAAGATCATTATTCTAAGTTTTTAATTACTTCCGAGTGCAATGGAGCACATTTTCTTCAATTTTCGAAAATTATCAATAGAGCAAATTTGCTACTTTTCATCGTAACTTTTCCCCAAGTGGTCCGTTTTTGCTCAAATTTCGTCTCGGGAACCTCCGGAATGTATTTGTTCGATGGAGCGCAGTTACAACTCTAATTTCAAAAAAATTATCAATGGAGCGAATTTGCTACTTTCGATCGTAACTTTGCCCAAAATGGTTCGTTTTGGCTCAAATTTCGTCAAGACAGCCTTCGGAATTTATTTGTTCGATGGAGCGCGTTCACAACGGGATATATGAAAGCGCGCTCTATTGAATTTTTTTTTAATTTTTGAAAAAAGTTTAGCATTTGAAATTCTCAAATGAAAAAAAAAAGAATTTTCTTTAAATTTTAAAATCGAATTTTTCAAATTGTTAAATTGATTTTTTCGTTTAAGTGGAAATGGTTTTTTTCAAATTGCAACCTCGCTCCATTGGCGAATTTCCAAAAAAAGAATCCAAATTTTTATTAGAGCGATTTTTCGAATTCAAAATTGCAACATTTTCCCATTTTATCACATGGGGTGATCAGCCGACCGTTCTTCGTCAACTAAACGACCCCTTCCCCCAATTTTTTCTCTCTTTCTCTCTACTCTCTCCAAATCTCACACTCTCTCTCGCTTTTCTAATTTTCCCGTCATCATAGCCCCCCCCCCCCCCCCCCCCCCCCCTTACACTTCCGGTGCTCTCTGGGGCGCCAGGAACAAAAAACGAGAGAGTACGATAATTCGAGAGACGCAGACAGTGAGAGAACCCAAAAGAGAACAAGTGATTGACACAGAGACGCAGACACAACAATAGATAGTGATCTGTCTCTTTTCAATGGTGTATTGTGTGTGTGTTAAAAGAAGAAAAGGAAGATTCGATGTGTGTGTGTGTGGGGGTGTAATAATATGTGTAGGGCCTTCTCTTTTCTACAACACACTTTATTATCTTTTTTAAACGCTTTTTACAGCGAAAAATTGGGTTTTATAATTCAAATCCCCTTTTATAATTCAAATCCCCGCCATTTTGTCTCCCGATATGGTGCAAACACCGGCACGCCAAAATGCACTTTTCACAAATTTTTGAATTTTTCAGCTCATTTTTTGCCGATTTTCTTGGTTTTTTCGCTTAAAACATGAATTTTGAGACAAAAAATTCAATTTTTCAGGTGCAAATGTGCAAAAAGTCATGCACTCAAACGAGAACAGCACACCGAGCAGCAATGATAACAGTCCGGCGTTTGTGAGTCTTTTTTTTTTTTTGGTTAAAAAAAATACATTTTTTATGCAAAAATTCAAGGTTTTTTCACCAAAAACTTGCCAGAAATCCAATTTTTCATCTATTTTTCCCATTTTTTTTTGCAGAATCACGACACGAACCAACAGCAGAAGCCGACTGACATTACCGCGAAAGATGTGTGGTACCATGGGGAATTGAGCGAACACGACGCGAATCATTTGCTTCAGGTTTGGAGTTTTTTATTGCAAATAAAAATATTGAAAAGATAATTTTTAGAAAAAAAAATTTTTTTCGAAAAAAAATTTTCTCAAAAAAGTTGTTCAAAACACAAAATTTAGGTTTTCTAACCTAAAAATTCGAATTTCCCGCGAAAAATTGACCCAAAAAAGTCGAAAAATCGACGAAAAACCACTATTTTAGAAATTTGTACCATGGTGGCCTAGAAGTCCCAAAACTCGGCCACCAATTTAAAAACTCTTCCAGGGAACGACGCCAGGCGCATTTCTCATCCGACAAACGTCTCCAACTCGCTATTATCTCTCGATTTTGGATCCCGAAGGGTTCCCGAAACATATGCCGTAAGAAATTTTCAAATCCGTGGCCTAGAAAACTCCCAGAATTTTCTAGGCCACCAAAATTTCCAATTACAGTATCCGCCAACTCACCACACCTCACTATTTTTTCGAAGGAAAACGATACGACACTTTACGGGATATCATTGAGGTCTACAAACCGGCACTTTTTCCCATACGGAAAGGCGGAATTATGCCGTTGAATGGGGTGAGAAAATGTGCTCTATGGAGAATTTTTGTCCGGTAGAGCGCACTTGCAAATTTCGAAGCGATTTGAATGGCTGGGAACCGACTTACGGGGGAAATTGTCAATGGAGCGCGTTTGCAAAGTTTGGTATTAAATAGAGCGCATTTGCATTTAAATTATGATATTAAAGTTAAAATCCACTTTAGAGTGCAATAGGGCCCGTTTTCTTCAATTTTCAAAAATTGTCAATAGAGCGAAATTGCAACTTTCAATCGTAACTCTGCCCAAAATGGTCCGTTTTCGCTCAAAATTTGTCTAGACATTCTCCAAATTGTGTTTGTTCGATAGAGCGCGTTTACAACCTAATTTTCGAAAATTGTCAATAGAGCGAATTTGCGACTTTCCATCGTAACTTTGCACAAAATGATCCGTTTTTGCTCAAATTTCGTCTAGATGACCTCCGGAGTCTGATTGTTCGATAGAGCGCGTTTTCAACCTGGGTTTTCGAAAATTGTCAATAGAGCGAATTTGCAACTTTCCATCGTAACTCTACCCCAAATGGTCCGTTTTTGCTCAAAATTTGTCTAGACATTCTCCAAATTGTGTTTGTTCGATAGAGCGCGTTTTCAGTAGTATTTCGAAAAAATTGCCAATAGAGCGCAATTGCTACTTTTAATCATAACTCTGCCCAATCTGGTCCGTTTCTGCTCAAATTTTCTCCAAAATGTTCCTTGTTCAATAGAGCGCACTTGCAGGAGTTCACCGAAGCCAAATATCTGTGCCTTCGAAGTTTCGAGCCACGTGTTATCGATGAGTTGACCGCGGAAATTGGCGACATTCTTACGGTATGCGAAACCGATGAGCCCGGATGGATGTTGGGAAGAAATGAGACGAATGGAACGGTTGGAATCATATTGAAGTCACATTTGGAACCATTGGTAGGGTTTTTTATGAAAAAAAAATGGGAAAAAATGAGCCAAAATGAGCCATTTTGAATCAATGACAAAAATTGGCTAAAAATGCCAAATTTTGAGTGAAAAACTCAATTCTTGAGTTTTTAAAGTTAGAAAAATTAACATTTCGAAAGTTTCCATCGAAAAAAGCAAAGAAATTGAGCCAAAATGAGCGATTTTTGAGCCAAAATGGAGCATTTTGAGCCATATTATCAATGGAGCACACTTGCATTATAGTGCTAAAAACGTGCAAAAATAGACTGAAATGTATGAAATTTGAAAAGAAAATCGAATTTCAACAAAAAAAATCGATAATTCGAATCGGAAGTCCGAAAAAAATTTTTAAAAAATTTTCTGAAAAAAATTTCAAAAAAAAATTTTTTCATATTCGAAAATCTCTAAATTCGACCGTTTAGATCATTTTTCCAAGTTTCTGAAAACTATTTTCGTTGAAAAACCAAAATAATTGAGCGAAAATAAGCCGTTTTAGGCTCAAAATGGAGCATTTTTAGTCATATTATCAATGGAGCACATTTGCATCATAATGCTAAAAATGTGCAAAAATAGGCTGAAATGGATAAAATTTGAAGAGAAATTCAAATTTTCAATTGAAAAATCGCAAAATTCGAACAGGAAATCTGAAAATTTTCAAGAAAAAATTTTCAAAAAAAATTTTTTGTTAAGACTTAAAAATTTCAATCTTCGTTCGTTTCAATCAGTTTATAAGTTTCTGAAATGTATTTCAAATAAAAAACCAAAAAATTCGAGCCAAAATGAGCCATTTCAGGCTCAAAATGTAGCATTTTGAGCCATATTATTAATGGAGCGCACTTGCATTTTTTCAGATTTCCGACGTCGACGATCTGACGGATCTACCGTACTTCTACGATACAGTATCCACAGATATGGTACAGTACAATCCAATCGGAACATTTCTCCTCAGACGGTCCTCAAAAGGAACCGACACTTACGCTCTATTGGTAAAAACTCAATTCGATTTGGTCGAGAAATTTCTGATAGTCGGATCACCATCGAGAGGATTCAGTTTGGCGGGAAGACCGTTCCCGACGATTGGACATGTTCTCGTGAGGTAATTTTAGTGATTTTAGCGATGGAGCGAGGGGACAGAATTGCTGAAAATCCGATAAAAAATGAATGAAATTTGAAGCGAAATTGACTGAGAAATTATTGAAATGGAAAACCAAATTTTTTCCCGAAAATTTCGGTGAAAATCGACGAAAACAAGCAAGATTGTCAATGGAGCGAATTTGCGATTTTCGAGATTTTTGAATATTTCAAAGTTTCAGAGTAATCTACAAACAATTTCCAGTCGATCTAGACATTTTTCAGAAAATTCCCTCCAGTAGTTTTGAAGATATAACGAAAATAAGAAAATTGTCAATTTAGCGAATTTGCATTTTTTAAGAAAATTGAGATTTTTGGTTTTTTTTAAAGTTAAATTCATCTTTGAACGATTTCTTGTTGCGCATTTGCGATTTTTGAGGAAAATTGAGGTTTTCAAAATTTTCAAAGTTCTAGCATGATCTACGAGTAATTTCCTATCGAACTAGACAATTTTCACTGAAATCGGACAACTGGCTCCCAAGATACAGCAAAATTGGCAATGGAGCGAATTTGCATTTTGGAAGATATTTTGGATTTTTGAATTTTTCAAAATGTTAAAATGATCTACAAACGATTTCCAGTCAATCTAAAAAATTTTCAGTAAAATCGGACCACTGGTTCTTCAGATACAGAAAAATTGTCGATAGGGCGCACTTGCATTTTTGAGAAAAATTGAGATTTTTGGAATTTTGCTAAAAAGCTAATTGCTAAAATGGTCTACAAACTATTTCCAGTCGATCTGTCTAATTTTCATCAGAATCTCTCCACTAGTTCCCGAGATACATAGAAATTGTCAATAGAGCGAATTTGCGATTTTTTTAAAAATTGATATTTTTGAATTTTTCAAAATGCTAAAATTATCTACGAGTAATTTCCAGTCGATCTAGACAATTTTCGCTGAAATCGAACCACTGGTTCTTGAGATACATAGAAATTGTCAATAGAGCGAATTCGCGATTTTTTAGAAAACTGATATTTTCGAATTTTTCAAAGTTTTAAAATGATCTACAAACGATTTCCTGTCGATCAAGACAATTTTCGCTGAAATCGGATCACTGGTTCTCGAGATATAGCAATATTATCAATAGAGCGTATTTGCGATTTTTGAGATTTTCGAAGATTTTGAAAGATTTCGAAATGCGAAACCGATTTTACAAATAATTTCCTATCGAACTAAACAGTTTTCATGAAAATCGGACCACTGGTTCCCAAGATATAACAAAATTGTCAATAGAGCGAATTTGAATTTTTGAATTTTCCAAAATGGTAAAATTATCTACAAACGATTTGCAGTCAATCTGTCTAATTTTCACCGAAATCCCTCCACTATTTCCCGAGATACATCGAAATTGTCAATAGAGCGAATTTGCGATTTTTTTTTAAATTGAGATTTTTCAATTTTTCAAAATGCTCAAATCATTTAAATTTCATTTCCAGTCGATCTGTCTAGTTTTCATAGAAATCTCTCCACTACTTCCCGAGATACAACAAAATCTAGAAATGTTATCAATGGAGCACATTTTCAGATACTGCGATCGAGCGATATCCGGAGGCGTCCGTCTAACACATGCCGTCTGTGTCCGTCATCAACGAAAAGGTTCCTCGCGATCGGCGACCACCGAAATTCGGCCGAAAATTTCCGAGTCCTCTCTGAATCCAATAATGAGCCATAGCCAGTATGATGATGTGCTGAAAGAGAGGAAAGAGGTGAGGAGAGAGACTACAAACTACAAAAAATCGAAATCTGTGAAAAATGTGGTCCGGAAAGTGTAATTTTGAAGGATTTTGAGCGAAAATTTTTTTGTAAAAAATTCAAAATTTTCGAAAAAAAAATTTTTTTTTTGGAAATTTTTTCAAAAAAAATTTTGCTTCAAAATATGTAAAAATTACCGTAGATTTCGAATATCATAATAAAAACGCTCGAAAATTGCTCTAAAACCGGGAAAAATTGCTTCAAACAGTACTTCTGGAGAAAACTCGGCCACGGCCATCCAAGCCAACTTTTTTGGTTTTTTGGAGATTCAGAGCAATTTTTGGGATTTTTCGCAGTGATTTCCGGAATCTACGCGAATTTTTTTACATATTTTGAGGCTTTAATATGTTTTGATTGAAAAAAAAATTTTTGAGAAATTTGTTTTCGAAAAAAATTTTTTCGAAATTTTTTCTTTCTAATCAAAAATTCAAGACAAAAAGGGGGTAACATGTATAAGAAGGTTGAAAATTAATTTTTTTTTCTCAAAGAAAAATATAGAAAATTGAAGACATCAACATGACATCTGTTTTTCTGTCATTTTAAATTTTTTTCCATTTTTTTTCTCAATTTTTTTCATTCGTCTAGCTTCTAGATCTCTCTATATTCAAATCAAAAATCCAAAAATTATCAATAGAGCACATTTGCATCACCAAAATGCGCCCAACTAGACGAGGGGCGGTGCCACCGCCCATTGTCGAGAGGGCGTTTAGTTTGGGATTTTTACTGAAAAATGTGAGTTTTTTTTTAATTTAAGAGGTTTAGGATACTGTAGTTTAAAATTTGAAATTTCCAAAAAAAAAATTTTATTTGAAAATTTTTTTTTTCAAAAATTTCAAATGTTGATCCTTCGATTTCTCCACAGCCTAATGGAGGACATTTGGCTATATATTCTAAAATCAGAGGTTCGGGATACTGTAGTTTTGAATTTTAAAAATTCAAAAAAAAAATTTTTTTTGAAAAATTTTCAAATTTTTTTTCCAAATTTTCAAAATTTGACCCTTCGATTTCTCCACTGTCCAATAGAGCACATTTTCTTGTTTTTCTGATCAAAAAAATTCAAAAATAATCAGCTGCTTTTCCACTTGATTAGTCTACTAGATGTCCTCAACGTCATCAGAATTTTTTTTCAGAAAAATTTTTTTAAAAAATAATTTTTTTTCACGAAAAATCTTTCCATTCGAATAAGTTTCACCTGTCATATAATGTGTCTCGTGAGCTTTGTTTTTTTTTTCTAGAAAAGTCGAATTTTTTAGATTGAAAAGATTAAAAAGTAATCAATTTTTGAGCCCAAAAATTTTGGAATTTTTGTGGATTTTTTTGCTAACTTTGAGCCCATAAAAATCGGGATTTTCTTGGCTCTTTTTCTAATTTTTTTCCATGTTTTTCCCTTTTTAAAATTGGAAAATGAGAGCCCACCCTCCACTTGATGTGGAAGGCAATTTTATTGGTTCTCATTCATTTTCTTCGGTTTTTGAAAATTTAGTAGTGTTTTTAGGTTTTTTGGAATGTTTTGGAGGCGATATTTCGAAAGTGCGACGTTTCGAAAGCAAAAAATTTGAAATTTTTGCTTTCGAAACGTCGCACTTGCGAAATGTCGCGGAGCCAATTTTCTAAAAAATTCAGAAAAAAAAATGAAAAAAGGTCAAAAATTGACCTTTTGAAAATTCTAGGTCACTAGGTCAATTTTCGAAATTTCGAGAGAAAAAATTTGAAATTTTGATTTTTTCGAGCGAAATTTTTTGAATTTTCCCGCTCAATTTTTGGCTCCGTGGCATTTTACTCTCGAGATGTCACACCTTCGAAATGTCGCGGAGCCCAATATTTGATTTTTTTCAAATTTCAAATTTCGACTATTTTCTCAATGGAGCGCACTTCCTTTGAAAACTACATAAATTTGTGGTTTGACAACTAGAATTAAAAAAAAAAAAGATTCAAAATTTATGTAGTTTTTCTCTGTTTTCTTGTGTTCTTGCACTATAATTTCCCCTTTTTTCTCCGATTTTCCGGGTTTTTTTTCTCACTGTGAGAACTTTTTTTTTTGTTTCTGGAAAATTTGCAGAATTTTTTCCTTCTCGTACATTGAATTTATAAAAAGGGCGACATTCGTGCATTTTGAAATTTTTTGAAAAAAAATTTTATGAGATTTTTTTGAAATTTTGAAATTGAAAAATTCGAAAATATTTTTGAATTTTTCAAATTTGAAAAATTCGAAATTTTTTGGCCATTTTTTGGATTTAAATTCCCGGATTCACAGTAGGAAATAGTCGAATTTTAGACCCGAATTTTTGAATTTCAAAAAAATTCAAATCTCAATTTTCGGCTCCGCGACGTTTCGAAAGATGACGTTTCGAAAGTGTGACGCTTCGGAAGTGTGACGTTTCGAAAATGCGCTATTTCAATGGCAAAACGATGCACACGTGAAATATCACAGTTTCGAACTATCACACTTGCGAAACGTCACACTTTCGAAATGTCACACTTTCGAAACGTCGCGGAGCCCAATTTTCGATTTTGCATACTAATTTTCGAAATCGCTATTTTTTTCAATTAAAAAATGCAAATTTTTTTTTGGATTAAAATACAGATTACAAATCTCCATATTTTTCAATCAAATTTTATGTCAAATTACCCGAAAAATCCAATCAAAAATTCGTATCCATATCCATATTCCAATCTACGCCCACAATCTAAATTACATATGGACTATAGTATTTTTCTGTTTTTTAAGTGGGAATTCAGTCATTTTTGTACTCAAATAATCGCCCCAGTTCCAGTATTTACGAAAATAGCAATATTTTTTCCATGAAAATCGTTAAAACTCGAGAAAAAGTCGATTTTCAAATCGCCAACTTACATTTTTTCTAAGTTATTTCAAAAAATGCAGATTTTTTCGCTGATTCGAATGCGCCTAATTTTGTCGCTCGAAACGTTGTAGAAGTTTTTTTTTCGGCGTTATTTGAATTTTTCGTACTGAATTCAAAAATCGCTCGAAAAAGAATTTCTACAGCTTCTTGCTCTACAAAATTAAGCGCATTCAAATCGGCGAAAAATTCTGCATTTTTTAAAAAATAGGTTAGGAAAAATGTAATTTCGCGATTTGAAAATCGACTTTTTCTCAAGTTTTAACAATTGTTGTGCAAAAATATTGTTATTTTCGTGAATACAGAAATTCCGACGATCATTTGAGTGCAAAAAGTCCAATGGAGCGCAATTGCATTCCCCGAAATTTAAATTTTTCCAGAAAACCCGTCGCATGTTCCGTGGCGCTTCCATCGACACCGCATTGCTATCACCGTCGTCATCGGGAGCCAACACTGTCAGATCGACGTCTACAGCGATGCCGTCACCAGCGAATACCATTTCAACTGGGGTGCCGGAGCATTTGGTGAGAAAAATTGGAACTTTGAGCCAAAAATGAGTAAAAAATTGACATTTTTGGGCGAAAATAACCTTAAAATCGAAAATTTTGAGCTTTTGTAGACCAAACTGAGTGAAAAATTGCATTTTTTTTTGTGTTGAAATAAGCTAAAAATTGAAAAATTCAATATTTTTGAGCCTAAAATGAGCAAAAAAAAAAGTGAAAATTCGGATTTTTTAGCCCAAAGAAGGTCAAAATCGATTTTTTAAATAAAATGTGTAAAAATCGACATTTTTTTGTAAAAATTAGTGAAAAATCGAATTTTCGCTATTTTGAGCCCACAAAGAGCAAAAATGGGTGAAAATTCGGGTTTTTAAGCTCAAAATACTGTTGAAACCGAAAATTTTGAATTTTTGAGCCCAAAATGCTCGAAAAATCTAAAATTTATCAATAGAGCGAATTTTCAACATTTTTCCAAAAAAAAATTTCAGATTGATCGATTTCACTACGAGGATATCAATGAGCTGTCGGAAACCGCATCGAATAGTAGCAGCAGTACTACGGTAGCCACTACAGTAGCCCTTCGAAAATGTAAGCAAATGTGCTTCATTGACAATTTGATGGCCGAACTTTTTGGATTTCTAGGCCACCATTTGAAAATTGCTGAAAACACGGCTAAAATCGCTCGTTTTTGAGCTTTTTATCTCAATTTTCGACTGGTGGCCTAACTTTCCCAGTTTTGGGATTCTAGGCCGTGGCCTAACTTTGGATTTCTAGGCCACCAAAAAAATTTCTCCATTTTTTTTCAGCCCGAGAAGAAAAACAATGGAAAGACTGCTGGCTGACACTATCCGACATTCCTGGCGGCTCATCGCAGTTATCGGTTTTTGACTCGATGGTATGTGATGGAAGAGTTTTTTCTATAGAGAATTCTAGGCCACCAAAAAATGAAATTTTTCCCGAAAAATTGGAAGAAAATGAGCCAAAAATGAGTAATTTTTGGAGGTTTTAGGTCTGTGGCATAACTTTTCAAATTTTGGGGTTTCTAGGTCACTCAAAAGCCAGAAAAGGTCAAAATTGAATCGCTGGCCTAAGTTTTGCAGAATTTGGATTTCTAGGCCACCAGAATTTTCGCTGAAAACCGGCTCAAAATGGCTCAAATTTGACACTTTCAAGTCGATTTTTCGTCGATGGCCTAATTTTTTGATTTTGGGGATTCTAGGCCAGCGAGAAGTCAAGATGGACGAAAGAACAGTCTGTGGCCTAACTTTTGCATTCTAGGCCACCAAGGAAAAAACAACTCCAAGTCGGTCATTTTTGGACATTTTCGACCGATTTTTTTTCAATTTTTACCCTACTGGCCTAACTTTTTTCTAGGCCACCAATCTTTGGAAATATATGAATGGCCTAAGTTTTGCATTCTAGGCCACCATTTTGGATTTCTAGGCCACCATTCAAAATCGCAGAAAACCGGCTCAAAATCGGTAATTTTTGACCGATTTTTTCCAATTTTTTCCCCAATGGCCTAACTTTTTTCTCTTCCAGAATTCAAAACTCCGCCAACAGTTGGATCTATCGACATGTACCATGTTTTGGCTCGACGAATCCGTATTCGCCACCGACGGATGTCTCTATCTTCAATCGTCGTTCCCGTCCCAACCGGCGGTTTTCTTGTGTTTTCGACCGTTTACCACATTTCTGAAATGGGTTCGAATGTTGAGGTGAGCAAGTGTGCTCTATTGAGAAAGTAGAACAAATTTTAGACAAAATGAGCCAAAAATGAAAGAAGTTGAACCAGAATGAGCAAAAAATCTTCAAAATTGCAGAAAAAAGTTTCGATGAAAATTGACAATTTTTGAGCGAAAAAATGAGCAGTTTTATATTGAAAAATGTCAGTAATTGTGCTCTATTGAGAAAATCCGAAAATTTGGAAGAAATGAGCAAAAAATGGACAAAATTGAGCCAAAATGAGCAAAATCTCATTTTTGCTCAATTTTCGTCATTTTTGTCTTTTTTTCCCGCTTTTTTCTCATTTTCTCAATAGAGCGCGATTACTGGCATTCTTCTATGAAAAATGCGTTTTTATCGCCGATTTTAATCGAAAATTGAACTTTTTGAATTTTTTGCTCATTCTGGCTCAATTTCGCCCATTTTTGGCTCATTTTGACCCCAATTTTCTCCATTTTTTCAATAGAGCACACTTGCACCCTCTTCATTTCCAGAAGCCGCACAATCTACCAAGACGTCCCGCCACCGCTGCTCCACGGAGCCATATCCGTCGGCGACCCGAACTCTCAAGTCTCGTTTCTCTCCGTTGAAATTGACAAATTTCGATCAGATTTCTTGAAATCGGATGCTTTATACTCTGCTTCCGTCTCACTAAACGGTGTCAAAGTTGGAGCGTCGAGCTCGTTTTCGCCGGCTGGAAATAAGGGACCCGCCGAGCTGCCCACAGTGGTGTTGGACTCGAAATTTGTGATTCCGTAAGTGAGAAAATGCGCTCTATTGAAAAAACGAAAAAAATTGAGCAAAAACGAGCCATTTTGAACAATTTTGACGCCGGTGGCCTAGAAATCCAAATCTAGGCCAGGGTTATCGAAAATTGGTCGAAAACTCGGAAAAATTCCATCGAAAATCAACGAATTTGAAAAGTTTTGACAGATGGCCGAATGTGGCAAAAGTTAGGCCATCAATGGCCTAAAAATCCAAAAATGAAAAAGTTAGGCCACCGACAAAAAATCGACTTTGAAGTGTCGAATTGGAGCGATTTTGAATAGTGGCCTAGAAACCTCCATGGTGGAAAACTAGGCCACCAATAAAATTTTGAATCCGAGATGGCCTAGAAACCGTCAAAATTGAAAACTTAGGCCACCAGTGAAAATCCCATGTAAAACCTTGAAAATTGCTCGTTTTCATGATGATTGCTCATCATAAAATTGAACTGAGCAATCGCCTAAATTCACCTTCAGACGATGATTGCTCATTTTAAAATTGCTCAGTTTCGTCGGAAATTTTGAACTGAGCAATTATCTGGTGATTGCTCATCGTTAAATTGCTCAGTTTATTCAGAATTTTCGAGCTAAGAAATCCAGCTACACTTAGTAATCTTGCTTTGTCCGAAAATCTAAATTGCTCATCTTAAAATTGCTCAGTTTTCATCAAAATTTAAAACCGAGCGATTTGCTTAAAATGACCCGCTTTTCGGTCTTATTGCTCATCGTTAAATTGCTCAGTTTCTTTATGATGAGCAATCTAGATGAAAAAATGAAGATTGCTCATCTTAAAATTGCTCATTTTTCTCTCTTCCAGATGCATTCCAACATGCAGCACAAACATTCAACTCTCCATCCTCTCCCACTCATCGCCTGGGAAAAAAGGCCGCCCGTGTGGAAGTGGAACTACAGTAACCCTCAACGAGAACAATGAGACCGTACTCCAACAACAGTCTTCGGAGCACTCGGGATTCGTTTTCCGAGCTCAACGGAGCCGGTGCCCGGTGCTCCCCGTGGATCGATATAGGCCAATGTTGGAGATGATTAGGTAGGCGGAGAAGGAGATTGCTCATCATAAAATTGCTCAGTTTTTATAACGAGCAATCAATATGAAAACGTTAAGATTGCTCATCTCATATTTTCAGTTTCAACCAAAATTTAAAGCTGAGCAATCTCTCCCAATTGATTGCTCATCTTAAAATTGCTCAGCTTTAAACCTCAATTTTTCCAGGGAATCCCCATCCACCCTACTATCATGGCCATCACAAGTACTACCCCTTCATCTGAAACAATTTATGTACTCTTGCATTTCACATTTATACGCACTAAACCCGGCATTCATGAGTCCGGTGATACGGTAAGAAAGAGGGAAGATTGCTCATCTTAAAATTGCTCAGTTTTTTCAGAAATTTTGAGCTAAGATAGTGAGAAATTTGACGAGATTGCTCAGCTCAAAATTTTTGTAAAAAAGCAATTTTAAGATGAGCAATCTCAGTTCTCAAAAAAGGATTGCTCACCATATAATCTGCAATCTAGGCAAAAAAGTGAAGATTGCTCATCTTAAAATTGCTCAGTTTTTTCAGAAATTTTGAGCTGAGATAGTGAGAAATTTGGCAAGATTGCTCAGCTCAATATTTTTGCAAAAACTGAGCAATTTTAAGATGAGCAATTTCAATATGTTTGAAAATTGATTGCTCATCGTAAATACTGAGCATTGTTCCAGAAAAACAATCAACAGAATCTGACTCAATCTGATCCAAAATCTGATGTGATTTTGAGCCAAAAACTCGAATTTGGCAAAAAATGAGCCATTTTTTGAGCCAAAAAACGGTAAAAATTGATCAAAATTGATTTTAGAGCATTCTGAAGGATCCTAGAGGATTTTGGAGACCTCAGAAGACTTCTAGAGAGTTCTGAAGGCTTCCAGGAGATTCCAAAATCTCTAAATTTTCCAGAAAAATAATCGACGCTCAGTTTTTTATGGTGAGCAATCTACATGAAAAAGTGAAGATTGCTAATCTTAAAATTGCTCAGTTTTTTCAAAATTTTTGAGCTGAGCAATCCTTGTGAGAGAGATTGTTCAGCTCAAACTTTTCGAAAAACTGAGCAATTTTAAGATGAGCAATCTTCACTTTTCATCTAGATTGCTCACCATAAAGAAACTGAGCAATGTCATTGTGCCCAATTCAAATCAAAAAGTGAGAATTGCTCATCTTAAAATAGCCATTTTCAAAAACTTTTGAAGGATTCTGAGAGATTCTGAAAGTTTTTAATGAATTTTGAAGGCCTCAGAAGACTTCTAGAGCATTCTAAAGACTTCCAAAGATTCCGAAAACCTCAAATTTTCCAGAAAAATAATCGACGACGTCCTACAAGCCTCCACTCCAGAAGACGTCTTCCGAAAAGACTCCCTTGCCACAGGAATCATCACCCAATGCCTTCGACACCTCTTCAAAACCCCATTCGACGAGTTTCTTCTCGAAAATCCGCAATTTTTGAAATCCCAGAATTCTCAAGATTCTGGAGCATCCGTGGAGCTTCTCGTCCAATTCGTCGATCAACGTCTTCTAACGATTCCACTGGCTTCACGTCTTCTAACGATAGCCGCAGAGTGTGCCCAACGACGTTTCGGCGAAGAGGAACGTCATCTGGTGAAACGAACGTTGAGCGCTCTGTTGATACTCCGGGTTCTGAATCCTATCATTTTTTCGACACTGAATTCTGGAGGCATTGGGAGTCAAATAGCGAAGAATGTGCAGATATCGGCGAATTCCGCAGCGTCGCAAGTGGGGAATGATGGATTGACGCCCGCGGCGATGACGATTCGGAGGATGTTTGAGAGGATGATTATTTTGGTGGAACAGGTAGGGATTAGTCAGCTTAAAATTGCTCAGTTTTGTGAGAAATGTTGAGCTGAAGATGATTGCTCATCGTTAAATTGCTCAGTTTGTTTGTTATGAGCAATCTAAATTTCAAAAAGAGAAGATTACTCATTTTAAAATTGCCAAGTTTTGTCGGAAAATTTAAGCTGAGCAATCTGAAAGTGATTGCTCATCGTTAAATTGCTCAATTTTTCATTATGAGCATTCTACATGCAAAAAAAAATGAAGATTGCTCATATTAAAATTGCTCAGAATTTTTCAAATCGTAAGATGAGCAATATTCTCAAAGTGGCCATATTTTTTGGTTGGATTGCTCATCGTTAAATTGCTCAGTTTCTTTATTATGAGCAATCTAGAGAAATTTGCCTTGTTTGCTCATCATAAAATTGCTCAGATTTCATCAAACTTGTAAGCTGAGCAATTTGCTCAAAACGGCTCTATTTCTAGTTAGATTGCTCATATTAAAATTGCTCAGTTTGGGCAGAAATTTTGAGCTGATCGTTCCAGTTACACTTGGTAATGTTACTTTGTCCAAAAATTCAAATTGCTCATCATAAAATTGATCAGTTTTCACGAAAACTTTCCAAAAAACTTGAAAAAACGACCCATTTTCATAACAAAAACAATATTGCTCATCATAAAATTGCTCAGTTTCGAAAACCAAAAAAGGACACTTTCCGGTTCAAAAAGACTCAAATTTTCAAATTTGACTCCAAAATCTCCAGAATTCGACTCAAAAACTTCAGAAATTAGCCGAAAATGGTGAAAAACACAAAAACTGTCGAAAATTTGACTGAAATCGGGATAAAAATCGAGAACTCCATTTAAGCTCCGCCCACTTTTCGACAATATAACTAGACTTCTCGTATTATTAGTTTATTAGGGGGTGACAACATTATTAATATTACATCAAAAGTACAGTAATCCTTATTATTCCGACGCAGCGAAAAACGTGTTAAACCACTCGAAATCCTCCTCATCAGTCGTTTTCTCCTCGGCAAACAAGTCATCGATGAAATTTTCGAATTCCTGATTCGCCGTCTCGACTCCTTGAGCCCTCGCCTCAGCCCTGGCCTTCTTTTTCAATTGATACGCTTCCTCCTCATTTTCAATGTCCAGAAGATTCTGAGTCTCGTGGTAGAAGTCATCGAAGGATTCTGGAGCATTTGGAGCCGTCTGAGAAATATAGGAGACATTGGAAAAGTCTTCCTCGATTTTGGCTTGTTTGGCTGGAGTGGGCGGGGCTTCCGAGGTTGAAGATCGCTTTCTGGAGGATTCTGAAGGCTTAGAATCCCTCAACTTCCGAAGCATCATGATATTCAGATGCTCCACTCGGAGAGGAAGCTCCACTTCACGACGTGGACGATGTTTGGAGTAGAGTTTCTGACGATTCTTGGCGCAAGCGAGCCAGAAGAGATGGCAGTGGTCTAGGGTGGATTCCAGGGTGGAGAAGGGGAGGTCTTTGTCTTCTGGAGCATTTGGGATGGATTCTGAAGACGTCAGGGATTCTGGAGCATCTGGAATCGTCCCTAGGGTTTCCGGAGCCTTCACATTCGCCTGCACCAAATCGTACAACTTCCCATGGAATTGATCCTGCAGATGAGCGATCCTTGGAGAAATCTCCCTTTTTGACGTCTTCTGACGCGAGATAATCTCGTCCTGTTTCTCACAGGCAATCAGGAAGAGATCGTTGACGTCGATGTGGGACTCGGATTCAAATGGAGACATTTTTTAGAGATTCTGGTAGTAGAATTGGAATCTAAGGAGTCTCGAGAATCGAATAATTGGACCGAGATTTGAAGATTTAGGATCCAGGAATTCGTTAATCAATAATAACTCGAGAATTGAGAGAGGATACAGAGAGATAGATAGTGGGTATGCAGTTGTCTGTGTGACTAGGACTGACCCAACTGACCCCTCTACAGTACTAACCACGCGCCAAAAAAATCGATAGAAACTTCCTTTGGGGCATGGTGATTGTGCCTTTTGGGAAGATTCCATTGATTATGGAGCGCATTTGCAGAGGATTGGCGGGAGTTTCTGGAGGGAGGCTGAGGGGTTTTGGAGGGTCTCTAGAAGGTTCTAGAGGACAAGTTCTAGAAGGTTTGAGCATGTTTCAGGACGACCTACGGGGTCCCAGGGTAGATTTTGAAGGATACTGAACGGGGCTCTAAAGGATTCTAGAAGGTTCCAAGAGGGTTAATTAGATTCTGGGGTATTCAGGAAGGTTATGGGGGATTCCAAAGTGTTGTTTGTTTGTTTATTCAAAAAGGGTAAAAAACCACTAACACTTGAATGCAGAAAAAATAGAGACTAATGGCTAAGACGGCAGTAATAATTAGGAGACGAAAAGCGGGAAGGGGGGATTAATAATTAGAAGAGTTCAAAATAAGGAAATGTTCAAAATTGCAAGTAGACAACCTAGATTTAAATCCAGAAGTAGAGATTTTCACCGGGAATACAGTAACCGGTAGCGAGTTCCAGCAGTTGATAGCTCTATTAGAGAGTATCTGACTGGATAGTTTGGAAGAGTTTTTCGTAAGCGATCTAACATAATATTGGTGACGTCTCAAAAATCCAGTATTATTCCATAGTTCCAAAATAGGTTCCTCAATAATCACCTCCTTACTAACTATAAGTTTGTATATAAAAATTAAATCTCCAATCAATCTCCGATATTCCAGAGATTCCAGTTCACATTCTTGTAGAGCATCAAAGTACGAAACATACCCCATATTGAATTTCTTGAAAATTCTGAATATAAATGACTTTTGAATAGATTCGAGCATTATAATATGCTCCTTTATAACTGGAGAAGTGATAATAGATCCATATTCCAGTAGAGGTCGAACATATACAACGTAGCATTTTATGAAGATTTTCCATGAAGAGTGTTTGAGTATAGAGAAAAACATATTGATCCGTTGGTGCGCTTTCCGAACGATAAGAGAATAGTGGTAATGGAAGTTAAGTGTGCTAGATAGGTGAATTCCAAGATCTCGAACTTTGGTCACTAAAGGTATACTTATTTGGTTTAGAGAGAGATCAGCATGTGATGCAATCGTTCCTCTTCTTTTAGTAGAGAACAAAATATATTCACATTTGGCCGGTGCCACTTTCATCTGCCATTTAGAACACCAATGTTCCAGTTCGCACAAATCATGTTCTAGAAGATTTAATAAGGTTCTGAATGGTTCCAAAAGGATTCAGGAGGCTACAGAAGGTTCTAGAAGGATCCAAAAGGGTCTAGAAGAATCCAGAAGGCTCATGGCAGAATCTGAATGATTTTGAGGGATCCTAACAAATCTAAACGATTCTAAGGATTCTGGAAAGTTCTAGAAGGATTCAAAAAGTTTCAAATGGGTACAAGAAGTTCCAGTAGGCGACAGAAGAAGTGAATATTTCAGAAGAATCCCAGAAGGTGCCAAGAGGTTTCTAGTGGCTACAGTAGGTTCTAAATAGTTCTAGAAGATTCCAGAAAGATGTGGAAGTGTTCTGAAAGAGACTTGAGAAATCGGAGGGATTCGGAATGATTCTGAAGGGTTCCGAGTGATTCTGGAAGATTCAGGAGGGCCCAGGAGGGACAAGAAGGATCTAGTAGTTTCCAAAATGTTTCGGAAGGTTTCTATTAGGTTCAGGACGATTTTGAAGGATTTCTAAAGTGTCTAACGGATTCTGAGGGGTCCTGATGACTTTCGAAGGGTTTTGAAGGATTCTGTAAGATCCCAAAAAAATCTGGAAGGGTTTAAAGGATTCTGAAGAATTTGGGATAATTTAGGAGGATCCAGAAGGATTTTGAAGAATCCTGGAAGATTCTAATGGATTCTTGGCGATCCTGAGGAATTCTACATAAGTGTAGAATATTCGGAAGATTTCTACAAGATTCTGAAGGTTTCTAGAGGATTCCGGAAGATTCTCAAGGATCCTAATCGATTCTAGGGGATCTTGAAGGAGTCTGAAGTTGAATTGAGAATTAGTAAATAATCTGGAAGGTTACAAAAAATGAAGATGTGTCGTGGAAAAACCTAAAGGATTCTGAAACATTCTGAAATTTTCTGGCGGATTTGGAAGACTTCTGGTGGACTCGGAAGGATTATGAAGAGTTCTAGAAGGTCCTTGACGAGATTCAGGGATTCTAAGAGTTCTGAAAAGGTTTCGAAGGTTTCTGAAGAATTCTAAACTTCGGGAGGGTTATGAACGGTTCAAGATTCTGCATTTCTCACAATTTATGATTCTGGATGTTCCATTCTCAATTTTTGGATTCTGAGAATCGCTTCTTATGATTTTCTGGGCATCTGTCATTTTTCCTGAAAAAAAACTGATTTTCCCTTTTTCCTGAAAAAACTGATCCAAAAAATCCGAAAATCAACTTTTTAGTACGAAAAACCCAAAAAAAAAAAAAAGAAACTTAAATTTCCTCTTTTTTCAGCAACCTCCTGATTCTGAAGACCCCCATCTCCATCCCCATCAACATCCCGACGAAATCCACACGGAATGGATCTCCTGCCTCGCCTACATCATTGCTCACTCTCTAACCATTCGTCCGACGTCTTCTGGAGCATCTTCTGGAGCCACGATGACGTCATCTGGAGTCACCGAAGACGTGCACCTCCCGATGCCAGTTCTGGAGCTTGTACGCCTTCATCAGATTTAGTTTTTTTTTAGAAAAAAATCTACAGTATACCTACAAGTTTTACCCCAATTTTATCTGCCTCCTCCTCCTTCACCGCTAATAAAATAAGCTCCGCCTCCAAAAAAAGTGGGCGGAGCTTAAACATTTTCTTCATGTAAAATTTTCAGTCAGTTTTATTGTGCCTATACATAAGCCCCGCCCCCAAAAAACAAATTATATTGTCAAATATTGCTCGATAAGCCCCGCCCCTTTTTCTTTCCCGATGTTTCTTTTTTTCTCGAAGAGAAATCCATCTTGCTCCCTCTATCCACAGTGTACAGAAAATAGTGTTTTATCCGTGTTATTTGCCTAGGCTCCGCCCCTCAATTTTTCTTCCATTTCCCAAACAACGATACCGGTAACTATTTTTTGAATTTTTGAAAATTTCAAATTTCCCGCCGAAATTCAAAATAAATTGTGTTTTATATTTATTCGCTCTTCTTTTTTTGAGCGACACTTTGAAAGTTGGGACGTTTCGAAAGTGCGACATTCCGAAAGTGAGGTTTCGAATACAGACATTTCAATGCAAAAATTGAATTTTTGCTTTCGATAACTCGCTTCAAACTCATCATATAAGCGCTCGTAAATGTAATTATTATCGAAAGAGTCAAACTGAGACTCGGTGTTTGCACTATGTCGATTTACGAGGGCCCGCCCGCAAAAGAAAATGCGCAGCGCACCCACGGTGAATTTTTCACGACGTAAATCGGAAACGCGCTCCGTTGAAATCTCTTGGCACGAATCTACAGTAACCCCGATTCGAAAAATATCGCTTACTTTTCAGTGGAATTTACCATGACTTCCTTTGTTATTTTTTGAGTGAAAATTTAATATTTCGCATTAAAAATCACTGAACTCGTAAATGAGAATTTTTAAATGTCGAAAACTGCTCTTTTAACCGATTGGTGTTTGCGTACTTTTGAGTACTTCAATGTTGACGACCGTACCACTGAAATTCGTTGTTGTTGTTGTTGTTGTAATTTTCTCATTAAAATCCCATTTTTCATTAAACATCTTTTAAAAATTTCAGATTCAGTTCGATGCAGTTTGAGTTCTGATTCGGGGCAGTTCTTATTTGGGAAGTTCTGATTCGGTCAGTTCTGATTCGGGCAGTTCTGATTCGGGGCAGTTCTGTTTCGGTCAGTTCTGATTCGGGCGGTTCTCATTAGGGCGCAGTTCTGATTCGGGGCAGTTCTGATTCGGGGCAGTTCTGATTCGGGCAGTGCTGATTCGGGGTAGCACCATAGACTTGGCTATACGGACAGCATCAAATCTGGGTCCTTAGCAAATGTTCATAATACACGAACGGAGTGTTCGAGAAGATCATGAATATGACAGTACGGAAATGAACAGCTGTCACCTCTAGATCTTTCCTTGCCAACTTGTTCCTTCTACATTGTCCTTCGTTTTCCAGCTCCCAGACTGCCATCCGATTTTGATGGTCCTCATGTCCTACATGTTTGCTGGTATTGTCCCGGAACCGAGTCCAGTCTCCAGCTGCTTGAGAATTTTTACCGTACTTTCCGTCGACTTTCATGAATATTTCGGACACGGGACGTCGACGACGAAAGAACGAATCTGAACCATTTTTGCCGGACTGTTTCGTGTGGCGACGACGACGTAATCCCAAAACAGCAGCTAAGCACACTTTGCAGTAGAAATATGTTGTGTGTGCTGTGATAGAACAGCTTCCTAGCCGTGTTCAATTTTACGTAGTTGGTGCTTTCGGATCGAAACTTTGTCTCCTTTTCGAATTTCCGGACCATTCAGTTGCTTCTTCTCATCGTGGACTTGGAATCCAATCGTTCCTTGTATTTCCTAAAAAAAACGGCCACATTGCATTTTTCGATTCCGCTCAACTTCCCTTACAATCGAAAAAAATTTCAGAAAAATCAAATTTTTAGCGGCTCCATCGACATAGGTGCCTCGAAATACTAATATTATAGAAAATCAATAAAAATGAGGCGCATACACACTGCGCCAAGGGATAAGTATAGAATGAATGAGTGGAGAGGACCGCCGCGGCGAACTTTGTTTAGTGAGAGGCGCAGAGAAGTGGGAGAGGAGGGGGAGCGTCGTGTTTGTCTTGTTCCGCATGAGGAGCTAGTGTCTTTCCGGTTTTACTGTGCGAGATGAATCAATTGGATTCTAGAAGTGTTCATTGATGAATATCCGTGGTGTGGGCGTGGGCGTTGAATTCAAATTTTTCGAATGTGAAAACCTTTTTTTCAGCAAGATCGCACAAAAATACGGTCAACAGAAAAAAATCCTTTTTAAAAAACTAAACATCGAAAATTAACAGAGTTACGCTTTGTGTTGCCGATAAGCTGTTGATTTTGGCAATTTAGCAATATTTCGGATGAGTTTGTGATTTTTTGATTTTTAAAGAATTAAGTGAAAGAATTGACACGAAAATATTTATTAATATCAAGAATGGTCTTCACTGAAATACTTCAAAAAAAGAGCTTTTTCCCCGTCCAGTTTCTTAGAGTGTGAAATCCTTGTCGCCGTTTTTGATGAAATCTTTACCGAAGCTTATGTTCCGTGATGAGCATTTTTTTCCAATCCCGTCATTTTCATGCACCCAACAAAGGCGGCCGTACCCAAATCCTTCTCGTTGCGTTTGATACTGAAAGAATGTGAATATAAAAGGAGACTTCATAGCATTTAACTTACTTCAAGAGAGCAGGTAGACAACTGCTATTATATATATTAGAACGTATCGTATTAGAACGTATCGCAACTGCGTCGTCGAAGATCTTTTAGATCGTAAAACTGCAGCTTCATCATTCCCACCATTTCGCTTCCCTTGCTTTCCAAACCATATCTTATTGAATTGTGTTTGCAAGCGCATACGGCAACGGCCAAATAGAGGTTATGGAGTCAGATTGGCTGATCTTAGAGTATTCGGTAAATGTCCGAACAATATGGAGTCACGTAACAAAGAAATCAAGAGTATTTGACAAATGGTTGCATTTCGAGATCCTCTGCTACGTTTTACAGCATGTGACTAGCGCAGACAAAATAGACATAACGAAGACCGTTCGGAAGTGGTTTCCAATCCAATCGTTGCTTGTATTTCATGTTTCCTTCAAAAAAACGGGGACATTGAAATTTTGTATTCCGCTCAATTTCACTTACAACAATTTATATTTTCAACTAATTTTCTTGTTTATCACTGAAGCGAACCAGAGATGGAGCATCAATGTACGGAAAGGATGGACAAATTGTTTGCTCATAAGGTCAATCTTGTGTGACATGCAGGTATTGTGGTCCAATTTTCCTTCGTTGGTGCTTTCGGATCCAAACTTTGTCTCCTTCTCGAATTCTTGGATTATTCAGTTGCTTCTTCCTTGTAGTACATGTTCCCTTCAAAAACGGTGACATTGAAATTTTTGATTCCGCTCAACTTCACTTACTATAAAATTTTAGAAAAATCACATTTTCAGCGGCTCCATTCATTTAGGTGCCTCGGAATATAAATACTATAGAAAATCAATTAAAAAAAGAGGTGCATACACACTGCGCCAAGGGAGAAGTATAGAGGGAATGAGTGGAGAGGATCGCCGCGGCGAAAATAGGAGAATGAGAGAAAGACGCAGAGAAGTCAGAGAGAAAGCAGAGGGGTCGTGTTTGCCTTGTTCCGTATAAGGATAGGCGGCTAGTGTCTTTCCGGTTTTACGGTGCGAGGTGGATCAGTTGGATTATAGAAGTACAGTGCGTCCAATAATGATAGGCCCCTTTCGATTTGGGGTATTCCAGAAAAAGCAAAATTGATATGGCAAATATGTGACTGCCATTCGATTTAGAATACGAAGAAACCTTGGGAGCCAAAATTTCATGACTCTAGCGCTTTCCGTACTCAGGTACTAACAAAATGTCACTTTTGCAACCTTCCCAGGAAAAAATCTGCACTCAAAATAATGAAGTTTTTCGGTCAATGGAGTTCAAAACGCTCAAAAAGTATAGAATACGATACAGAACAATAAAGTTTATACTTCTTTCCGGAAATTGAAGATTTCGATTTTTCGACTTTTTGGTCGGTTTTCGTACTTTTAAGTCAGAAGACCATATCTCATTCTAGAGCCAACATTTTTCCACGATTTTTTCAGCGTTAGGTTGTCAGTGTACCTGTAGTCATACTGAAATTTAAAAAAAACTTGAGATAGTTTATTTTTGCAGGGCAAAATCAAAAAAAAAGGTAGAGATAGAAGAGTATAATGATCGGTCGTTGTTCGGTGAGTGACTTGTGATGACCTCAAACTCTAGACGTCGTCAGTTTTTGGGCAGAGTCTCTCGATTTCTTCGATCTCGTCCGTATCTTCGTTCGATAGCGTGCTCTTGGTGCAGGCTCCCCGGCAAACCATCTTTTCGAGTTGACTGATTCCGGCGTGAGAATCATTCTTCCCGTCAATTCAGCCTACGAACTTCGAAAACTTTTCTTCGTCCTCCACTTCTTGCTCCTCCACTTTCGCTTGTAGATCTTGGAGCTCTTTGGTGATGATTTTCTTGTCGTTTGACATGAATTCCAGCTCCTCTTTGAATTGTTTCGCTTGAGCATCCAAGAAGACCTCAAAGAGCAATAGAAGTCGTTGGTGGAGCGTTGACGAGAGATTGTTGGTGGTGTGGAGGCTAATCTGAAATCACATTTTTAGAGACTGCAATTTTCAAGAAGATTCAGTGTTATTTAAGAGGAGTGACCAAGTCAAAAATATTACGAAAGTATCAACTCTAAAGGAGCTTCAAAACAAGGGCTAAATAATTAGACTGTCTTTAAGAAGGGGAGCTTACAGGTATTGTGGCTAAATTGGTGAACGGCGGCGGTATCGTCCAGTCGATGATGATGTACGACTGTTGTGTCGTGAGTCTTCTTGTCTCCATTCTTGTTGTCGTTAGAAGAAGGATCTCGCCTTTTAATCTTCCTTTGGCTCACTGGGGGATGGTTCATCACCATTGTGACTGGAAGCTCACAATAGTAGCGACCTTTGATGAGATCCTCTTGACACTCATGATCCGTTACACTACTGATTGGCTGAAGGCATCTGATACAAACTTGTGTCTGTATGAGATTGAGTCTTCTCGTTTTTGGATCTCTGCTTTGAGGGCAGTTGTCAGAAAAATGTTGCCACTTTTCAGGTTCTTCACTGGTTGAAGATATATGTTTCTGAATGATCGAACGACAGGAGGATCGACTACTTGAGACTTAGCAGCTGGTTGTGCTGTGCCGACAGATTCTCATTTTCTCCCTCTTCTTCAACTTCATCCTTCTCTCCATCTCCAACTTCATGTTGGTCCGAATCATGTTCATTGTCTTTCCCTCTCACAATGATTCTTCCTGAACTTTGGAGATTGTGTCCTTCAGGCACCATTACTTCCATTGACGTTTGTTTTTCGCTTCCAGTAGTTCCTTCAAGAACCAACAATTGCCTGAAGAAAAAATTCTATATACCATTCATAGCAAATGAACTTACATTTTCTTCCGCTAGTGTGAATTGATGAAGTTGTAATTCTTCATGCTGTTGCGGATGAAATTGCATTTTGGTGACTCATACCCTGAAAAATAATAGACATAAAAAATTGGATTTAAAGGGGTAGAACACTAATTTGGATTTTTGAAATTTTGGTATCATTCGATGTAGAATTAGGGCGCGGGAAGAAAATTCTCTTGGGCAATGGTCCAAAAATGCCTTATTTTTGAAATACGGGTCAAAAATAGCCCAAAAAAATCATCTGTGAGGGTGCAATTTTTTCACGCGTCCCCAAAAATAGCCAATTTGCACCCTCACAGTTGATTTTTTTGGGCTATTTTTGACCCGTATTTCGAAAATAAGGCATTTTTAGACCATGGTCCAAGAGAATTTTCTTCCCGCGCCCTAATTCTACATCGAATGATACCAAAATCTCAAGTTTTTGGGAAATTGTGTACTTCCCCTTTAATGAGATAAAGTTGTCTACCTACATTTCTTTTTGCTTGAAACTGATCCTCGAAAATTGATGTTGTGGACGACGGTTTCTTAGTTTCTCAGAAACGAAGGTAGTGACATCAAAAACTTTTGTTTTTTCTATTTTTCCTGAAAAAAATATAACTTTGAATTTCAAATCCCGCTCAACTGTACTCACCTTGTTCAGTAAAATCAAATTTCTAGCGGCTCCATTCATTTAGGTGCCTTGGAATACATGGATATTATAGAAAATCAATAAAAAAATAGGCGCGTTCACATTGCACCAAGAGAGAAGAGAAGAGAAAGGAGAATGAATTGTTCTCGTTGATTTTGGAGAAGCAAACAGAGAGAGAGAGACAGCTGTTAGACAACATTTGTGTTAATACAGAAATGGTGAGGGCCAGACTTGGCAAACTGGGCCAACCGGGCCACCGCGGGCCAGCGATTTTCTCCCCTATAAATTGAGATTTTTCAATCGAAACTTATATGAAAATGTAGAACTCGAGGAGATCTACAAAATGACATACATAACTATAATATTTCTTCACTCAATTTCGTGCTAGTTCCCTAAAAACACCCGGGCCGACCTCACTCGAATTCATTTTGCCGGCCCGGGCATTTTTGGGGAAGAAGCACAAAATTGAGCGAATGAATATCATAGTTTTGTATGTCATTTTGTAGATCTCATCGAGTTCTACATTTTCATATAAGTTTCGATTGAAAAATCTCAATTTATAAGGGAGAAAATCGCTGGCCCGCGGTGGCCCGGTTGGCCCGGTTTGCCAAGTCTGGTGAGGGTACAACTGGTTGCCAGAAAAAAATCTTGAAATTTTGCAAGTTTATTCACGAGATCTCTGCGAGTAACACCCATAACTTTTTGAGAATCAAAATGGACTCATAATTTTCCAGGATGGGGGGCATATCGAAAAAATGAAGAAGAGGGGGACTTTGATCCCGGAAGATTACTGTAGTTTTGGTGTTCAGAGACCAGATGATGAGACGGTAAACTAATGAAATTTTTAAATTTTTAAAAGGCTGAGTAATCTTCTGGATTGCTCATCATAAAAAAGCTGAGCAATTTTATGGCGAACGATCGGTGAATTCGAGCGATTTTTATAAGATTGCTCAGTTTAAAATTTCTGGGAAAAAAACTGAGAAGTTTTAAGATGAGTAATCTCATTTTTATGGATTTTAAATTTGCACGTTTCCAAATTTTCAGAGAGTTCACAAATTGATATTCCAAATATTTTTTTGTCATTCTAGGAAACTCAAAATTGCTCAGCTTAAAATTTCTGACAAAACTGAGCAATTTTAAGATGAGTTGTCTCATTTTTTGACTGAGAAATTCAACGATGTGAATGTCCTTCACCAATACCCGTCTAAAAGCAATGAAATGAAGTATATAATTTTTTAGTGATTCTGTTGATGCAATACATTGAAGACATGGCAATACTGTTAGTGGGGACTTAGTAGGACTTAAAAAAGACAAGAAAACGATAAAAGGGAAAAAATCTAGTAGAGATCTGTACATGGGGAATGAGGTAATTTTAAGCATCAATTTTCGCGATTTGCTCCTGAAGTTGCTCCAACGACATGTTCTCCTCGGCGGCGATTTCTTGGTTGCCTTTCAGCGATGAGCACACTTTTTTGTGAATTGGCCAATCGAATTTCTGGCATTCTTGAGAGCAGTAGGCGAGCTGGAAATGAAGAATTTGGAGTTTTGGAAATTAGGATTTTCTAGAGAATTTTGTAGTTTTCTGGAGCATTCTGAAGATGTTGGGGCCTTCTGGAGCCTCTAGGGACCGTCAGAATCCTTCAAAACCCTTTGGGTCATTATGGAGCCTTCTGAAGCCTCTGAGGTCTTCCGAAACTTTTAGAGACCTTCAGAATCGTTCCAGAAACCCCTAGCGATTTCTGGGACTGTCTAAAGCCTCTGCGACCCTCTGAAGTCTCTGTGGCCGTCTGGAGCTTCTAGACACCCTCAGAATGCTCCAGAATCCTTAAGAATCATTCTAGATATTTTTTGGAGCTTTCTGAGACTCTCTAAAGCTTGTGGGTCCTTCCGGAGCTTCTGGGGATTTTCAGAATCTTTCAAAATTTTTCAGAATCCTTCAGAAACTCTCCAGAATTCTTCTCGTGCTCTTTGGAGCCCCTTCTGGAGCTTCTGAAGCTGTCCGGAGCCTCTGGGGACCTTCAGTATCCTTCAGAATCCTTAAGAAACCTGTAGAATAATTCACAATATTTCTACAGAATCCTGGAGCTTTCTGGTGCTGTTCTGAAGCAAGGTGGGGACCGTTAGATGACTTCAAAATCTTCCAGAATTCTTCTAATCATTTCTGGAGCCTCCTGAAGCCAACGGCGACCTTTAGAACCGTCCAGAATGCCTTGGAATCCTCCAAAATCCGTCAGAATTCTCCAAAAACCTTTGGAATCCTTCTAGAGCTTCCTAAGGTTTCCTTGCGACGTTTTGGAGCTTTTTAAAGCTCTTTGGAGTCTCTGGAGCCTTCTGGAGTTTCTAGAGACTCTAAGAATCCTTCAGAATAATCCAAAATCCTTGAAAAGCTTCTATGGATCTTCAGAATCCTTTTATAACTTTCTGAACCTTTCTGAAGCTTTCTGGGGCCTTCTGGAGCCTCTTAGGGCCTTCAGAATCCTTCAGAATGCTCCAGAATTCTTCTACATCTTTCTGAAGTTTCTGGAGCGCTCTTGAAACCTCTTGGGCCTTTTGGAGCCTCTAGGGATCGTAAAAATTCTTCAGAATCCTCTAGACTCAAATTTCTCAAATTTTTTTGATCTTCCGATTTTTCCCAAATTCCAGCACTTTCAGCATCTATTACCTTGCACTGCGGACACCGCTTCTTCGCCCCAGGATGTCCACAAACCGAGCAAAACTGACAAACTGCCAGAATTCGCTGCCCGAAAAGCGACTGAACGATATACTCATAAGCCGTTGGCCGTTGGCCAATGGGTGTCTTGGCCAGCGCCTTTTCAAGGGTCTCATGAAGAAGAGAGTGCTTGTATGGGAACGAGGCGACGGCGTTTCTGAGCAACACATCGAGAGCCCGTCGAATTTCGTCGCCCTCTTGCCATGATGAGATGATTTTCGCGTAGACCAGTGCGGCGTCTTCGGGGGACTTGTCCTGAAAATTTTGTAGTTTTGAGGGTCAAAAGCTCCTAAAATAGGGAGTTTCTAGAAATTCAAACAAGTAAAAGTATCTTCGAAAAATTCCCTTTTAATTGGTACAATTTTCAGAAAAATTGGTTCATTGGCTGGCGCGCTTTTGACGCGTTTCCAGATGCGGGGATTTGGAGTTTAAAATCGCTTAAAATTGAGATTTTTTTTAAATTCAAAATACCTACATTATCTCCATGAGATTCTCTTTTCATTAGTACAATTTTCAAAAAAATCGGTACATTGGCTGGCGCGCTTTGAGCGCTTAGGAGAGCAGCTAGCAAAAGCGTCGATAGCGCGCCAGCCAGAAGTCCGATTTTTGTGAAAATTATACCAATCGAAAGGACATTTCAAGGAGATTATCATGAGATTTCGAATTTTTCAAAAATTCGAATTCCAACATATTTTAAACCCAAGAGTTCAAGATCCTACCTTTTGCTGCTCCACAAATCTCGCCGTCTCTCTCATGAAGAACAAAATGAGCCACAGTTTCAGCGACATCACCTCGTTGCTCTCCTTGCAACGGAGCTGACGCTCGAAGACACGATCGATGACGTAGAGAATCTGAAATGGTACTAAAATTAGGTTTTTATTGTAGTTTTTTGGGCGAAAATGCCTTAAAACTAGGATTTTTTAAACATCGTTTTAATCTTCCAAAAATTCGAATTTTCCAGAAATTCAAAAACAATAAAATAATCTCCATGAAATTCCCTATCGATTGGTATAATTTTCATCAAAATTGGTTCATTGGCTGGCGCGCTTTGGGCGCTTCAAGTAGCACTACCTAAATGCGTCAATAAATCGCCAGCTAGCAATCCAAATTTTATGAGAATTATACAGATCGATAGGGAATTTCATGGAGCTTATTTTACTGTTTTGAATTTCTAGAAAATTCGGCTTTTGAGAATTTTTAGGGGCTCAAAAATGCAGCTTCGATTTTAAGTCATTTTTAATGATTTCTAGAGTTTTTCGAGCTATTTTCAACTCTACTTTTTTGAATTTTCAGAAAAATCGAATTTAGAGTAATATTAAACTCAAAAATTAAATTCCCACTACTAAACTCTGGGAGCCCATAACAAACGCGTCAGTGGCGCCCCAATCAGTTAACTAATTTTCATGAAAAATTTACTAATCGGTAGAGAATTTCTTTTTGATCATTTAGACACTGTTCACTTTTAAATAATTTCAATTTCAAGGGATTCTAGACTCAAAAATTAAAACTTTAGGAGTTAAAACCTAAACTCGCCCAAAGCGCTCCAGCCAGTGGACCAATTTTTATGAAAATTATACCAATCGATAGGTAATTTTATGAAGATTATTTGATTACTTTGAATTTTTGGAAAACTTTAATTTTGAGAGATTCTAGGTCCCTAAATCACTATAAAAGGAGCTCGAGCCTAAACGCGTCTATATCGCGCCAGCCAGTTGACCAATTTTTATGAAAATTATACCAATCGAGAGGGAATTTCATGGAGATTCTTTTAATAATTCAAAGTTTTAGAAAACTCAACATTTGAGGAAGTTAGGACTAAAAGTTAGATCTGCGCCACTGAACTCTGAGAGCCCAATGCAAAAGCGTCCAAGGCACGCCAGCCAATGGGCTAATTTTTATGAAAATTACACCAATCGATAGAGAATTTCTTTCTGATAATTTAGACACTTTTCACTTCTAAATAATTTCAATTTCAAGGGATTTTAGACTCAAAAATTAAAACTTTAGGAGTTAGGACCTAAACGCGCCCAAAGCGCGCCAGCCAGTTGACCAATTTTCATGAAAATTATACCAATGGATAGGAAAATTTATGAAGATTATTTGATTACTTTGAATTTTTGGAAAACTTTAATTTTGAGAGATTCTAGGTCCCTAAATCACTACAAAAGGAGCTCGAGCCTAAACGCGTCTATATCGCGCCAGCCAGTTGACCAATTTTTATGAAAATTATACCAATCGAGAGGGAATTTCATGGAGATTATTATAATATTTCAAAGTTTCAGAAAATTCAAAATTTGAGGAATTTAGGGCTAAAAGTTAGATCTACAACACTGAACTCAGGGAGCCCAATGCAAAAGCGTCCAAGGCGCGCCAGCCAGTGGACCTAATTTTATGAAAATTATACCAATCGATAGAGAATTTCTTTCTGATCATTTAAACACTTTTCACTTCTAATTAATTTCAATTTCAAGGGATTTTTGACTTAAAAATTGAAGTTTTAGGAGTTAGAACCTAAACGCGCCAAAAGCGCGTCAGCCAGTCTTCCAATTTTCATGAAAATTATACCAATGGATAGGAAAATTTACAAAGATTATTATAAGTTTTTGAAAATTCTGAAAATTTGAATTTTAAAGGCTCTGGGACCCCATAAAAGACCACCTTCGATTCTCATGATTTTGGGTCAATTTTTCGGATTTTTACCTTTTTCTTATACCGAATCGCTTCTCGATACTTTCCGAATCGAAAAATAATCTTCACGGGATGCACTTCATGCGATCCACACAACGAATGAATAAACTCGACGAGCTCATCCGGATACCTCTCCTCGCCCACATACTCCCCATTCACTTTTGGTCTCAAAAATTCCTCGATCAAATCGATCGAAATGTGATTATTGATGACGGCGACGCATTCGTGGTGTCCGACAAAGGCCGCCAGCTCGGATGCGGTTTTTCCGATTCCATTCACACAGTACATTCGGGCGCCGGCGTCCATGAGCATACGGCAAACGTCTTGTTTTCCTGGAAAAAAATTGATAGTGAAAACTCAAAATTTCACATAAACAGTGTTAAAAATGGTTTGAAATGGCTCAAAATGCTCTAAAAATCATTAAAAATAGTTGTGAAATAGTTCAAAAATCATGAAAAATGCCTCAAAATCGACCTAGCAGCCCCTGAGCCCAGTACCGTATTTTCACTTTTTTGGACCCAAAACTCCTCAAAATTCGAATTTTCAAAAATTTTAAAAAACCATCATAATCTCCATAAAATTCCCTATCTATCTATGCAATTTTCAAAAAAATTGGCTCACTGGCTGGCTCGCTTTGGGTGCTTTAAAGAGCACTACATAAAAGCGCCCACGGCGCGCCAGCCAACAGACCATTTTTTATGAAAATTATAATATTGAATAGGGAATTTTATGAAGAATAATTTGGCATTTTGAAATTTTAGAAAAATTGAATTTTGACGGATTTTGGGACACCAAACGATATTTTTCTTTCCAATTCTTAACAAGCCCACAGCGCGCCAGCCAGCAGACCAATTTTTATGAAAATTATACCAATCGATAGGCAATTTTATGGAGATCACTTTGACCTTTTGAAATTTTTGAAAAATTGAATTTTGACGGATTTAGGGACTAAACTATATTTTTTTGCTCTATTCTAAACGCGCCCACAGCGCGCCAGCCAGTGGACCAATTTTTATGGAATCTACACCAATCGAAAGGGAATTTCACGCTGACTTCAAATTTGACGCCCAAAAATAGGTTCCTAGAAAACCAATTACCTGACAATGCAGCAAACATCAATGGAGTGTAGAGGGTGTCCTCCGTCTTATCATTGACATCACATCCCAGCTCGATGGCTTTTTCGACGATTTCCAGGTTTCCTCTGGAAGAAAAAATTATAATATTTGGGTCAAAATGATCAGCAAGAAATTCTCTTTCGATTGATATAATTTCCATAAAAATCGGTCCATCTGGCTGGCGCGCTATGGGCGCGTTTCTAAAGTGCTCAATTAAAGCGTCCAAGGCGCGCCAGTCAGTGGACCGATTTTTATGAAAATTATACTAATCGATAGAGAATCGCATGGAGATACTGATGGTGTTTTGAATTTTCGAAAAATTTCAATTTTACGGAAGCTAAGACATAATTTTCGATGTGAAAAGTAAAAGCGCCAATAGCGCGCCAACCACTCAATCAATTTTTGTGAAAGTTGTACCAATCGAAAGGGAATTTCATGGAGATCCTTACACTATTTTGAATTTCCGGAAATTATTATTTTGAATGTTTTTTTGACTTTCAAACATTTTTTTAAATTTCAAATTTTGGTATGTAGATTCATAACTTGGGCCAAGTTGCTTGGCTCAAAATCGAGCTATCCTAATAATTTTAAAACCAAAATTTTCAGCAAAAAAATTTTTTACCTATACGCCGCCGACGCCAACACACTCATTCCACTGGGATCCCTCTCCTTGGCGTGCTCTTTGGACTTGCTCAGAATCTCCAACGCCGTCGCTGTATCATTTTTGTCGATGGCTTCGAAGAGTGGAGACTTTTTTGGAGCATCTGGAGTAGCAGCGCCTGTGGATGGTGGAGACGACGACATGGCTGAAAAAATACAATTTTTAATCAAAGAGGGAAAGAGAAATCGAGAAAAATGAATAAAGGCCTTTGGAAGCGAAAAAATGGGAGCGCCTGTGGCGCGCCAGCCGGTGGACGGATTTTTATGAAAATTATACCAATCGATAGGGAGTTTAATGGAGATTATTATACTATTTTGGATTTCTAGAAAATTCTGGTTTTGAGGAGTTCAAAAATCTCAGTTAGACTGACTCTGTCGAACTCTGGAAGCCCGTTATAAAAGCGCCCACAGCGCGCCAGCCAGTGGACCAATTTCGAGGAAAATTATACAGATCGATAGGAAATTATATGGAGATTATTATAGTACTTTGAAATTCTAGAAAAATAAATTATTTTGGATTTTAGACATATAAGTTAGATGAACACCATTGAACCCTGGAAACCCAAGAAAGAAGCGCCCTAGGCGCACCAGCCAGTAGGCCGATTTTGATGAAAATTATACAGTTCGATAAGGAATTTGTTAGAGATTATAATAAGAATTTGAATTTCTAGAAAATTCCAACTTTGAGGCTTTTGAACCTTAAAGTTAGATGAACAACATTGAACTCTGGAAGCCCGTTAGAAAAGCGTCCAAAGCGCACCAGCCAGTAGACCGATTTCGATGAAAATTCTACAGGTCGATAGGGAATTTAATGGAGATCAGGCTATATTTTGGGATTTTCAGAAAATTCAAAATTTGAAGAGTTCAAAATTCTCAGAGTTAGATAGACACTACTGAACTTTAGAAGCTCAAGAAAGAAGCGCCCTAGGCGCACCAGCCAGTGGACCAACTTTGACAAAAGTTATACAGATCGATAGGGAATTTTATGGAGATTAATCTACTATTTTGGATTTCTAGAAAATTAAAATATTTAGGATTGTAGACCTCGAAGTTAGATGGACATATCATTCAACCATTTAAGCCCAATACAAAAGCGCCCACAGCGCGCCAGCCAGTGGACCAATTTCAAGGAAAATTATACAGATCGATAGGGAATTTGATGGAGATTATGATAGCAATTTAAAATACTCAAAAGTTCGAATTTTGAGGGATTTAGACGTCAAAGGTAGATAGCCACCACTGGATTCAGGACGTCCAAAACAAAAGCCAGTGGGTCGATTTCGATGAAAATTATACAGATCGATAGGAAATTTGTTAGAGATTATTATAATACTTTGAATCACTAGAAAATTCTGGTTTTGAAAAATTTAGACTTAAAAATTAGATCGGCACTACTGAACTCTTGAAGCGAAAAAATAGAAGCGCCTGTGGCGCGCCAGCCAGTGGACCAACTTTGACAAAAGTTATACAGATCGATAGGGAATTTATGGAGATTACCATGGTAATTTAAGTTTTTAAAAAATTCACATTTTGACGGATTCCAGACACTTTCAAATTTTGAAGGCAAAGCGAATCCACAAAGCCCAAATTTCAATTTCCGTTCGGGAAAAAAAAGTTGCGTCCAGGAAATTAGTTTTGGATTTTTTAAACTGAAAATCGACAAAAGCTGATTGATTTATCATATGACATCAAAAGAAATATTGAAGCGATTACTCCAACCAGAAAATTGTATTTTTTTCGAAAAAATTAGAACAATATTTTGAAAAAACTTGAGAAAAAAAACTTTTTTGATGAATTTTCAGAAAGCTAGTTATGCGCTCCCAAAAACCCAAGTGCCTCTAATTTGAAATCATTTCAAAAATTTGAAAAATCGAAATTCGATTCCCAGTTCGTTGATATTCTTTTTATCAAAACTAGTTCACAGCAAAACGAAGAACATGCACAGAAAAATGTGCATTTGGAGGACACCTTCTAGTCTTCTAATCCATGGATTTTGACTCATAATTCATTCGTATAAAGGTAGAGAGACTGGTGTTCCACACACACACACGCAATGAAGAGAAAGAGCAAGATCGCGTGTGTGTGTGTGTGTGTGAGCCATGTTATTATTGGAAAGCTTTGGATTCTAAATGTGTCCGGATAAGCCCCCAGGATGCGACGGTTGTCATGGCGATGAGTGCAATTCTCGATGAATATGGATGTATATTTTAGGGGACTCCAGGAGAAGAAGATTCTCGAACGTCAAAATATGCAATGTGGTCAGAATCAGAAATGTGGAATCCCAAAATAGCGAAAGCTAATTGAGCATTCTGAGGTAGAGCCTAATGGAGCAGAATCTATTTTGAAATTGGAGTGAGCCGAAGAGAATGCTCCGAGAGCATAAAAACGGTTCAAAATGAAAAAAATGACTGCTTCATTTCGAGACGATTTACGCAAAAAAAAAATAGAGAATTTTTGGCTGCGAAATGTCCCTTGTTTTCTCCAAGAAAATTTTTATGAAAATCGAACAATTTTTTCGGTTGATTTCTGTACCACAAATTTGAGAGTATAATACATACATATTAGTCACTATTCAACAAGGAAAATTAGCTCAAATTACAGTACTACTATCTTCTCCGTTATTGGAATGGAGAGAAGAAAAAGTTTCATTTTTTTCGCCCTTTTTTCTTGATGAATCTTCAGAATTTTTGAATCAGAAATATGCTCGTAACGTTGAAACGTATAAGCTCGTAGAGCTCTAGAAGATTGAGAAAACAATTTTAATTGGTTTATGAAAATCCAAAAATTTGAAGAAAAACAGTAGAGAACAACAGAAAAGAAGAAAAGTTAACAAGATTCTTAAATAAAAGATAACAAATTGGGAATTTTTGAATTTTTTGAATAAAAAAAACAGTAGGTAACAGGGGATAACAAAAAAAAGGGAATTTTTAAAAATAAAGAAAAAAAACAAGGAAAAATATAGAGTTTTTGAGAAACGACTTCTAAAATGCTAAAAAATTCAAAATTTCAGGAATTTTTTTAGAAACTCAAAGATGACTTAAAATAGCTCAAAATCAGTCAAAAAATCGAATTTTCTAATATAAAAAAGGTTTCGAGTTCAAAAAAATCGCTAGAACGGTTCAAAATAGCTCAAAATCCGTCGAAAAACCACGAAATTGAGCCAAGAACTGTAAAAATTAGATTTTTTTCACTTAAAAAAAAACCCCCATTTCGAACAATTTTTAGACTTTCTGTGTCATTTTTGGCGTAAAAATTCGATTTTTCATGGTTTTTTTTCCCAATTTTGAGCTATTTCAATCATTTTCCGAGCTCTAAATGACCATAAAATCGTCTATTTCTTGTCCTTCTTCTTCTTCTCCACATCGGCCGTCCTCTTCTCCTTATTCCACTCTCCCTGCTGTTGCATGAGTCCACCCATCACTCGCTTCGTCGCCGCAATTCTCGCACGATCCTTCGATTTCACACTGGACATTTGTTTTCTCGCCAAGAACGCCGTGTCCTTTCGCAACTCCTTGATGGCTCCGCGTTGCTCATTTCTCAAATTCTTCGTCAACTTCTTCTTATCGTCCTTGGGTCCCTTGTGTGGTCGTTCGGGATCAAAGTCCCATTCGAAGCGGGGTTCGAGCATTTTGAGCATCGATTTTTCTGTCTTGATTAGGGAGAGATGGACGAGACGACGTTTTGCTCCGATTTCGGCCTTCATTGAGGCGATGAGCGTTTCGAGTTCCTGGAAAATGCAGATAGGGATGCATGGGCTCAGTTTGGGTCATTTTGGAGCAAAAATCTCGAAAAAATGAGCGATTTTGAGCCATTTCTAGTCTATTTTGGCTATTTTTGAAGCAAAAATCATGAAAAATAAGCCATTTTGAGCTCAAAAATTGCGCTTTTCCAGTTATTTTAGTGTCCGCAATGATAATTTTCAACTCTAGAAGATGTATAAACCTCAAAATTTTGGGAATTTGTTAATAGCTCAAAAAATACTTAAAATAGCTCGAAATTGGCCAAAAAACAACGAAAATTGAGCTAAAAATCAATTGCTCAATTTGGGTTATTTTGATTCAAAAACCATGAAAAATAAGCCATTTTGAGCTCAAAAATTGTGAATTCTGAGCTATTTTAGGGTCCGAGATAGTGATTTTCAACTCTAGAATGTGTAAAAATCTCAAAAATTTTGGAATTTTTTAATAGCTCAAAAAATACTTAAAATAGCTCAAAGTTGCCCGAAAAACTACGAAAATTGAGCTAAAAATTAGTTGCTTAATTTGGGTTATTTTGAGCCAAAAACCATGAAAAATGAGCCATTTTTTGCCGTTTAGGGCTCAAAATTCGTGAATTTTTAGTTACTTTCGATCAATTTTGACTCTAAAATTCCAGGGCTCAATTTGGGTCATTTTGCGGAAAAAATCTCGAAGAATGAGCCATTTTTGGCTGGAGAGTGTTTTTGAGCCATTTTCTATCCATTTTGAGCTCAAAAATTGCGTTTTTTCAGCTGTTTTGGGTCCGAGAAAGTCATTTTTCAACTCTAGATGGTCTAAAAATCTCAAAATTTTCGGGATTTTTAGAGCTCGAAAATGGCTTAATGTAGCTCAAAGTTGGCCAAAAAACTACGAAAATTGAGCTAAAAGATCACTTTTTTTTCACTATACAACAGCTTTAGGGCTCAAAAAACCAATTCTAGGCTGCTTTTGGGCCTAAAAAAGCCAACTTTCGATCTCTAGGGCTCCAAATTGAGCATTTTTCGACAATTTCCCCTTGAAATTTCAATTTTTTAACTCTAAAAATCCAAAATTCTCACCTCCTTCACCTCCCCAGGCAAGAAATCCGTCTGAATCGCGTTCAACGACTTTAAGAATGGCTCAAAAATGATATTGTACGTCTCCATTTGATTGGAATAGATGACACGAAGGTGTTGAATCAATGAGAGGAGAGCACGGAGTACGGTAATTTTGAGACTTGGCTCAGAATCTTGATGCTCGTCGTTGTTGAAGATGGAGCTCAGTGAGATGGGTTGGAGGGGCGTGGTGACCTGGAAATGGGAAAATTTGGGGTTTTTAGAAGTAAAATGAGCATTCTTGGGATTTCCAGAGCAAAAACAGAGCATTTTTAAGGCTCTTGAGCTAAAAATAAGCATTTAAAGAATTTTTTGAACTAAAAAATACCAATTTTGGAGCATTTTGACCTTGAAATGCCCTTGTGATATATTACTATAAAATGAGGGGTTTGGAGCATTTTGGACCAAAAAAAGAACTATTTTGGCTCAAAATTACTCATTTTTTCATCATTCTACCGTTTTCTGGAGATGTTTTATGCAAAACTACAAGTTTCTAACCCAAAAATGGACATTTTTGGCTCCTACAAATGGTTCCAAGTTCGATTTTTTTGCTTAAACTCCGTCAAAATTTAAAATTTCCGCGTTTTCAGAGCATTTTTGAGCTAAAAATTCTCATTTTCCGCTCAAAATCTTTTATTTTTCTTCTTTTTACCTTCTCCCTGACACACAACATCTCCGAGTGCGGCTTGGAGATTGGGAATCCGTTCGTCGAGAACTTCTCAGGTTTTTCGACGACTGCGAGCAAAAGAGCACTTCTGGCGAAGGCGACGAGCTCCGGGACGTATCTGGAATGAGAAATTGGGGCTTGGGCTGAATTTTGAGTATTTTATTGAAAAAAAATGATGAAAATCGGTTAGAATTGATCCAGAATCTTCAAATATTGGGATTTGAGATTTCTATAGCTTTTCAGTCGTTTTAAAACGATTTTTTGAGTCTAGAATCTTTGAAAATCCTCCAGAATCCTTCAGAATCTCTTTGGATCATTTTCGATCAATTCTCCTCATTTTTGGCTCATTTTTCACCTCTTCGACTCAGCGACATACTCCACGAGTGCATTGGCCAACTGAATCTGCTTTGCGAGCACCCCAAGGCTCGGAATTTTCGCGGAGCACAACGCTTCGGTGGCCAGGAAGAAGGCGGGAACAACGACGGGATGCCATTGATCAGCAACGGGGAAGAGGCCAGAAACCAGGCGGATCGCAGAGATTAGGCCGAAGGAAACGGGAGATTTGGACTCTTTCTCTTGACGAAGTTTCCAGTGTTGACGGATTAGAGCACGAATGCAACGGACGCCGTATTGGATGTCGAACTGAAAAAAAATTGATGGATTTTTGGGGTTTTGAAGGTGTCAGGGTGCTCCAGAATCCTTTGATATGCTCAAGAATGCTCCAGACATTCTAGAATTCTTCAGAATATTTCAGAATTAGTTTAGAACATCTCTGATGGTTTTGAGCTCAGAATGGCTCATTTTGGTGCAAATTCAGTTTTTTTTGGTTCGAAATTACTCATTTTTCGCTGAAATTGCGAATGTTTAGTTTCAAATCGAATGAGCATTATCCAGAATCATTTAAAACTCTCCAGAATGGTCCAGAAACGTCCAGAACCATTCAGAATCAACTTTGAGCAATTCTAATGAATTTAAGCTCAAAATGGCTTATTTCGAGCCAAATTTGACTGTTTCTCTGCTCAAAATCACTATTTTTGAGTCAAAATTAACAGTTTTTCAGTCAGAATTGACTACAACTCATCAGAGAATTTGTAATAGGTTTTGAGCTCAAATATGGCTCACAAAATTGGGGTTTTTGTTTCAAAACATTGCCTTCGATTCTTCTGAAATCGGGACGCATTTTTCAGAGACCTTCAGAATCCTTCTGGAGCTTTCTGAGACCTTCTGAGGCTTTTGGAGCCTCTAAAACCTTCGAAATCCTTCAGAATTCCTCACAATTCTCCAGGATCCTGCAGGATCCTTCAGAATCCCCGTCAGAATGCTCCAGGATTCTTCTAGAGCTTTCTGAAGCTTTCAGGGACCTTTTAAAGTCTCTGTGGCATTTTGAAACCTTCAGAATCTTCTAGAATCGTTCAGAATCCTCCAGAATAATCCAGGATCCTCCAGGATCCTTTAGAATCCTTCAGAACCAGTTTCCAGCATTTTTACCATTTCTGGCTCATTTTTCTCAATTTTTCTTCGATTTTTTTCGACTTCCCTTTGTTTTTCCACTAATTTCTCGAATTTTCTCACCTTCATCAACGCATGCATCATCTTCTGCGCGAGATTCATCTCCCGAATCGTCTCCTCTCCAATCTCCTCCTTCGCCATATCATCAAACCATCTCAAACACATCAGGAACATCTTGTTGAGCCTCTTTTTATTTCCCTCCTTCAAACTGGGATGATGACATTTGACAAGGCGTTCTAGGACAGTTTCCTGCGATTTTGGTCCGTATTTTTCGAGAAGATCACAGAATTTCTTGTAGTTCTTCGGCATCTCGAAGACGAATGGGACTTCTGAATCTTGGGATTCTGAATCCTTCTTCACTGATTTTTTGGCCTTTTTAGTCTCTTGAACCTCTTCCTCATCTTCCGAGTCCTCCAACTCATCCTCATCCTCCATCAGATCATCCAAATCCTCTTCCTCCTCCTCATCCAAATCTTCGTCGCCTTCAGAATCCTCATCAGAATCCTCGTTGGCCTTCAGAATCCTCGACTTTCCCACATCGTCTCCATCAATCATCTCACCGTCCTCTCCGAATCGCACCTCGAATCGAGCGTTTTTAGCCTTCAGCTTTCGAGAATCCGCCTTCGCGCCGGCATCCACATCGACGTCGGCGTCGGCGGAGATGTGCGAGTTTTTGGCGGCGTTGGATTTCGAGATTCTCGCGGCTTCTAGAGAGTCGAGACGCTCTTTTTCTTTCAGAGCCTCCTCCTCTTCGGATAGCTTACGATCGGCGGGTGTGGCACGAGCGTCGGCTTCGGTTTTCAGGGTGATTGCCTGAAAATTAAGGAATTTTTAGCTTTTCGAAGACTCTCAAAACTGTTTAGAGTCTTTAGATTCATTCAACACCCTCTAGAATCTTCCAGAACTTTTCTAAAGCTTTCTGGAGCTTTCTGAAACCTTTTGAAGCCTTTGGGGCCTTCTGGAGTCTCTACAAACCTTCAGAATTTTCCAGGACCATTCAGAATCCGTCTAAGACTTCCTGAAGCTTTCTGGGATCTTCTAAAGCCTCTATGGCTTTTTAGGACCTTCAGAATTCTGCAGAATCCTTTAGAATCCTTCTGGGATCTTCAGACCCCATCCGGAGCTTTCTAAAAACTTTCAAAGCTTTTTGGAGCCTTCTGAAGCCTTTGGGTCCTTCTGGAGCCTCTAAAAACCGTCAAAACCCTTCAGAATTTTTCAGAATCATTCTGGGGTCTTCGAGACGCTTCTGGGGCTTTTCCAAAACTTTCAAAGCTTTTTTGAGACTTCAGAAGCCTTCCGGAGCTTCTGGGACCTTCTGGAGCCTCTAGGACCCTTCAGAATCCTTCAGAATCCTTCTGGAGTCTACGGGACGCTTCTAGAGCTTTTTCAAAATTTTCAAAGCCTTTTGGAGCCTTCAGGAGCTTTCTGGGGCCTTTTGGAGCCTCTGTGGCCTTCTGTGACCTTCAGAATTCTTCGGAACCCTTTAGAATCTTCCAGAATCCTTCAAAATCCTTCTGGAAATTCTGGGACGCTTCTAGAGCTTTTTGGAGCTTTCTGGAGCCTCTAAAAACCTTCAGAGTTTTTCAGAAACCTCCAGAATCAATTTCAAGCATTTTTGATGGTTTTGAGCTCCAAATGACCCATTTGGAGCCAATTGTGACCGTTTTTTGGCTCTGAATCACTATTTTTGACTCCACATTGATAGTTTTCCGGCCAGAACTGATCTTAAATCATCAGAACCTCTAGGATCAATTTTGAGCAATTTCGTAGGATTTTTCGGCTCAAAATGGCTTATTTTGGTCCAAATTCGACTGTTATAGAATTGAAATTGCTAATTTTTCGCTCAAATCGAATTGGAATCCTCCAGAATCTTTCAAAAACCTCCAAGCAGTTTGAGAATCATTTTTGAGCGGTTTTGAGCGATTTTCGCTCAATTTGTCTAATTTTTGGCTCATTTTTGCGCGATTTTCCTCATTTTTTTGTATAAAAATTCAATTTTTCTCACCAATTTATCATAATCATCCCTCTCGAGTGGTTGGCGTCCAGTTGGGCGGAATGACGCCTTCATTTTCGCCATCAGTGCAGCGTATTTGGAATCCAACGATTCGGTCATCAGTTCCTGGAAAATTGGTGAAAAATCATAAATTCTAGAGCTTTTAGGGCTCAATTTTCATGTTTTTGGGCTTAAAATAGCTTAAAACTGAGGATTTTTAGTGAAAGATGGCTCAAAATCGACCATTTTTGGTGAAAAATGACCCAAAATTAAGGATTTTTGCTCATAGAGCTTCCAGGGTTAAAATGGCTCAATTTACACGTTTTTTGGCTCAAAATGCTCCAAATTTTGCCATTTTTCTCACCAACTCATCCTTCTGCTGCTGCTTCTCATGTCTCGCCAGTTTCGTCTTCGCAATCAAGTTCGAAATCATATCTTCCCTCGAAATCTTCTCCCTGACCATCTCCTCCGCCGTCTTCTCTCCACCACCGAAATGTGCCACTTTCACCATCGCGGAGCCCAAATTTCCCGGCTCATCGTCCTCGTCCGAGTCCGAAATCATCGATTTGTCGTACTTTTCAATGTCGGACAGCGATTTTCCCTTGTGGGTGAGGGTGACTGGAAAAATGGAAGTTTTAGGGTGAAAATAACTCAAAAAATTAGGTTTTTTGGGTCAAAATCACCCAATTTTCTCGTTTTTTCACTTAAAATTAGCCTATCGAACCTTCTTCCTCCTCCAAATCATCTGTCAAGTTGAATTTCGACGCTCGCTTATAACTCTTCACTCGCTCCTCGGTAAATCGCATCGCTCCCTTCTCCTCCTCGGTTTTATCGTCTCGTTCTCCCAAACGTTTATCCACAATTTTGCTGATCTTATTCTTTCGATCATACTCCACACCGAGCGTCTTCTCACGCTGCTCATGGGCTCGCTTTCGAGATGCAGTTGGTGCTCCGACTTGGGCGCCTTTTTTGCGGCCCAGGATCTGAAAATGAGAAGTTTTAGATGAAAAAATTGAAAAGAGCGGGTAATTTTGCATGGGGATCTATAGAAAAATAGAAAAATCGGTTCAGAAACACTCATACACAAAAACAGCTCTAAAAATTCAATTTTCAGGATTTTGGCCCTAATTCGTCGATTTTTGATATCCTTATTGATTGTTCAAGCTTTTTTCCAATTAAAAACCCATTTTATTTCATTAAAATCCTTCAATAAATAATCAACTCACATCATGCTTAGATTTATTGAATTTCAGCTCAAATGGATTGATTTTCTTCTCCTTTTTTCCCTGCTTCTTACCGCTGACACCCATGTTTGCGATATTTCTGCAAAAAATCCTCTGAATTTTAGCGTTTTCTATCAAAAAATCGGCTTCAAAAGTCTAGACAATAGGTCTAAAAACCGGTGTCGTCGGATTAAATACATTGTCCGCAAACACGGCGACGCCAGATTGCACAACTTCTAAATTTGAATATTTTTTCAGTCGAAAAACCGCGAAAATTTTCGCAAATTTGCGCGCGAAAATTTTGTTGTTGACAAATATTTGCTCAATTTTTTTGGCCTAAAATTCTTTGGCCTAAAATTTTTAGTTCTCGTCGATTCGGTGGTCGAAAATTATAAAAACCATGCCAAAAATTCTTGAAAAATCGAAAATTTTTCAAGAAATCAGTTTTTGTCTGCAACTGGCCTCTTTTTACGCTTTAAAGTTTCAATAATAGGTTTTCTGTGCTGAAAATCCTCAGTGAAACCTAAGAAATATCCCAGTAAATATTATTTTTCGAATTTCCAAAATTTTTACCGATTTTTTCGAATATTCGTGAATACTATGATTTTTCGACATTTTTAGGCAGATTTTATGGGTTTTTCATGGTTTTTGGCGATTTCTTGTGCTAAAAATACCCCTGAAAGCGTTGATTTCTCGATTTTTCCATGATTTTTCGAATTTCCGCCATTTTTTTCAATTTCAGTGCCCAGCGTCTCTCTTTTTCGATTTTCCCAGTCAAATTTACCGTTTTTCCTTCGATTTTCCTTCTTAAAATCATCAAAATCCTACTCTAAACCGCTAAAAATTCCATTTTCCAGATGGAGCAAATCGGAGCGGCACTCCAAGAGACACTCGATCCAAACGCCGACGCTCGAAAGCGTGGAGAGGATTCGTTGAGGACACTGCAGGCGACGCCCGGCTACATTATTCAGATCCTGCAGCTTGTGGTCAATGAGCAGCAGCAGATTGCACCGCAGATTCGAATGGCCGCGGCGGTGGCGCTGAAGAACTTTGTGAAGAGGAATTGGGTGAGGATTTAGCTTTGGAGAGCGAGAAAATAGCGAATTCTGACGGATTTTCAAGGAAAACTGATCATTTTGAGCCGAAAACTCTGGATTTTAAGCTTGAAAAGTCGAGTTTTCCGCCGAAAATCTGCCAAAAATCACGCAGAAGAACCATTTTAAGCCTGAAAACCTCAAATTTTCACTAAAAAATTTCCAGGGCCCCGCGCCAGAAGTCGAGATGAGCCAAGAGGATGAGGAACAATTCCGAAACATGCTTCTGGAGGCCATGTTCAACACGCGTGCCAACGTCCAAGAGATTCTCTCCAACGCGCTCTACCTCATCGCTCAACGCGATTTCCCGGAGAAGTGGCCGGAACTCGTTCCGTATTTGTCGAAATTCCTCTCCGGAAGCGATTTGAATCATCTCGTCGCGTCGTTGGCCTCGATGGATCAGATCTTCAGAAAGTTCCGTTACGAGTCCAAATCGACCGAGTTGTGGAAGGAATTGTCCAAGTGCCTGCAAAGTGTGAGTAAAAACTCGGTTTTCGTCTAAAAAAATCCGAAAATTTGACTCTGGAGCCCAGTTTCGGTCTAAAAACTCCCATTTTTGACCTGTAAAACTCGAAATTTCGACTCCAGAGCCCAATTTTAACCTTTACTCGCGAAATTTTCGCTCTGAAATCTCAATTTTCCATCTAAACCCTCTTTTTCCAGACGCAAGAGCCCCTGACTCAACTGCTGTCCCAGATGATGTCAATCGGCGCGCAAAGAGATCAACTCGGCGAGGCGGAGCTCTCTCAATGGCTCAAGGTGCTCAATCTCATCGCCCGCGTCTACCATTCCCTCTGCTCCCAGGACATTCCCGAGTACTTCGAGGACCACCTCAACGACTGGATGCCTCATTTCCTTCAACTCGTCCAAATCGACGTCCCATCCCAAACATCGAGCTCTGGAGAGCCCACGACACTCGACGAGCTCAAGCACGAGATTTGCGAGATTTTCACACTCTACTCGCAACGCTACGAGGAGGAAATCGCTCCATTTGTGCCTAGCATCATCTCAGCCGTCTGGAGGCTTCTGGAGACCACTGGGCCCGATACTCGCTACGATACGATGGTCTGCGCCGCCCTGGAGTTCCTCTCAATGGTCTCCCAACGACAGTACTACGAGCAACACTTCACCGGAGATGGAGTGCTCAGAACGTTGGCCGAAAACGTGTGCGTCCAGAATCTCCTGCTCCGCCAGCAGGACATGGATCTGTTCGAGGACGAGCCCTTGGACTATATGAAACGAGACATCGAGGGAACAGATGTGGGCACGCGGCGTCGTGGAGCCATCGATTTGGCTCGAGGGCTCTGCCGGCGATTCGAGGACAAGATGCTCCCGTGTCTTAGTGAAATCGTGCAGAATCTGTTGGCTAGTGGAGACTGGATTCGGATCGATATTGTGTACTCGTTGATCACTGCGATCGCTGTGAAGACGGAGACCGCGAAGGCTGGCGTGACGGCGACGAATCCTTTGATCGACATCAACGACTTCTTTATCGGACAAGTCGCCACGCATCTGAATTCGGATGTCAATCAGACGCCGATTCTGAAAGCGGATGGATTGAAGTTTGCGGTGACGTTTAGGAAGCAATTGGCACCGGAGCATTTGATGACCGCGATTAGGGTGAGACCAAGCAAAAAAATTAAAAATCCACACCAAAATTACTATATTTCCAGGCCTCCGACTCTCTGCTCTCCTCCAACACCGTAATCCTGCACAAGTACGCTGCGTACGCCATCGAGCGAATCCTTCTCTCCGACTCGCAAAATGCTCAGAAAGTCTTCTCGGCTCACAATCTTCCCGTCGCGTCGATTCTTCAAAATCTCGTCGCCGCTTTCGACAAGGACCCGAAGGCTCAAAATTCGCCGTATCTCATCAAGGCGATTCTACGGATCATTGTGATTCTCGACGATGAGACGATTCGACACGCGGATGCGATTGCGACCAAGTTGGCACAGTTGATTGAGAGTGCGACGAAGAATGCGGCCGACTCGATTCATACGCATTTCTTGTTCGAGACGATCTGTGTGCTTGTCACAAAGGTAAAAATTGTGATTCTAGGCAAAAAAATTAGTCTAAAAATGCTCCAAGTGTTAATTGGAGCGTAAAATTTGATTCTGGATCAAAGTTCAAGATCAGATTCCCAACGGAAATGATTCTGAGGCTCCAGGCGTCCAAAAAACTATGAAAAATAGCTCAAAAATGCTCCAAATTTTCAGACGCGAACAATCGGTGCCTCCCTCGACGCTCAACTCCTCCCACTGATCGAAGTGATCTTCCGCGAGGACCTCGAAGATCTCATCCCGTACGCTCTTCAAATCACGGGCGTCCTCGTCTCCTCCTGCATCGCCCGTCAAGCTTCCATCGATCAATTCACCGCGTTCCTCCCATTCTTGCTCTCCGACCGTCTTTGGGGTCGATCCGCGAACGTGCCGGCTGCTCTCTCCGTGCTCGAAGTCATGCTCAGTGTGAATCCGCGTGCCGTGATTTCGACCAACTCCGCGCTGATTCTCAACCATTTGGCACGTCTTCTCAGCTCGCGAACTCTGGATCAATACGGATTCCAGCTCGCCGCGGCGATCCTCCCGTCTATGGAGCATTTCGAGGGACAAGCGATGTCATTCCTGCTCAACACGATGTTCAAAAGGGTGCAGACGGCGAAGACGTCGAAATTCATGCGGCTCTTCGTCGTTTTCCTCTGCCGGTTCACTATCCTTCGAAGCGCTCAGGATTTGGTGCAGTCTTGCGAGAACATTCAGCCCGGAATGTTCTCAATGCTCATCGAACGAGTCGTCTGTATTGAGATGCCCGCGTTGAAGCAGACAACGACGGCCACGGAGAAGAGGATTATTGCGATCGGAATGGGCAACTTGTTGGCTGAGGTTACCAGGAATTTGGCGTGAGTTTTTGAGCTAAAAATTATAAAAAATTCGATATTTTTAGCTAGAAAACTCCTTGAAAAGCTCAATTTTGTCATAAAAGTGTGGCTTCAATTTTTTTTTCAGAATATCGTATTTACGAAGATAACAATATCTTTCATAAAAATCGTAAAACTCGAAAAAAAAAAATCGCGATTTGAAAATTGATTTTCTCGAGTTTTAATGATTTTTACGAAAAAATATTGTTATTTTCGGAAATTCTGGGATTTTCAAGATCTTCTCTCTTCTCTTCAAGTATAAATCAAAAATGACTGAAATCAGACTCTAATGACAAAATTGAGCTTTTGGAAGGAGTTTTCTAGCTATTATTTGACTGAAAATCGTGTTTTTCACTGAAAAATTGAAGATTTTTCATAATTTTTAGGTCAAAATTGACTTTTGAAAAATCAAAAAAATATATGGAAAATCCTCCAATTTTCAATGAAAGATACAATTTTCTGTCAAAAATCGCTATTTTAAGCTCCGAGGAAGCTCAATTTTGTCATAAAACAGCCCCAAAATTCCCTATTTTCTTCCAGCAACCACTACGGAATACTGGCTCACGAGACCGCGATGCTCCTCGACGCCGCCGTGGCCAGCGATCGTGCCGTGATGTCTCCAGAAGAGGAACAAGCGTCGATGTACAACGCCGAGGGAGAATTCGTCAACCCGTTCTGCCGGCTCTCCTATGCTCCAAAGCAAGCTCCGATCGCCGCCACGATCACCAACCACAAGGCCTATTTCGCCGAGGCCGTTCTCGTTCGGGGGCCCGCCGCTGTGCCGGAGACTCTGCGTGCCGTGCCGCCAGAGATTGTGCAATATTTGCAGTCGATTCGAGCATAAGACCCCGATTGTTTTTGTCCCCTGTACTATATATATTCATCTCATTTTTCTTACTGTTTCTTTTTATCGTGAAGCCACGCCCCTTATATTCAAATTTTGTCAAAATTTCCCTCACACAACAAATCTCTTTCCCCGATTAGTTTTCACACATACGGTTGCCGTTTTTTTCAAATTTTTCATTATTTTTTGTTCAATTCCATCACTGATGAATAAAAATTGACCCTGATTGCACAATAGTCAACATGACGTCACTATTGCACCATCTGCACACTGCAGGGGACCATCAGGCTCCGCCCACTCTAGGGGAACGATTCTACGAGGAAAAATGACTCATTCATTAGATTTTTTCAGTTCTTGGTCACATTTTTTTAGTGCAAAATTAGTTGAAAAATCATTTGATGTTCTTTCGATGCACTTTTCTCTCGTTTTTTTTCCACCAGACTGCCGTCTGTCATGTATCTCTCATGATAGCGGCTGCTGTCAATTTCGTTTAAAAAAAAGAAAAATTGTGAGATAAAATTTTTTTGGCCTAAAAATTAGAATTTCGAGTGGAAATTGAGGTTTTTGAGTGTTCTGAGTGTTTCTATTAGATTTTTCATAATATTTTTAGTAGGAAAAAGTAGAAAATGGAGGAAAAATGTTCCAGAAACCCCGAGAAAAACTTTTTGGCCTAAAAATCCAATTTTCAGCTTAAATTTTTGGTTAATTTTTTGTTTTTTAGGTTTATCCGGCTTCCGTGATTCTGAAAATGTCAATTTTTATCTGAAAATTCTGAAAAATCCCCTTTATTTTTCAATTTTTCATCCAGAAAAAAATGCGAAACTGATTGAAAAATCCAATCTTTTTCAAACATCGCGCGCCCTCGCCGGTGGCCTAGTTTTTCCTCTTCCATGTTCATTACGCGGGAGTTTGAATTTGAATTTTCAAAATCGGAAAAACCGATTTTTGCGAAAAATGTTCGGGTTTTTTAGGTGTTTTTGCAGTTTTTTTTTTTGCCTGAATAATCAGAAAATTTTCAGTTTTTTCTTTTCCCTCTATATGTATTTTTTCAGCTTCCTCTCTAGCCTGATAAAAAAAGATAAGACCTGCACACGGGTTGTATAACTATAGCCGTCTGAAAATAGGAAAATAAGACACATAAAATAGAAAAAAAAAGAGCCATCCTGTAAACAACACCCATTCCTTCTTTGTCTCTTTTCTTCTCAAAAAAATGTCTGTCGTTTCTCTGCGTCTCCAAGTTTTGTAATACTCTTTTCCTTGAAAATTTTGAATAGGCTGTCTCGTTTCGGTTGCTAGACACCACCGAAATGTCACATTTCTCGTTCGGCCACTGGAAAATCGTATAATTTTTCCTCGTTGATTTTTTTGTGTCTTTCGATCAAACCACACCAATTTTTTTGCGATTTCTGCATCCCTGATCACTATATCATTCATTTTTCCCATCTGTCATCGAAAAAATGATAAATCAGCACAGAAATCGGGGGAAAATCGTGAAATTCACGTGACTCCATCGAAATTTGCGCTTCGCGCCAACTGTTTTCAAATCGTGCCGCAAGTGCGCTCCACGGCGAATCGGCGAAACGCGTCGAATTTTTCCATTGTCCCAAAATTCGATTTTTATCGGCCTAATTTTCACTTTTTTCTCCGAATTTTTCACTGATTTTTTTTTGAAAAATGAATTCTACACCCAATTTTATTAAAAAAATAATAAAAAATCTATCTAAATACTGTCCAAAATCCAACTTTTAGGCCGATTTTCACCCAGGTTTCGCAATTTTCAAATTTCTTCGCGGTCAATTTTTTTGATCTTTTGAAGAATTTCGCCGGGAATTTTCATGTTTTCGAGTGTTCAATGACTAATCCGCACCAATTTTCTTTGCATTTTCTCGATTTTTCGATTTTTTTCGCCCTGTTTGCTGCACGTGATACATTGGGGAGAAAGAGAGTTGTTTGCCAGTAGAAATACTTGATTTTGGAGAACTTTCTGTTGTTGAATTTCGCAATTTCACTCGATTATTAGCTTAAAACTTCCTAAAATTTCTTTATTTTTCCAGGGTTCCCCACAATGGACGTCAATCAATTCGCCGAGCTCATTCAGAGACTCCAATCATCAGACAACGAGATCCGTAAAAAAGCCGAAGAACAGTATGAACAGATTGACGGTCCAACGAAAGTAGCTCTTCTTTTCGAGTGTTATAATCAATTCGCCAGTGCCACCGATGTAAGTTTTTCGACTTTTTGAACTTGAACATTTATTTTATTTCAGGTCAGATCCACAGTGTTGGTCTTCCTGCGACGAGTGCTCTCCAGAGACTGGGACGCCATCTGGGAGAGTTTGAACGATGAGAACAAGCAGAGAATCCTGTCCAAGGTGCTCGAGATGATAGTCCACGAGACTGACATTTCTATCAAGAAGAAGATCGCTGATCTTATTTCCGAAATCGCCTCCAACCTCATCGACGACACCGGAGACATGTCTTGGCAAGGAGTGCTCGAGCTGATGGATCACTGTCTCAAGAGCGAAGATCTCACCGCCAACTACATCGCTCTCCTCATCCTCCGCGGCTGCCCAATTGTCTTCGGAAACCGTACATCACACTTCCTGCCAGCTCTCAAGACTGTTCTCGAGAGATGTATGGCTACACCAGACCTGCAAATCAAGTCCACCGCCGTCCGCGCCGTCATCGCGTTCGCCGTTGACAACGATGAGGAGAAGGATGTGCTCCGACTCATGACTGCCTTGGTGCCAAACGTACTCCAAGTGTGCCAAGATACCAGCGACGACGATGACGCCGATGGTGCTCTCGGAGAGTTCGCCGAGTTGGCGTCAGCTCTTCCAAAATGCCTCAACTCGCACATGAGCCAAGTTCTTCAAGTTGTGCTCGCTGTAAGTTGATAAATCTCTAATTTTTGATTTAAGTAATTATTTCAGATTGCTGGCAACAAGGACAAGAACGAGATGTCGCGCCAGAACGCCATCGAAGTCATCTGCTCGTACATGGAGTCTGCACCAAAGGGACTGAAGAAGTACGCACCAGGAGCTCTTGCTCCAATCCTCGAGACCCTTCTCTCATGCATGACCGAGCTTGACGATGAGGTGCTCAACGAGTGGCTCAATGAGATCGAGGAGGAGGACGATTACGAAGAGTGAGTTAGAAAATCTGGGATCCCAAAGATTATTTCAATTTTTTTAGTGTCCCAATCATCGCCGAGTCTGCCATCGACCGTGTCGCATGCGTCATCAACGGAAAAGTGATGCTTCCAGCTTTCTTGCCGCTCGTCGAGAAGCTTCTCCAAACCGACGACTGGAAGATGAAGCACGCCGCTCTCCGCGCCTTCTCCGCCGTCGGAGAAGGATGTCAACGGTCCATGGAGCCACACATAGAGCAAATCATGGTGCACATCACCAAGTACGTCAACGACGCTCACCCACGTGTCCAGTACGCCGCGTGCAACGCCATCGGACAAATGTCCTCCGACTTTGCTCCAACTCTCCAGAAGAAGTGCCACGCCGCCGTGATTCCGGCTCTCTTGGAGTCTCTCGATAGAACCGATGTGCCACGCGTCTGCGCTCACGCCGCTTCGGCTCTTGTCAATTTTGCCGAGGAGTGCCCGAAGAGCATCATCGGACAATATCTTCCATACATCCTTCAGAAGCTCGAGAACGTTCTTTCCGCTGTCTTCAACCGTCTCGCTGACAAGAGATACCAGGTCGTCGTCGAGAACATTGTCACCGCCATCGCTTCCGTCGCCGAAGCCGCCGAGGAGCTGTTCAAGGAGCACCACGCGCGCCTCATCCCCAACCTCGTGCACATATTGCAAAACGTCGGAGAGCTCAAGGAGTTGAGAGGAAAGACCATCGAGTGCATCTCGCTGATTGGATACGCCGTCGGAAAGGAGCACTTCCACTCTACCGCTATTGAGATTCTCAATCTTCTCGGAGACGGAATGAAGGATTTGGCCATCGATGATCCACAATACAGCTACATGATCAGCTCATGGACTCGTTTCTGCTCCATTTTGGGAGCCGACTTTGCTCCATTCTTGCCAGTCGTTATGGATCCAGTTCTTCGTGCCGCTCGTTACCGCCCAGACTTCAACATCTTCAATAGTGAGTTTCAAATAGCACAGAATCCAATTTTAACTTTAAAAATTTCAGACGAAGACATTCAAGAAACCGAAGAAGGCGTCGAATACCACGGAATCGGAGGCGAGAAGACCGTCGGAATCCGCACCAGTGGACTCGAGGAGAAGGCGACCGCTTGTGACATGCTCGTCGCGTTCGCCAAGGAGATGAAGGAGGCATTCATGCCGTACGTTCTCGACGTCTACGAGCTCGCCATCAAGAACTTGGACTTTGGACTCCACGACGGTGTTCGTACCGCTTCTGCCGAAATCATGCCATTCTTGTTGGTCTGTGTCGAGAAGCAAGGACTCGCCGACAAGCGCCGCTTGTGGTGCGAATTCTTGAAGGCGTTGACGACCGCTATGGAGGAGGAGGACGATGTGGAGATCTTGGCATCGTTCATGTCCGCCATCGGATCGTGTATCGAGGTTATGAAGACCGAGGGAGTCGCTCCAGAAGAGGTCAAGCTCATCATCTCGGTTCTTCTCAAACAACTCGAGAACTACGGAAAGAGAATGAGCGATCGTCCAGCTGAAGACGAGGACGACGACGATGCGGAGGCCAAGGAGGAGCTCGACTACTTCATGGAGTTGGAGGCCTCGTGCCTTGGAGCGATCTCCGATTTGACTCACTCGCTCATGAAGGAGTTCAAGGGAGACATCTTCGAGGGCATGCTCAACGTGTTCGACTGCGCCATCCAGCTCATCGAGGGCTCCAAACAATACTTCGAGCGTCAATGGGGAATGTGCTTGCTCGACGATGCCATAGAGTTCGGTGTCGGACACTTGCCAACGCGTTTCCCGAAGTTGATTCCAATTATGTACAAGTTGTTGGGAGATGAGTATCCAGAGGTTCGCCAAGCCGCCAGCTACGGATTCGGAGTCATGGCCATCAGATATCACCAGGTTTCGGATTACAAGAACGAGATTATGAACTGCTTGGAGCCACTCGCAGCGATGATTCAACGCGAGGACGCACGCGCCACCGAGGAGAGCACCGTTGCCACCGAGAATGCGATTTCTGCATTCGCCAAGATTATCGCAAACGTGCCGATGCCGCCTGAGACTTTCGCTAAGGTAAAGGAATACTTTTTAGTTTCAAAATAACATGTTTACCTTGTTTCCAGGTCGTCGAGATGTTCTTGAGCTGGCTGCCAACGTACTCAGACACAGAAGAGAGTCCATACATCTACACAGCTCTCGCAGAGCTCTTCGACAAACAAGACCCGGCTCTCTTCGGACAGGACAATCAGAACTTGCCAAGAATCTTCCTCGTCTGTGAGTAAACGTTCTCAAGGCTTATTTGAGCTTCCAAAAAGGCTTTGAAATTAATATTCCGCTTTCCAGGCCTTCTCTCCATCGCCAACGAGGCATTCAACGACGACGATCACGGCAACCACACGAAGCAAAGAATCGAGACGATCCTCAAGACGATCTACGCCTCGTTCCCACAGTTTGCTCAACAGGAAGGCGTCGACGAGCATCTGCAAGGTGTCCTTCAGAGAGTTCTCGCTGGACAATAAATTGCTTTTCTGATAGTCTTCCCGCCTGTTTTTTTGTGCTTGAGCCACACTCTCTTGTTGTTTGCCTCTCCTTGTTAATCATCTTTATCTTCTCTTATCATCATCATCAGTTCCTCTTTTTTTTTTCATTTTGTTTGTTTTTCCCAACCCCCTTCTGGTCCTAATAGTTGTCCCCGTTTTTTTTCTATATATTATTCTTTTATATTTTCGTTTTCTCTATTATTATAATTATCCCCCCATAAGTTGTTCTGTGTTGATATTATTGTCATTATGTGTTCATCATCAATTCTAAAAATTCTAAGAGCCGTTAGTTGTTAAGCCCTCTAATGATATGAAACACTCCCCCCATTTCAACCTGAACCCATCTTATTCTGTTAGCTCCGCCCCCTTTTATTACAAGTTTTAAACCCCACCAACCTCTCCACACGCCCCCAAGTGCTCTCTATATACTGTGTACTCCTCAACGTCGTCGGTTTTGGACCATCCCAAGCACCTATGCACCCGCAACACCAAATAAAGAGAACTACTGAATGTATGGTTTCTCAATGGAGCGCACTTTCCTCTTCACAGTCTTCCTTATCGCAAATTGGCGATTTTGCCTCCTTATCGCGACGAGAAAGGTCGAAATTTGAGCGTCTTTGGCCTAAAATTTCTGCGTCGCTAGCTGTCAATTTTGATTTCAACTTTTTTATTATTATTCGTTTTTCTTGGAAATTTTTTTCTCTAATGAGAAAATGACACCAAACAGAGATGAAGGAGAGGCATCGAGGTGAGAGAGAAAATCGATAATTTTTGTGACTGATTTTTTTGGAAAAAGACTAAAAATTGGACAAAAAACAATAACAAGGAACTTTATTAAAATTCCAAAAAAAGTTACAAAAAATTCAAGTTTTTTCGGATCAAAAATCTGAAAATTCCAAAAAATTCGAATTTTTTGTGGATCAAAAATCTCAAAATTCGAAACTCCGCCCACTTTTTTCAGTAGTAATGCAGTCCAATACTATAATACATTTCCACCGGGAGCCGATGAAGAAGAGGGAAATTTGCCTCCAGAATATGGTCCGTTTGATGAAATTGAGCCGCTAATTGAACCCGAAAAACCAATGAAAATTCAAACATTGGTCACTGCCGTGGGGCTTACTGTATTGGTGTTCACTTTGTTGATTTCTACAGTAGCCTTCGCCTCGTTGTATTTTCATTTGCTCATGCAGGTAAGAGTGGGGAAACAGTTCTGGAAGAGTTTTGAGAATCTGAAAATTGAAGAAAAATTGTTGAACATAAACTTATTTTCCAAAAAAAGAAAGCTTAAAAATTCCAGAAAAGTTGGAAAAACTGAAAAAAATCTAGAAGATTCTGAAGAGTTCAAAGAATCTGAAAATTTTATTTCAAATTTCACAAAAAATGGAAGATCTAAAAAATGAAGGAATCGTGAATCTTGAAAGTTTGAAAATTTCAAAGACAATTTTCTTCAAAACGAAGATTCTAGAAAATTCTGAAACAGAGACAGTATGAAACCAGGACATTTCGAAAGTGTGACATTTCGCAAGTGTGACGTTTCGAAACCACGACTTTCTGAAACCAGGAAATTTCAAAACCGGGACGTTTTAGAACCGGGAAATTTCAAAACCTCGGACATTTCAAAACCGGGACATTCTGTAACGCTGAAAAGTGTAACAGGGACGTTTTAGAACCGGGAAATTTCAAAACCTCGGACATTTCAAAACCGGGACATTCTGTAACGCTGAAAAGTGTAACAGGGACATTTTAGAACTGGGACATTTCGAAACCGGAACACTTTAGAACCGGTAAATTTTAAAACCAAGACATTCTGAAACCAGGACACTTTAGAACCGGGGCACTTCATAACCAAGCAGTTTTGAAACCTCGCCATTTCGCAACTGTGACACTTCGAAACTATCAAACTTTGAAATTTCGACATTTCGAAACCGAGATATTTTGTAACTGGGACGTTTCGCAACTCAAAAAAAAGTATTCTAAAAAATCAGAATTTCGGGATTTTGAAAAAAATTACGTTCCGAATTTTCAGAGTCTCGTATTTTCAGAATCTTCTGTATCGTCTAAAATCTCCAAAACTTCAAAACTCAGAACATACAAAAAACAAACAATTTTCTGGAACTTCAGAACTTCAGATTCCTAAATTTCAAGAATCACCTCAAATTATGAAAATTTCAACTTCAGAATCCCTAAAAACCCCAATTACACTATTCTGTTATATGTCTAAAACGTTTTTGAAATTCCAGAATTTCTCAGAATCTTCTAGATTCTTTTAGAATCCCCAATAACCCTTTACTCTATTATTTCCAGAACAACTCCCGCCTTCCCCGTTGGCCTGGCCCGTCGATTTCCCCTCTCGGAAAATACTCAAAAGCCGCCGTTGCAGCCGACAACGAGATATGTTCTGAAGTTGGTAGAAATATTCTGTTGAAAGGAGGAAATGCAGTGGATTCTGCAATCGCTGCTCTTTTTTGTATTGGTGTCATGGACACACACTCGGCCGGGTTGGGAGGAGGACACTTTATGACTATTTATAATGCGTGAGTTTCTAGATACTACAAAGTTTTAGATATCAAAATGTAGAGCTTAAGAAGAGCTACAAAGTGGTATATAAGTTGTGTTTAAAGTCGTTACTGTAATCAGAAAAAGTGATGTTTAAAAAAATATGCGAATTCAATTTGAGTGATGATATTACAAGTCAAGTTTGTTATTTTTCAATTGAAATTTATATCAAAATGTAGAGCTTGAAAAGATCTACCAAATAGTATAAAAATTATGCAGATAGCGTTTTCCATTTTTTTTTCTAGAGTGAATGAGAAAAAGAGGGTAACTGCCGCGGTCTTTAGAAACTCACTTGGGTTCGAATGACTTTTTGAGAAAACTGAAAAGTAGTACGTTATGGGTTTTTATACCATTTTGTAGATCTTATAAAGAGCTACATTTTGGTATGCAAATTGTCTTTAAAATCTTTACTATGAATAGAAAAAATTGTTGTTCAAAATCATCCTGAATTTTCAAAAATTTTCAAAAATTGAATTTTTGATATCTCAGTTGTGTCTACAAGACAATCCATATCTTGCTTCAAAATTGAGATTTGAATATGAACGTTACACCAAAATGTAGCTTTTAATAAGTTCCACAAATTGGTGTAAAAATTGACAAGATAGCGTTTTTCAATTGTCCTCTAGAGTTAATGGAAAAATGTGTGTGGCTGTGGTGGTCTCTACATTCTCAGTGGAGTTTAGGCTACTTTTTGAGAACATCGAAAGGTAGTACGTTATGGATTTTTATACCATTTTGTAGATCTTACTAAGAGCTACATTTTGATATAAAAAATGTCTTTAAAATCTTTACTTAAATTAGAAAAAATCGTTGTTCACAATTATACTGAATATTTAGATAATTTTTCAAAGTTTGAATTTTCGATGTTTTTGCTGTGCCTATAAGACGGATCATATCTTTTTTGAAAATTCTGATTTTATTATAAAAATTCATACCAAAATGTAGCTTTTAATAAGTTCCACAAATTGGTATAAAAATTGATAAGATAGCGTTTTTCAATTTTCCTCTAGAGTTAATGGAAAAATGGGTGTGGCTGTGATGGTCTCTACATTCTCATTGGAGTTTAGGGTACTTTTTGAGAAAACTGAAAAGTAGTACGTTATGGATTTGTATACCATTTTGTAGACCTTATAAAGAGCTACATTTTGGTATAAAAATTACTTCACAAACCGTTTTTTTTTTGACTAAAAAAATCTTTGCTCAAAATTATACTGAGTTTATCAAAAATTGAATTTTTGATGTTTTAGCTTGAGGAGTCATATCTCCCTTTAAAACTGTGATTTGGTTATGAAAATTATACCAAAATGTAGCCCTCAATAAAATCTACAAAATGGTATAATCATCAATAATATAGCGTTTTTCAATTTTTCCCTAGATTTTGTTAAAAACTGGGTCTTGATACCACCGACCTTGATAAGCTAGTTGTTTGAGGGCTTCCGGAGAAAAATCGAGTAATCAAGTGTTATTAATTTTAATACCATTTTGTAGATCTTATAAAGAGCTACATTTTGGTATAAACATTTTCCTAAAAATCACAATTTTAAATAGAGAAAATGTTGCTCAAAATTATCCTAAAATTTTCAAAAATTGATATTTTTCCCGAAAACTTTTTCCCACATGTGCCACAAATCTATTCCAATCAATTCTAGGTACTTTATTCTTTATTCTATAATGCATACAAAAAGCAAATTCAAATTTTTAAAAATCTTTAAACAAATTATTGTGGAGTAATGGTAGTCTCCCCCTTGGCAGTGGTCATCTTCAGAAGAGCTCCCGACGATGGGCGGCTAGATTTTTCGGCGGTCCATTTGAGAAGGGTCTCCGAGATGAAGGAGAGTGGAGTCCAGCTGAAAAATAGAAATTTTGATATAGCATTGAGTAGGAAGATTAGAAAAAATGATTTGAGATTTTGTCTCAAAAAAATTTTTTTTGGAAAAAAGTTGAAAAAACTTTTTTTTCAATGTAATTTTTTGCTATCAAAATAAGATTTTTGGGTCAAAAGTTATATCAAAATGTAAATCTTAATAAGATCTAACAAATGATACAAAACATTGTAAGATCGCTCATCCTAATTTCGCTCTGGAGTCCCCCAAAAATCGGATACCCCAGCCACGTGAGGTCTGGAATGGGCTTTTAGAAAATAGGCTATAACTTAGTTCAAAATTGAGATTTCTAAACAGAAATTATACCAAAATGTAGATCTTAAAAAGGTCTATAATAATATGTATTTTTTATAATAGGAAACTGTTGATACATCAATTTTTGAATGTGCACACTCTTGGAAGGTTGGATTGAAAAATGCAAAATTGACCCTAGTTTTCGATGCATTTTCGAACAAATCGAAGAATATAGCACATTTGTTTTTATATTATTTTGTAGATTTTATTAAGAGCTACATTTTAGTATTACTTTTGTTGCAAAGAACGTGTTCCAAAGTAAGATATGACATGTCTTATGAAGAAAGCTATAACATCGAAATTTCTGAAAAAAAATTTTTTTTGAAAAATTTTTCTAGCAAAAAAAATAAAATAATTGAAACCGAAATCAAGAAGTGTTTTATACCAATGTGTAGCCCTTATTAAGAGCTACATTTTGGTATATTTTTAATGCCAAAATCTTGATTTTAAAGGGAGATATGACTCCATTTCTAGACTAGTCAAAATTAGTTTCGAAGACCGAGTTTCTGAAGACTTCCAGGAAAAGTTTCAAGTGAGTTTTTTTAATGGTTTATACACCATTTTGTAGATCTTATAAAGAGCTACATTCTGGTATAATTTTCATACCAAAATCTCAATTTTAAAGGGAGTTAGAACTAAAAAACTAACCTCGAATGATCCGCATCGGGCATCCACTTTCTATTCATCGCAGTATCCAAAGTCACCGGTAGAATAGTCAAAACTGTCGATTCCTCTGGCATTCCTGAGTCCTTCTCAGCCAGAGACTTGGCTAAATGATGTACGGCCGCCTTTGCCATACCGTATCCAATCATTGATGGTGTGCCACCGGTGGCCGCAGCGGCACCGGTCAGTTGAAGAAGGCCACCCGGTTTGAGATGAGTGGCGGCGAGCCTGGCAGCGATTCCGGAGCTCCAAACGGACTGTTTGATCATGAGATCCGCGGATTTGATAAAGTCCCCGGAGGAGGCGGAGCCACCAGCCCAGCCGCCAGCGACGCAAAGGATAGCGTCCACTTGGGAGCCTTGGAGAGCCGACGAGATTCTAAAAATAAAATAAAATTAGACTAGTTTGAAAGCTCTAAAAATTTCCTACAAGACTAGATAAAAATCGTTACAAACAGACCACTTTTAGCGAAAATAGGGCTAATAGAAACTCAAGTGTCAAAATTTGTCGAAATTGAAATTTTTCAAAAATTCAAAAACTGAAAATAATCTGCAGAAAATTCCCTACAGAACTAAATAAAAATCAAATCGAACAGGTTACTGTAGGCCGAGTTATAGCCATTTGAAGTTAGAGCACGAGAGAGTGAGAGACGCAGACACTCTCGTCGTCTGCGTCTCTCCTCTCCGACCTTCAAACGCTCATAACTTGAGTTACAGTAACCCTAGAAAGTTGTTTTTTCGACAGAAATGTTTAGGAAAACAAGGTCTACTGGAAACTGCAATTTGAAATCTTTTTTCTCGAAAAAACAATTTTTTGGAAAAATTTTTCAAAATCCAGATTTTCAAAAAATTCCAAAATAAAAAATAATCAATAGTAAATTTTCTATTTAATGGTACAAGAGTCATTTTTCTAGATCTACTGTAAGCCGAGTTATAAGCGTTTGAAGTGAAAAAGTGAGAGACGCAGACGACGAGAATGTCTGCGTCTCTCACTCTCTCACGCCTCAAACTTTTAAGGCTTATAACTCGCTTTACAGTAACCCCAGAAAAATGCTTTTTAAACAGAAAGGATGCTCTGGAAAACAAGGTGTATTAGAAATAGCAATTAGAAGTTTTCTTTCAAAAAAAAATTTTTTTTTTCGATAATTTTCAAAATTTACATTTTCAAAAAATTCAAAAGTAGGAAATGTTCTATGAAAAATTTCCTATCTAATGTTACAAAAATCATTTTTCTGGGATTACTGTAACCCGAGTTATAGCCATTTGAAAGTGCGAGTTGAGAGACGCAGACGAAGAGAATGTCTGCGTCTCTCACTCTCACCTTCCAACTTCAAATTCTTATAACTCGAGTTACAGTAATCCTAGAAAGTTGATTTTCAAACAGAAATGCTCTGAAAAACAAGGTGTATTAGAAATAGCAATTAGAAGTTTTCTTTAAAAAAAAATTTTTTTCGATAATTTTCAAAATTTACATTTTCGAAAAATTCAAAAAACGGAAATGTTCTATGAAAAATTTCCTATCTAATGGTACAAAAATCTTTTTTCTAGAATTACTGTAAGCCGAGTTATAGCCATTTGAAAGTGCGAGTTGAGAGACGCAGACGACGAGAATGTCTGCGTCTCTCACTCTCTCGCTCTAAAACTTCGAACGCGCATAACTCGAGCTACAGTAATCATAGAAAGTTGATTTTTTAACAGAAATGACAAGAAAAAAGTCAAGATTGTTTTCATATCAAAACTCACTGCTCCAAAATTGACTTCTCCTGTTCAACCCATTCCTTGCTGGGGTCCACCAAAATGTTGCTATCCGCTTGATCGTTGGCGCTCAGGTCAATGTTCAGAACATTCTAGAATAGTTTTAATGAATTTAGAGGTACCTAAATTTTGGGGAAAACACTTACATATCCATTCTTTTTGAAAAAATCCAACACCGCGGAGCCAAGAGCCCCTTTTCCACCATAGATGATCACTTTTCCGGAGGACATTCTTTTTCTGGAAAATGGATAATGAAAATGATGAAATATGTCATTTTTAGAAGAAAATCAGTGTCGAAAATTATAACAGTTTTGAAGATGAAATAAAATCGACCAGAAATTTCCTACAAGGCTCACAAGTTTCCATGCGCCTTTAAACACACTAATAACAACAAAAAAGGTTTGCCCATCGAGTATACAGAGAGACGAGAGGAACAGAAAAGTGTGTTGGGAGGGGGTCGGTCTTTTGGAGGACGAACGAATACATTCCGTCAAGGTCAACAACTCTATTTTAATGTGATACGGTTGGTGTATACTGATTTCATGATGATAAAAAAACTGACCAAACATTGGATGGTTTCGTTGAAATATAGAATGGATGGTCAAAGGTTAAAAGTATTGGAAATTTTTCATGCGAAATTCCAAAAGTTTTGTCTATAAAAAAGTTAGTTAAGGAACCGGGTATTAAACGGACTCCAGAGAAATATGGAAAAATGTTTTAGTATTGATTTTTATACCATTTTGTAGATCTTATTAAGAGCTACATTTTGATATAAAATTTTTGTCAAATATCATTATTTTGAGTAGAAAAACTGATGTTCAAAATCATTCTGAATTTTTTTGCTGTGTCTATAAGAGGGGTCATATTTCTCTTAAAAATTGAGATTTTGCAATAAAAAATATACCAAAATGTAGGTCTTAAAAAGACCTACGAAATGGTATTAAAATCTATGAAACAGCTTAATTTATAGCTTTGCTAGAGCCCGTTGAACATGGTGTTCGGTCAGGAAACTACCTTATTGACCCGGGTATACGACGGACTCCAGAGGAATGTGGAAGAATATTTTAGTATTGATTTTTATACCATTTTGTAGATCTTATTAAGAGCTACATTTTGATATAAAAATTTTTCCAAAAATCATCACTTTCAATGGAAAAATTAATGTTCAAAATCATCATAAATTTTTCGAAAAAAAATCGAAAAATGAAAATTTGATGTTAGCGACTAATCTATTTCACAGGTCATACCTCCATTCAAAATTGAGATTTTGTTTTAAAAAATATATCAAAATGTAGCTCTTAATAAGGTCTACGAACTAATATTAAATTTTTAAAAGAAAACAATTCAAACTTTTTCTGGAAGCTGTCAAAAAGTTGGGCCGGACACCATGGGTTGCCTCAATTGGTTGTGGGCATATTCCTTTTTAAATTTGAAATTTGTTGTTAAAAATTATATCAAAATGTAGATCTTCATAAGGTCTACAAATTTATATACAAAGTTTCAAAATTTCGAATCTCGAAAATGGAAATGAGCAATTTAATTTTGTAGATCGTAAAAATGACACCTGCAGATATAAGTGAATTGTGTTAGGACTTCTAGAAAAATTTCGAAAAAAATCCATCATATGTTTTATATGTCATTTTTTAAAGCTTTTAAAGAGCTACATTTTGGTAAAAGTTTTGTTGCAAAATGTCAATTTTGAATAGAAATAGAATGTAACTAATCAAGCTAACACATAATATTCGGACGGAGTTTTTGAAAACTCTCAGAAAAAGTTTGAAAAGTTTTCTTTAAATAATTTATACACTATTTTGTAGTCCTTATTAAAAGCTACATTTTGCTATAATTTTCAATCCAAAACCTCAATTTGGAAGGGAGATATGACCTATCTTGTGGACACCAAATTTCAATTTTTGAACAAAAACTATACTGAAAAACGAGTGCACTCAAAAGCAACCAAAAAGGACCAAAAAAGGGATAAATCACATAAGAATGAGCAATGCGAATAAAGAATGAATAATGGTTTGCGTTTTCTCAAGAGAAAGAAACCTGAGCGTATAATTGGAATGCATAATAGTGGAAGGGAAAATAGCGGGGGTTTTTTTGGAGGAGCAGAGAAAAGGGGATATTTTTTGGGAGGGAAATTGTTGAGGAGAAGAAAAAAGAGACCTAAGGAAATGTTGTACACTTCTAAATATTTTCAGCACCACAAAAGAGTGTACTGTAATCGATGCTCGCGAGATTGCTCCACTATCAGCCACCGAGGAAATGTATCGAGACAAATGGAATCAGTCAAGAATTGGATGGAAGGCTGTAGCCGTACCCGGAGAGCTTCATGGATTGAGGACTGAATTCGAGAAGTTTGGAAGTGGAGCAGTGGAATGGAGACAGCTGTTGAAACCGACTATTGACTTGTTGGCCGAAGGTACATTTGAGATTTTTGAAAAATAGGAAATGTTCTACTGAAAATTTGCTATTCAATGGTGTAAAAAACAAGTTTTTTGGATTACTGTAAACCGAGTTATGGGCGTTTGAAAATTGAGGAGGGAGAAAGAGAGAGAGAGAGAGAGAGAGAGAGAGAGAGAGAGAGAGAGAGAGAGAGAGAGAGAGAGAGAGAGAGAGAGAGAGACGCAGACACTCTCGTCGTCTGCGTCATCTCACCCCAACTTTAATCGGCTATAAGTCGGTCTACAGTAATCCTGGCTAGACTGTTTTTAGGCAGAAACTTTCAGAAAAACAGATCTATCGGAAATTGCAACTGAAAATGTTTTGCAAAAAATCAAATTTTCGATTTTCAAAAGAAAAAATCAAAAATAGGAAAAATTCTATTAAAAATTTGCTTTTCAATGGAGTAAAAACTGTGCTTCTAGGATTACTGTAGACCGAGTTATGGGCGTTTGAAGTTAGACGAGAAGAGAGTAAGAGAGACGCAGACACTCTCGTAGTCTGCGTCTCTTACCTCCGAACTGCAATTGGCTATAACTCGGTTTACAGTACTCCTAGAAAACTCATTTTTGAACCAAATTGTTTAGAAAAAGGAGATCTGTTACAAATTGAAGATGAAAATTTACTTTTCAGAAAATAAAAAAATCGAAAAATTTCAAAACCCAAATTTTCGAAAAATTCCAAATGGAAAATGTTCTATGAAAAATTTCCAGTTTATAGTAAAAAAATGATTTTTGAAAGGTTACTGTAAGCCCAGTTATAAGTATTAAAAGTTAATAAGTGAGAGACGCAGACGACGAGGGCGTTCTCGCCGTCTGCGTCTCTCACCCCAACTTTAATCGGCTATAAGTCGGTCTACAGTAATCCTGGCTAGACTGTTTTTAGGCAGAAATTTTCAGAAAAACAGATCTATCAGAAATTGCTACTGAAAATGTTTTGCGAAAAATCAAAATTTCGATTTTCAAAAAAATCAAAAATAGGGAAAATTATATTAAAAATTTGCTTTTCAATCGTGTAAAAGTTGCGTTTCTAGAATTACTTTAGACTGAGTTATAAGCATTTAAAGTTGAACAATGAGAGACGCAGACGACGAGAGCACTCTCGCCGTCTGCGTCTCTCCCATCTTCAAATGCTCTTAACTCGGCTTACAGTAACCCTAGAAAGTTTATTTTTGTACAGAAATGACAAGGAAAAACTGTTGGTTTCTTTTCTATTAAAAAATTTACAACATCGAAAAATTTTTAAATTTTCCCAGGCTACCCAACTTCCCACGCTCTGGCCAAAGCGCTCAACCAAAACGATGCCCAAATTCGTCAAGAGCCAACGATGAAGAATTTCATAAATCCAGAAACTGGAAATGTTTTCCAACCCGGAGAGCAGATTAAAACTCGGAAAAATCTTCTGGAAACCATGAGAATTTTAGCGAATTCAACGAATCCGATAAAGGACTTTTATGAGGGAAAATTGGCGGAGCAAATGGTTGGAGAGTTTCAGAAAAATGGAGGGATTATTCAACTTCAGGTATGGAGGGGGAAAGAGAAAGAAATTTGGAAGGAATAAGTCAAATGTGTTAAAACTAGAAAAGTTCTAGAAATATTTTAAGAAAAATCAAATAGTCATATTTTATGCCATTTTGTAGAGCTTATTAAGAGCTACATTTTGGTGCAATAGTCATTAAAAAATCTTTATTTTAAAAGAAGTTATGATCCGTTTAAAAACAAGGCTAAAAAATCTAACTTTCTGTAAAAAAAATCTAAATTTTAAAGGGAGTTATGATCAGTTTTTTAGACACAACAAAAATATCAACATTTCAAAAAAAAATTTTTTTCAATGTTTTTGAAAAAAATTGTAATCGAGAGTTACAAGTTGTGAAGAAGTGTTGTATACCATTTTGTAGCCCTTTTTAAGATCTACATTTTGGTATAATTTTCATAACGAAATTTCAATTTTAAAGGGAGTCACGACCTATTTTGTATGCTAGCTTTCTATAGTTTGGCGTCAGATCTCATGCCGAGTCCGCAATCAGAAAAATTCTCATTTTTCAGGACTTCAAAAACTACCGTTCTATCATCCACGACTCCAAAAACGTCATCTACACCAAACTGAAAAATGGGCGGGGCGTATGCGGCCCCCCTCCACCATCTGGCTCCGCAGTTGCTCAAGCAATTTTGAATATTATGGATGGTTTCGAGTACAACATGAAGTCCTTCTCAGATATCGCAGAACTATACCATCATTTTCTGGAATCTTCCAAATTCTCCTACGCGGCGAGATCGTGGTTAGGAGACCCCAGTTTTGTAGCGAATGCGACGGAAATCGCAAAGAATATAACATCGAAAGAATGGGCGGATTGGGTACGGTCGAAGATAACGGATGGGGTGCATCCGGATGATTATTATGGAGGATCTTTCGAAGCTCCGCCCCAAGATCATGGAACAACTCATGTGTCGATTATTGACGCGCAAGGAAATGGGGTATCCGTGACATCGACTATTAATTTGTAGTGAGTTTTTAATTAAAAATATTATATTTTCGATAAACTCAAAAACAGGAAAAAACGCGTTTCTAGGCTTACTGTAGACCGAGTTATGAGAGACGCAGACACTCTCGTCGTCTGCGTCTCTCACCTTTTAACTTCAATCAGCAATAACTCGGTCTACAGTAGTTCTAGAAAACTCATTTTTGAACTTAAATGTTCAGAAAAAAACATATATAAGAAATTGCAACTAAAAATGTTCTTCAAAAAATTTCAAGATTAGATTTTTTAAATTTTGAATAAAAAAGATATTTCCAAAAAAAAATTAAAAAATACGGAATATTCTATGGAAAATTCGCTTGTCAATGGTATAAAAATCGCTTTTCAATGGTTACTCTAGCCAGGGTTATTTCCATTTGAAGTTGAAGTAGAGAGTGAGAGACGCAGACACTCTCGTCGTCTGCGTCTCTCACCTTCCAACTGCAAACGCTTATAACTCTGTCTACAGTAATCCTAGAAAAATGATTTTCATAATGAAATGTTCAGGAAAAAGAGATCTGTCAGAAAATGCAACTGAAAACTTTCCAAATTTAGATTTTCCAAAAATTAAAAAAATAGTAATCGTTCTTTGGAAAATTTGCCTTTCAATGGTGTAAAAACCGCGTCTCTAGGATTACTGTAGACAGAGTTATTTGCGTTTGAAGTTAGAGGAGAGGGTAAGAGACACAGACAGTCTCGTCATCTGCGTCTCTCACCTCTCAACTGCAATAGGCTATAACTCGGCCTACAGTAATCCTAGAAAAATGATTTTCATACTGAAATGTTCAGAAAAAAGAGATCTGTCAGAAATTGCAATTAAAAAAAAAACTTTAAAATTTAGGCTTTCAAAAAATTCAATAATAGAAAATGTTCTCTGAAAAATTCGCTTTTCAACAATGTAAAAATCGCGTTTCTAGGATTACTGTAAACAGAGTTATTTGGATTTGAAGTTAAAGAGCGAGAGTGAGAGACGCAGACAGTCTCGTCGTCTGCGTCTCTCACCTTCCAACTTCAATCGGCAATAACTCGGTCTACAGTAATCCTAGAAAAATGATTTTTGAAGTGAAATGTTCAGGAAAACAAGATCTACCAGAGACTGCAAAAAAATTTATTTCAAAAAAATTTCAAAATTTTTATTTTAAAAAATTCAAAAATAGGAAATATTCTATGAAAGATTTGCTTTTTAATAATGTCGCCTTTCAAAGATTACTGTAGACAGAGTTATTTGCGTTTGAAGTTAGAGGAGAGGGTAAGAGACACAGACACTCTCGTCGTCTGCGTCTCACATCTTCCAACTGCAAACGCTTATAACTCTGTCTACAGTACTCCTAGAAAAATGGTTTTTGAATTGAAATGTTCAGGAAAAACAGATCTATCAGAAAATGCAACTGAAAACTTTCCAAATTTAGATTTTCCAAAAATTAAAAAATAGTAATTGTTCTTTGGAAAATTTGCCTTTCAATGGTATAAAAATCGCGTTTCTAGGATTACTGTAAACAGAGTTATTTGGATTTGAAGTTAGAGAGCGAGAGTGAGAGACGCAGACAGTCTCGTCGTCTGCGTCTCTCACCTTTCAACTTCAATCGGCAATAACTCGGTCTACAGTAATCCTAGAAAAATGATTTTTGTACCGTTAGATGGGAAATTTTCTGTACCTCAACCTTCGAAAAATCAAAAAACCATCCAAAATCAAATCCACCGGTCATATGACCTACACAAACATGTAGGTATCCAAAAAGTGACGCATTTTTTGTTTATTTTTATTTTCGGGAATCTATTTTTATCCATTTTCTATACTGCTATTATAAAGTCAAAAATTTTTTCAGTCTCGGCGCATTGGTCTCTTCCGAATCGACTGGTATACTGTGGAATAACGAAATGGACGATTTTTCGACACCTGGACATCCGAATTTCTTTGGTTTCCCACCATCACCGGCGAATTTCATTCGGCCTGGAAAACGACCGATGAGTAGTCAAAGTCCGTTGGTAAGTGTTAGCTTAGTGTTAGCTTTAGTGTTAGTGTTACGAATGATATAAGTCTTATGTCTCAACTCCGCAGACATGTCTGACCATTCCCTAGTTAGAGTGGTCATAAGTTATTTTCAAATGAAGATTTGGTAATAACTTTTAAACCAAAATGTAGGTCTTGATAAGATCTACAAAATGGTATAAAAATTTATGAAATACCTCAATTCATGGCTTTGCTAGAGTCCGTTGAACATGACGGTCGGTAGGGGAACAGAGTCATCGACCGTGGTATTCGACGGGCTCCAGAAAAATATAGAAAATTGTAATGGTATTAATATTTACACCATTTTGTAGATCTTCTTAAAATCTACATTTTTACATAAGTGTTAACCTGAAAAACACAATTTAGACTAGAGAAAATGCTGTTCGAAGTCAACATGAGTTTTTCAAAAAAAAATTGGCAAACATTTTTTTCCCGAAAATTTTTAGGTGATAAAACGATTCATATCTATATTTAAAATAAAGTTATTTTTATGATTTTTATACAAAAATGTAGCTCTTGATAAGATCTACAAAATGGTATTAAAATCTATACAATAGCTCAATTCAGGGCTTTGCTAGAGTCCGTTGAACATGACGGTGGGTAGTGGAGTTAAGCTTTTGACCCAGGTAGTCGACGGGCTCCAGAATGATATAGAAAAATGTAATGGTATTAACTTTTATACCATTTTGTAGATCTTATTAAGAGCTACATTTTTATATAACTTTTAATTTGAAAAACACAATTTAAACTAGAAAAAATACTGTTCGAAATCAACCTGAGTTTTTCAAAAAAAAATTGGCAAACATTTTTTTCCCGAAAATTTTTAGGTGATAAAACGATTCATATCTATATTTAAAATAAAGTTATTTTTATGATTTTTATACAAAAATGTAGCTCTTGATAAGATCTACAAAATGGTATTAAAATCTATACAATAGCTCAATTCAGGGCTTTGCTAGAGTCCGTTGAACATGACGGTGGGTAGTGGAGTTAAGCTTTTGACCCAGGTAGTCGACGGGCTCCAGAATGATATAGAAAAATGTAATGGTATTAACTTTTATACCATTTTGTAGATCTTATTAAGAGCTACATTTTTATATAACTTTTAATTTGAAAAACACAATTTAAACTAGAAAAAATACTGTTCGAAATCAACCTGAGTTTTTCAAAAAAAAATTGCGCAAAATTTTTTTCCCGAAAATTTTTAGGTGATAAAACGATTCATATCTCTATTTAAAATAAAGTTATTTTTATGATTTTTATACCAAAATGTAGGTCTTGATAAGATCTACAAAATTTTATTAAAATCTATACAATAGCTCAATTCAGGGCTTTGCTAGAGCCTCTTAAACATAATGGTCGGTAGGAGAACAGAGTCAGCGACCATGGTATTCGACGGGCTCCAGAAAAATGTAGAAGAATGTAATGGTATTAATGTTTTAACCATTTTGTAGATCTTCTTAAGATCTACATTTTTTATATAAGTTTTAACCTGAAAAACACAATTTAAATTAGAGAAAATGCTGTTCAAAATCAACCTGAGTTTTTCAAAAAAAAATTGCCAAAATTTTTTTTCCCGAAAATTTTTAGGTGATAAAACGATTCATATCTATATTTAAAATAAAGTTATTTTTATGATTTTTATACCAAAATGTAGGTCTTGATAAGATCTACAAAATTTCATTAAAATCTATACAATAGCTCAATTCAGGGCTTTGCTAGAGCCTCTTAAACATAATGGTCGGTAGGAGAACAGAGTCAGCGACCATGGTATTCGACGGGCTCCAGAAAAATATAGAAGAATTTAATGGTATTAATGTTTATACCATTTTGTAGAGCTTATTAAGATCTACATTTTTTATATAAGTTTTAACCTGAAAAACACAATTTAAATTAGAGAAAATGCTGTTCAAAATCAACCTGAGTTTTTCAAAAAAAAATTGCCAAAATTTTTTTTCCCGAAAATTTTTAGGTGATAAAACGATTCATATCTATATTTAAAATAAAGTTATTTTTATGATTTTTATACCAAAATGTAGCTCTTGACAAAATCTACAAAATAATATACAAACCTTATTGATTTTTCATAATAAGTTTCTACAAAAGACCTCCAAAATCCGAGTAGATCAGTAGGTGAAAAGTATGCCAAGCTAAGCAAAGTTTTTCCTAAAATAGCAGTACCAAAGCACTATAATTTTGCATGTAATTTTGTAGATCATAATAAGAGCTACATTTTGGTATAATTTTCATAACAAATAATTTTCAACTTTGAAGAGAGTTACAGCCTATTTGGGCTTGAGTGCAATCCCAGTTTTCAATGTTCAATTTTTCAGGTAATCTACAACACAAATGGAAAAGAACTCATGGCTGTTGGTGGTGCCGGAGGCTCCACGATTATCTCAGGTGTCGCTGGTGTCGCACTTCATGCACTATGGCTTAAGGCGGATGTTAAGCAAGCCGTGGATGCGCCAAGGATGCATAATCAGTTGCAGGTGAGAATACAGTGTATCTTTGAAAGGCTGTAACTTGGGTTGTAGAAGAGATGATGGTACAAGAGTTATAAATTTGGAATCCTTGGGTTTTCAGCTTTTTAGTAATATAAAATACTTATGGGCAAAATAAAAGAGGCTCCTCTAAGCAAGCAGAATAACAAAGGTTTGTTTAATTTTCTCAGCAACCTTTTTTTTAACTTAAAAAAAAAATTCAGAAATCTTACACTACTGGTTTTAGTATCATTTTGTAGATCATGTTAAAGGCTACATTTTAGTATAAACGTTGAATAGAAAATTGTAATTTTAAAAATAGTTATAATCTCTTTTTTGAACACTTTCAACATGGATTTTTAACCGATGCCAGAGAAAAATCCAAAGCAGACTAAATAATGATTTTTATACCATTTTGTAGATCATGGCAAGAGCTACATTTCAATATAAAATTTGACTTAAAAATCGCAATTTTCAGCCCAACTACACATGGTACGAGCCGAACTTCCCGAAGGCTTACATCAAGTCTCTCACCGATCGTGGACATCTCATGAAGGCTGTGAACAATCTTACTGTAGTTACCGCAGCAGAGAGACTTGCCGACGGACAGATTTATGCGAATTCAGATTTTCGAAAGGGGGAGGAGTCGGCGCCGGCCGGCTATTAGGATTTGATATTCGGGTTTTTAATTAATTTTTGATTTTATTTTTATTTTCGAAGGTTTCTGGTACAGAAAAATGAATAAACGAGGTTTTCAAAGAAAGTTTAGATAAGATAATCCCTTGATCCGTATTTTTCCATATTTACTTCCTTCTTTTCATCCTTCCAAGAAAAAAAAACAAGAAAAGGAAAATAGTGGGTGGCCAGAACACATTTTTGAAAATTTTGCACGTGGTAAATTGTGTTGTATCATTTTAGCTTTGCTACGCAGCAAGTATTGCTGTATCACTTTAGCATGGCTACGCAGCCAATTTTGCAGTATCAATTGTACATGGCTACGCAGCGAATATTGCAGTATCCATCTAACACTGCTACGCAGCAAGACATGTAGTATCATTCTATCATTGCAAGGCAGCGAATATTGCAATATCATCTTGGCATGGCTACGCAGCGAATTTTAAATCTTACTGTAAGCGAATCCCGCAAACTAAAAATGATTCATTCTTCGAAATTCTCTTTTCTGATAATCTCTACACTTCCTTATTTCCGAAAATAGTCTTTATGTAGGCATACGAGAAACCTTACAAAAGTTTACAACATTTTGGTCTCGGAAATGTTTCTTATTTTTGGCTTTTATGTATCACCTGGAAAAATTAGTCATTCTTGATTTTATTTTCAGTTGGAATAGATTTTAGGAGGCTTCAAATTAAGCTGTCTAAAAAATTTCAACAACAATCTTAATCTCCATTAAATTTCCTATCGAATGGTGTAACTTTCATGTTTCTAGGACTACTGTATGCCGAGTTATAGCAGTTTAAAGTTCGGAGAGGGAGAGAGCAAGAGACGCAGACACTCTCGTCGTCAGCGTCTCTGGCAAACTTCGAGCGCTCATAACTCTGCTTACAGTAATCCTACAAATTTAATTTCTCTACCATTAGATAGAAAATTTTTCCTAGAACATTTCTTATTTTCGAACTTTTTGAAAATCTGAAATATGGAAAATTAAAAACAGATCATTGTACTTTCAAGATATTCAAAATTGCAATTTTTTAAATAGATTTTGTTTTTCTAAACATTTCCCTTTAAAAATAAGTTTTCTAGGACTACTGTAAGCCGAGCTACGGCCATTTGAAAATTAGAGAGCGAGAGTGAGAGACGCAGACACTCTCGTCGTCTGCGTCTCTCACCTCCCAACTTCAAACGCTCATAATTCGGCTTACAGTAATCCAAGAAAACTAATTTTTCAACAGAAATAATGAAAAACCTGTGGGCTTTCTTTTGATATAAAATTTGAAAATAAATGTTTTTGAAAAAATTTTTATCTTTTCTTTTCCAAAATAACTTTTTTGTACTGCCGGTTATTTTTGTCCCACTTTAATTGTTGGTACTTTTGCATATATCTATAACTTTTTATGGACTATAGTCCATTTTATTACATGCCCATAACCATTTATAAACTTTTCTATGCTCCATTGTCAAATACGCCCCCTAAAATTGCTCATACTAAGTTTCGTAATCCAAAAAATATCTGTTTTTGCATCTAATTTCGTAATACATATATTTCAGCTGTAATTGTGATCCCAAACGAGACTAAAAACTACTTGTAGACGTCTACAACAGAACAAAAAAAACAGGTGAAAACAATCTCGATTTTTTCCATGAATAATACGAGAGGAGTGTAATTGATGACGTTCAGAAAAAGAAGGAAAAAAAATGAAATGTATAAAAAGTGATTTGGGAATTTTGAAATTTCAGAATTTTATAGATTTTAAAAGTTTCCAAAAAAATTCGATTTTTTAATTTAAAAAAATCTCGAAATTTCAATTCTTGTCGTTTTTTTTTTGAATTTCAGTAAAATTAAGGCCCGCCCCAATCAAAAAAAAAAATTGATTTTGAAAATGTCAGGATTTGGACGTCTTCTGAAATCCTCAAAACTTCAGAATTTGAAATTTCAACGTCTTCTAAAATTCTCAAAACTACAGATGGTCTGAAATTGAAACATTTCTGAATTTTCACGTCTTCTGAAACCCTGAAAACTTCAGAATATTACTTTTCAAAAAAATTTTTTTTGAATTTCAACTTCTTCTGATTCAGATTCACAAGTTTCTTCGAAATTTGTTCATTTTCTTTTTATTCATGATTCTCCATCCAAAATTTCCTCGAAAATTTTCTTAAAAAAAATTTTTTTTTTGAATAATTCAATATTTTTCTTTGGCTGCATGGGGGACCCCTTTTTTTAAGATGATGTCAATTTTTTTGGATAATTTTTCGAAGAATATTTCTTGAGAATAAACGAGTCAAAGATTCTAGAATTCTACAGAATTGAAACCCTGAAAATTTGAAGAGATTCTGAAAAAAATTTTCTGAAAAAAATTTTAGATTCTCAGAAAATCCTTGGATTTTGTTTCTTTTCTTATAAACTTGCAATTTTTCTTCTCGATGCTAGAAATTCTCTACCCTTGTTGTAACCACGCTCCATTTTCAATCTTCGCCCCCCCCCCCCCCCCCCCTAAAAGTGGGCGGAGCCTATTTGTAAATAACAACAATTGTTCCCTCAAGGGTTCAAGTAATTCTATGAATACTCAATTATCAAAAAATAAGATATCCATGAATGCTTCAGAAGTTCCTTTTTTTCCATCGTCATTTTGCTTTCTGATGACGTCGTCACGTCTTCTAGGAACAGAAAAATGAGAAGAAGACAGAAATAGGAGGAATCCAATTAGTAATAGAGAGAGAGAGAGGTGTCTGGATCATTTTTGTGCGTCTTTTTTTTTGCAAAAAAAAAAACAGAGAAAAAATCGGATTAGAGGAATCTCAGAACCTGACAGAATTTTGATGCAGAGGATTCTGAAAATTAAAAAAAAAAGACATTTTTTCAATTTTTTAAAATACATATGTTCACTTTAAAAATTTTAAGAAAATTTATTTTTCATATTTTTTTTTGAATTTTGCGGCTTTTTCTGAGAATACCACAAAATCAATAGCAAGTTTTAAACATTTTCAAGCCTAAAAATTTTTTATATAAAAAATTTTCAAAATTTTTTCCTGCGATTATTTTTTGTGAAATCTCCATTGTGAAATGCCAAATATGGCTCCGCGACGTTTCGCAAGTGTGACGTTTCGCAAGTGTGACGTTTCGCAAGTGTGACGTTTCGAAAGTGTGACGTTTCGCAAGTGTGACGTTTCGCAAGTGTGACGTTTCGCAAGTGTGACGTTTCGAAAGTGTGACGTTTCGCAAGTGTGACGTTTCGCAAGTGTGACGTTTCGCAAGTGTGACGTTTCGCAAGTGTGACGTTTCGCAAGTGTGACGTTTCGAAAGTGTGACGTTTCGAAAGTGTGACGTTTCGAAAGTGTGACGTTTCGCAAGTGTGACGTTTCGCAAGTGTGACGTTTCGAAAGTGTGATATTTCACGTGTGCATCGTTTTGCCATGACACACTTTCGAAACGCTACACTTTCGAAGCGTCACACCTTCGAAACGTCATCTTTCGAAACGTCGCGGAGCCCCAAATATTTAGGCTCCGCCCACTTTCTATTTTTCTTCCATTTTCGTTTTTCTAGGTAAGCAGCTCCGCCCCTTCGTTAAATTTAGACAGAATCAGAAGAATTGAAATTTGAAATTCTAAAATTCTGAAGTTCAAAAATTTTTGTGGACAATTTTTTTTGAAAATTTTTTTTTAAAAAAATTAAAAGATTTTGAGAACTTCAAATTTTGAAGTTATGAAGATTTTGATGTTAAAAAAAAAAATTTTTAGAATGCGTAATAAAAATTGAAAATATATAAATTTTGAAGACTTTAGAAGATTTTGAAAAAAAAGCTAATTTTTTGAAATTTTTTTTTTGAAAATCAGAAATCGACTTTTCTTAATAATTCAGGATTTCTGAAATCTTAAAATCTTAAAATTTGATTTTTCAAATTCTAAGATTCTGAAGTTCAAAAACTTTTACGAAAGTTTTTTTTGAAATTTTGAAAAATTCCAAAATTTTGAGACTCTGAAACTTGAAAATCTTGATTTTAACTTTTTTTTGAAATTTTTTTTGACAATCAAAAAATTCAAATTTTCGAGACTCTCGAGATCTTAAAATATTCTAGAATCCAGAATTTCAGAATTTTCAATATCTTAAATCCAGAGTCCTTCAGAATCCCTCAAAATCTGAAAATCTGAAATTCTCAAAATCCCAAAAGTCTCGATTCTATTATCTAATCCTTGGTCTTCTAACTATATACTATTTCTCTTCTTATTTATTATATATTCCAATTATATTCAGGTTTTTGATACTGAAAAAAAGAGCCTGGGGACACACAACAAAACAAGCCATTCTCTCTTCATTTTCAGTTGTTTTTTATTCCATTTTTTCTCATTTTTCTTCTCATTCCTAGGTGGATTCTTCTTCGCTTTTTTTTATTCTCAAGTGGTAGTAGTAGTATATAGACTTCAAGTCTAGACACAACACTCGTTTAGTTGACTCTTCTTTATTTTTCTTTGTTTGGAAGAAAAATTTTCTTTCGAAATGGACTTCTTTTTGTTCGATGATAGATTGACATGTTTGTGTTTCGGAATTTTAGATGAGTCCGAAATTTGTGAAATTCGAAAATGCATTTGAAAAAAAACCTTCTTGCTTGTACATTCAAACAATTAACAAAAAAATTGGGTTTGAAATTTTGAACCCTTAAAAGTTTTGAAAGTATCCAAATCTTTATATCAAAATAAAGCCCAAAGTTTTCTCTACATTTCTGCACAAAAATCATTTTTCTAGGATCACTGTAAGCCGAGTTATAAGCGTTTGAAGTTAGGAGGTGAGAGACGCAGACACTCTCGTCGTCTGCGTCTCTCACCTCCCAACTTCAGACGCTTATAACTCGGCTTACAGTAATCCCAAAAAAGTGCAAATTAAACCATTCGATAGGATATTTGATGAAGATTATTATCGTTTTTTGAATTTTCAGAAAATTTTAATTTTGACAGATTCTGGAGCGCTCTTGAAAATTTTCAAAATGAGATTTTTTGAAAATTCAAAAAACGAGAATAGTCTCCAGTAAAATCTTTCTCGATCTGTGTAATTTTTAGGCTTCTAGGATTACTGTATCTCGAGTTATAAGCGTTTGAAGTTGAAAGGTGAGAGACGCAGACGACGAGGGGATCTGCGTCTCGCACTCTCTCGCCTCGAAATTTCAAACGCTCATAACTCGACTTACAGTAATCCTAGAAAAAATGAAAGTTACATCATTAGAAAGGAAATTGAACAAAGGTTATAATAATTTTTTGAATTTTTAGAAAACTATGTTTTTGACGGATTTTAGAGCACTCAAAGAGAGTGTCTGCGTCTCTCACTCCTGGATTTAACTTTGGCGCGTAAAAAACCTCCAAATCTTAGATTTTCCCAGAATTCAAAAAAGTAAAATAGTCTCCGAAAAATTTCCTTTCCAACTATACAACTTTCGTGTTTTTTGGATTACTGTAAGTGAAGTTATAATCATTCAAAGTGTCTGCGGTTCTCACTCTCTCAACTCTAAACTTCAAATAGGTATAACTCGGCTTACAGTAATCCTAGAAAGATGATTTTTAGAATATTTTGAAGAGAAAATTGTGAGGTTTTGGAATATTAATTTTGACTGCTTTTAAATGTGTTTTTGTCTTTGAGATTTGAAAAAAAACCAAAAAAAGTTTCAAAAAATAATTTTTTTTGAAAAAATTCAAATATACTAAAACTCAATCAATCTTCATCAAAGTTCTGTAATTTCATGATCTTGTTACTTTGATCTGTACAAAAAATTGTTAACTAAAAAATCTCATGTTCCTTTTTTCCAATACATGTCTAAACGAATACCTATTCGTCAAATTTCAGCTAATTTTTTGGTCTCAAATATCTTTTTTTCTACGATATTTGAGATGTGATAAAAATAGAAGAAGCATTCTGTATTTTGAAGAGTCAAAGTATTTTGAACCCTGAATTTTCAGAATTTCCTAAAATTAAAAGTTTGACGTCTTCTGAACTTCTGAATCACATTATTTCGAAATTTTGACGTAAATTGAATCTCAAAAATTTAGACAACTGAAAATCTCAAAGTTTCAAGATATTCAGAATCCTCAGAATCCTTCTAGTAAATTCAGAAGACGTTCACTTTTTTCCTTCAAAAAAATTTTCCATTCCACTGACATTTGCAAAGAAAAGGACACCTTCACATTTTTCCGGTTTTTCTATTTTTTTCCTCCAAAAACTCCAGAAAATTCAGATGACGTAAGAAGGAGAGTGAGGAAATAATAAGTTCGCCTTTTTTCTTTTTTTTTTTCTTCAGAAATTTTTCTAAAAATAGGAGGAATGCCTAGTGGACTGGAAATAGATACCTCTTCCATTTTCTTTTTTGTTTCAAGAAAAAAGAAGAAGAGCTTCTCACTTTTTAAATATTCCACGGATTTCGTGACAAAGCAGCAGAATCTCGGATTTCAGTACCAAAATGTTTTCTTTGTTTCCCGAGAGCACTTCCTTCCGCTTTTTTGGAAACTTTTTTTCTTGAATTTCGTTCTGATTCTAAAAATATATTTTTCCCTTCAATTGTCCATTAAAAACCAGTATTCTAGGATTACTGTAACTCGAGTTATAAGCGTTGAAAGTTGGGTGAGGAGAGAGTGAGAGATGCAGACAAAAAGAGGTTGTAAATCTTTCAAAGTAGAGATTTCTTTAAAATTCAAAAAAAATGAAATATGCTCCTGAAAATTTCCTTTCCGTCTGTGTAATTTTTATGTTTCTATGATTACTGTAACCCGAGTTATAAACGCTTAAAGTTGGACAAGAAGAGAGTAAGAGACGCAGACAGCGAGTCACGCTTTTTCAGGGTGTAAATCAGTTGAAATTCAGTTTTCCGGAAATTTTAAAAAATTGAAATGTTCTCCAGAAAATTTCCTTTCCATCTGTATAATTTTCATAATTCTAGGATCACTGTAAGCCGATATATAAGCGTTCAAAGTTTGCAGAGCATGAGAGACGCAGACGCCGAGACGCTCTGCGCCTCTCACTGTCTCGCCTTCAAACTTCAAACGCTTATAACTCTGCTTACAGTAATCCTAGAAATATGAGTATTACACAGATAGAAAGGAAATTTTCTGGAGATTATTATTGCTTTTGAATTTTTCAACAAATTCGAAAAATAGTTTTTTTTGGAATTTTTAAGATTTCGTGACAAATGGATTTTCAGTTTCGGTTCGGATTTCTTTTCGGGGGTTTCGAATTTTTTGCTTTGTTTCCAGAATATTTCAGTTGTTGAGGGATCCTAATACTTCCTGAATTTTCTATTTTTAGCAAACAAAACTTAGAAATTTTTTTGAGATTTTTGCTCAGGAATTATTTTTCCAGATTTTGATTCTACTAGACTAAATCAAATGTGAAAAATCCGAAAAACTTAGTTCCAGTTTTCGAAAAACGAATCTGAATTAATATATGTACAAAAGGTTGATTTTTCATGCTCCACTTTTTCCATTCCTTTTACTTCTAATATTACTAATACCTCTAAAATCTTTCCCAATCAAAATTTTCATACCAATTTCAATCTCCTTCTCTCCAGAAGACGTCACAAATCCTACAATCCGTTATTGGAAAACGTTAACTTTATCCCTTAAAATCGCCTTTTTTGATTAGCTCACACCTTCCAATATCACTTTTTTTCAGATTTTCTATATTCTCAAGACTTTTCATTTATATTAGAAAATTCTTGATATCGAATGTAAAATTAGTTTTTGCAAGTCTTTTTACAGTCAGTTTGAGGTACTTTATACGGAAAATTGTGCATTTTTGGCTCAGTTAGTTTTTAGTTGTTATATTTCTTGTTTGAGAACTATTTATGTTCTAGAAGTTTTTTCTCCTGAAAATTCAATTTTTTTCCAGCCAAAAAATGTCCAACCGCCGTGTCTCGCTTCCCGTAGCCTTGGCTATTCCTCAACAATTCCCATCGAGACTCAGCCCACCGACACCATCGTCACCAGCTGCGAATCGGAGGTAAAAAAGAACCATGCCGGCTCTAAAAACCAATTTCAAAATTATATTTCCTAGGAAAGAAAGCCCAAATTATTCTCTACATTTCTGTTCAAAAATCAAATTTCTAGGGTTACTGTAGGCCGAGTTATAAGCGTTTGAAGTTTGAAGGTGAGAGACGCAGACGACGAGAGTGTCTGCGTCTCTCTCCAACTTCCAACGCTTATAACTCGAGATACAGTAATCCTAGAAGCCTAAAAATTACACAGATCGAGAAAGATTTTACTGGAGACTATTCTCGTTTTTTGAATTTTCAAAAAATCTCATTTTGAAAATTTTCAAGAGCGCTCCAGAATCTGTCAAAATTAAAATTTTCCGAAAATTCGAAAAACGATAATACTCTTCATCAAATATCCTATCGAATGGTGTAATTTGCATTTTTCTAGGATTACTGTAGGCCGAGTTATGAGCGTTTGAAGTTTGAAGGTGAGAGACGCAGGACGAGAGTGTCTGCGTCTCGTACTCTCTCGCCTCGAAATTTCAAATGCTCATAACTCGACTTACAGTAATCCTAGAAAAATGAAAGTTACATCATTAGAAAGGAAATTGAACAAAGATTATAATAATTTTTTGAATTTTCAGAAAATTATATTTTTGACGGAGTTTAGAGCGCTTAAAGTACACAGAGAGACTCAAAGTGAGACTCAAAAACAGAGCTGCGTCTCTCACTCTTTCATTCTTGTTTTGGCTCGTAAAACCCTTCAAAACTGGATTTTCCAAAAAATTCAAAATAGGAAAATAGTCTCCAGAAAATTTCCTTTCCACCTGCATATTTTTCATGTTTCTAAAATTACTGTAGGCCACGTTATAACCATTCAAAGTAACTGAGTCTCTCACTCTCTCACTTCCCCAAATTTCAAACCCTTATAACTCGACTTACAGTAATCCTAGAAGTCTCATTTTTAGCTCAAATTTTGTAGAATTTTTTCTTCTTTCCAATGACACTAATTTTATGACTTCAGATCCCTCCCAACATCCCCAATCTGCCGTCGAAGTCTCCCTTCGACTCCACGTACCGTATCCCCTCGACGTCTCAATAACTTGCTACCAGATGTCGATGAACATTTTGCGAGTACTAGTACAACTTCCAGGTATCCGAATTGAAAAAAAATTTCCAAAAAAAAAATTTTTTTGCAGTTCGGAAAACTCGCCGCGCCGTGTGAAAAAGCGACGCCCACCGCCAAGGTAAACCAAAAATGTTCAAAATTTTTTTTTGAAATTTTTTTCGACGTCATCCGAATTTTTGAATTCAGAAGACGTCAGTTATTCACAATTCCAAAAAATTTTGCAGATACCAATATTCCCTTCAAACAGCGTCCATTATGAATCAGGCGAATTCCGAAGAAATTGACGAAGAAAAACCGGAAGGAACTTTGAGAAGCTTCGGTATCAAAAATGGACATGTCACTGATAACGGATACAAAAATATGAATCAAATGGGTCCCAAGCCGGTGGCCGTGCATAACTACAGTAAGTTTCGCAGCGGAGCGCGTTTGCCTTCGAAAGTTTGAAGCGTTATAACTCGAGTCACAGTAATCCAAGGAAAATGAAAATTATAGGGTTGAATTTAAAATTTTGAGTAGAGTATTTTGATGTTTTGAATCTTTCAAAAATCTCAAGTTTGAAAAATATTGCGCCCCAATGAACTACTGAAACTTTGAACGCTCATAACTCTCTTCACAGTGATCCTAGAAACATGAAAATTACATGGTTGAATTTGAAATTTTGAGTAGAATATTTTCGTTGTTCGAATTTTTCAGAAATCTCAAGTTTAAAAAATTTGAAGGAACTGCGCTCCAATGAACTACTGAAACTTTGAAGCTCTATAACTTGAGTTACAGTAATCCAAAAATATGAAAATTATACCGTTGAGATTGAAATTAAAAATAGAGTATGATCAATTTTTGACATTTTGAAAATTCAGCATTTTGAAAATTTTTGGAGCAAATGCGCTCCATTGATAATTTTGTTTCAATTTGTCAATAGAGCGTGTTTCTCATCTACAATTGTCTATAGAAATCATAAAAACTTTTAGAAGTACACAAAAAATGCAAATCTGCTCCATTGAGAATTTTTGAATTTTCATTTTTTTTTTCACATTGGAGCACATTTGCATCAATCTAAAATGTCGAATAAACTATTTATACCTCATGAAAGTCGCTCTATCGATAATAATGCAATCGCGCTCCACCGCAAATATTCAAAACTTCCAGAAGACCGCCGTGCCACGTGTCCAGAAGTCTGGCTATTCCAAGAGACATCAAACATCCCGATGCAACATATCGTTCTTCGAATTTATGGATCGAAAAATTGCGGAAAAAAGACACTTTTGAACTCGATCAACCAATTTGCCACCAAGCTGGTGACACGTTATAATAACGAGTGTAAGTGCGCTCCATTGATAACTTCCTTAGTTTTTGTCCAAACTATTTGAAAATTAGTTCATTAAATGTAAAATGTTCAGTAGAGCGTACTTGCAAAATTTCATTAAGTTTCAACCATTTTGAGCCAAGTTATAAGCCGATTAGCAATGGAGCGCGATTGCATAACATGAAATTTTATGTGAATTTTTTATGCTGCAATTGTGTTCCATTGATAAGTATACAAAAAAAGTGAGTTCTTTGAAAATTTCAAAAGAATTTTTTTGGAAAATGCAAATGCGCTCCATTGATAATTTCAAAATTTCAGCCACCGAGGGAGACGAAAACTCATCGAAGACTCTTAATTTTCTTCTGAATAATGAGCAAGTCGAGTTGGAAATGTTGCTGGAGTCTACATTGGAGGTAATGCAAATGCGCTCTACCGAACTTTCTCCAAATATCGCTCCGAAATGGTTTATTTTGAATGCAAATGTGCTCTATTGAAATTACCCGCAAAATTACGGTCTTAAATCACAATTTCGTCAATTTGCAAACAAACGCGCTCTATTGAGAATTTCGCGAAAAATGGCCCATTTTGCTCCAAATTTTTTCGTTCTTTTTTCGAATATGGCAAATGCGCTCCGCTGAAAAAGATTTTTATATTTTCAGAACTCCCCATTCGCTTCTTCCCTGACTATGTACGCCGTGGTTTACAATGTGGACAGTCGAGAATCTTTTCAAAGTGCAACAGAGCTCGTTAGCAGACTGTTGAATCGAAAAATCGCGAAAGGACCGAATATCATTATTGTTGGCAACAAAATCGACCTGAAACGGAATACGGTAGTTTCAAAATTGGGTGAGTAAATGCGCTCTGTTGATAATTTTCAAAAATTAGCGATTGAACGTGATTTATATGTTTTATAGGTCAAGTTTTACGCTGAATTTGATAAAATTGGGTTTAGAGCGCGATTGCAGCAAGAAAACGCGGGAAATTCAAATTTTTCATTAGAATTTTTTTGAAAAATTTTTGTGATTAATTTTTTTGATTTTCAGAAGGAGCATGTCTTGCCAAGATTCATAAGAGTCATTTCATCGAAGTCTCCGCCCAGTATTCAATGAATATTTCCGATTTATGGACCATCGTTCTCAAACAACTCCAGAATCCGAAAAACGGACCAGAAGACGTCACGGAGACGGGAAACGGATGGATGCATCGAATTGTGTCGCGTGGGAGACAATTGGCTCATTCTGCCGAGCAAATTGTGCAGAAATTTTTATAATTGAGCCATCGGGAAGTGCGCTCTATTGATAATTTTTGGTTTTTTGAGGAAAACTTGCGATTTTTGCAATATTTTTTGTGTGATAAATGCCTGTATTTTGATATTTTGCATCAATTTTTAATTTATTTGTCTAGTTTTCACCAATAAACGCTTGAAAACTTTGAAAAGTCTGAAAAATCTGTTTTTTATTGCAAAAAATTTCTGTTTGAATTCCCGCCACCACGCGATTCCTCTTCCACCGCCGCTCGGACTCCTCGTGGACAAGTGGAAAATAATTTTTGAAGCCAATTTTTGACAGATTTCAGCGGTTTCTTGCGATTTCCAGGGATTTTTCGCGGAATTTTTATTAAAAAAACAGTCAAATATGTAACGATGAAACAAAATCAACAAAAAAAAAACAAGAAATTTATCATCACTGCTCCTCCATTTCGACGTCTTCTTCATCGTCTTCTCCATCCTGTCCAGCCGCTTCCTCTTGCAACTTACGGAACTGATCCCTGGCGTCGTGTGTCATCTTTTTGTACATCTTCTTCGCCTTCTTCTTCGTAATGTACTGAGCGGTCGTGCCGCGTTTACCCGTCGGCGCGTCGAGCACTTTTTTTCTGGAAAAAATGGAGTTTTTGAAGCTAAAATCTTCCAGAAGCTTTTAAAACGCTTCAGATTGCTCCAGGATCTTCCAAAAGCCTCCAGACACCATCAGAATCAAAAAAATCCAAATTTAAAATGATTTTTAGGCTGAAAAACTGATTTTCACTTTATTTTCCATGAAAAATTCAAATTTCGCGGCCTTCTTACCCCTCTCGAACCGGCAACTCTGTCTTTCGGATGATCTTCTTCTCGTTGACCTTCGGCACATTCTTCAGCTCTCCGGATGCCAATTTTTTCTGGAAAAACACAAAAATCCTCAGAATTTTCTCTAGAATTCAAATTTCCCGCTTTTTTCCCAGCTCCAAACCCTTACCAACGACGAAACGGCGAGTCCTCTGATACGTGGCGCCTGCACGTCTTCTGAAGTCATCTGAACATCGACGTCGCCGTCCATTTTCGCTTTTCTCGCCGCCGCCTTCATCTGTTTCGCTTTGCCAACACAAATGGCCACCTTGTTTTTGATGAGATTCTTCTTCTGGTTACGGAATTTGCCCATTTTTGATTTTGAAGGGGGAAAGCTGGAAAATCGGGTGAAATTTTAATTGTTTTTCAAAGAAAAATTGATAGAAAACTATTCAAAAAAGTTTAGAACAGTAAAAACCCCCGGAAAATCGAGAAAAATCGGAAAAAAAAGTAGAAAACATTTTTTTTCTGAAAATAAATAATTTCAGACCAAAATTTATGGAATTTTTATGATTTTTAGACGAAAATTCAAATTTTCTATTATTTTCCTCAATTTTTCACAGAAAAATTCAAGATTCTAGCCTTAAAACGAAATAAAGTAGGCCAATAATCAACGAAAAAAATAAAGTTGCACTTGTCCACGAGGAGTGCACGCGCGATGGAAGAAGAAAGGCCGCAGAGAAAGCTAGTCCGCGAGGGGGTTTTTGGCGGGTATTCAAATTGGTTTTTTTTTGTGTTGGGCTCAAATTTGAGTTTTTTGAGTCATTTTTGCACAGAAAAGTTGGATTTTTAGGGGAAATTCTATGAGTGAAAAAAGAAGCTTCAAAATTGCAAAGTTTCCCCTTCAAAAGCATGAAACCTTATAATTCCTTCCCTATTTTCTACTACTAGTATTAGTCTCTCCTCTCTCTTTTTTTCCCATTCTATTTCTCTCTTCCTCGTGCTCCGTGAGCATGCTTTGGTTTCCTTGGTAACCGAAAGAGGCAAAGGCTTCAAGGCTCATTAGAATGTTTCTCATTTGCTCTGGCTTCTTCGAAAAATTTTCGAAAAATTTTTTGGTTTTCATTTTCAGAAAATTGCTACATATCTTGGCTCAAAATGGTTTTGTGAGGTTTCACTAAATTTTTTAGACTTTCCGTAACTGATTTAGTACAATAAAAACGAAATTTGAAAAAAAATTTTTTAAACTTTTTTCAGGGTCCCCATGTCAACAACTGAAAAAACCAAGAAAATCTTGGAAAAAATTATCGAAAAACCAAGGATTACTGTAGCTCTACTCGAGCGACCCCCATTCAAGTTTATAGTGGATATTGTTGCGAACGTTATCGAATCGACTGGATTTTTGAAGGTTTTGAGCCCATTTTGAGCCCTGAAAAAATTTTCCAAAAAAAATATTAGTTTAAAAATTTTAAAATTTCAGAAAGAATTCTCCAAAGAAGACCTTCAGAATGCTGGAAAAGACAAAGAGTCTAAAATTCAACTCCTGGAAAAATTGATAAAAATTTTGGATACTGATGGAAGTTTGAAAAATGTGAAGGCCACGAAAATAGTGTCTGGAGTGGAGGCTGAGGAGACGAATAAGGTAAGTGCGCTCCAATGAGAATTTTGGGATTGCAAGTGCGCTCCAATGTTAATTTCTGATAATTTTCGATCTCTAACAATTTTCTATCAATTTTTAAACGAAAAGAGCAAGTTTGCTCCAAAGAGAATCTTGAGAAGCAACTACTTTAGACTTATAATGCTGTAATCGTGCTCCATTGCCACTCTAAAGTTGCAAGTGCGCTCCATTGAGAGTTCTGGGATTGCAAGTGCGCTCTATTGATAATATGTTCTAAACGCGCCCAATTGACACTCCAAATTTGAAAATTGATATTCAGTAAAAAAATGAAAGAAAAATTGAAAGTCAGTAAATGCGCTCTGCTGACAATATGCTGTACATACGCTCAATTTATACTCAAAAGATGCAAAGCTGCTCCAACTAGAATCTTGAGACTTAACTACTGTTAATTAGACTTTTTATGATGGAAACGCGCTCCATTGAGACTGTAGCCTTGCAAACGCGCCCCATCGACACTTTAACAATGCAATTGCGCTCCAATGAGAATTCTCTCCAGATGCTCCAAAAACTGGGCTCCGATGCCAAAAAATTCCGTTCTTCTGAAATTGGAGAGAAGAAAAAGGAGAAGAAAACGAAAACCGAGGAAAATGGAGAGGAAAAAAAGAAGAAAAAGAAGGAAAAAGAAGGAGAGGAGAAGCCAAAAAAGAGAAGTCGAAGTGTGAGTCTTTAAAAATTTTTTTTTTAATTTCAAAAAAAAAATTCTAAATTTTTTTTAGGAAACCAAGGAATCTTCCGAAGATAAAAAGAAAAAGTCCAGCTCTAAAGATCGCCACAAATCCAGTGACAAAAAGGAGAAAAGTTCATCCAAAAAACTCGAAAAACAAGATTCGAAATCTGAGAAAATTTTGAATCGTCAAGATTCGATGGATGTTCAAAATGAAGAAAATCCAGAAGAATCTCCAAAACCGGATGAGAATAATGATGATGAAGGATTTGGTGATGAACCGGAGGCGGGAATTCATACGTTTGAATTGCCGCCAAAAGTGGAAAAAGAAGAGGATCCAGTCATCAATCCAAGTGATATGCCTCCATTGATCAGGTATGGAGGAAGCGCGCTCTATTGATAACTTACACATTTTAAAATAGTTAGATGTAAAATTCAATTTCCAATCGATTGGTATACTTTTCAACTCTCTAGAATGATTTTGAGTCAAGTTGTCAAGATTTTAAGAAAATTTCAAATTTTTCAAAAGAAATTTTTTTTCATATATTTTTCAAATTTGAAGTTTCTAGATGTAAAATTTAATTTCCAATCGATTGGTATACTTTTCAACCCTCTAGAATGATTTTGAGTCAAGTTGTCAAGATTTTAAGAAAATTTCAAATTTTTCAAAAGAAATTTTTTTCATATATTTTTCAAATTTGAAGTTTCTAGGTGTAAAATTCAATTTCCAATCGATTGGTAGTATTTTCAATGCTCTAAGTTTGAAACTGACCGAGTTATGAGCAATTTCCAGACCAATGACTGGCGCCGCTGGCGGTCGTCCCATGACCTCAATGGGACGCCCGGGGACCGCCTCATCGCGGCCGGCACCACCAAAGTTGAAGAAGAAACAGATAGCCACGGTAGACAGTACTCCACAAGTGGTAAGAAAATATGAAAAAATGGGAAAAATCCCAAAATGTTGGTGAAAAATGATCCGTTTTGAGTCGAATTTGGGCAATTTTGGAGGGTTTATAGTGGTGGCCTAACTTTTTCGAAAATGAGGAAATTTAGGCCATGATTTGAAAAAGTGAGTGAAAAAGTTTTTGATTGTAAAACCCAAAAAAAAAACGGTGAAAAATGATCCATTTCGAAGAAATTTGAGGACATTTTAAGTAAGTTCTACTGGAAAAGGTGGGTGGCCTAACTTTTACAATTTCGGAAAAATTGGGTCATTTTTTTAATCGATGTGCAACAGATTCAAAAAGTTCATAAAATTTCCAGTCGAATGGTAGTATTTTCAAGGCTCTATCTTCAAAATGAATCAAGTTACAAGGCTTCGATTTGACCGATTTTAAAATTTTGGGTGTGGCCTAACTTTCTCAACTTTTGAAAAAACTTGGCCATTTCAAAAATTGGTTTTGAGCATAAACAAAAAGTTCATTAAATTTTCAGTCAAGAAATTCAAAAATACTACCGTATTTTCAAATTTCTAGCTATAAAATGGGCCAAGTTAGAAGACTTTGAAAAATAGAAAATTTTGAGAAAAAAGTTTTTTTGAAAAAAAACTTCTGAAATTTTTTAAACTAAGATTTTAAATAAAGTTTTTATTATGTTTAGATGCAAAATTTAATTTCAAATCCAATGGTAGTGTTTTCAAAACTATATGACAAAAATGAACCAAGTTATGAGCCAAAAAAAAAGTCTAAAGCTCCAGCAATTTTCAGGTAGTCGAGCTGAAATCTGAAATCCTCACAGATTCAATTCCAAAATTGAATCTCGAGGAAAACGACGACAACTTTATAATAGAAGATGATGAAAACGATGGAGACAGAACTATTCGACTTTCGGATTATGTTGAGGAAGAAGATCGCGGAGCACTGGTTCAAAAAATAATGGATACGAAGGCTGGAATTGAAGAAGGCGGGCTGGTAGAAGACGTCGTTGAGGATTCTGGAGGGATTACTGTAGAAAAGGAAAAAGTGAAACAGTTACAAGAGAAGCTTCAAGACTTGACAAGAAGTGCTTATCCGTTGGCGAGGATGTTCGATTTTGCTAATGTAGGGAATTCGAAAATTTCTAGCTTCTAAAAACTCAAAATTTTCTTTCAGGACGACATCGAGTCGATGGTCAAAGAAATGGAGCGTTGGAGAACTGAGCAACGCAAAAATGAGCAAGAGGAGCAAAACCGGAGAGCCACCGGACATGGGGACAGTTCCAGGTATTTTAAAGCGATTTTCAAAGAAAAAAAATAGGTGGCCGAAGTTTCTAACCTAGGGGAAAATTAGGCCATTCTAAAATTTGTTGTGTTACAGAGTCAAAAAGTGCATTGAATTTCCAATCGAATGGTGGTATTTTCGATTATTTAGCTATAAAACGAACAAAGTTAGAAGACTTTGAAATTTTCGATTTCTTTAAAATTTTAAAAGAAATTTCCAAAAAAAATAGGTGGCCGAAATTTTTCATCTGAAGGAATGACCTTTTTTTTCTAATTTTTGATAATTGATAAACACATAAAACGGTTTATCATAGAAAAACCAAGAAAAATAGGTTTAAAAAGGTCAATGTTGAGTCTCTTTTGACCAGCTTTGGACGATTTTTAGTGGTGCCCTGGAAAATATTAGGTTATTTTTTGAATGAGTGTTTAGCAGATTCAAAAAGCTTATTAAATTTCCAATTGAATTGTGGTATTTTCAAGGCTCTAGCTTTAAAATGAACAAAGTTAGAAGGCTTTGAAAATTTCGATTTCTAAAAAATTTTGAAAAAAACAAATTTCAAAGAAACAGCTAGGTGGCCGAACTTTTTCAACTTGGGAAAAATTAGGTAATTTTTAAATTTCTACTAAAGCATAAAACAGTTTGAAAAAATTTTGTTTGAAAAACTCAAAAAAAGGCTGAAAAATATCCATTTTGATTCGCTTTTGGCCAGCTTCGGACGATTTTTAGTGGTGGCCTAACTTTCTCTACTTGGGACAAGTTAGGTCATTTTTTTGAATTGTGTGTTAAAGAATCAAAAAACTCATTGAATTTCTGATCGAATGGTGGTATTTTCAAGGCTCTAGCTTTAAAATGAACAAAGTTAGAAGACTTTGAAAATTTCAATTTTTGAAAAAAAATTTTAACTGAAAATTTCCAAAATTTCAGACTCTATACGATCATTAACAATCTTCATAAGGAAATCCGTGAGATGAAGGAAGAATTGGGAAGAGCCAAGGGACGAGTGCTCCATAATGAGAAGAAGATTCAATTTTTGATTTCGAATATTTGAAATATTTTGAAGAAAAATAAAGTATTTATTTGTGAAAAAAATACTATTTTTGGAAGGCAAATATCTTTTCTGAAAACTCAGATTTTCTTAACAAAAATATTACCAAAATGTAGCTCTTGACAAGATCTACAAATCCATGAAAAAACAGTCAAAAAAATTCGACCATTTTTCGACCGCAATTTTTAAATTCAACTTTTTCGACCAAATTTTGACCTCCAAACATCAACTCTGACACAGAAAACTATGATAAATTCGATTCTGAACTCAAAATCGCGAAAAATTGAAAAATAGCGCGAAAAAGTTCGACCATTTTTCGACCGCAGTTTCAAAATTCAGTTTTTTCGACCAAATTTCGACCTCCAAAAGTCCATTTTCAGTCGATTAATGCTGAAAATTTTCATTTTGAACGTGAAATCGTACAGAAACCACAAAAATTGATAAAAAAATAATATAAAAGTTCGACCAATTTTCGACCATTCAGCGTTCTCGACCAAATTGCGAACTCAAAAGTCACTTCGAAAGCTAAAAGCCTAAAGATTCCAATTCTGTGGTAAAAATTATATAAAAATCACGAAAAATTGCCAAAAATCCGTCCAAAAAAATGCGACCATTTTTCAACAGCAATTTTAAAATTCAACTTTTTCGGCCAAATTTTGACCTCCAAACATCAATTATGACACAGAAAACTATGATAAATTCGATTCTGAACTCAAAATCGCGCCAAAACCACTAAAAATCTGTCAAAAATTGTTCAAAAAATTTCGACCATTTTTCGACCGCAATTTTTAAATTCACCATTTTCGACCAAAATTTGACCTCAAAAAATTAATTCTGAGTCAGAAAACTATTATCCAACCTTCCCTAGTTTCATCGCGCTCCATTGCGAACTTGGGGAAATTCAAAATTTTGATCTTTCCCGCTCACTTTTTTCTCATGTAGGTCACGTCAAATATAATAATTTGGTTGATTTTGTGTTTTCGACGTGACCTATTATCGAAACATCCCAAGTTTCATCGCGCTCCATTGCGAACTTGGGGAAATTCAAAATTTTCAGGTTTCCCGCTCACTTGTTTCTCTTGTAGGTCACGTCGAAACCGCAAAATTAACAAAGTTTTTATATTTGACGTGACCTACATGAGAAAAAAGTGAGCGGGAAACCTAAAAATTTTGAATTTCCCCAAGTTCGCAATGGAGCGCGATGAAACTTGGGATGCTTCGATAATACAAGAGAAACAAGTGAGCGGGAAACCTGAAAATTTTGAATTTCTCCAAGTTCGCAATGGAGCGCGATGAAACTTGGGATGTTTCGATAATATGAAAAACCCGATTCTGAACTCAAAATCGCGCCAAAACTACTAAAATTCTGTCAAAATATGTTCAAAAAATTTCGACCATTTTTCGACCGCAATTTTTTAAATTCATCATTTTCGACCAAACTTTGACCTCAAAAAATTAATTCTGAGTCAGAAAACTATGAAAAACCCGATTCTGTACTAAATATCGCGCCAAAACCACTGAAATTCTGTCAAAATATGTTCAAAAAATTTCGACCATTTTTCGACCGCAATTTTTAAATTCACCATTTTCGACCAAAATTTGACCTCAAAAAATTAATTCTGAGTCAGAAAACTATGAAAAACCCGATTCTGAACTCAAAATCGCGCCAAAACCACTAAAATTCTGTCAAAATATGTTCAAAAAATTTCGACCATTTTTCGACCGCAATTTTTTAATTCATCATTTTCGACCAAACTTTGACCTCAAAAAATTAATTCTGAGTCAGAAAACTATGAAAAACCCGATTCTGTACTCAAAATCGCGCCAAAACCACTGAAATTCTGTCAAAAATGGTCTAAAAATATTTGACCATTTTTCGACCATTCAGCATTTTCGACCATATTTCGACCTCAAAAAAAGTCATTTATAAATCAGAAAACACTGCGAATTCCGATTTTGAGCTCAAAATCGCGCCAAAATCATTGAAAATTCGGCAAAAATGATTCAAAAAAGTTCGACCATTTTTCGACCGCAAGACCAAAAGTCGCTCAATTTCGACCATTTTTCATCTTTTTCGGGTCAAAAACTGCTCAAAATTTCATTTCTCGCATCCAAATCTTCCCTAGCCTTCTATTATATTTTCGCCGTCTGTTGTCCGGTCGATTTAAAGGCGCACAGAGTTTCTCAAAATGGTCCCGTTAGGTATGCACGAGAAATGCGCCATGGGCACGAGAAATGCGCACAAGCGTTCCTTTGCGCACTTAGCGTGTATAGTAGATTTTTGTGAGGCACGGTCTCCTCAATTCAAAATTCAAACTGCAAGCTACAGTATGACGAAATTGAAAAATTTTTCAGCGCAAGTTTTCGGCAAAACTTCTACGATTTTTAACGGCGTTTTTGGTGTAAAAACTTGAACCAAAATGGTTTCTAAAAATAATTTAGTGTATTTACTGTCATTTTATTGTCATTTGGCGTGCTTATTGTTGCTATATTTCCCGAGCGACAGGTTTTAGTATGCGGAACACAAAAAATCGATCTCCTCTTTCAGTTCTGCATATTTTCCAACGTATTATAGCTCAAAAGAACCGCAATGAAATTCTCTACAATTCGTATGACGAAAATTTGGAATTGGTTCATTAGTTTTTAAAAAAATCTCAAAAAACTGCGCAAAAATGCAATTCTGGGTGGTTTTTTGAGATTTTTTTAAAAACTAATGAACCAATTCCAAATTTTCGTCATACGAATTGTAGAGAATTTCATTGCGGTTCTTTTGAGCTATAATACGTCGGAAAATATGCAGAACTGAAAGAGGAGATCGATTTTTTGTGTTCCGCATACTAAAACCTGTCGATCGGGAAATACTTACTTACTTACTTAGATACTTAGATGTCCGTGGGTTTCAAGCTGGAGCAGCTGCGGACAAAATCAGACCACAAGGATCGGTCCTTCCTGGCTTCGGTAGACCAGGTGGTCTTCGGTAATAGGATTCCCAGCCTTTTCCTTCCTTCGACAATGCCATTGCGTCTCGACTGGGCGTCTTTGTATTCTCTTAGGGCGTCTTTGATGTCATCACTCCATCGTTTCTTCGGACGACCACAATTCCTCTTGCCGTTCCTCGGTTGCCATTCTGTGACGATTTTTGACCATCTGAGAGAACTGGCTCTTGCGATGTGTCCAGCCCATCTGCACTTCTTGGCGAGGAGTATATGTTGGATGTCGGGGAGCCAATTGGAGATTTCGCAGGAGTTGGCGATCGCGTTGGCAGCCGATTGGAGCCGATTTATGATAGGGGCAGAGGTGTTCCATGTTTCGGCGGCATACAATAGGGCAGGGAGGATATTCTGGTGGAACATGTACTTCTTTTCCCTCTGGTCCAAGGATCTGACTAGGGGTTTTAGGGAATGAAAAGCTGCCCAGCCTGCCTGGATTCTTCTGGAGATTTCGTTGTCGAGGTTGCCTGAGCTTTCTATCCATCGTCCTAGGTAACGGCAGCCAGAGGATTTTAGGATTTTGTCCCCATCTATATCGATGGAAAGCAGCGTCGGAATGTTGGAGAGCAGGACAGTTTTTGAAGCATTTATGGTGAGCCCTATGTCCTTTCCATATTTCTTCAACAGTTTTAGTCTTTCCTTTATTTCGATCTCATCGGAGGCGAGTAGTACGACATCATCGGCGAATTCCAGTCGGCGGAGGTTTGCTCTGTCTATCGAAAGCCCTTCACCTTCATACTCTTCATCGGCTCTGTTGAGAGCAGACTGGAGCGACATTGCGAAGAGAGATGGAGAAGCGGAGTCACCTTGGCGGACGCCTCGGTGCAGCGGGATCTTGATAGAGCGGCCATGGATTGGAATAAGGGCTGTACCGCTTGCCATAGTGACCGAGAAGAAGTCGACTAGATAGTCGTCGGCGCCCGCTTCCTGTAGACTCTTCAGTACACCGGAATGGGTGACTTTGTCGAAGGCAGCCGAAAAGTCTACGAATATCAAAATCCAAGGAATATTGAATTCGTTGCCCTTCTCGATGACTTGTGCGACTGTTTGAATGTGCTCTACGCATCCTCTTCCCCTTCTGAAGCCGCATTGACTTTCGTCGAGGAAATCTTCTTGAGTTCTTGAGAGTCTCTTTGTCAGTACGCTCGTCATGAGTTTTGAGGGGAGAGAAAGAAGAGATATCGGGCGATAGTCTTTCATACGTATCGGGTTTGGCTTTTTCGGGAGCAACTTCACTAATGACTTCTTCCAGTAATCCGGCGTGGACATGCTCTTGAGGGCATCATTAAACAAATTTGTGAAGCACTCCACCACTGGTTCTCCACCTTTCTTTATCATATAGGCATCTACTTTATCCGCGCCCGGAGCCGTGTTTGGCTTTAGATTCTTGATCGCCGCTCTGACTTCATCGCGGAGGATGGGAGCTTGTAAAAAGTAGTCCCTGGGAGCGTTTTGGCTTTGCCTAGCGTTGGGGATCGAGAAAGTCTCGAGATAGTGCTTCTTGACAAGTTCGACAATTTCAGACCTGTTGCCCGTCAAGGAACCATCCATCCTTTCTAGAACTTGCAGGGGAACTTCTTTCTTCAATTTTCTCTGGAGTGGTTTCATGGACTTTTTCTTTTTGCAGGTATCTAGTAAGAGAAGAAGCTTGGCTGATTTTTCGTTTTTTATGGCAATTCTGGCTCTCTTGGAGAGGTCCCTCAGCTTGGTAGCGTCTGGGCTTGCCGATTCGAGCTCCGCTCTTCTCTCCCGGAGAAGTTGCTGGGTGTCGGAACAGTACAAGGGTTTTTTGGGAGCTTTGGGGAGCCTTGTAGAGCACTCGACGAGCGTTTTTGATAGCTCCTCGTAGTCCTTCACACTCCCGAGCGATTCGATCCCATGGATGTCGTTCTCGAATGATTCCCAATTCCTCTTATCATTTCTCATGGGACTCAAGCCATTGAATTTGTGGTTGATGGGCTTGGAAGCCTCTGGTTTCCAGTACGCCCGGACCATGCGGTGGTCGCTTAGGTTCAGGGGCGAAGAAAACGTTGCGATGTCAGAGATAGTGTTGGTGTCGTAGGCTATAAAGAAATCGATTTCCGATTTCCCTTTCGGGCCGTGATGAGTCCATTTCTTTGACGTCTTTTTAGGGAATCTGGAGTTTAGAAGGTGGAGCTTGTTGGCGGCGAGGAAATTGTACAGGAGGTCTCCGTGGTCATTGCCGTTTCCAAGAATGTGTTTGTGGATATACGGAGCAAGTTCATTGTTGTGACATTGGTTCGCAGCCGCATTGAAGTCACCACAAAGAACGACTTTTCCATTGGAAACTTTTCGAAGCTCTATGAGCACGGATTCGAGATATCTGAAGAATCGTAACGCGTCAACTTCCGAATTTTTCTTGACTACGGGAGCATAGATATTCAAGAGGACATGGGGCGTCTTTTGATATTGGAATTTTAAGATTCCGATCCCTGGACGCGGCCATTCGACGGAATCGACGAGAAGCTCTTTTGATTTCACTATGAAGAACGCGAGACCCCTATCCTTTGATGATACTCGTGGGTTGAAGAGGAGCTCGTAGTCGGAGCCATCTACGGACTGTCGAGACTGTGGGTGGAGGGATTCTTGAATCGCCACGATGTGGCATCCAGATTCTCTGCAGTACTGGACCGCTGGGTGAAGCTTCGCCTCACTCGAGACACTACGACAGTTCCACGTACCAATCCGGAAGAGATCCCTTCTCTTCAGCTTTGGCTGTTTAGGGTTGGAGGTGGGTTTGGTGTGTGGTTTTTGCTTGGTGTATGGCATCGTTCCGAATGGGTTTGATACCCCCTTCTGCTGCACCGGAGCCCTTCCCAGGGGGGTATCGGTACCTGGTCCGGGCTTTGGTCCGGTGGATTGATCCGGTCCTTTATTTAAATTTGTGATTGATTTTTTCGTGGGTTGGTATTTTTGTCCCCTCCCTCCTAGGCTTACGAGGCCTTGGAGGGAGTTCCCAGAAGGGAGTGGGACGGCGGCCGAAGACCCCGCGCGGGGGCCACCTGAAAAAGAAGCATTGGACGCTGCTCTCGTTCAAGGTGTACGGCCTTTGTGGACGCTTTAGCCCGTCTTGCCCAGCCTAGTGACCAACTCTAGACTCGAGGGCCGACTCGTCGGGAAAAGACGGGGTACACTCTCTCGCCCGCGCTAAGCGCTACTTTGAGGCACATCCACAATGAGAGAGAAAATTATTTTTAGAAAAAAATTATTTTTAGAAACCATTTTGGTTCAAGTTTTTACACCAAAAACGCCGTTAAAAATCGTAGAAGTTTTGCCGAAAACTTGCGCTGAAAAATTTTTCTATTTCGTCATACTGTAGCTTGCAGTTTGAATTTTGAATTGAGGAGACCGTGTGAGGGAAAATGTTCGCTTTTTGTTCGTTTTTCACACATTTTTTATTGATTTTCGCTATTTTTTTTCTGATTTTCGTCATTTAATTCAATAAAAATGTATAAATTTTCATCTCCTTCGTTGTTTTATTGATATTTCCACTGATAAGAGGAATTCCCTCTCTCATTTTTCTTAATTTCTCTTTCAGGTAACTTTAGAAATGGTAAGTTCAAGCGGCGGGACGAAAATAAGGTAAAAAAATTGATATTTATTTGTTAACAGTCGAAAAACAACATTTTTCAGAAAACTATCGAGAAGAAAGGATGAGGAACACGACGAGAGAACAACGGAAGAGGAAAGGAGGAGCGAGAACAAAGACGGATCGATGAAAATTAGGAAACGGAAGGTATTCTAAATATTTTCAAATCATATCATCTTCATCACTTTCTTGATCACCCAATTCTTCATACTCAGCATCCATAATAGCCTTCACATCTTGCTCTAGTTCGATGACGTGCTCGATAGTGTTAGCGATAGTCTGCTCGGGAATTGAGCTCAAAAACTGTACAGTCCTGTCTTTGACCTGAATAAGCTAGTGTGTTTTAATGTTCACTTTTTTTACTGACTATCTCCACTTTATCACCCGGTTTTCCAACTTTTCGGAGATGTGCTTTCAATTGCCCCCATACCAATTCAATTGGGTTCAGAAAACAGTGGTAAGGGGGCAACCTCACAATCTCCACACCAAATTGCTCGGCCATCTCATCTACAACGTAACGGGTGACAACAGAGCGTCCACCATGAGTGCTAATGTAATCCTCCACCTCTGCCCATAACTCAGGTTGTGATAGATGTGGATCAAATGCAACACCATGACTCTCTAGGAACTGAGCAAGCACAGTTTTGGTAGAACGGGAGACGGGGGTCTGTAAAACTAAGTATAGGAAGAGCTCTAATAGGAAACCTTATGAAACCTTGATTACAGTCTTATTGTGCACGGGAGCGTTATCTATTATCAGTATTGGACGACGACCTGGTGGGGCAGCAGCAGCAATATCCGGCAAAATCAACTCCATGTACTCCTTGTATGCTGCGGAATCCATGTTCTGATGGTAGTCGAGAAGCTGATTAGCTGCTGATTGCTTGCTGAGTAGGACTTTGATGGATGAAGGAAGAATACACGATTCAGTGAGAACGCTGAGCACAACCGCTCTGACTCCTTTGTCACTGGCTACCTTGAACCCGGGAAGTGGGTTTTTCAAGCTACCGATGCGAGCAAGCTCGTAAGCATTCTTATGCTTCATCGACCAGCCAAACTTCTTGGTTATCCCATGGTACACCCAAGACTCGTCGAAATAAGTGATGAATGCACCAGTCTCTCTCAGCTCTTCCATTTTCTTCAAGTATCTTCCTCTCCATGCAATCAGGTCGTATCTTGAGTTTGACATTGCATTGAAGGTTTTGAGCTTGTAGGACAAGTCCATGGCATGTAGAATCTTCCATAGAGTCGTTTGGCCGAATCGAAAATCCATGATTTTTTTAAGATCGGCAAGTAACGACGACAATGTGAAATTATCTTCCAACTCATATTTCTCCTGAATAAAATCAAAGATTCTCTTCCTCTCGTCATCAGAAATCAAGTCAAGAACTCTCTTTTCGTCCTTTCTCTTTCTCATTTTTTGTTCCTTTTCCTCATCTCTTCGACTGGTGTCACTTTTGCCTTCTTCCACTTTACGTTGAATGGTCTTTTCGGAGACCCCCGTTAAAATTGCAGCAGTTTTCGGAGGAGAACCAAAAAGTGTTCCAGAAGCCAAAGGTCCGAGTGTCAACTTGATTTTCGATAACTGGTCAACCAGGGAAACGAGGATCGGAACATCCTTCTCTTTGTTTCCGGGGCCCAGATAGTCCGAATTTTGCGACAGCCTAACGTTCCTGATGGCTTCTCCCAGTCGTCGATCTTGTTCAGCTTGGATTCTAGCCTTTGTCTCATCAATATTCTAAAAATACCCATTTCCCTCTGTTTATTCTAAATCTTTTGTATACCTCTAAATCAAACGGAGTCACCCCCGTTGATTGAGATGCCTTAGCATTCATTGTGATGACATTGTTTGGTTTCAGATCGACAGGAGAAGGCGGAGAGCAAGGATGGATCGATGAGGGTGGAAACGGAGAGACGGAGGGATCGACGTCAAGATGGACAAATGCAAGTGGGGAGGAATCGAGGGACTCTTAATTTTTTAACATTTTTCATTATATATAAACGTTAATTATTCATGCTACTTCTTTGTGCTGGTGTTAAGAGAGCTCTCTCGATGAGTTTTGTTCCTGTCTGTCCTCGAATTTTGACTCGGGCAAACTTCTTTTCCAGTGGGGATTGCATCTAAACGAATTCATCAAATTGAGATCAACTAGTGATTTTCCGAAATAAGAGGCTTTCAGTTCCAAGTTGAAATGAGATCATTAGAATCCAGCGAAGACTTTCAGAGCAAGTACACGACGAGTTTGTGCATAGTTTATTCATCACTTTTCCATAGTTGTAAACGACCGAGGAAAATTGAATCGAAATGATAATTTATTTGCTCACAATAATTCTGAAAGCGAGAGAGAGAGAGAGACTGAAAATCTTGACTGTGAGATTTATCTTTCAATTCTAGAAATATGGGGGTTAATCAACAATAAAAGCAAACAATTTATTAGTGAACTGTGATATCTACAGAGTTTACAACCAAGAAACAAGAGCAAATAAAATTTGATTTAAGAACTAATTATAAAATGGACGTTTACAAACCTTACTACACACAGCATGTCCGTCTTTCCGTAGATTGGGATGTCCGTTTGCTCTCGCTCCTCCTTTCCTCTTCCGTTGTTCCCTCGTCGTGTTCCTCATCCTTTCTTCTCGATAGTTTTCTGAAAAATGTTGTTTTTCGACTGTTAACAAATAAATATCAATTTTTTTTACCTTATTTTCGTCCCGCCGCTTGAACTTACCATTTCTAAAGTTACCTGAAGGAGAAATTAAGAAAAATGAGAGAGGGAATTCCTCTTATCAGTGGAAATATCAATAAAACAACGAAGGAGATGAAAATTTATACATTTTTATTGAATTAAATGACGAAAATCAGAAAAAAAATAGCGAAAATCAATAAAAAATGTGTGAAAAACGAACAAAAAGCGAACATTTTCCCTCACAAAAATCTACTATACACGCTAAGTGCGCAAAGGAACGCTTGTGCGCATTTCTCGTGCATACCTAACGGGACCATTTTGAGAAACTCTGTGCGCCTTTAAATCGACCGGACAACAGACGGCGAAAATATAATATTTTCTCTTGTATTGCAACATCATCAACACTGTCTATATTACTCAAGCTTCATAAGCAAGACTCGGGATCCTCAGAAAACAAAAAAATAATCCGATTATTACATAGTACAAAAAATGACTAAAGGGCAATATATCGAATCCAAAATTAGATATAATAGAGAAAATTGCTCATAAAAAATATTACAAAAAGAAAATCAATAAGAAGGTGGCAAGAAAACAAATGATACACAAGGAAACGACCGGTAAAAAATATGATTTTTTCGAACAAAAAAAAAGGGGCGGAGCCTAGATAAAATGGCAAAAATGGAACAGGAAAAAAGACACAACGGGGACCTCGTAGGGTAGAGAGACTCGTAATAGGCGGGAAAACTGGGGAAAGAGGGAAATCGATTGTTTTTTGGCGAGAAAATCAAACTAGACGAAAGAAGACGCTACAGACTACAGAAAAAATTTCTCGAGAAGACGTTGACGCCTTCTAGACCACATCAGACGGCACGATTCCATAGATATCCGAGTACAATTGAGACGAATCGTCGTTGGGTGGTAACGGTAGTCGGGAGGGAAGCGATGAGTGTAGGAGTGTCCAGAACAGATGACTTCGCATCTCGATTCGTGTATGTTTTCGTAGAATTTGTCCCAATTCGTCGTCGAGAAGATTCGCGTCGACGCCGTCGCCCAGGACGGCGATCACGCGTTTCGAGCGATTCTTGGCGAATAGTTGATGGGAGGTCTGGAAAATGTTAGGATTATTGAAATGTTCGGATTTCGGTTTCTAGATCACAAAAGACCCGGTCAGTTTTCGACCATTTTTCGACCGCGAAAAGTATGACCAGATTTATTTTCCGAGCAGAATAAACTGTTTAGTTTTCGCCCATTTTTCGACCACAAAAAGTCTCAATTTTATCATTTTTAACGATCAGGGCATGAATCAAGATCTTGACCCGAAAGCGGACCATAGAAATTTCGACCAACTTTCGCCCAATGATTTTCAGTCAAAAAATAGCTAAACTTTTGAATCCAGACGATTCTCGAGCCGAAACTACTCAAGAACGTCAAAAAATTGTCCCAAAAAGTTTCGCCCACGTTTCGACCACAATAAAATTTGATCAGTTTTCGATCAAATTTCGCCCAAATCGAAAGGTTTTTAGTCGAAAAACATCGAAATTTACGTTCGACCAATTTTCGACCACTACTCAAATTTCTAGATCAAATTTCGATCATTTTTGCTCATTTTTCGACCGCGAAAAGTGGTTTTCAGAGTAAAAAGTGTGGTAAAATGCGTTTTTGAGCTCTAAAGGATCTTAAAATTATCGAAAATCGCTCAAAATTAGTCGGAGTCTTTCAGAATTTCTCAGAATTCTTCAGTGGTTATTTTCGTCGTTGTTCGACCAAATTTGGTTAATTTTGGCTCATTTTAAGCAGAAATTCTCAATTTTTGTTTAATTTCAAGTGCGAATGTTGCATTTTGAGTGTTCAGGCTCATTTTTGTTCGATTTTTAGCCAATTTTTAGCTCTATTGCTCACCTTAATCTGCAACGTCTTCCACTCGTTCTCCAAGAAATGCCTCGTCAACACGAGAATCAAACATTGCGACGATTCCATCTGAGCAATCAACTCATCGGAAATCGCATGAAGATTCGAGTTATAAGTGGGGCCATCCCGATGGAGCAAGCATAGCTGATAGTCCTCGTCTTCCAACGGCCGACACAGCTGATCCACAACCATTTTTTCGTCTCTCTTCGAATACGAAACAAATGCATGATAAGAGAGCAACGGGACGGGAAGGGGAGAGCTGCCAGCCGATGTGGAGCAATTCAGTGAGCTCGCTTTGTAGCGTCGCTGATTGATGGCGTCGTGGGATTTCCGGACGAAGGATACGGCAAGAATCACAAGGATACAGAGGAGGACGGCGATGGAGACAGTGATAACGACAAAGATTATCGAGTTTTGGGGGTCCTGACCAAAGAATCCAGAGGAGAATGGGACACAGATGGAGGTGTTGTAGTCGCGGAGGAATTCTGGAAAATTGGGATTTGAGTGGGAGGTTTTGAAATTTTCGGGATTTTTGGGATCCTATGGTCTCTGGAAGGTAAACATGTTGTCGAAAATGGTCGAGAAAATTTTCGGCCATTTCTCGACCACAACTCGACTTTCGACCATTTTTTGACCGTCAGATCCAATGATTTGCGACCGCAACTCGACCTCAGGACGGCAAAAAGTCACTATCGGCCTCAAAATAAGTCTGAAACTATCGAAAACGGTGAATTTTGTTCTTGACCAATTTTCGACCGCAACGCGATTTTTGACCATCTTCGACCATTTCAGATCAAAAACTGGCCAAGAACACATTTTTGAGCTCAAAATCGGTCTAAAACTACTTAAAATAATCGAAATTTTGAAATTTGTTTTCGACCACATTTCGACCTCAACTCGATTTTCGACCATTTCTCGACCATAACTCGCCCTTAGGACCGCAAAAATTCATGAACGGGCTCAAAATGAGTCTCAAACCATAAAAAAATATCAAAAACGTGAAATTCGTTCTCGACCAAATTTCGACCGCAACGCGATTTTCGACCATCTTCGACCATTTCTATTTTTGACCATTTCAGATCAAAAACTGGCCAAGAACACAGTTTTGAGCTCAAAATCGGTCTAAAACTATTTAAAATAATCGAAATTTTGAAATTTTTTCTCGACCATTTTTCGACCACAAAAAGCTATTTCCAGACCAAAAATCGGCGGAAATCACAGTTTTCATCTCAAAATGAGTTAAAAACCATTAGAAATTATCGAAATTTTGAATTTTGTCCCCGACCAAATTTCGACCACAACGCGATTTTCGACCATTTTTCGACCGCCAGATCAAAAATTGGCCAAAAATCACATTTTTGAGCTCAGAATAAGGTCATAACCATCAAAAATTATCGAAATCGTGAACTTTGTTCTCGACCAAATTTCGACCAGACATCAATTTTCGACCGCGAAGAGCTATTTTCAGATCAAAAAAATGAACAAAATCACATTTTTGAGATCAAAGTCAGTCTGTAACCATTAAAAATTATCGAAAATATGAAATTTGTTCTCGACCGATTTTCGCCCATTTTTCGACCGCGAGCTCTATCTTGGCTCAAAATGGCTCAATTTTTTTGATTTTTGGTTCATTTTTTGTCAAATTTTCTCTATTTTCATTTTCGACTGATTTTGCTCCACAAAAACAAAGACTCACCCCCAATAGTCATTACAAACACATCGGACCCCAGGTTCGGCGGATACGCCGACAAGACCGTCGTATCATTCGTCAAAAAAGCCTTCGTCACATTCTCCCAACACTCAACATTCCCAAAGTCCACCACCAATTCTCGATGCTGTGCAAACCACTCCGCCGCGTTGTGCTCTTCCCAATACGGTGCTCCGTGGTGGTCCCTGACTCTTCTCTGCTGCTGCTGATGATGCCCGTCTCCACAGTCGCATCGGAGCGGATTCCCGGATAGTGAGATCTTCTGAAGGCTCGACGTCGTCAGGCCCGTCGGGACGTCTTCAAACGAGTTGTTATGGAGCGTGAGGTGCTTCAGATTCGGTAGCCTCTCAAAAATGCCTCGATTGAGTTGTGAGAATCGATTTCCATTCAAGAAGAGCTGCGTGACAGCGTCACATTTTAAGAATTCCTCTCCACTTAAGCTGAGCAATGCGTTATCCGAGAGATCCAGGGTTTTCAAGCTCGGCAGGGTATGGAAAGCCTTTGGTTGAATCGATCTGAGTCCCGTTCCATTGATATGAAGCCTCTGGAGCCGGAGCCTTCCAATGAAGCTATGAGTTCGCAATTGGGGAAGGGTGACCCCGCTTAGGATGATCTCGGTGGCCGATACCGGGAGCTCAGACACCACAAACTCTCGCCGGGGTACTGTAGTATTGGCTCCACATCTAACAATATTAATATTGAATGCCTCGTCTCTAAAGCAACGGCACTGCGCGGGGCACACCGATTTGCAGTCGCAGTTTCCGTATTGACAGCAAATGCACTCGGGCTCACAAATCGATTGGTAGGGACACAGGAGATCTTTCTTTTGAAGGGAAGCCAGAGGGATCGGGTGAAGGTCTACTGTATGGGCACATTGGGCCGAGTCCGAGTCGATGATGTGGATCCGGGAGCCGCCGGGTTTTTTGGAGTCGGGGGACCCTGATGCTCCAGAAGAGCTCAGAAGCCATCCCATTGAGCAATCGCAGACCAGCGGGTTCCCAGCGATCTCCACCTTCACTGGATGCACGCCCTCCAGAATTCTCATGGATTCCGAGGCCACGACGGTAAGCAAATTCTCCTTCAAATTCAGCTTCCTCAGCTGACTCTTCTCCCCGAACGCCGCCTTTCCAAGCCGAGCGATTCTATTATGAGATACATCGAAATTCTCCAGCGAATTCGGAATCTGCTCGGCGTTCATTACAGTGATCCGATTGGTGGCGAGGGATACGGTTTTCAGCGAGAGCTTCGTGGTGGTGGCCGCCGTGAGCAGATTGATGTCGTTGGCGTCGGCGAGAAGGGTCTCGAGAGTCTCGGGAAGTGCCGACCATTTGAGAACGACGATTTGGTTGTGGGAGACGTCGAGACGGCGGAGCGCCGAGGCTTCCGAGATTCCTTCCTCGAGGGATTCTGGAAAAAAAAGTTTTATGATGAGCAATTTGGGATTCTAGGGGTTCTGGGGGTCTAAAAAACGGAATTTTGGGAGTTTGAAGGTCCTGGAACCCTTGAATTCGGGATTCCTATGGTTCTAGAACTTTTGATTTCAGGTTTTTTAGGATTCTGGGGTTCTCAGAATCTCGAATTTGAAATTTTAAGATCCTGAAGCGCCGAGAAGGCTCTGAATTCCAAAATTTTCAATTTGTAGTTTTACGATGAGCAATTTGAGATTCTAGAGGTTTTAGGACTTCTGGAAGTCGAAAAATTGAAATTTTAAGATTCTGAAGCGCCTAGGAGGCCCAGAATTCCAAATTTTTCGATTTTTAGTTTTATGGTGAGCAATTTGGGATTCTAGGGATTCTAGGAGTCGAAAAATTTGAATTTTGAGATCCTGAAGGTTCTCGAGACCTTGAATTTAGGATTTTTACGATTCCAAGAAAATTAGGTCCTTCAGGGCTCATTGTGGCTCAAAATTCGCCATTTTTTGGCTTATTTTATGATGAACAATTTGGGATTCTAGGGGTTCTATGTCTTCTGTGAGTTGAAAAATCGAAAATTGGGATTCTGGAAGCCCTGGATTCTGAAGTTTTTCAATTTTTTAGACCCTGAGAACTTTGGAAAGCTTCAGAATCCTCGAGGGCTCATTTTGGCTCAAAATTTTCCTACTTTCTTGAAATTTTCAGAACTCCTAAAATCTTGAAACTTTAAAATTTGAGATTCTGAAGCATCTAGAAGGCCCTGGATTCTGAATTTTCCAGTTTTTAGGCCTTTAGAACTTTGGAAAGCTTCAGAATCCTCGAGGGCTCATTCTGGTTCAATTTCGACATTTTTGGGCTCAAAATTTTCCTTAAAAACTCACTAATCCGATTATTCCTCATTGTCAGTTTCTTCAGCTTTGGACATCTGGCAAAGGCATCTTTGAATAGAAGAGAAATCTCGTTGTTTGAAACGTCAAGGGAGTGTAGTTCGGCACTATCCGAGAATATGTAGGGTCCGATCTGAAAATTGGTTTGATATTTAAAAAATTTAGAAAAAAAATGAGTCGAAAATTAAGATTTTTGATTAAAAATGACCCAGAAAAGTCTATTTTTTGACCAAAAAAAAATTTTTTTTTCGACCAAAAAAATTGTTTTTCAAATTTTTTTCCACTTTTTTAGACCAATTTTTTTCAAATTTTTCGATTCCTGGGCTCATTTTTTCTCAAAAATTCAAATTTCCTTTTAAAAACTCACACTTTGCAGCTGATTATCCGACAAATCCACTGTATGCAACTGCTTAATCTTATTGAGCACATATTGATACAGTTTTCCAATTTGATTCCGGCTCAAATCCAATTTTTTGAGCTGTTCCACTTTAGCGACGGCTGATGGGATCTCGGTGAGCTTGTTGTTCGAGAGGTCCAAGTGTTCTGGAAATTTGAAATTTGTAACTTTTTTGGGCGGGAAATTCAAAAAAATCGCTAAATTTTGAGCCAAAATGGTCCAAAAATGGTCAAAATTGATCGATTTTGAACCACTTTTTTCGGCTCAAAATTTCAAAATTTCTCATTTTTCAAAAAAAAAAAAATCTTACCCAATTTCAATCCCTTCAAACTTTGGGGCTCGAGGAGCTCCAAAGAGTTATTAGCCAGGCGGAGATTCGAAATTTTCGAATTTTCCGGAAGCGCAGAGTCGGCGAAGATGCGGAGACGATTCGAGGAGACGTCGAGCTGAAAAATTTGGAAATTTTTGAAAAAAATTAATTGAAACATTTTTTTAAAATTGTGTTGTGACTATTCTAGATGATTCAGAAGAAAAAAAAACTGGGAAATTTTGAGCCAAAAATGAGGAAAAATTAAGCCAGAATGAGGGGCCCTCAAGGATTCTAAGCGCTCCAGAATCTGCTTCACAATTTCAATTGCTCATCATAAAACTGTGAACTTCGGAATTCCTCAGGAGCCGTCAGGAGCCGTCAGAATCCTCCAGAATCTTCTAGAATCCTTCAGGATCCTCCAGAACCCTCCAGAAGCCATTAGAATCTCAATTGCTCATCATAAAACTGAGAGCTTCAGAAAGCCTTCAGAATCGTCTAGAATCGCTCTGAATCCTTCAGAATCCTCCAGAAGCCGCCAGAATCTTCTCCAGAGGCTCAATTGCTCATCATAAAACTGAGAGCTTCAGAAGGCTTTGGGGATCCTCCAGGAGCCTCCAGACTAGTCCAGAATCTCACAGTATTCCTCAAAAGCCTTCAGAATCCTCCAGAATCTTCCAGAATCTTCTAGAATTCTTCGCGAATCCTCCAAAATCCTCCAGAAGCCATCAGAATCTCAATTGCTCATCATAAAACCTGAGACCTTCAGAATCCCTCAAAAGCCTTCAGAATCCTCCAGAATATTCCAAAAGTCTCCAGAACACTCCAGGAGCCTCTAGAAGCCTTCAGACCTCTTCTGGTCCCTTTTGAATCCCTGAGAAGCCTCCAGAATCGTCCAGAACCCTTCAGAATCCTCTAGAACCCTTCTGAATCTCTAAGAATCTCCCAGAGTCGTCTAGAATTCCTCAAAAGCCTTCAGAATCCTCCAGACTCCTTTCTCTTCAATTTTTCAATCAATTCTGCTAATTTTTTTCGTGATTTTCCTCTCCTTCTTCTGTGACCTTCCTATTTATCCAGATGTCCATTTTTTCCCCTCTAAAATCTGATCCCTCTTTTAAAATGAAATTCTCAAACACCTCCACGTGTCCCCTTCATCTACAGTACCTCCTCTCTCCATGATATGCAAATATTAACCCTCCTCATGGAATCTTTGGAGGGGGGTCGATGGTGTCAAAAGTGGTATGTATATTAATGAATACATACACACACTAAAACACTCTCCCGCAATGCAGGTAGACAAGTGTTTTTGGCAAATACCATAAGTATGATGCCAAAAGTATTTGGGTCAATAGCCCATTTCTTAATTGGATTACTGTGGATATATTGCTCAGGTTAGCGATGACGTCATCGTTAAAACTGTTATGCAATATTAGAAAGATGCAGTGTATCCATCTAATTGGATAATAACTCTTGTCCTCTACAGTACCCTTGAAGTACCCCTGATCTCTTGACCATCGCTTTCAGGGTACTTCAAGACTCTCCAAAAATCTACTAATCCTTTCGTTTTGGATACAATTCAATTTGCGACCCCTTGAATGCAGTCGGAAGCACAGAGCCTCCAGCCGGGTGTGAGGAGACAAAAAACGGAACTGCACCTGTTTTCTCGGAGCAATTTGACACCGATTCGATTCCCCAAGGAGACTAAGGGATTAAGGACAGTCGTCTGGTGTCAGACGGTTTAGAAAGCGATTCAATTACTGGAAGAGCCCAAAAGGCAGATGTGTCGTCACTAGGAGAGCAAAGAGAGGCCAGAAAAGATTCAGGAGCATCTGGAGCATGGATACGAGGATAAGAACCCTTTGACTTTCAGGCCTAATCAAGTTGAAATCCAGTCGGATCTTTCAAGAGCACCAGAGGGCTAGGCTTCCGACAGAGCCCCGTGGGCCCCATGAGCCCTAGGAGAATCAGCCGAAGAAACATTACAGAGCTCCAAAATCGATGCCCTCAGTAGATTCAGAATCCAGAGCCCTTCATCTTCTAGAAGGTCCCTCTGAAAGTTCCCCAGTTGTCCCTCTCCCTTCTCCATCTACAGTATCCCCTAACTATCCACACCTATATCGTACCTAAACCCCGCTATTATCCCTCCATCTCAATATGACGCCTCCTGGTCCCTTCTTATTCTCGCGCATTGTGCCCACGGACAATTTGGCAACAATAAGAAAATGGTCCCCCTTCTCCACAGTAAAACCCTACAATTATACAACCTGTTATTCCTTCTATATGGGGGTGGATACTGTAGCCAAGATGATGGGCCATTCAGACACTTATACAATACTTGGATGACACCTGGGTAACCTGTGATTATCTCAGGGAAATTGAGACCCATCTAAACTGTGTGTGGAGGGTCACACTTATTCTGAAAGGAACCCTAGAATTAGGGGAGAGAGAGAGAGAGAGATAATAGTGACACCCGTCTGAACTGTTTTGGACTGCCAAAGTATCCAAGAACCCCTAATTTCTACTATGAGAACCTAGAATCTAAACTTTTCTACTATTGGAGGACCTGTAGAAAAGGATAGTTGACACCTGCAATCTGAATAGACTTGCGAAACGTCGCACTTTCGAAATGTCACGGATCCGAAATGGGAAATCGAAAGTTCATCTTATGAACTGTTTCGAACTGTGAAAAGTCCCTTATTTTTGTATAGAAGGGTCTTATACTCATAGGTATAGTAAATATCTCCAGTTTTCCAAGTTTCTTCATACAAACACTCATGAGGGTCTTGACCATTATTCTATTGTACTATAGACCATCATGAACACCACCTCTTCAGAAAGAAAGAAAGAAAGTGACACCTGGAGAATGCGTGATACTTATCCCTTATAGAAAGAAAGAAGAAAGGTCAATGGTTTTGAAACCATGTGTTTGTACAGTATGATGAGGAGACACGCGATCTGGTACTTTTTGAAAGGGCCAGAGGGCTCCAGGAGCATCCAGGATCTCCCGAAATCCCTCAGAATCAATTTCAAGCATTTTTGATGCTCTTGAGCTTAAAAATGGATCATTTGAAGCCAAATTTGATCATTTTTTGGCTCAAAATCTCAATTTTTCGATCAAAATTGACAAACTTTGCGTCCAATCGGGTCAACTTTGAGTAGTTTTTTTTTTCTGGATCAAAATGGCTCATTTCGGTACGAAGTTGCTCTTTTTTAGGGATGATGTCTCCAGAATGCTTCAGAATCATCCAGATGTCTCCAGAATCCTCTGGAATCAATTTCAAGCATTTCGAATGGTTTTGAGCTCAAAAATGGCTCATTTGGAGGCAAATTTGACCAATTTTGGCTCAAAATCTCAATTTTTCGATCAAAATTGATAGATTTTGGATCGAATCGGGTCAACTTTGTGTAGTTTCTTTCTGGCTCAAAATGGCTTATTTCGGTCCGAAGTTGCTCTTTTTTAAGGATGATGTCTCCAGGAACCTTTAGAATCATCCAGATGTCTCCAGAATCCTCTGGAATCAATTTCAAGCATTTCGAATGGTTTTGAGCTCAAAAATGGCTCATTTGGAGCCAAATTCGACCTTTTTTGGCTCAAAATCTCAATTTTTCGATCGAAATTGGCAAATTTTGGGTCGAATCGGGTCAACTTTGAGTAGTTTCTTTCTGGCTCAAAATGGCTTATTTTGGATCATTTTTGACCGTTCTGGTCTATTTTGGTCCAATTTTAGACCAATTTTGGATTTTTGACTATTTTTGACCAATTTTTGACGACTTTGAACTATTTTTGACAGATTTTTACCAATTTTGGACTATTTTGATCAATTTTAGACCATTTTGCTCATTTCTTACCGTCTGCAAATTCGTCGCATTCTCCAACATTCCTCCAGCCAACTGCTCGATTCGATTGTGCTCCAAATTAAGATGAGCAATGCGTTTCTCGCATGATTGGAGCCATTCGGCGGGGAGGGTGTCCAGTTGATTGTAGGAGGCGTCAAGCATCTCGAGTTCAGGAGAGGCTGAAAATTCGAAAATTTGAGATTTTGGGGCGCGAAATTTGAATTTTCAGCCAATTTTCTTGATTCTAGAGCCATTTTGAGCTCAAAAACTTGATTTTTGAGTCTTTTTTGACCTAAAATTTGGGGTTTTTAGGTAATTTTCCGTTCGAAATGAGATTTCTTTATTCAGAATATTTTTGGGCCAATTTCCCAGTTTCTGGGTCATTTTTACCCCAGAAATTCGATTTTTAGATAATTTTCAGCCAAAAATTCACTCTCTAGTGTCAAAATTTCCCATTTTCCCCACCTAAAACCGACGAATTTCCACTCTCGATCGCATTTCTCGAAACGTTGAGCGCGACGAGATTCGGCAGCACCGCTACCGTATCCGGAATCCTCTTCAACAAATTTCCAGCCAAATTCACATGGACCACTGTCTCGGGAAGGGATTCCAAATTCTGAATTCGATTATTTTCAGCGTCCAGTTGTTGAAGAAAGGGTGTCGCCGCCGAGGCGTCGAGTGTCGAGATTTGATTGTGGGCCAGCGAGATTTGACGGATTGCCGGGATTCCGCGGAGGAATTGTCTGAAAATTGGGGGTTTTTGGGCGGGAAATTTGAATTTTCAAGGTGAAAATTGCTTGAAAATCGAGTTTTTCGACCTAGAAATGACGAAAAATTGATTTTTTGAATTTTGAAAGATTCTGGTATTTTCAAAAGTCTTCAGGATTTTTCAGAGTCCATTTTTTCGATTCCAGGGCCATTTTGAGCCAAATTTTCCAATTTTTTGGTCAAAATTTCTAATTTTTTGTTTAAATTTTCCGATTTTTTAGCCAAATTTGCCAATTCTTCGGTCAAAATTTCTAATTTTTTGTTTAAATTTTCCGATTTTTTAGCCAAATTTGCCAATTCTTCGGTCAAAATTTCTAATTTTTTGTTTAAATTTTCCGATTTTTTAGCCAAATTTGCCAATTTTTCGGTCAAATTTTCAAATTTTTTGTTTAAATTTTCCGATTTTTCGGTCAAATTTTCCAATTTTTCGATCAAATTTTCCGATTTTTGAGTCAAATTTTCCAATTTTTCGATCAAAATTTCCAATTTTTCGGTCAAAATTTCAGAATTTTTGCTCAGAATTTCAGAATTTTCGTTCAAATTTTCAGTTTTTTGCTCAAAATTTCAGATTGTTCGCTTAGAATTTCAGATTTTTGATGAAATTTTCTGCATTTTCAACTCACTCAATCGTCGTCAGCTGATTCCTGGACACATCTACTATGAGCAATTGTTGCGCCACACACGTCTCCTCTCGTCGTAGGCTTGGCAGATCGTTGGATGATAGATTGAGGACCTGGAAATAGAGGGAAATTTGAATTTGGAACTTTTTTGGGCGCGAAATTTGAATTTTTCAGTCATTTTTAGTCTAGAAAGTCAATTTTTTTACCAAAAAGTCTAATACAATCAAAGTTGGACCATTCCAGAGGTTATTTTTAGCGGGAATTTTGAATTTTAGAATCATTTTTAGCGTAGAAACTTGGTTTTTTCATGAAAAAAAGTGCCAAGGACATCCGGACAAACCAGATTCCCCTTGCCCCTCTGGAGTGCTCTGGGTGATTTCGAGCGCCAAATTCGAATTTCCGGCTCATTTTTCGTCTAAAAATCGATATCTAGTCGAAAAATGAGCCCAAAATTCGACTTAGCCGCTCAAAATCACCCCGGATGTCCATTGAGCCGATTTTCGCTATCTTCTCGCCTCAAATCTCTCTATCCCATCAATATGAGGACTAGTAGTGTCATCATTGAATAATTCATCCTAATTCCACTTCCAAATTTCATTGAATCCTCTTTCACTTCATTCTCAAGAATTCATAATCCCCCTCTCTCTCCTCTGGACAGTGTTTCTCTCATTAGCTGCTCCACAGGGTGAGGATGAGCTACATCCGCAAAAGCGCTCTAATGAGAGGTCTCTGCGTCTAAAACGAAAGTACTCTCTCGCTACAGTACGCCTTTAAAGGCGCATGACGATTTCTGCTCGGGTCTCGCAATGCAAACGCCTTTTTGAAAAAAATTTGATCAAAATTCATCATTGCGCCCGCGCCAATGCCAAAAAGGCGTTTGCATTGCGAGACCCGAGCAAAAATCGTCATGCGCCTTTAAAGGCATACTGTAGCGAGAGAGTACTTTCGTTTTAGACGCAGAGTCCTCTCATTAGAGCGCTTTTGCGGATGTAGCTCATCCTCACCCTGTGCTGCTCCTTCTTCTCTCTGGGTGTCTACTAATTAGCATACCACAGAGACAAAGGGACTCCTTCACCAAAAGAGAGAGAGAGTGTCGCTTTCTCTTGTTAACAACAACACCATATCCGATTGATGTATCTCTCTCTTCGTTTCGCTCCCTTTGAAGTGAGGAGAGCGATCCTGAAGAGGGTGTGTTGGTAGGGGACATTAGGAGATGTCAAAAATAATGCGAGTCCTCAAAAGAGGGGATACCGACGGAGCCTTTTTGAGCTAATGAATGTCCATAATAGGATACAGTAATCCAGGTTCGAAAATGAGTCTTTGAGCCATGGCAAAATTGAATATTGGCTCAAAATCCACCAAAAATCGCTGTTTCAGTCTTTCAAAATAGAAAGTCGCTGGAAATTTGATTTCTTGCGGTTTTCCGAACTTTTGAGCCGCTTTTTGGGCGATTTTGGACATCGGGATACACAGATAGACATTCGGAAGCTTTTTGAAGCTTCTCAAAAACGATTTCCGGTCAAAAATCGATTTTTTTCAAATTTTCCGGTCCCTTTTCCTCATAAATAAATTGTTGACTTTCAACCTTCTCTCTTCATCAATCTATTCATAATTAACCGTGTATTGTTGCCTATTCGGCGGGTGGTGCCATTCGACTCTCCTGATGTTCCTTTAGCTGCTATTGAGGTTGGGGATACCGCAATAATATCACGCATCATTTAGCTAATTGGGGGTGGGTGGGTTCTCTATGGTCCGTCTCGCGGGGCGGTACGGTCCACAGGTTAGCATATAGAACCGCGCGTCAAAACAAAACAACAAGGAGATTGCGGTAACACACCCAAAGCCAAAGGCAACTATTGTTGCTTTTTGGGCTCAATGTCTATATTGAGGTTCCAAAAACAAAACGATCTCGAGGAGTACTGTAGAGGCTCAGTAAGGCTCTGTACGGCTTAAGGGATACTGTAGAGACACATTCGGGCTTTGTGGGCTTTCAAAGGTACTGTAGAGGCTCAGTGTTCGTATTTAAGTACGAACTACAGATCGGCCTTCAGGAGTACTGTAGATGCTCACTTAGGCTTTGTGATCCTTCAAGGGTATTGTAGAAGCCAGGGTTGCGGATTGACGGGCCGGCCCGTCGGCCCGGCCCGGCCCGTCTGGCCCGGCCCATCCGCCCGGCCCGTCAACAGTTCTTCTCAGAGAAAAAAAATTTTTGAACAAAAATTTTTTGAATGAAGACATCAAAACTTTGCCACCATCTAGGTGGGAAATTCTTTGATCGACCTGATTTCGACAGTTTTTCCATTCAATTTGCAAAATATAGGTTGGAAGAGCATAAATAAGCCGAAAAAGATTTCGATTTCACTTTGAAATACTTTTTTAACATTTACTGATAACGAATATAGAACAAAAAATCTTCAAACTAGAAAAATTCGAACTGAAAATTTTTTTCAGTATGCAGACGGGCCGAACGGCCCGGCCCGGCCCGGCCCGGCCCGTCGCAACCCTGGTAGAAGCTCTATGAGCCTTCAGGGGTACTGTAGAGACACAGCCGGGCTTTGTGATCCTTCAGGAGTACTGTAGAGGCTCTGTGATCCTTCAGGAGTACTGTACAGACTCAGTTAGCCTTCAGGAGTACTGTTGAAGCTTTGTGATCCTTCAGGAGTACTGTAGACGCTCTTTGAGCCTTTAAAAGTACTATAGAGGTTCAGTTAGGCTTTGTGAGCCTCCACAAGAACTCTCGAGGCTCCATTGGCTCTGTAAGCCTTCAGGAGTACTGTAGACGCTCTTTGAGTCTTCTGGAGTACTGTAGAGGCTGTGAGCCTTCAGGAGTACTGTAGACGCTCTTTAAGCTTTCAGGAGTACTGTAGAAGCAGCTAGCCTTTAGGGGTGCTGTGGACGCTCTTTGAGCCTTCAGGAGTACTGTAGAGGCCAACCTAGGCTCTGTAAGCCTTCAGGAGTACTGTAGATGCTCAAGCTCCCTTCATGCCCCTCCATTGGTCAAAATCATGCTTTCAGGACCCCTTGATTCAGAATCACTTCTCTTCTTCGTTTTCAAGGTGAAATCTTGAATCTCCTTCTGGTCTTGGTCCCTCGTCTCCCCCATTCATATGCAAAACTATGAAATCGCCACCACCGCCATAACAACGGAGATTGAATGGGAAGGGGGGAACATTCATGTATATATAAACGTATCCCCCCTCTCGTTTCCATCAATCATCATTCGAGGGGGAACGTCGCCTCTCTCTCGCGGACAAGAAGACATAACACATTATTCGTCATGGCAAAATTTGATGGGCTCTTTCTGCAGGGTCCCAACGACGACTTCATCATCATCATGTCGTTGTCCTTGTCAACGAGGCGATTGCTCATTATTATGATGAGCAATGCGAAGGAAACTTCGAATGAGCTCCAGAGGGGCCCTGGGAGGCCGAAATTCGGAATTTCGGAAGAAGGAACTCCAGAAGACGTCAGAGATTCAGAATTATCGGAAAACCAATTTGGCTCATTTTGGCTCAAATTTTCCAGGATTTTCAGTACTCTTCCGGGCTCCAGGAGCTCCGCGGCCATCGTGGTCCATTTGTCGAGTAAAATGACTCATTTTGGCTCAAATTTTCCAGGGTTTTCAGTACTCTTCTGGGCTCCTGGAGTCCTAGGGGCCTGTGGGATTCTTCTGGCTCAAAATTTCAAGGGATTTCAGTACTCTTTTTGGCTTCAGGAGCTCTAGGAGTCTTTGGATTCTTTTTCGGCCCAATTCGGCTCAAATTTTCCGGGATTTTCAGTACTTTTCTGGGAACCAGGAGCCCTATGAGCCTGTAGAATCCTTTTGGAGGCAAAATGGCTCAATTTGGCTCAAAATTTACAGGATTTTCAGTACTTTTCGTGGCTCTAGGAGCTCTTGGGGCTACTGGATTCTTTTTAGGATCAATTTGGCCCACATTTTCCGGGATTTTCAGTACTTTTCTGGGCTCCAGGGGCCCTAGGGACCTTTGTAACCCATTTTGGCTCAAATTTTCTCTAGTCTTCAGTTCCCTGAATCCCTCATAATTTCAAAATCTGTTCCGTCCCCTAACAACTTCCGCTCTCTTTCTCTCGTGTGATATTTGACCTCTCCCTTTGTTCTCAATTCTTCAATTGCCGCCTCTCGCCGGCGGCTCCAGATGGCTGAACGTCAGTGGTGAAGCTTAGAAGTAAGCCCCACCATACTTGGAAGAAGCAATAATACGTTTCGAAATTGGAAGGAAAGGAGAGGAACAACTAATAAACAACTAATTCCTCCTCCTCCTCCTTATTGTCCTTTTATTCTGAAGAGGAGCAAGAAGGGGGTGAATAGAGGGGAAATTGGAGTTTCTGGACCTCGAAAAGTCGATTTTTCATCAAAAGACCTCAAAAAATCGAAAAAATAGCGATTTTTAGGGCCAAAAATTATAAAAATCTAATTTTTTCGGTTTTTCAATTTTCTTTGTATCTCAAGTTCCAATAGTCCAAATTTTATAAAACTTATACCATTCGATATAAAATTTCTCGTAGAATCTACAGTATCTCACCTGCAAATGTGGCAACGAGCACAACAGCCTCTCGGGGAGCTCCACATTGTGCGAACGGGTCAACGAGAACTTCTCCAGTCGAGCCAGTGGCATGAGGACGTCTTCGGTCATTTCAAAGGATCCAGACTGCCTCGTTGAGATCTGATCCAACTCTAGGGTTCGAAGCGATGATAAGTCTTCGAACAGTTTCACGGAGAAGTGGGTCACTTGGCAGCCCTGGAAATGTGAAAATTGGGGTAAAATAGTCTGGAAAATCGATTTTTGGGGTGGAAATTGTCTGGAAAATTGATTTTTAAGGTCGAAAATAGTTGAAAACTGTACTTTCAGCTTAAATTCGGCCAAAAACCGTAAATTTTGAGCCAACTAAAATTTCGACCCTCTGGCTCATTTAGGCTCAAAAAACCGAATTTCGACATCGATTTTTCAGGTCAAAAATTGTATAAAATTTCATTTTTAAGCCTAAAATCATGTTAAATTCATCAAAATCAGTCCAAAACCGTAAATTTAAAGCTAACCAAAATTTCGATTTTTTAGGCTTTTTTGGGCCAAAAATCGGGGTTTCGACATGAAAAGTGGTAAGAAAATGTGATTTTTGAGGTAAATAATGGCTTAAAACCTCATTTTTATGCTGAAAATCGTGTTAAAATCATTAAAATCGGCCCAAAACTGTAAATTTTCAACAATCTGCATTTTCGGTTTTTAGCGTATTTTTGGCCCAAAAATCCTATTTCCGGGTCAAAATTGAGCCAAAAAAGCAGCTTTTTGGGTCAAAAATCCTCCAAAATCCCATTTTTCCCTCTCAAAATGACATTTGAACTATCAAAATTGCCTCAAACCCCATAATTTCTGAACTAAAAACCAAAATTTAGGTCTGCTAGCCCATTTTCACCCATCCAGATTTCCTTTCAATTCAATTTCTATAGCGAGAAGAAGAACATGTGTTAGGCGCGTGGTGTATGAAGGTTAAGCCGATTAGCCATGTAATATTCAATACTCGAGGGGTCCCCCTAGAAGTGGGGTGCACAGATGTATAAAGTGGGTACTACATCTACGGAGGTGCTACTAGACAGATTGGGGATGAATTAGTCAATTTTGAGGCCGAAAATGATCTGGGCGGACTCTGGGACCCCGAAAAGTCGATTTTTTTCGTGGAAAATGATCTAAAAGAACTCTAGAATCCCCAAAAACCCTCAAAAACAAAGCAAAAACATTTTGGAGCCAGGTGGAATCGAACTTTTGGGCTCATTTTGCACCAAAGTCAGCGCCCTTACCAACTGCGCCGTGTCGCCCACCGAAACTCGGTGGGCGGTGGGCGCGACCGCGCCCACCTACATGGCGCAGTAGGTAGCAGGGATGACTTTGGTGCACAATGAATGCACAAGTTCGATTCCACCTGGCTCCAAAATGTTTTTCCTTCGATTTTAGGGGTTTTCGAGGGCTCTAGAGCCCTCTAGGATCATTTTTGACCTCAAAAATCGACTTTTCGGCTTCCAAAAAAGCCCATATTGCGTGTGTTCGCTCAATTTGCATTCCTCATTATCCGGCTCATTTTCTTTTGATTTCTGTGGCAGGGGACCCCCCTATAGGAAATGAGAAGGTGTTCGCGTAATAATTCTAAAGGGGCCTCTCGGATGTCTCTAATTAGGCCCGTGTTGCGTCATTTTGTCATTTGTAAGGACTATGGGTAGGGGTCAATGGGCTCTTGGAAATCGGGGGATTTGGAAACACAAAAGAGACTGTTTTAGGGGTTGAAAAACTATGGGAAAATCGATTTTTTTCGTTAATTTTGGAGTTAGAAAATTTTGATTTTGCTGTCGGAAATTCTACAGTTTCTGAGGCTTAAAATTGATTTTTTTTTGCCATTTTTCTGACCTGGGGACCACTATTTCCGGTCCCATTTGTTATCTATGTGGTAATCTACATCGTAATATTTCATGCCTCCCCATGGGCCCAAAACCCCATAAAACTGTACTAGAAGCCATCTGTCACTACTAGTAGCAGGTGGTCCCTTCCGGGCCAAAATTGTGTACTTTTTGGGGTTTCTGGATGGAAAATTTGCGATTTTTATGGTTTTTAAGCTGAAAATTCAGGTTTTTGAGTCTTCAAGGCTTACCACTATCCGTAAATGATTCAACGCCGTCAGCGATTTGAAATAAGCATCCGGAAATCGAATGGTCTCATTATGATCGCAACTGATGAATAGGGATCTGAAAAATGAGAATTTTAGATGTTTAGAAGCTTTAAAAAGTTTGAAATTTCAAAAAAAAAAATTTTTCGCCTCCAAATGGTCAAAAATTGCCAATTTTTACCGTTTTTGGCTCATTTTTTGCCGTTTTTTTCGATTTTTTACTAATATTTTTATAAAAACTTGCCGAATATTAGCAATTTGATTATTATATGTTGAAGTGGCCAGTGGTGTCAGCTCTGAGCCATTCGAATAGTCACATAGAAGAAGTTTGGCCGAGGCGGGTTGCACAGGGTCCGGTGCACATTTGCAACTGAAAAATAAGAAAAATTGAGGGATTTTAGGCGGGAAATTTGAATTTTTGGTGAAATTTTAGCCTAGAAAGAGTTTTTTTTTTGTAATTTTGAGATTTTGAGGTGGAAAATTGAGATTTTTTGGAATTTCAAGAGGAAAAATGGGGATTTTTGAGCTGAAAATAGTGATTTTGAACTCTTGAAAGTACATTTTCTGTCTAGAAATTCAGAAAATTTCATCACAAAAGTTTTTGAAAAAAAATTTTGAGAAAAAATATTTTTTCAACCTTGAAAAATCAGTTTCTAGACTTAAAAATATCTAATTTTTGAAGCCAAAATTCGAATTCTTGATGCCGAGAAGCTCTAGAAAACTTGAATTTCCAAAAAAAATTTTTTTGAAAATTTTTGATATTTTCAGTGATTTTTCGAATTTTTTCTCGAAAACTTTTTCTATACTAAAAATTCTCGAATTTTTTGTTTTCTGGAATAGTTTTCGATGCAAAATTCGTTTTTTCGATGTCCAGAAACCCTGGGAACCTCGAATTACCCAAAAAAAATTTTGAAAAAAATTTTTTTTCGACGAATTTTCGATTTTTTTCAATTCAACTTTTCTGGACCGAAAACTTCCAAAATTTTTGATTTTTATGTCATTTTTTCTGATAGATCTCGATTTTCCACTCAATTTTTCAATTTAAAAACTCACAATTTCGGACACTCATCCGTCGGAGCATCTGTCGCCTGTGTACTAGTAGATAATACGAATAGAAATAGTAATAATATGAGTTTTCTCCTCATTTTTTGTCTTTAGGATTTTTTGAGACCGCTTTTCAATGAAGATTTTCGATAGTTTTCATGTGATCTGAAATTTTGGATTTTTAGGGGGAAATTCGGACTAAAAATGAGCAAAAATGAGCAAAAACGGAAATTCGAAGCAAAAATATGGGAAAATCTAAACGGAAATTGGTGTAAAAGCTAAAAATATAAAGAGAAAAAGCAGGTGGAAATGAAAAATTTGCAGAGGAAATTCGAAGGAAATTTGAAGGCGGGAAAATTCAAATTTTTGATCAAAAAAATTTTGAAGGCGCGAAATTTGAAATTTTCGATTTGTAGACTCAAATTTTGTCGGGAATTCGATTTTTGGGGTTTAAAGACGATGTAAACGCTAAAATTCATTGAAATTTTCAATTTTTGTCTCAACAGAAAAAAAAAGTAAAAAAGACCGTATGCCTACGAAAACCGGGTTGACGACGTATTTACGTCAGAATACTGAATCCGAAAACTAAAAAAAGAATGAATACATTAATTCGATGACAAAAATGGCTTTGTTCAAACTACAGTAGTCTTAGATATTATTTTCGAATTTAAAGGCGCATAGGCTACTGTACCTTGAAAAATGCAGTATCACCCTAAACAACAGAAGGGCATGGTGTAAAAACCGGGCGGTCCTTCTGGTGGTGGGGATACTCACACCCGCGGGTGAGAATGAGAGACGCAGAGAAAAGACCACCCACCCCGATGCGGAAAAGGGGCGGGGCTTAGGAGGACTCGGCACCTGCCGAACCATGGGGATCGAAAAGGGCGTTACTTGAAACTAAAAATTCGATACAGTACTTCGAGCCCAAGTCGTGTCAAGACCCAAAATGATGATTCGTATTAGCGTCGCTTCGTGTCGAGACCCAACTAAAAAAGCGAAAGTAACGGAACAAATAAGATGGATAATAATTTGAATCGCTTTTTTCTTTTTCCTCCGTCTGACACCACACTTCCGATAATCGCTTTCTTGTCATCATCATCATCATCTCTTCATAAAAACGACTACTTCCGACAACACGTCGAGGGGCCCCCCTCGGCAACAAGTAGCCCTGCCGAAGCGTGTGCTAATTCGCATTGTACTTGTGTTAATCATTACTAAGATGAAGATGATAACAATCGACCCCCTTCTAGTATAAACGGTCCCGACATAACACTTTACATGTGTTGCGGAGGGGTGTTTCCGGTGTGTTTGAATAAGTTGGGTAACCAAGGGGTGAAATGGAGCGATAAGGATGCATTTGCAATGGAGCGAACTTGTTGTTCAGCGAAAAATGATATAGAGATGAAAAAACTTGATTTTGAGGGAAAATGGGTGTTTTCAGGGGATTCTAGGGTGAAAAATTGAATTCTACGCAATTTTTGAGTCGGAAAATGTGACAACTACACGAAAATTCGAGGAAAATCATGGAAAATTCGCAAAAAAAATTTTGCAAAGAAAAGAGACTACTGTAGGTTAAAGGCGCATGCAGTTTTTGCAAATAGTTTTCTAACTGAAAATGGCGAAAAATACCTATTTTTCGGTGTTTTCTCGTATTTTTTTACGATTTTTAGGTTAAAAATGCATGAAAATCACAAAAAATGCATAAAAAGCAAAAAAAAAATAACGAATTTTGGTTGAAAATCAGTGAAAATCAGCCAAGTTGTGCAAAAATTTTTTACTGTAGTTTTTAAAGACGCATGCAAATTTCCTTTGATTTTTAAAAAATTTTAATCGATTTTCGACCAATAATTCAATTAAAATTACGATTTTCTCGCAAAACTGACAGTTTTTTAATAGAAAAATACCAATAAAAACGCTTATCAGCTGATAGACATAGCATCGCCACCAATTTTTACGATCATCACTCATTTTCATTTACAAGCCTTCTCCACAACCATAAAAATGCCTTATTATACACTTACCATATAAAAAAGACGCAAAAAAATACGTACCTCTACTCAATGTCACTAAAAACCACTGACAGGTATATATAATTGATGCCAGGCAAAGTGGTCACTTTGCCAATTATCTTTGCACCATAAGGTACGCAGAGAGAACAGGGTCTTCAGGGGATGACCCCCCAGGCCAGAGAGCACTATTTTACGACCTGTTTGGCCAGGCATTCGAAAAATTTTATAGGTGTAACGAGACAGATTGGCATAGCAGTTGCGTAATTTCTATTGTGTTAGGGGGCATGTACTCATGGAGATAGTGGTTGAACATGGCCTAGAAAACCAAAACAAGGGAAAATTAGGTCATCTAAGTTCAAAATGTGAAAAAATATCGTCGCTCTGAACACCAAAATAACGTAGAACCTTTTGGCTCACTAACGACCCCGGTGGCCTAGAATCCCAAACTAGTCCTCCATTCTCTAATTAGCATATAGCACTCATTTTTGACATCTATCCCACCCTTACCTTCTTTTTTTCTTATTTCTCTTCTGTGACCAGATGGTGTGCTCATTGGAGCATAAGGCTCATCATTTTGGCAAATTTCATCTCATTTTTTTGGAGAGGGGTATTAATTTGCATACAATTACTTCCGGAAAGTGGTTTGGGAGATTAGAAAGAGCGGGGAATTTAGGCTAGTATAGTTGGAGGCTCAAAATGCTAACTTTTGGGTGTTCGAAAGCTTGGAAAGCATTAGGAAGCTGGAAAACAAGAAAACCGAAGTGTTAACTATTGAAAAGCAGAGAAAATTGCAAAAAAGGTCCATGAAAATTGTTTAGAAGACTTCCCTTACATTTAAAACCCTCGTACAAAAAAGCAACAAATTTTGGACCCCCTGGGTTTGAACCCGGGAGGTCATTCTGCTCCATAGACAAACCTCTTACCACCTGCGCCATCAATGCAAAATCTAGCGCGGCGGCGCTCTGGGCGCCGCGCGCCCACTGTTGCGCGCATGGCGCAGTGGCTAACAGCTTTGTTTTTGGAGCAAAATGACTTTGCGGGTTCGAACCCCTGGGGCCCCAATTTTTTTTGCTTTGTTTGTAGGTCCTAAAAATGTGTTTTTGCACCAAAAAAGTTGCTCAAAACATGTCCCGCCAAAAATAAATGGCATCAAAATCAAGTGAAGCGTAGCGCTCTTTCTTGCTCTAATGGAATATTCGATTTGGAGAAGAGGAGAAAAATGATGAAAAAAGAAGGAGCCATCACATTCCAGTGGAGTGGGTCCGGCAAAAATTGGTTGACAAAAAAGTGCACTTTTTGGGACTGGGGGAACCTGAAAAATTGGAAGAATTAGAAGGACATAAGAGATGTTACATAGTAAGCCTTAAAATCAATAAAAAAGTGTGAAAGCCCTCAGGTGGTCCGTCCGAGGTGTGGACCACGAGGGGTGCCCCCAACGGTCGGAAAAAGATCAAAGAGAAAAAAGGTGCGAGGGACAGTTGTTTTGTGTTTTCTATGTGTATGCCTAGGTGGTGCCCCTATTGTGTGTATTTGTATTTGTGTATGCACAATGTGTTAATGGATACATATATCTATGGGAGGGATTTTCGTAGGCATTATTGCTACCAGGAGGGGCATAGGATTATGGTATGGACAATGAGGATGAGAAACAGACTAAATTTGGGAAAGATAAATTTAAAGAATTGAAGTAAGAATCTTCAAATCAACTTCGCTAGCATCGAAAACCCCTATACAAAAAAGCAAAAAAATTTTGGGGCACCAGGGGTTCGAACCCCGGAGGTAGTTTTCCCCAAAGACAATCATCTTACCTACTGCGCCACCAAGACAATGCTCGTAGGGCGGGCACCGAGGCGCCCGCGCGCCCACTGTTACACTCGTGGTGCAGTAGGTAAGAAGGCAGTCTTTGAAGAAACTGACCTCCGGGGTTCGACCCCCTGGGGCCCCAATTTTTTTTTGCTTTTTTGAGTAAGTGTTTTCAATGTTGGCGAAGTTGATTAAAAGGTTCAAAACCCACTATTTAGGTTTAAAAGTTCTCTATTATCTTACAGTACTCCTCTAGATGCATATCTCTACCAAAAAACACCTGCGCCTGTCAACTTGGTACTCCAAATACCGCCAAAAAAACGCTAAGAACACTAATTAAACGCCAATTATCTTGTCCTGATACATAATATGTATGCTAGATAAGATAACCCGTAATCCTTCCTCTTGAAGGAATACTGTGGGTTTTCAGAGTGACAAGAAAATTAGTCATAGTTTTTGACGGATTTGGGAAATAAAATGAGGTGATAATGTTGGATGCCAAAAATTAACGGCAAAAAATCAATAAAACGGAATAGTAACAGTAACCATTGCGTGTGCACAAATCTCGGGTCAAGTGGTTTTACCTGGGGGGGGGGGGGGGGGCCCTTCCGTCTCTCTTGAGAAGGTGTGTCATCCGGCGGGATTTTCTTTGTATTTTTTTCTTTTTCTAGAATACATTGATCTTGAGGACCCACTAGTACATGAACAAAAAAAATTATAATTATGAGAGAAAAACAAGTTTGTGGTATCGAGCTAGGCTACGCAGTGAATACAGCAGAAAAATCGAAAAAAAGTGCAGTATCAATTTAACATGGCTACGCAGTGAATTACAGAAATTCGCTGCGTAGCCATGCAAAAGTGATACTGCAAAGAAAACCAAATAGACCTCATCAGGGCTAACTATCTTCCCAAAAGGGCATACCGCCCGTGTACTACTAGGTTAACCTAATTAATCCCATAATAGGTGTACAAAGAGGGGGGTGACTTTGATGACGCGTAAATTAGGATCGATCAGGAAGGAAAGGAATAATGGGGGTAAGATAGGGTACATGAATGAACAAATAATAATGTAGAGAAAAAATTTGGTAATTGGAAACTAAAGTATTGATAATTGTCAAATGTCAGCAAATTATAGCCTACTTTTCGGAATTTCAAAGTGATGTGAGCTATGTAATTAATTGAACTTTATCAGTGAAATAAATTATATGTTAGTTTGATTTTTCGGAAGGAAATATAAATTCACTGCGTAGCTAAGCTAAATGGATACTGCACAAGGGAAGAAATTTGCAGTATCAATTTCAAATGGCTACGCAGTGAATTCATGAACTTTTATAAAAGCAATGTTCACAATCAAAAAACTGAAATTCGCTGCGTAGCAACTATGAAATGATACTGCAAAGTAAGTTAAAAATAAATTTGCAGTATCAATTTTACATGGCTACGCAGTGAATTCACGGGCATGAATTCTAGTGAGAATGGGGATACTCAAGATCTCACATTATCAGAATTATCAGTACAGAAAAAAAGTTCGCAATTTTCAAGAAATTTGAAATTCGCTGCGTAGCAACACTAAATTGATACTGCACAAACTTTTTTTTATTGAAATTTTGCTGTATCAATTTAATATGGCTACGCAGCGAATTAGCGATCTCGCTATTTAATGAGTTCTATAGGACCTTTGGATGCTCAAAATCTCAAAACTTAGAAAAATAGAAATTCGCTGCGTAGCAATGCTAACTGGATACTGCAAAGTACATTTTTTAAAAAATGTGCAGTATCAATTCAACATGGCTACTCAGCGAATTCACGATTTCGACGTTCAATATTTCAAAATTCACTGCGTAGCAACGCTAAATTGATACTGCAAAGTGAAATTTTAAAAAAATGTGCAGTATCAATTCAACATGGCTACACAGCGAATTGCCAACCCAAACTTCAGAACCTCAGAAAATGATTCGAAATGAATAAATCCTTCTTCTCAACGAAAAGAAAGTGAGAACACTTTTGTGTGCGCTATCTATCGGAGGGGTCCCCGTCTACACACATGTGTTGTCAGATCGCTCGCAGAGCACAGAGGAACTTTTGAATGTGCAAGAAGCTTTCTATCTTCTTCTTATTGTCGTCGGTGGTGTGGTGATCCACACCACAAGTTTACGGGTAAGAAGAAGAGGTAGTTGTGGTTGGGATTATGCGGGAGAGGAGATGGATGGATGGGTTGTGGTGGTTTGGGTTACAATGTGACAAATTAGTGATGAGCAATGGATTCTTTTGAGATTGACATCTTCTTATCAACTAGATGTTCAATTGGTTAAAGTGAAGGTAAAGTTAAAGTTATTAAGGTAAAGTGATTTATACCACTTGAAACGGACCCAAAAACGATCCCTATTGACCTAAATTGATACAGTAGCCTCTCCCCATTCACCTTTATATTTGATTTATCCCACATTAAAACAAAAATCGTCCTGTGTCTGTGTGAAGAGTACTTGAGATGACATGTCTCTTCTTATCAATCCCGATGGGTCCAGACGGATATCGGGTTACCGCCACCATGTTTGCCCACCACCCGTTTTTTGGTATAGGGATTACTGTAGATACTAGAGAATAAGAAGATATATACGGATTAAGCCTGACGATTAGAACCAAGAATTTGTGCTCCAGAAGGACATGTGTATTTGCTTGCCATTGGAGGGCCCCCATGGCGCTAGTTAGTTTCTGACACTATCTTTGTGTTCGATCTCATCTCTTTGGGTTTCGAAATTCGGAATAGCGGGGAACACATAAAATTTTGGGGGGGGGGGGGGGTGGGGTACTCGGGAAATGTTAATTTCATGAGGGACACCAAATTTATGACTGTACTACTTGTTCATCTAGAGATAAAGAAGAAAAGGTCAGAGCTGACCAGAGAAGGAAATTGGGATGGAGAAATTTCAAAACGCTATATCTCAAAAACCGGTGGTCCAATTTTTATGAAAGTTATACCATTGGAAAGCTGGTTTTCTGGACATCATTTTCTTGTTTTGAATTTTTAAGAAATTTCAATTTTGCATCCGATTCAAGCATTGAAAATGAAACTTCTAAAACAGGATGTTAACAAAATTTACTGGAATTTTTCAAAACGTCATATCTCAAGAACGAGTGCTTCAATTTTTATGAAAGTTATACCAATAGAAAGCTGATTTTCTGAACATTATTTTCATATTTTGAATTTTCCAAAAACTACAACGATTTCGGATTATAGGGCTTACAAATCTCGTGTACCAAAAGCGCGCTATCGAACACCTGAATGCGCCAGCCAGTGAACGAATTTGGAGGGGAGATGTACAGATTGATAGGGAATTTTTTGGAAAACGAAATGAAACAGTGAAAAAATCCAAAAACTATGTTCCAACAAGAAAAAAAAGCGGTCAAACCATTGGAAAATTATTTTCAAAAAGTATTCACCAAAATTTACTGGAATTTTTCAAAACGCTATATCTCAAAAACTGATAGTTCAATTTTTATGAAAATTATACCAATGGAAAGCTGGGTTTCTGGACATTATTTTCATCTTTGAGATTTTTGAGAAATTCAAGTTTTCACATGCTTAACAACTCAAAATGCTTCAAAATCCATGATTTTGCGGTAAACAAACTAAATGCGCCAAGGGCGCGCCAGCTAGTGGACAGGTTAGAAAGAAAATTTAGCGGAGAACAAAATGGAAAATAAAAAAAAATTTAAAAACCAAACCCAATTCTTAGAATCTACTCTGTTGTTTTGTTTTGCGCAAATTATTGTTTTCGGTATTCACAATTTGCCACACCTTTTTTCTTCTCTCTTTCTCTCTCTCTCTCTCTCTCCTTCTGTTCTTCCGAGAAAAGAGCTTTCTGGTGTGAACGGAGATAGCAATTACCCTCTCCCTCTCTCGGAAGAACATATGGAACCAATCGAGAAATGTGTTGTAAAAAAGAGAAGAGAAGGAGGAGAAGGACCACCCTAATTAACCTTTTATTGTTTCAAGAAAAGGATATGAACGGGGGAGAAGGAGAGAGACGTTTTGTTATGGTCATTTTTGAACCGCACGCGGTCGAATGTGGTCGAAAAAGCAAGGAAAGATTTTAAAGGCTTTGTTCTCTTCTTAAAATTGAGATTTCGCAATGAAAATAATACCAAAATGGAGCTCTTGAGATGATTTACAAAATGGTAACAAAATCGAATAATTTTGCATGTTTAAAAATTTCAGTACAAAAAGATGAACCTAAGACCCGTGGGCTTTTCTAGAAAAAAAAGTTTCTAGAAAAAAAGTTAGTATCTCCCTTCCAAATTAAGATTTTGCAATGAAAATTATACCAAATTGTAGGTCCTAATAAAACCTACAAAATGGTATAAAACCATACATAGTCCTTTATTATGAACCTTTGTGTAACCCTTCAAAAATTGAGCCTAAACTACGCCATCGACCTCGATGTTTGAAAAGGTACAGTAAAGTTTTGAAAAAATCAATAGTAACAATGTGTATACCATTTTGTAGGTCTTTTTAAGGGCTACATTTTGGTGTAAAAATAATTTTGAAATGTTGATTTCAAAAGAGATATGAACCTCGAACGCATTCGAAGCTGATTGACCACTGGCATAGATTTTTTAAAAACGGGTCGCTTCTAAAATCTGAATGTTGTAATACAATTGATATTTATACCATTTTGTAGAACTTTTTAAGGGCTACATTTTAGTAAAAAAGTTATTTTAAAATGTCAATTTTGGAAAAAGATATAAACCTTGGAAACATTTAACGTTTATTGACCACTAGCATGGCTTTTCAACGGACTGCTCCAAAAAATTGAATGGTGTAATACATTTGATTTTTATACCATTTTGTAGATCTTATTAAGAACTACATTTGGTATAAAATTCGTTTGAAAATCGCAATTTTTACGAGCGAAAATTGTTTTCTAAGATACGGCATTTTTCTTGATTCTTTAACGCTCTCAATTTCAGCGGCACTAAGTTTAAGTCGAAATGAATTTTTGTTTGGAATAAAAACGAATGGGCATCAGATGACCAATACCACATTGCAATGCTCTGTGCCATTGAATAAACTATTCGAAGAGCCTTGTGGCTCTTCGAATGGTTGTTTATTGCTTTTCGGGCCGCCCATCTCTCTAGTAGTGGAGACAAAAGTCACAAAAGTTTTGAGACACATTTGATACTCAGCAATGGGGGATAATAAGGAAGGGGCAGAATGGGAAAAGGAAGTTTGAAGATTTGAGAAAATTTTTTGAAAAAGAGAAGGCGAAATTTGAATGAGAATCAAATAGACTGAGAAATTGAAAAATTAAAAAAAAAACGCTGAAAATCGTGAGAAAACTTCAAATCGTCGTCGTGGAGAACCTGAAAAAGTAAAATTTAGAATTTTCAAGTTTTTACAAACTTAAATTTCAGAAAGAAGAAAATCAGAGAGAAAAAAGTACAAAAAATACCAATACTATCCCCTCGAAAAAGCCACTCCTATGTATGTTTCAAATTTCTTCTCCAAATAATAGCCTCATTTTTTTTGACACCCCCTTCAGTTCCGTCTAATCGTCTCTACACAAAGAAATGACCTTTCCATAAAGGAAAAAAAATGAGAAAAAATGACTCAAAATAGTAGAAAAATACTCTAAAACGCCTTCTATTCATGTATGCAGACGTATTATTGAACTTTAATTATTTTTGTATGCATATTTATTTGTTATAAGAAGGGTCGGGTGTTCTCTTATGAGTCACAATGGAGGCTCGAGGGAGCCGTTATGATGACAAAAAATAACGATTATTATGGGAGGTACATTGAGGTAAAAAAAAACTTATAGTAAAAAAGAACAAAAACCAAGAACGCTGTCAAAAAATAATCAATTGCAAAAATATGTAAAATTAAATTTCACACAACTTTCCAGTTGAAAGTTTTTTGATAGCTGTTACGGCTCCTGAGATATACGTCTTTAAAGTGTTGAGAGGAGAGATGCAGAGAAACGAGACAGTCTGCGTCTCTCCCCTTTGCACGCTCTCTTGCCGCGCGTTGTCGCTCGTCAATCTTAAACCTGCTGTATCTCAAAAACCAAAAAAGTTAGAAAAAAGTTGTCAACTACAAAAATATGTAAAATTTAAAGACACACATTTTTACAGTTGTAAACTTTTTCATAGCTCTCATGGTTCTCGAGATAAATGGGGTTTTCTGAGCAAAAAATCGAAAATTTTGTCACAACTAACAATAATCAACGGATTGGTCAAAATTGAGGCTCAAAAAAGCAAGAAAAAACCAGAAGGATATGTGATAAATAGCATAAGCTCTCTCTCCTTTAACCATGGGGCCCCACATATCCAAGACAAAAGAAAAAGGCGCGAAACGGGCCAACATGACAGATGAGTCTTTGTCAGTTAGTGCCCCGGCGGTTTTTGGGCGAGGGACCGAAGACAGGACATTTGATGGAAGAGGAGAAAGAGAGGACATGAAACAGAAGAAAGAGATGATATTGATGAAGATGGGGAGAGGGAGCCAGAGGGGCAACAAGTGGGAGCCAATTTCGAGGGGTTAATTAGGATCGATTTGGGAAAAGGGAACAGTCAGAAGGGAAATAGTATCATTTTGTGGATCTTACTTAAGATAAACTTGAAGTTTAAGTTCGCGAATAATCTTCATAAAATTTCCTATCGATTGGTATAACTTTCATAAAAATCGGTTCATTGGCTGGCGCGCCACTGGCGCATTCCGGTGCCTGGTAGCGCGCGTTTGGGAAACAAGCTTTGTGAGCCCTAGAATCTACGAAACTTGCAATTTTTGAAAGTTTTTGAAAACAAAATTAATCTCCAAAAAATTTCCTATCCATTGGTATAACTTTCATAAAAATCGGTACACTAGTAATTAAGAAAAATACGGAAACAAAATTCTTACATTTACAATTTCTGGTCATGTTTGACCAAGACAGTAATAATGTGTCAACGGTTAGTCATTCTAATTGATATGATACTTCTGAAGAAATTGGTAGTGATTGGGTATGTGTCATGATTAAAATGTACCGAAATGTTTGTTTAGGTGAAGATAAAGTTAATACAGTCTGTAACAGAAAAATCTCAAAGTTAATTTGTGTGAAATTTTTACCATTGGAAAGAAAATGCTCAGCAGATTACGGTAAGTTTTTGAATTTTCGAAAAAGTCAAAATTTGAAAGATTTTGGATGGTCTAGAGTAGTCAAGCTTCCTGGAGGCCAACGTCCATAAAGTAAACGCGCCTGTGGCGCGCCAGCCAGTGGACCAATTTCTATGAAAATTATACCAATCGATAGGGAATTTTATGGAGATTAATTTAACATTTTGAAATTTGAAAAATTTAGATTTCGATAAGTTTTAGAACTAAAAAGGTTTCAACCCCATGGGCTTTTTGCATACAAACTAAACGCGTCCACAACGCGCCAGCCAGTGAACCAATTTTTATGAAAGTTGTACGAATCGATAGGGAATTTTATGGAGATTATTTTGGTTTTTTGGAAATTTGAAAAATCTTAGCTTTCACAAGTTTTTTGCCGCATTGAAAATTTCTGACCGATTTTTTTATAAACAGAAGGATGAAACAAGGATGGAATTACTCATTCTTTCTGATGATTCTGTGGGGGTAGAAATAGAGAAAAAGAGATAAAATTGATTACATCTAGGCTGATTGATGACATTTTGAGATGGAGAGAATTTAAAGGGACAGATGGGTAATAACAAGGGGATTATCTGGATAAAACATGAGTCTTAAAAATCAAAGAATCCTTCCGAATCTCAAAAAGTTGGCTTCTGTGTCTAAGACACATCAAAACTAAAGCTTAAGGTCGGAAAAGTATGCCAAAAAAGGACCAAAGAAGAGTAAAAACCCCTAAAGAAGGTGCAGGTAGAGGTCAAATGCACGGTATTACATAAGAGCTTAGCTAACTGACCATCTAGAGTAGTACTGTATCAAAAACCAAAGTTAGATACGCATAAAACAAAGCAAACTTGTAAAAACAGGCAAAACCACATAATAAATCTTGTAACAATCTAAACAGGTAGTTGTAAAATCGATTATGTAGATTTCTTGATTCTATCCGTTCTGATTGCGTCAAATCTCCTCCCAATTGTACATCATCAGAAGAAGAAGAAGGTACACAGAAGAAGAGAAAAAGAAGAGAATTAGAATAGAAAAGATGCAAAATCATTCGGAATAGTGGTTGAGGGAGATGGCAACAGAAGAAGAAGTGTGTGTTCGAAAGGGCGACAGTTGTCCATCGGAATATAAATTGAAGGAGAAGAAATGAAACAACTGACACTTCGAGGAAATGACTCAATTGTGACACGAGGTGGTGGATCAGAGGGGACAAAAAGTGGTGGATAAAACTGGGAGAGATAATAACGGAAAAAAGTCTTGCAAGAGGTAGAATGATCGATAATTTTGGGCAACTTCAAAACTGAAACTTTCTGATTGAAATTGATATCAAAATTTTTTTTTTGAAAGTTGTATTTACCATTCAAAAATTTTCTAAACAGTGCGGTGAGTCTTTTTTAAAACTTGAGATCGTAGCCAACAACGTAAACGCGTGTAGTGATAAGTTATAAGGTGGATACAGCAAAAACGCCTGGATTATTTTTTGTGAAAATTGTACCATTGAAAAGGAAATCTTCTAATTAATACATTTAGTTTTTGAACTTTCGAAAAATTCAAAATTTAACAGATTTTGAAAGGTTTGGAGTAGTCAAGCCAACTGGAGAACGAAATCAACGAAGTAAGCGCGCCATTTGCGCGCCAGCCTGTGAGCCAATTTTTATGAAAGTTATACCAATCGATAGGAAATTTCATGGAGATCATTTTTATATTTTGAACTTTCAGAAAATTCCTCTTTTCACAAATTTTGCTACCTAAAAAGCTTCAAACGCCATGTGCTTGCGATTTACAAACTTAACGCGCCAGTGGGGTTCCAAACACTAGACGAAATTTTACGAAAATTATACCAATCGATAGGGAATTTTATAGAGATCATTTTTATGTTTTGAATTTTAAAAATATGTCAGATTTGACAAGTTTTACAACTCAAAAGGCTTCAAACATCATGCGCTCGCGGCTCACAAAGTTAACGCGCCAGTGGCGCGCAAGCCAGTGAACCAATTTTTTATGAAAGTTATACCAATCGATAGGGAATTTTATGGAGATTATTTTCTTCTTTTGACTTCCCGAAAAAATGTCAGAATTGACAAATTGTGAGCGGTTTTAAGGTGATTCAGATTCTCTGATTGAAATTTATATCAAAACGTAAAACGCAAAGTCACATTTTCACACTATCGTACTATCTCATTGAGTATCATTTTCCCACACTAGCTAGCATCCTCTAGGAATATAAGTGACCATCATCATAATCCTCGCCCAAGGTATCAATTACCTACACCTTTCCATTAGATAGCGACCCCCCTAGGTGTAGAAATAGTTTAGCACTTTAGTGATGGGAATATGATGAGCAATGACTCTATGGGAAGGACCACAGAAGGTATAAGGAATGATATGGAACATAAGGTGTGAGAGGTAACACTAATTATCCAAAATGTAGTACATATAATTTCAATATAGATACATATTTTAGATACTGTAACAGATTGGCTAACAGATATGTAGCATAAGGTGTGAAAAATCTGACAAGTTACAGGTTACCATGAAATAATACGATGTGGGCAACAAATAAAGACAATTTTGAGTTGGGGACCAAGAACGTGTTTAAAGACAGAGAACTGAAGAATATAAGCAGTGACATTGCTTTACTGTAGATAGTGTTGCACTTCTACTAGAAATCCCACTTTTGCAGATAAAAATGACCCTCAAAACATCGAAAATCGAGGGAACACCCAAAAATTTCGGACATGAGTCTACAAGCTCTGTCGAAATAGTGTTTACCCACCCAATATAAGGCAATCTATGGGGAACATATAGAAAAGGATTAACAAAGTTGTTTTACCTCTTCTCTCCATGCTTGTCTATATAGAGAGGGGTGTCAATTATACCACACTTTGCAAACAGAGACTTTCCCTTCTTTCAAATTGAACTTCACGCGGGGAAAGGAAAGTTCGAATTGGCAACACAAGGGAAAGAAGGATTATCTCATGGTCAGTAAGTACAAAAGAGCGGAAAGAAGGATGGTACTATTTTGTTTTGGAAAAATGTAGGGCAACTATTAAAATGGGATAATAGAGGGGGATAGAAGTGCTGAATGGACTAAAACGTAATTAGCAGGGATTTTGGGGGTAAAAATTTCAACTTGCTGTATCTCAAGAACCAGTTGACCAATTTTTATGAAAAGTATACCATTTGGAAGGAAATTTTTGGGACATACTTTTTCCAAGTGGAATTATTAAAAAATCAAAACTTTTACAAAGTTTAAAGCTTGCAAACCTGTGGCTCCAAAAGCGCGTGTCAAAAAACATAAATGCGTCAGTGATTTTTGAGAAAATTATACCAGAAAATTATACCATTGGAAAGGAAATTTTATGGAGATTATGTTAAAAAACAAAGTTTTTACAATATTAACGGTGAAGAGTCTCTGATAAGTCTTCTACAGCAGTCAACACTAAACGTACCAAAACAACTGAACCCAATTTTTTTTTCGGTTTGCTAGTGTGGGTTCGATTAATTTCCGGAGCCTAGTCGGAGCAGAGTCAAACCTCCTCATTTTGAATTCATTAAAAATGGTGTACCCTTTTTGTCTAAATTTTCATTTTTGAAGAAAATATTTGGGAGAGAGTTATAAACATCTGCTAAATGGGGTCTTAAATTGGGAAATTACGAGAAAACATTAAATTTTTTTGTAAATTCTTGAACATTGCTTCTACGGGACATTTGATATCAGTTCAAAATCATGCGCTGTTATTTCTGGTAGTTAACATTATGAAAACTTCGAAATCAAAGAATCTGGGAATTTAAGGCACAAAAATTATGAAAAAGATCACCAAAATTATGATTATTATTATTTACAAATCAAAAAAGTGCGATGAGTATGTAAATAGATCGATTAAAAAAGGTGCGACCCCTTCCCAATTTTTTGTGTTATTGCCATAGCGTGATTTTCGGAGAAATAGAGAGTCAAAAAGAGACATCACCCGTTAATCGTCTTTGACGGGTACATGGAGACAGAGACAGTATTCTGCGAAAAATATGGAGATGAACGAAGGGGGATTCCGGTATCCATGGGAAAACGATGAACAAAAAATGACGGGTAAAGAATTTTTTCAAAGTTTGGAAATCTTATCAACATGGAATTAAAGTAAATGTTGGCAATTTTTCGAGTCAAGATAATAAAAACCGCAAGCATTTTCAGAAAATCTTTTACAAAATTAATCAGTAATAAATTTCCTATCAATTAGTATAATTTTCATAAAAATTGGTTTACTGGCTGGCGCGTTAAATTAGTTGGCTATATTTGCAAGGTTTTGCAAGCTTTACAGGTCATAAAATTTGTCAAACCTGACATTTTCTAATAATTCAAAAAATGAAAAGGATCAGTATAAAATTTCCTATCGATTGGTATAATTTTCATAAAAATCAGATAACTACCTGGTGCGCCACTGGCGCATTTAGTTCGCTGGCTGTACGACAACTTTAAAGCATCTAGAAAACGTTAAAACTACAATTTCTAAGCAGTTAAAAATGTAAAAGTAATCAGCATAAAATTTCCTATCGATTGGCATATTTTTCATAAAAATTGGGCCGCTGGCTGGGGAGCTACTGGTGCGATTACATCATTGGCGCGTTGTTATTTTTATGGTCATTGCAAAGTTTCTAGAAAAAGTTAAAATTAAAATTTCTGAAAAATTCAAACAGTGAAAATGATCAGTACAAAATTTCCTATCGATTGGTATAAATTTCAAAAAAAAAATTGGTCAACTCGCTGGCGCACCACTGGCGCATTTAAGCTATGAACGCGCTGATATTGCTATGGTCACTGCAAAGTTTCTAGAATCCGTTTAAATCAAAGTTTCTTAAAAATTCAAAAAAAAACAAAATGATCAACGTAAAATTCTCTATCTAATGGTATAATTTTCATAAAAATTGGTAAACTGACTGGCGCGCCACTAGCTCTTTTAGTTGAGAAACCATAAAATTGCGTTTCAAACTCTAACTTTCAATCCTTCTAAATATCACACCCGCACAAAATCGTGTTATACACATACATATATTATGAAAAACCCATAAATACTAAATATGGATAAAGCCCGTGTCTCTCTCGGCCGAGGGGAAACGCATGTCAACCATCTGACACCGTCTGTTTTGCTTTTCGAAATCTTCAGAATCTCAAGAAGAAGAAGAGGTCAACGTCTTCTTCTTCTCTATATTTTGAAACGGTAGAAGAAGACCGGTTTTTCTTCAAAAGAAGACGACTTCAGAGTGATAAATGATAACGGGACAAGTGTGAAGGAAGACATTCATCATTCTATTGTCAGTTGGAGGGATTCTGAAGAGAAGACGTTGACGTCTTCAGAAGACCTCCACGATGGGATACCTTCTGAAGACCGCCAACGTCATTTACGCGGATAAGTTATTGCCTCTTTGGTTTTTTTTTGGGCTTGGTCGTTAAGCGGGCGTAGAAATTAACGGATCATGGTTATAAGAGGGGTACCGACAAGGGAAGAAGACTGGCGGTTTTCTTAGAAATAGTACTGTAGAAAAATGCGCGGAAAAAACATGGCGGGAAAACAAAAGTGTTATGGTTGAGGGTGAGTGAACTTTATGAGTTTTAAAACTTTTACTGTGAAAAAGGGAAACTTCAAAGGGAATGGGTTTTAGTGGAATCAAAAACTTTGAACTTTTAATGGGCCCTTACGAATTTTGTGGTAGACAAGGGACCGGGGATAGGGAAATTTGGACTTTCCAAAATGCAAAATTTTGGGTGATTTTGAAATACAGTACTAAAGCTACAAATTAAAGCGCCCATGGCGCGCCAGCTAGTAAACCGATTTTTATGAACGTCATACCAATCGATAGGAAATTTAAAGTTAATTATTTTTGTATTAACAATTTTCAAAAAATTTTGATTTTGACATGATTCCAAGCCTTTGAAGCTCCTAACACCGTAAGCTCGCATCATACAAGATTATCGCGTCAGTGGCGCCCCAACCAGCAGACCAATTTTTATGAAAATTATACCAATTGATAGGAAATTTAAAGAAAATTGTTATTGTATATTGAATTATCAGGAAATTCGGATTTTGACAGGTTTTACAACTTAAAAGGGGTCGAACACTATGTGGTTGCTGTATACAAACTAAACGCGCCAGTGGCGCCCCAACCAGTAGACCAATTTTTATGAAAATTATACCAATCGGTAGGAAATTTCATGGATATTACAATCTTATTTTGATTTTCCAAAAAATTTCAATTTTGAAGGTTTCTAGGCAATTACAACGTCGACCTCCTCCCAAACCACTGAATGCGTCAAAGGCACACCAGTTAACTCGGAAAATTTGATAAACAATTGCAATTTTTAAGCACAAATTCTGTCCGAAAGTTTAAGAGTTACCTAGACTTTAGTGGATTAAAGAAAAACTGGATATTTTGGGAACTGCCACTCAAAAACCAAAAGTTCCCAAAAAAATTTCGATGGGAAAAGTTCAGAGGGCAAAGAAAAGGAGAAAGTCGTTAACCGTCTCCTCTCTGTTCCGATTTTCCATGACTAATCGAAAGTATCTTCTTCCGTTTTCTCTTTTCTTTTGCTTCTTCATTTTGAAACTTCACGGATTTCGAAATTGGGAAAGAAGAACGGAAAACGGAAAGAAAAATTGACTTTTAAAAAATCTGGGAAATTCTACAGCAAAAAAAGACATGAAATTCTATCTATTACATATAAACTTTGGTACTGCAATATTGAGAGCTCAAGCCTAATGAGGAGCCCCTAAAAGTCCAAAAATACCAAAAAAAAACACCTCGAAGAAAAATAAAGTCCAAGGAAAACCGAACATAACCCGTTTTTGGAGGTAGAGAAAACTGAATCGTTTTGCATATAACCTTCAAGGAAACGGGGGGAGAGAGCGTATCGTAAGAAGTGAAAAAAGAGGGGATTTTCTTCTTCTTCTTCTTTTTCTCATTGTTAACCATAAATAAATCAACTGAACGGAAGGAGAGAGGGAAACGTACTTGGAGGTACTGTAGAAGGTAGCTGTTAACGACAGTACTACGGTAGTCCGAAACCAAAAAATACTTTGTAATAAGGATGAGGAAATCCTTCTAATACTACAACATCTCAGAATTCCTCTGGAAAACTGAAAATTATTGTTGGTGTAAGGGTTCCAAAATGTCCTCCCAGTATCCACTATATTCCTTTCGCGCCTCTTTTCATATCTGCCAACTCATCTTTAAGCCTTGCACACACACGCAATACTGCTCCACTCATCTCATTTGTGTGCATGTGTCTGGGTCCCCAGAGAAAAACGGAGACAATGATGACTCTTGGAGCCAAAAGAATGAGAAGAACGAACGTCATCTGAAGTGGTGGGAAATTGAAACACTTTTTTTGCTTTTTTGTATAGTTTGGAATCTAACTTTTAGAGGAAAAGATAGACGTGATAGATGCTAGAAACGGAGTCAAAAAATTATCTGAAAACCAAAAAAAGCTGACAAAAATCGCTGAAAATCAAGAAAAATTGAGACTCTGAAACACCAGAATCTAATCTTCCTAAGTTTTCAGGAAGTACTTCTTTACTACTACTACTATTACTACTAAAAGTGCAAAAGCGTCAAAGGGGGGAAGCAAATGTGATTTGGTTGATTCGAGTAGCAGAACGACCACACCCGGAGTTTAGTATCCCCTCTAGAGAGGGGTTCAGTTTTCTACTAAAAGTGAGCAAAAAAATAAAGTGGTTAGAGGGAAGAGAGATAAGGAGGCAAGGCTTGGTATGGAAGGTGTAAAGGGTATATGCAGTAGCTTTAACTTGAAAAACATTAAAAAAATCTGAGTGTGAATCGTTTTGAGTAAAAACAATATAAATTAACTGAAAATTAGAGCCTGATGACGCTAAAGGGCTGAAGCTAAAGACGAAGGATAGGTTTTTTGTGCACTTGGGTTATTAAACTTACGTTACTAGAAAACATCCAAGTCAGTCGCAAAAACACTCAAAGATTCAGTCGGCGGTCGGTCGGCTGATTTCTCGAGCGATTGGCCCACAATCCCATAGTGACCCATGGCCAGACCCATAGTATGGAGCACATCAACCGATAACACTTACTAACACTTACTATGAAACAGGCTTGTTCGGAGTCTGAAAATCGGATATCCGATTTTTCCGATTTTCCGACTTTTTTCGGAAAATTTTTCCGACGGAGAATTTTCCGATTTTTATTTTCGGAAAATTTTCCAAATTTTTTTTCGGAAATTTTTTTCCGACGGAAAAATTTCCGACCCAACTTTTCGGAAAATCGGAAAGAAAAAAACCGAGAATTCAAAAAAATAATTGAAAAACTGAACAAAAATATGTCGAACTTATTGTGGTCTTTGATTTATATCTTGTTAAATGAATGTTATTTGGCAAATAAGTGTCTAAAATATTGATATATTCAATAAAATAGCAAAAATTCTGCTTAAAAGCCAATTTTAGACTATTTTGGAACTTTTCCGATTTTTTCCGTTTTTCCGAAAAAAAAAGTCGGAAAATTTCCCGTCGGAAATTTTTTTCCGGAAAAAAAATATCGGAAATTTCCGGTCGGAAAAATTTTTCCGAAAAAAAAATTCGAAAAAAAATATCGTTTTCCGATTTTCCGAAAACTTTTTTTCCGAGCAAGCCTGCTATGAAAGTATCAGAAATTTGGTCTTCTGCTCTCGATTCTCGGTCTTATGCACCCTGTGAGCCCTCGAACATTTACAACCACCAATTTCTCCTTATTAAGACACAGACACGGTTGCACAATAAGGAAAATAATAAGAAAGGAAGACTGTGTGGCCAGACGGTTGTAAATTGTATAGTAAACTGATAAGGAGCCCCTAGTCTAGAACCGTACATTTTGGAAATTCTGGACAACGAGGGAAGTCAGCGAACAAAAGTTCAGGGGTTTAACAACCAAGAAGATAAAAACAAGGAGAAGTATTAAGATACTTCTCGGTTACTGTAGCAGCTGATACAAAATTGATAATCAAGAAACCTTTAGTAATATGCAACCCGAAGGGAATGTGTACCTATAATTAGGTTTTCTTAAAGTTCTTACACCATTTTTAATGCCAAGACTACATACTTATGCTCAACCTCTAGATTTTCAGGAAACTTGACACCTAAGGCTTACTTACAATTATAATAACAATCAAAGGTACCATAAAAAGTTACAAAAAGGTTCAATACAAAACGTGCTAGAGTAAGGATAAACAGTTTATTCATTCATTCCCGGGCGGTCCCTTCTCTCCCGTTATTCTGTGTTGTTAATTACAGTGGAAAAGGAGGACAATAGAGAGGAAAGAGTCAAGGCTAAATCACGGAGACACACTTCTAATTAATTCGAGAGAAAGAAAAGTGGGGAAAGTTTGAAAATCTATAATAAGAGTTGTGAGCTTAGAAAGAACACTCTACTGAACTCTAGGGTCAATTTTTTTCAAATTTTGAATTTCAGCTCTAAATTTGATTTTTTGGCTTCAAAAATGAGTTACTTGCAGCAAATTTCGAATTCCACAGAACCTTCTAAGAATTTACTCATCAAAAGTAAACGCGCTCCATTGAACTCTACAGTAGTACAGGAAGTACTCTCTACGTTTTTTTGCCACTTTGTATGTGTGTAAGAATCTTTTGACACAATAGCAAGAAATAGAAGATTCACTTTTCGGAATTCTTTTGAAAAAACGAACGAGGTATGAATAGCTAGGTGCTAACTAACTTTTCGTCGACGAGGATTTTTTTTTGACAAAAAAAATGGGCGGAGTTTTGTGTGAAAACAACTATTGTTCGTGGGGGGTTACTTGAATTTTTGAAGTTTTCAGGGGTTGAGAATTTAGTGAACTGAAAATTAAAGAATCTTTCAGAACAACTTAATTTTAGGATTCGATTCATCTAGACCAAAAGTGGGCGGAGCATGAAGAAACCTATTTCCAGGCGAAACTGAATTTGGCAGAAAAAAATGCTATAATATTTTTCAGAACCAAAAAAAATTTTCGGCGAAAAAAAAATTGAATCCTCTTGAGAGTGGGGCCTCTCTGTTGATTCTTAGTAGTTGTGAAAATAGTATGAAAAATTGAGAGATTTAGAGAGAAAAAGTAAGACAAATTTTTTCAACACTAGGATTAACTTTTTGGAGGTCCAAAATGGGTGGAAAATGACCACTATTTTAAGGGAAAAAATTGTGGATGATCAATGGAGCGAAGATGAGAAATTGAGGAAAAGAATTTTTTTTTTTGAAAATTCTAAAAAATATTTTAGAAAAATTTTTTTCATTGCAAAAATGGACTTGTTGTCTAAAATTGTAGATCAAAAATCCAGATGAATTTTTTTGAAAATTCTGAAAAGTTTGACTTCTGGCACTAGAAGGACCCCAGAAAATTTTGAAATTTTAAAAATTTCAAAAAAAATTTTGAATTTCAAAATTTTCAAAATTTCAAAAGTAAGGAGTACTATAAGTGATTGATATAAGTGATTGGGTTTAGGATTAGTTAGGGGAGCAAAAAAGTCAAAAAAATTTTCGAATTTTGAAAAAAAGGAGACCTTGGGAACGAGAATTAGCAGTAGGTCAAAAACAAAAAAGTGAAATTTTCTAAAATTTTTGTAGTCCTCGAGGACAAGACAATAATTTTTGGAAATCAAATTGGAAAAAAGTTTGAAACTACAATTTAAGATCTAAAAAGCTTGTAATTCACGAGACCTTGGGAACGGGAATTAACAGTGGGGAGTAGATCAAAAACAGAAAAATAAGGAATTTTTCCAAAATTTTTGTAGTCCTCGAGGACAAGAACACATTTTGGAAATTAAATGAAAACAAAGTTCTAAACTAATTTCGGATCTAAAAAGCTTGTAATTCACAAGCTCCTTGGGAACGGGAATTAGTTCGAAAAAGGTGAAGTTTAAATTTTGAGAAATTTTGAGTTTTGTAGTCCTCGAGGACAAGATTACTTGAGTTTTAAACTGAAATTCCAGATTTTGAAAACTTGGACTCCACGAGAACAATTTTAAGTTACTCTCTAAAAATCAAAATTTTGGACTCCTCGAGGACAACAAGTCACTCTCAAAATTTTTCCACGTCAACTTTGGACTTCTCGAGGACAAAAAGTTGTCCTAAAATTTTCATGTCCAAATTTTGTACTCCTCGAGGACAAGACGATTGTTTCAATTTCGGAAATTGAAATCAAAACGGCAATGAAAAGTGGATGGGGGGAAACATGGGGGTGACAAAGAGCAACATCATGCTCTTTTCTTCCATTTACTCATTACTAGAAAGGGCCCCTTTTTCAGGGTTTACGTAATTAGATGGCACCCCTCTTTGAGATGATGAAGAGATGGAAAGGCTCTTTTCATCAAATTGAAAATTGTGGAAATGGAATATGTGTTTATATATGGGTAAAGTATGGATATACTTTTAAATAGATTCGAGATTTTTGAATAGTAAAAAGAAAAAGTAGGGGAGCACTTTTTCTTAATGAAAATAGGGTCTAGATGCTAGACGAAAAAGAAAAAAATTGCAGAACGAAGAATATTTTAGAAAACTGATTTGAGACTCAAAAATCCATCAATATTCCAGAGAAAAACTCAAAATTGCCTCCAAAAAATTCCCAATCGATTAATATAATTTTCGTAAAATTTGACCTACCTACTAGGGCGCCTTCGACACTGACCAGGTTACTATCATTATTAGTCACCAAAATCCGTCAAAATCGATATTTTTGAATAATTCAAAAATCAAAATAATCTTTTTAAAATTTCCTACCGATTGGTGTAATTTTCATAAAATTTGATCTACCGACTAGGGCGCCTTCGATAAGTTTAATTTCCCTGATTTTTGAGGACCTTGTTACTGACTTTAAGAACCTCCAGAATCCGTCAAAATCGATATTTTTGGAAAACTCAAAAACTAGAAATACTCTTCTTAAAAATTTCTATCGATTGGTATAACTTTCATAAACTTTTAACTACTGGTTGGGGCGCCTTCGAGTAGTTTAAATTGGGTTAATTTCAGATTTCAAAACTAAACGTGTTACTGGCATTATAAACCTTCAGAATCCGTTAAAATCAAAATTTTAGGAAAACTCAAAAACTAAAAATACTCTTCTTAAAATTTCCTATCGATCTTTATAATTTTCATGAAATTTGATCTACTGGCTGGGGCGCATTCAGCGTATGTTTATCGACTTCAGTAGATCTGTTAGGACGATATGGTCACTGACATTGAAAACCTCCAGAATCCGTCAAAATCAATATTTTTGGAAAATTCAAAAATTCAAAATACTTTACAGGAGATTTCCTATAGATCTGTATAACTTTCGTAAAATTTGATACACTGGCTGAGGCGCAGTCAACCCATATTTATCGACTTCAGGTTTTTAGATTCTTAGGCTTGAGATTGCTGAGATTCTAAAACTTTTTGGAATTATTGAGATCTCGAAGAATGCTCAAACTCCGAAAAAGTGATTCAGACTCCTCTAAAAAAACTCACATTAATTTGTAAGTGCTCCATTGACGTTCCACTCCCAACCATGTATTTGAAAACAACAAATTAAAAATAATTAGATCATCTTTACTTTTTTCAAAACATGAAATTCTAGTTTGCCAATTGCTTTCCACTTCAGTTAAAATGTTCAATAGAAAATTTTCCATCGAAGATTCTGAAATTCAATGTACCTGATTTCAAACTTTTCAGAATTTTTTCAATTTTTTTGCATTTGGAAAAGTAAAAATGACTCACTATCCCATTGTTACCCCATCATTATTATTATATTGCTTTGTTATGTGGAACATGGAAAAAATAGATAAAAAATCACATTTCATTCTCGATTCATACACTTTTTTGCTTCAGAATCTCAAAGTTTGTGATATTTTTTTTTGCAATAAAAAATAATTTTTGTTTTCACACTTTTTTAAAAAACTTTTCTGTAAAATTTTTTTTTCTGTCTATTGCCCTCATTTTTATATTTTTGTGTAGTAAAAAAAACGAAAAGCTCAATTTGTTTTTGTTTTCAGACAAAAACTACTACTCTATATCTCTAAAACTCTATTATTACACCATAAGGTTCAGAATTTCAGAAAAAAAAACGAATGTTTTGACACTAACAACAATTTTAAAAATCTTTTTTCTTCATTAAAAAATTATAGTATTTATAATTTTGGAGCTTTTGAAATGCTAAAAAATCAAATTTCCGATTTTTCGATTTTTTGAAATTTTTAGCCCTCAAGAGCTCTAAAGTGGAGGTTTTTGAGATTCTAAACTTTTAAAATTACATTTTTTTGAATTTCCAGAAATTCGAAGTCCCTAAGATTCAGAAATCGAGTTTTTTGATCCCATTTTTTCAAAAAATTTTCGTTCCCTTCCCTTTTTCTAGATGTATATCTTATTTGAATAAATTGCTCTCCACTCCATCTTCTTCACCTTTTTTTCTTGGCGTTTTTCTTGACGTTTTCTTTTTGCTGTTTTTTTATATCTTTTTCTAGGATCTAACTGAAAAATTGGAACTTTGAGCAAATAGAACAAATCGAGAATTTGTTTTCTTTTTTTGGTGGGTTTTCTAAGAGATAAACTTCAAATTTCTCTAGAAATAACAAGTTGAGTCTTTGAGATTGTTTCAGTAAAAAAATAATACTTTGGAAAAAATTTTTGTTCCGAATTTTTTTTCTGAATTTTTTTGAATTACTTGTATTTTGAGAATCAATTGACCAATTTTTATGAAAAATATACCAATCGATAGGGAATTGTTGAAATATTACAATGACAGCTTCGATTTTCAAATGTTGCTTTGTTGTTAAGAAAAACCCTTGGAATTTTTTGAAAAAAGAGTTCAGACAATCCCTTTCAGAAAAGCCTCCATAACTCCACTGGTTGTAGAGATTCAGAAAATATTGAAAATCAAAATTTGAAAAAATTAAGTTTCAGATCATCATGTTTTTAGAATCTTCTAGAATTCTCCAGAATCTTTCAGAACTCTTCAAAGTTTTGTATATCAATTTTGCAACTTTTTTTAGATACGAAAAGTATAGAAATTTCAGAAAATCGGGACATTTTCTCCCTATTTTTTTCCCAAAATTTAAAATTTTTTGTTGTCACTGAAATTCCCAGCAAAGGAGACTGAAACAAGGTCAATTTCTCTCATTCTCCATTCAAAAACCTTCCCATTTCGAGCTGGTAGGGGATGAAAAAAAGGGGGGATGTACATAAATTATTCTCTCGTGTCGGGAAGTGTCTATCTCCTCTATTTCCACTTCACTAATTCCTGCTTTGCATTTCAATGTTTTTTTTCAGTCGTTTTCGTTTCCCAGCCAGGGCATCGACCCGAATTTTCGATTCGAATAAAAAAATTTGGAAAAAAATTCCAGTTTTCATTATTTTTCCCCTCTATCAATGTTGTTGTGGGTGAAAGTTTAGAGTCGTATTTTTTGTCTGGAACGTTTTTTTTTTCAATTTTGGATAGATCTGGATGCTTTTTTATTGTTTTGAAAACTCTTAAAGGCATTTGAATGTTTCTCAAGGATTCTAAAGGATTCTGGAGAATTCTGAAGACTTTAAAGGACTCCAAAGATATCTAAAGGATTCTGGAGTCCCAAAAATATATTCTTTGTGTTCTAGATTATACTTAGATTCCACAATTCGAATTTCAAAAAAGCCAGATTCTCCAACTTTTAATTTTTCTCCTCCTATTTCAAATTTAACTTCCCTGTCTTCCTTTTTCATTTTTCCTTCATACATTTTTTTTCAAATTTCAGACGCACTCTTCAACTTATGAGTATATCCTCCACACCATCCTCACCTTCCATATCCGGCTCTTCGATTTCCTCAAGTGCCACGAATATTTCGTTTTGTTATACATGGACCACCAAGGTAATTTTATAGTCTTTCTAAATGTTTTTAGTGGGTTTAAAGGCGCATAAAGTACCCCCGGTTGAGTAAAAAGTACTCTAGTTGTAAAAATCGTAAAGGTGGTTCTATGAAAAAGTTGTCAACTACAAAAATAGAGTTTTTGAGTTGCTCTATACATCCACAAAATTTCAGAAAATCGGTTATTTGAAAACCACATTTTCAGGCCCTCAAAGTGGACCTATTTCAACTGACAACTGAAAAATGGACAGTACTGTAAATTTTCCATGTTTCCAGCTAAAAACTCGAAAAACTGCTGATGGAGAGACTACGATACTCTCAATTTCCCCCAAGTTTGCTACAGTACACCAGTTGATCTCATTTCAATGGAATATTCGGATTCATGCAACGTCGGAGATGGTATGGAGCAGAAATCTGAACATTGGATTATTCTAGATTTTTTGATAGGAACTTATTTGAAATATGATTGTAGTAAGCTCACCCCACTGACAACTTTAAATTCAATCCAACTTTTTCTTCAGATTTAGAAATAAGATTTTTAGATACCTAATAAAAGTATACCGATAGAAACAACGTTGCGATCTCGCCCCATTGACAATTTTTCCAGAACGACGATGACGAAGAAGTGGACTATGTGGCCGTCGACCTGTATTTCGTTGACGGACCCGTCAACGAAGTGAATGTGATGGCTGAAGTTGGAGCACTTGAGAAGACGTCGACAGCGACGTTGGGTAGTATTCCGGCTGGGTTGAAGGTACGGTAGAAAAAAGTGACTAATGTTTGAGGCAAAATAATGTGTGTTTTCCAGGAAACCAAATCCACCAAAATGATCAAAGGGGTCGGTTGTGAAATCACCGATTCTGATCGTGAATGTGTCTCCAAATATCTCAAAGAAAACGTGGACAACATTATCAAAATCTCAATAATCATCAACATGGAGACTCGTCTCTTCGAACCGTCCACATATCTCGATGCAGTATCACCAACTCCCCGTGCCTCATTTCTGACAGCAAATTATAACGCCCGAGTCAACAGTAAAGTATGGAAACGACGCTCGAAAAAGAGAAACGGACGAGTGGAGCGTCGAGTTTTGAGTGATAATGAGAAGACAAATTATGAGAAAAAAGTACAAATGATACTGGACGAGGAGAGGGAGAAACTAATGGAGAGAAGGGAAATGTTGAAAGTGGAAAAGGAGGAAGACGCCGGATCCAGAAGGGCCTCGTTGATATCGCAGTTCAGGGAGAATCAACATGAGAGCGCTTTGGATGATCATATGTTTAAGAGGGTAGGTTTTAAGGGGTTGAAAGTTATAAATTTGATATTCCCGCGGAAAGAGCTTTCAAATGAGTATAATCATGCACTAATTCTTTGGAGTCTGCAAATGCGCTCTATCGCTAATCAAGGCATAACTTTTTTGTTTTTGAGATATCAACCTGAAATTGAAAATTTTGAGGTCTAGACTTCAAGAGCTTTCCAAAGAAAATAACTGTGACGAGATTTGAGATGATGATTTAAACGCGCTCTATTGCTAACTTTTATAATTTTGGAAAAATCAACTTAAATTTGTTTGTAACATGTTCAGCACGTTAAGAGCTTTTGAAAGAGTATAATCATGCCTATTTTTCGAGCTACTCGATTTTGAAGTGCAAACGCGCCCTACTGCAAATATGAGTGTAACTTCTTTGGTTTTGCAGGTTTTGAGTTGAAAATTGTATTATTTAAATCAGCTTAGACTGGGCTTCAAAATGAGTAAACTCTCGCGTATATTTCTTCAAATTTCCATTTTTGGTCAGCAACTGCGCCCCAATGCAAAACTCGCCGTAACTTTGTTAGCTATGCAGTTTTTGGAATAAATTTTTTGTTATTTTCACTCGCGTAGGGAGTGCTTCAAAATGAGTATAATCATGCCTACTTTCGCACAATTTCATTTTCGATCTGCAAATGCGCTCCAAGGCAAATATGCTTGTAACTTTGTTAGTTTTGCAGTTTCTGAGTGGAAACTTATATCATTTTAATCAGCGTAAAAAGATCTTCAAAATGAGTATAGTCATGACTTTTTTCCCTGAATTATATTATTGGTCTGCAAGTGCGCCCCATTGCAAATCTAACATTTCAGATCCTCGTAAGCTGCTGTGAGTCTTGCGAACAACGTCGTCTCTCCTTCATGTACGATTCTCGAACCGAAGACGATTCTGAAGCCGATGAGGAGGAGGATGGTGACGATGAGGAAGACGAAGAAGAGCCCCATTTTGAATGTGACAAAAGTGACAAGGAGCATGTTCACGATGTAAGGGTAGACTACAAACTACAAACTACAATATCGAAATTTCAGATGCTCGCCAACCTATACTTCAACAAAGTGGCGCTTCCCGAAATGGAATACGTCGAGGATTTCGTCGATTTTTTGATTGACGCCGAGCTGAATGATTTACCAGTTCTAAAGAGAGCTTGCGAAAGGTATCTGTGCAGTGAGCTGAATACTGTAAGAATGCAAATCTGCTCCATTGAGAAAATTGGTATATTCCAGAAAAAAGACATCGGAACTTGCCTTCTTTTGGACCTTCTTTTCAACTCGATTGTTTTCAGTTTGCCTGTCATGAAATCCATGACATTGACAGAGTTGGCCAATAGGACACATGAATTTGTGGAGCCGGGAGCATTATTGGAGCAAGAGGAGTATAAGTGGGTTGAAAATAGGAAAATTGTCTGAAATTTCTTTGAAGATTTTGTAATCCTCTCGGACAAGATGTTCAAATTTTGAAAAAAGACTATCTTGTCCGAGAGGAGTACAAAACTAGGTCATTTGGACAAACCACCTGAGTTTTGTAGTTCTCTCGGACAATCTTTGTTTACATCCAAAATCTGAAAATCTTGTCCGAGTGGACTACAAATTTTCGAAGTCTTATCCGAGAGGAGTACAAAATGTCCAACTTTGTCCGAGAGGAGTACACAATTTTGCTATTTTGTCCGGGAGGATAGCAAAACTCATGTGAACTTTTTCAAAATACTTAAAGTATTTTGTAGTCCTCTCGGACAAGATGATCATCTTGAAACATCTGGCAATATCGTCCGAGAGGACTACAAATTCAAAGGATCTTGTCCGAGAGGAGTACAAAATCTAAAGATCTTGTCCGAGAGAATCGCAAAACCTAGAGCGTTTAGAAACTTTCCAAGGTTTTGTAGTCCTCTCGGACAAGCTCCCTAGATTTCAAACATCGGCAAATCTTGTCCGAGAGGAGTACAAAATCTAAAGATCTTGTCCGAGAGAATCGCAAAACCTAGAGCGTTTAGAAACTTTCCAAGGTTTTGTAGTCCTCTCGGACAAGCTCCCTAGATTTCAAACATCGGCAAATCTTGTCCGAGAGGAGTACAAAATCTAAAGATCTTGTCCGAGAGAATCGCAAAACCTAGAGCGTTTAGAAACTTTCCAAGGTTTTGTAGTCCTCTCGGACAAGCTCCCTAGATTTCAAACATTTGCAAATCTTGTCCGAGAGGAGTACAAAACTAGGTCATTTGGACAAACCACCTGAGTTTTGTAGTTCTCTCGGACAATCTTTGTTTACATCCAAAATTTGAAAATCTTGTCCGAGTGGACTACAAAATTTTCGAAGTCTTATCCGAGAGGAGTACAAAATGTCCAACTTTCTCCGAGAGGAGTACACAATTTTGCTATTTTGTCCGGGAGGATATCAAAACTCATGTGAACTTTTTCAAAATACTTAAAGTATTTTGTAGTCCTCTCGGACAAGATGATCATCTTGAAACATCTGGCAATATCGTCCGAGAGGACTACAAATTCAAAGGATCTTGTCCGAGAGGAGTACAAAATCTAAAGATCTTGTCCGAGAGGACTACAAATTCAAAGGATCTTGTCCGAGAGGACTACAAATTCAAAGGATCTTGTCCGAGAGGACTACAAATTCAAAGGATCTTGTCCGAGAGGAGTACAAAATTTTGAAAGCCTTGTCCGAGAAGACTACAAAATCTAGATGATTTATCCAAGTTACCTAGATTTTGTACTCCTCTCGGACAAGCTCCCTAGATTTCAAACATTGGCAAATCTTGTCCGAGAGGAGTACAAAACCTTTTTTTCCCCAGAAACCTCGACAAACGAATGCGGAATTTGGCGGATCGTAATCTGGTGGAAATTATCGAACAATGTGTCACTTTCCGAGACCAAAAAGCTCGCGTTCGAGTGTTACCAGTCGCTGAATCCTTTGATAATCCTTTCGAATTGGCCATATCGAATCAGTGATATTTCAAATGTGCTCTATTGATAATCATGGTGTTCAATAGAGCGCACGTACTGCATGTGTGCTCTATTGAGAATGATGCGCACTTTCTTTTTTTCTCCTTCTGTAATGTTTCATGGTGGTTTTTTTGGGCAAACTTGAATTATTGCTTTTTGTGAAATAAAACTTTTTTTGGATTTTTTTTCATTTTAAAGTAATAGTGTTTGCGGATCTAACATTAGAATTGACACAAATTTTTGAAAAAAACATTTCAGAAAAATTCAAATTTTTTCTATGCGATTTTTTTGAACAGATAATAGCAATATTTCTTTTGTTTCCACTTACATTTTTCAAATTTCCCGCCTTCTTTTTTCTCTGCGTCTCTCTTCTCCTCTTTTCCCTAAACGCGCCTTTGGTTTCCATGACAACATGGAGCATTTGAGAATTTCCTCAATTTTCCACTATTCTTGATTTTCAGTTTTTCTAAATTTTTCTTTGCGATTTTTTTGAACAGATAATAAGAAAATATTATTTTTCAAAATTTCAATACCTATTTTCAAGAATGGAAGACGTTACCCTTCACCATTTTCGTTGGAAGAAACCCATCGAAGAGAATCGTCAAATCTCATACTCTACCACGGAGACGCAGACATCGGAAACTCAAAAAAAGGATGTAGAATGTGTAGCGAATTTTCAATCTTCTAAAGAATGTCAAACAGAGGATTTGTGGCAAAATGAAGCCAGTGAAGACGTCAAAAAAGAAGTGAGAATAAGTAAAGAGGTAAGTGCGCTCCATTGAGAATTTTAAGTGAAAAATGGGCGGAGAGTGACTGGCTAGGCTGGCCCAAAAACCTTTTTTAAAAATCGAAAGAAGCAGTCAACCTTGGCCAAGAGGAGTACAAAACTTATGTGAACCTTCTTTTAAAAGTTCAAGAACTTTGTAGTCCTCTCGGACAAGATTCAAACGATCTGACAACATTGTCCGAGAGGACTATAAAAACTTGACAAAAACATTTCCAGGTCCTCGGCCACATCTACGATTTCATTCGTGACGACTCCAAAGTCAACTATGATCGACTTTTGGAATTCCATAAATTCGATAAAGTCTCCCTGGAAACTGTCCAAAAGTATCATGTCGAGGTTTGCGAGTTTTTGTAGTTTATAGTCTAGTCAAATCTCAAAATTATTTTTTCAGACCCGAAATGAAGAAATCATTCATATGATTTCAAACTCCGCCAGAAAAACTTTGATCCTATTTGGGGGACTTTCTCATGAGACTTTTTGCTCTCATCAAGCACGAGCTCTATTTTGCTCATCTTCTACGGTAAGATTTTTTTGAAAAAAAAAACGTTCGATGGAGCGAATTTGCAACATAGGTTGTCCATGGAGCACATTTTCCCTTCAGAGTTTGGTTTTAGTACAGAGGAGCGCGTTTGCACTATAGATTGTCAATAGGGCGCATTTGCACTTCGAAACTTGCTCTTAGTTTTGCAGAGCTCATTTGCATTTCAGATCGTCAATGGGGCGTAATTACACGGTAAAGTTTCTTGTTGTTCAGCAGAACGCATTTTCAGAATTTTCTTTTTAAAAATATCAAAAAATTTTCATTGGAGCGCATTTTCAACAATAATTGTACATGGAGCGAATTTGCAATTCAAAATCTAATTAGATTGTCAAAGGAGCGCAATTACACTTTGAAATTCCCCATTTTGTCCAATGGAGCGCATTTACGCTATAAAAATTCTCAATAGAGCATATTTTCGAAAATTTTCCAAAAATTTTAAAACTTTTTTTTTCAGGCCTCCTCCCTCCCCCTGCCAGTGTGTGCAATTTCAGCCGTATTTTTTTCATCGACTCAATTTTTGCTTGGTGATATTTCTGGAAACATCTCCATGTGGACCAAGGAGAAAATGCTCTTCGAGACAAAGGTAGGATAGACTACAAACTACAAACTACAAAAACTACAAAAATTACAGGTAACCGATGGAGCAGTGACATCTCTCGAGATATCTCGCCACGGCCTACTATCCGGCTCGGATGATGGAAATGTGATTTCGTGGAAAATCGAAAATTCGAGTTTCGAAAAATTGGCGGGCATAAAATTGACGGTTTCTGATTTGTCGCGAAAAATCAGGAGGTCTAGCACTTCGAATAAACCGGTGGCCGTGGTTAGCATGCAAATGTAAGTGTGCTCTATTGATAATAAAAGTTGAAAATGCGCTCTTTAGACAATCCATACAGCAAACTCGCTCCATTGACAAACCCATATTTCCAGATCCGGGGACGAGGCCTGCGTGGCAACCGAGACGGGCGGTTTGTACCTTCTAACCCTGCCAACACTGGAATCCAGACCACTGAGCCAATCCGCCACTTCTATCAACAAAATCCTATTCGAATCTCCATATATTGCAGTGGTTTATCATACCAGTAATGCAGCGGTGTTCACTGCAGAAGGGCTCGTTGATGAGATACCATTTGTGGCCACGTTGGCAGTGAGGTGGGTATAAAATGCGCTCTAGTGAGAATCTATGTTGAAAATGCGCTCTATAGACACTAGAGTTTAAAGCCTAATCTACTAAAGATCCATGTGAAAAAACGCGCCCCATCGCCAACTTTTTTTTCAGATGCGGTCAATATTTCATCTTCTCCAACCGCCACCGTCTCATCATCTGGTCCATGAGCACCAAAACTACAGTAATCGACGAGAATATGGAGTGCCACTCCATTTGCTCACTATCTAATGACACATTGCAAGTACTGGATGCCGAGTTTAATTTGGTTTCCAATTTTTTGAATGATCATTGAAATATTCTATGAAAACTTCAAATTGTTTCAACATTTCATATTTTAAAAATATATTTATTGACAAAAAACTCTCAAAAAAAATGGCTCCAAACATAACCACATTGTATTCACCAAAAGGGGATCCATCATATACGCAATTGTCACTTCCTCACTAGCCTTGATCTTCTTTGTGGTCTCCATATTGTTGAGATGTCTGACATAGCTCACTGTTCCCTTCTTGAAGCAAACCATGGTTTTTTGGTTTTCGCGTTCGGCTCACTGCTGTGGTTGAAATATCCGTGCTGAGTCGATCGTTTCAGGTCCTGCGAGGTCCATCATGTAATCTCTTGACAACCAGACGATATCGCGTCGACGCTGTCTCTCTTCGTTATCAATTACTTCTCCTGCGTATTGTGCCGAGAAACTCGTTTTCGTTGATGTCTGCATTCACACCAAAACCTCTTATGCCCGTATCCCGCAGCTCGAGCTTGCTATTCCCTCCTCCAAGGATTCTTTTCGCATTTTGTTGGGCATTCTATTTCGACATCGGAAAATTCTTGGTGAACGAGCGTTTTCCTGAAATTTGAATCAAACTGATTTTTAAATTCTCGGAATCAATAACCTACCTGGAATCAACTTTTTTGGTGACGTACGGGAATGTTTTGAACTTTAATTTGTTGTATTGCTTTATCTCTTTCTTCCATTTTGTTTCATTGTTGTCAGCCAAATCCAAATAAGCTTTGATTAATGGAACGAGATGAACAGCTTGCACAATAGTCATGTTTTATCCGCCGTTGGAACCATAACATTGCTTTGTCATTGCTCCGTTGATCTTGATTTCTGAAAATGTAATAATTTTTTAATTTCATTCGATTCTAGACACAAAGCCGTCTGTTAGCTCTGTCGTCTCGGGGGTCGGTTTTTCTTTTCTCTCTTTTATCAGTTAATAAAGACTGTAGCTCTTAAAAAACGTGTTGAGGATTTTTAATACTGATCGCTACAAGGGGATCTAAAACGAGTACTCTCAAAAAGAAGTCTAAATAAGAACTTACCTCAGTTCGGCGAACTGGATCACTCCTTTGAGTTCACCGCCTTTATGTTGAAAGGTTACGGTGAAGAGACCTACCCTCCGCAGAAACTTGTTGAGTTGCACGCGCGAATATTTTCTCCAAAACGGAAAAAAAGTGTCCAAATACTGAATGGGGTTCATGCTTAAAAAATGGAAGTTTGGAAAACATTTTCAACTCATATAGACGAACAATTGGCTACTGTAATTATTACAAACAAAAGTTTGATAGTCAGAAACCATGAATTTCGCATACCTTTAGACATTCAAAATTTCAGAAAAATCACAAATTTTGTTGCGGCTCCATTCATTCAGGTGCCTTGGAATACAAGTATTATAGAAAATCAATATTTAAAAAATAGGCGCATTCACACTGCACCAAGAGAAGACGAATGAAAAAGAATGGTGTTCCTTGTCCATGTAACAGAGTTTGAAGACGCAGAGAAACAGAGTGAGAAGAGATTGCAGACTGCTGTATTTAGACAGAGTGACCTTCTAACACTTGTATTGGGACAGAGTGTCCCCCTGGACACAATAGGCTGTAAATATGATTAATTTACGACTATACATATGCAGGCATTACAATCAGCAGTTTTCTCCCTTATAATCTGAGATTTTTCAATCAATACTTATATGGAAATGTAGGTCTCGATGAGATTTACAAAAGGACTTACTGTATCAAAAATTTCATTGTGTACAGTTTACAGAAAATTACAGAAAAAACAGAGTATATTATAGAAGAATGTTCTCAATTTCAATCATCTTGGTCCGAGATTTTCCCGCCGGTACTCCATCAATTGTCTTCTATATTCTCTTTTTTGCTCGGCATAACGGGCACGAATCTGACGGTTGACAACAGCCGCAGCAAATACTTTTGCTTTCATTTTCTCCGTACGGTTGAGTCCGAAAATGTCCGTTCGGTGGAGGAATCACTTCTTGCCACTGAAATATAAGAATCATGTGATTGTGCACAAGTGAATTTTAAAGAATTGTATAGCAATCGACGTAGAATTTTCGAGTGACCAAAAAGTTATTTTGGAGCATAGTCCGAAAATCATTCCTCACGAAAATATAGGTCAGAAACAGGCCAAAATTTAGTAATGAGAGAAATTTAGCGCTCAAAATTTAGTACTCTCTCTCTCTGTACTAAAATTCGACATCGATTAATATAAAAATCTCAATAATTTTTTAAAATTTCAATTTATTCACTCCCCATTGACAGTTTACCTTGGTCTTCTAGCAATTTGATTGAATCGTGGAACTGGCTGGTCTCGTATTCTTCTATCGCTTCATCTCGATATATGATCGAATTTTCTGAAAATTACTTGACATACAAACAAAGGATTACTCATCAACCGACCTGATCTTTCTATTGCGGTTTCCAGACATTTCACAACTTCTTGTCTTCTTTCGACCTTCTGTTCGAGTGCTCTATCTGAAAAAAGTGTTTTGGTAATATCAACCTCACTATTAGAACATCGAATCATTCATTTGAATTTACTTACGCAAAGAATCTCTCCAAGTCCTCCTTTAGCTGAACGATTTCTTTCTCTTCCTTCCTGACCAATCTCGGATCGATCGGTTTTTGACCCACGATTCTAGCGCAGTTGCTTGCATAGCAGAGACATTTCATGACAGTGCTGTAATCGTCGCCGTAGGTGACGATCAACTCCTCGCCAGCTTTGATGTCTTGGCTGGCGACAAAAGCTAGAGCTTTGAAGTCCGTGGAGGCCCCATGTACAAGCCATTGCTCCACAATCATGTTGGGAGAACATGAATGATTCACGAATTTGGCTTTGTTGCCGTAGACGGTGGCATCCAGAGTGTATGCACCAGTGCAGAAAAAATAACAATGTTTGTTTTCGTCCTCGTAAATCTTCCGACGGCGTTCTTCCTCCTCTTTTGTGATTACATCCGACAAGAACGCAATCACAAATGTATCCTCCTTTATATTGGCCAAAGTGAAGAGTCCATTTCCTTTCGCTTCTTTGTTCGATTTTTCATGATGAATCCGGCCCTCGCTTCTGATGAATTTTTGCTTTCCTTCATTTTGACTTCGAATCTTTGAAGCTCTGGAAGATATCGATTCACTAGACAAAACTTCCGGCTCAAATCTTACCTTTTTCTTGTAGCAAATTTGGGATATTCAGATATTTAGAAAAATCAATTAAAAGTTAGCGGCTCCATTCATTAAGGTAGCCTTTTTAGGCGCATACACACCGCACCAGAAGAAAGAGAATGAAATGAAATGATGTTGTTGAAGGTGCTCGTTTGAATTGGAAGCGAGAGAGAGAGGAGACGCAGATATGTGGCATTTGGAAGAAGACATTTGAATTTGAAGGGGCACATGAATGGGTGTTATTAAAGGTGGTGTGTGGGGGTTTAACATTAGCGCTCAAATGGGGTAAACATGAATGTATTTTCGTAATATCGCGATGAAAACGCTCGAAAACATTAGGCCGACGAGGCGCCGAAATCGCATAATTTTCAGAAACATTCAATTCTCTAGCCAATTTGCCAAAAAAACTTCAATTTCAATTTTTTCGCGTAATATGTTAGAAAATCCCCTGAAATGCTGTCACAAATGAGTTTTCACTCTTTTTCGCAAAAAAAAGAACAAAGTTCGGCTCGCTAGAAAATCGTATTTTGACGGCGTTTTGCGGGCGTAAGAAATTTTTTGAGCTTTTTCATCACGATATTTCAAAAATACAGGCATTTTCACCCTATTTGAGCCCATATGTTAAAAAGCCGCACACCTCCTTTAAAGGTGGTGGGACAGCCCTTTTCCGGGGGAAATTCCGGGGGAAAATCGTGCATTTTTGCGTGAGCATGTCAGTTGTAGTGTATGCGTACCATGCATCAAACCTTACAACATTTATTATTTTAGGCCTGTTTTCCGATGGAAATATCCCGAATTAGAACAAACCAGACGGGCTACGCCCCTCTGGGGCCCTTCGGGCAGCATGAAATTTTTAGAAATGTTTTTTTGAAAAACAAAATAGATGGGCATCACTAAGCAGAAACTACTAATTACCTGCCAAAATTTGAAAGAATTCGGTCAAGTGGGGACTGAGCTAGAGCCGGATCCGGACACGGCACAGACACACACACACAGAACTTTGCGTTGGTTAATAGTAAAGATGACATATCAGAATCAACACGCACTAACTGTAGCTTCAGTGTACAGGAGTTTCAGAAAAACCAAAATTTTGCTGTCCCACCACCTTTAAAGGTGGTACACCTCAAAAAAAAAAATTTCATTGATTTTTCCAAATGTATGTGCCCTGATTTGGATACCATGGTCTGAAAGCTCTTCGATTAAAAAAACTCCGATTTTTCGTTCTTCAAATAGATGGAACAACAACAAACCAGAGAAGCCAAAAATATGGAAACCCACCTCATACCCTTTTTAGAATGCAACCTTTTGGGTGATTCTAATAATTATTATTTTCCTTGAACACCAAGTTTCAGAATAATCAATTTTATTCATAGAAAGTTAAAAGGAAAATTAGCATATTCGATAATGAGGGTTAAAAAAGTTCAGAAGAATTATAAAAATGTATCTTGCTTTTGTCATTACATCGATAGTGACGGTTTTCAGTCGTTGTCAAGTGTCTCTCATCCCACACGGATCCTCGTAGGAATGACATTGTTTTGTGTGACTCGCCTTCATATTTCACATATTGTTCACAATTGCCGCAAAAAAAAGAGATGTTCGGCTTTGTTCACGATAAAAAAGGGTAGACTGGAAATAAATTTTGGTTTTTGAAAAAAGTTTATAATTTCTCACCTTTTTTCCTTGGTGACGCCTGTCTTCGAGTGTCAGATTTGTTTTGAAGAAAGTCTTATTTTCATTACACATCCGACTAGAAATCTCTCGAGGCTCTCTGCTTCTTGTGAGACTGTTGTTTCTTCTCAAGGTTTTCTGAGGACTTGCGTTCGCCTACCGAAAGTGCTGATTTTTTTGAAAATCCTCTTGACGCTCTCGAAAATCTGAAAAAATGAAAAATATTCAATAATTTGAGTTGATATTAGACACAGAGCCGTGTCCCGCGGATCCGTGAGCAAAAATGTCGACAAACCCCTGTAATTTCTCAACTTCACTTACCTTTAAACATTCAAAATTTCAGAAAAATCACAAATTTTGTTGCGGCTCCATTCATTAAGGTGCCTTGGAATACAAATATTATAGAAGATCAATATAAAAAAATAGGCGCATACACACTGCACCAAGAGAAGACGAATAAATGGTGTTCCTTGTCCATGTAACAGAGTTTGAAGACGCAGAGAAACAGAGTAAGAAGAGATTGCAGATTGTTACATTGGGACAAAGTGACCTCCTAACACTTGTATTGGGACATAGTGTCCACCTGGACACAATAGGCTGTAAATATGATTAATTTACGACTACACGTATGCAGGCATGACAATCAGCAGTTTTCTCCCATATAAACTGAGATTTTCGATCGATACTTATATCAAAATGTAGAACTCGATGAGATCTACAAAGTGACACACAAAATAACTGTTTTTCCAGACTTGGCAAATCCCGGACCGACCCGGATAGGGAAAAATAGGTGAAAATGTTTGAAAAATTTTCACAATTTTTTGAAAATTTGTAACTTTTTGCTGTTAAAATGACACGAAACTCTCAATAATAAAAAATACTATGTATTTTTTGAAAAAAAACCACCGATAAAATAGATTTTTTGCTTGAAAAATTCAAACCTAAATTTTTGACAATAGAAACCCGGGCCGACAGAATTTCTGATTTTGGCCTGCCTGGTTTTTTTCTTTCTGATTTTGGAACGCTTGATTTTTTTTTCTGACAATATTGTCATATCCAGTGTCTTCTGACTTTGTCCTCCTTCATTTATTAAAAACACCAAGAAACCAAAAGTAGACAATGTCATTATCAATGTTAACTAGAGTCGAAATCAAAAAATATAAAACAAGACGAAGACCCTAAATATAATACTCATTTCATAATTTTAACAATCCAGTCATTTTGAATAGTATGAGGATGCTTCTACGTTCTCAGGAAGAGGTGTAACTCGGTTCGACGGATATGCCGAGGCTTCCACCTCATCCCGAAGAGGAGGAGCTTCCACAATATCATTGTCCTCTCCTTCGGCTGTAGGATTCCCGATATCCATTTTTATCAATGTAGAAGCCCTGAAAAAAAAGAAAGTTATTAGGTGGAGTGTTTTGAGTGAAGGCGCCCATTCCGATCGCCGATTGATCGAACCTATGCATTTTCGCGTCTCAAACTACTGATTTTTGCTCGCAAACTCTTCAAAAATTGTATTTCACGCTTTACTCACTTGGAATGCATATCCATTCTTTGTTTTCCTACTTAATACATTTCGTAGGACCTTGTAGTTCCCCAGTGAATCCTTTTGATGGTTTGCCGCTCTGTGCCACTGTCGTCTTCGAGGTGCCAATGCCTAGCTTTGAATCCATAGCGGATCTATAACAAAATCTTTTCTTATAATCTTACGATTTTTGAACTCACATCCCCAAAGTATCCATGTAGTTTGTCCCATCCGATCTTCTTTCTCCTGTGGGTGAAGTTTCCAGGGTCTACATAGAAAACGAAGGGGATACTGTAATGAAAAAATCATTTTCAAAATCTACGCAGAAAATTACTCACTCGGATTTTTCCACTTTTTGGTGCATCTCTCGAAGAAGCGTTTGTTCTCCATCATATTGATCCCATCTTCGTTCAGTTTCATTTTAATGGGCATTAAATCGTGCTCAAGTTGGATGCGAGTTGCAGTTCTTTCATAACAGTTGAGATCGACGGAACATTTTCAAAATCACGTATGTCGAATGGCTCTGAGCGCATTGGCTCTATTTTCGGGTTCTTGGTGAACAACCAAAACTTTGAAAGTGCCTCTCTGAAATGAAGCTGTCGTAGTTTAGATATAAGAATAAATGTACCTTAACATATTTTGAAATAATTCCTTTTCTCATGTCGGAAAGACAATGGTTGACGACTCTTCTTTGTATCGGATCCACGAACTTCGCATCCAACCAGCGAGAAAAGATATCTGAACTAGAACTCCTATTTCTAAGTCATTCTCTGAATATCTGATTGATAAATAGAAATAGATATCGTGCTACAGTCTCGAACTAAAAATACTTGTTGTATGTATTTTATGAAGCGTTTTGATATGACTAACCTGAAGAGAGCGGACCATTTCAGACTGAAATTGGGCATCAAATCATTCTTGAAAATTTTAGAAAAATCAAATTTATAGCGGCTCCATTCATTTAGGTGCCTTGGAATACAAAGGTTATAGACAATCAACTTTAAAAAATAGGCGCATTCACACTGCACCAAGTGGAAAAGGGAATAAGAATGAAATCGAACGATCGTTCGTCACGGGAAGCTGCAAGAGTTTGGAGAAGCAGAGAAGCGAGAGAGTGGGGGAGAACGAGAGGTGGGCTAATAAAAAAGACTGCTTGCAAATTCAAATGTGTTGGCTGACTATCAAACGTTTATGTGTATTAGAAATGGCAGCCAATATTTCGAAATGTACAATAGTTTGATGGTCAGGCAAAAGTGACGTCACAAATCAGACAAGCACATTTGCATACCGAGTAGCTGAATGTTTCTATACAAGTTGGCATTTTAAAAATCGATTTTCTCGAGATTTAACGATCTTGTGCAAAAATATTGGCATTTTTGTAAATACTGGACTTGGATTTGGAAAAATGTAAAATATGACTGCAATAAGAAACTAGAGGATAACATACAAATTTTTATTGAAATTAAATATTCAGATAAAATCGTTGTACATTGGTTGCGGTGGTGGATACTTCACAAGCTCTCAACATATTTTTCGCTCCTTTTTCTCTTGCTGCTGGTTAATTCCTCGAGAACTGATCCGAAGCTGTGGCAGCATAAAGATTTGGAGTCGTTGCATGATCTGCAAGGAAAAAATAAGTCTGAGCAATGCTAGGATCTTCCGAGCTGAGAACTGACCTGTCCGTGTTCTCGCGAGCAAGGCGAGGTATTCTTGCCATGCAGGCACTTCGGCTACGTAGATCGGAGTTGGTCTTGGCATCATAGAAACCTTTTATTGCAGCTCTGGAAAATATTGATTCAATTGAAAAAAATATGGCGGCTTAAAATCTTACCTTTTCCTCAAGAAATTTTCAGATATTCAGATATTCAGAAAAATCAACAAAAAAATTAGCGGCTCCATTTATTAAGGTACCTTTTTAGGCGCATACACATTGCACCAGAAGAAAGAGAATAAAATGAAATAATGTTTGTGGAGGTGTTCGTTGGAATTTGGAGCAAGAGAGAGAGAGAGAGGAGACACAAAGATATGGCATTTGAAAAAAAGACATTTGAATTTTAAGGGGTACATGAATGGGTGTTATTAAAGGTGGTAGTACATCTGTTGGCAAAGTTACTTCAGGTGAGGTCGAAACTGTGCTATGGGCAAGGCTGGGAAAATCGAGGTTGTGACCGGCAGCGGCCCGGGCCGTGTGTAGGCCGCCGTGGTTGAATCCGGCCGTCTTTTCGAAGATAAGTTTTTTGGATCGAAAAACCCTAGGTTGCCGTCGGTTTCCTTGATCAGCAATGCCCTAACCAGGATACCGCGGTCTTGATTCTGCTAACGTTGGCTATGGGTACCGTATCACTACCGTCTGAGCCTACTCTCTGAAAAATTGCTTCCTGGCATTTTCAGCTATGAGGAATCCAAATCTGCTGTGCAAATCAGAAAATTTCCTATGTCAGTCGAGATATGAAATCTAAAATGTTGAGTCTGATGTTCAGTGGGAGACATCCACACCAGAGTTGCGCGGAAGTGAAATTTTCAAAGTCGGAAGTCGGAAGTCGGAAGTCGGAATTAAAATTTTCAACTCGGAAGTCGGAAGTCGGAAGTCGGAAGTGAAAAATTGCCCGGAAGACGGAAGTCGGAAGTCGGAAGTAGAGATATTAGACTAAACTTAAATTGTCCGATTTTCCAAAAATTGGTCAATTTTTTCAAAAATTTCGCCATAATAGGCCTAAAAATCTTGAAAAATGGCCTCGTATTACAAAGTTTCTTCACTTTCCCGACTTTTCGATTTTATGTCGGAAGTCGGAAGTAAAATTTCTAACTCAGAAGTCGGAAGTCGGAATGAAAAAAAATGCCTGGAAGTCAGAAGTCGGAAGTCGGAATTCCGCGCAACTCTGATCCACACTTCTTTAATTCATGCGAGTTTATACTATTCCGTCAATGGATGCTATTCTCTTATGCCAAAGAAATGCCCGCGGAGGCCGTTACAATTATTTTTCGAAGATACAATACAAAGCCGGGAGGTCCGACTTACTCATGAAGGTCACATACCCCTACAATTAAGACAAGATAATTACCGTCCGCTATTGTTCAAAATCCACACACCTTTGGGTAAATAAATTTATTAATGCAACACATATAATGAAATTCAGTAATTACAGTACATCCACACATTCCAGCCAAAACAAATATAGGAGTCAATTTTGTCCCGGATTTCAAAAGTGTTGACAATTCGGACCAGAAGCGGCACTCCAGCCTGTCTCAGGTGCATCCCGTTTCTCTGAGGACTTTGAGGTCTCCAAGCAAAGAAGCCAAAAATATTGAAATTCAACCTAACCCAATTACAACCGCCTATAACCCTTGCAAGTAGCCCACCAAATTTTGAATTGTTCACCTTTTATTGTGTCAAAATAGGAAGGATGAAAATAAAGACATTTATTTTTCAAAACGAAAAAAAAATAGTGAAAAGACCAGGAATTTAAACTCATAATATCTCGAGCACTTCCATCGGAAACAAATTCGATGAATCGATTTCGCCACGAAGGTCGTGCAATCGAGTGAACCGAACCAGGAGCGGCAGCCCAGCTTGGCGTAGCTGGACACCGTACCGCGCATAGAAGTAGGAGGATAAGGAGATATACTCCTGATACCGAGGGTACCAGAAGTGATGGTCCAGGGCCCTGAAATAAATCATTTTTTTTACAAATAAAAAATTACTAATGAATAACTCACTAAAAGCCTTCCAAGACGATTACGCCCACGAATGTGAGCCGCCCCCTGTGGGTAAGTCGGGCGGTTACCCGTCCGACTTCCCTGAGTCGTCGGTTGACGTCAGCCAAAGGCATTTGTGTCCAGCCTGGACAACGGAGACTGCTGTGTGTCTCCAGGGGAAGATCCGTCGATGGTATATTCCTGAAATACTACATTTTTGACCACGCCCACAAGAAGGTCATCCAGACATAATTGTTCCGATAAGGTCATCCAGACATAAAACTCTAATTATTGGTTTGTTTGACTACTCATATAATTTAAAAAAAACTAGAAACGTATCAATAATATCGAACAACGGTTTTACATCAAGAATAGCTGTACTGTACCCGGTACTGTAAGGGCTAAACTTTCTTAATCTCAAAGCTTAATTTTGTAGCTAGCTAATAAGTTCAGCTTGATTTAAGCACTAAATGGTAGAACTTATAAAGTCCTACATTTTGGTATAATTTCCATTTCAAAAACTTAATTTTGAACAAAGATATGATTTGTTTTAAAAAACCAGACAAGATCCGTTAGCCCTTATTGTTCAAGGGGCCCTAGAGTGAAAATGAAAAGTAAAGTAAAATTGATTTTTTAAATCATTTTGTAGATCTTATTAAGAGCTTCATTTTAGTATAAAAATTGACTAAGAACTCTAAACTTAAAAAGAAGAAATCGGGCCTGGACCATTTTGGCACCCAAGTGAGCTACTGTGGTTCTTTCTGTTCAAGAGGTCCTAGATTAAGCGTGAAAAATGTTTGAAGATCAACTTTGATACTGTTTTGTAGATTTTCTTAAGAGCTACATTTTGGTATAAAAATTGACTAAAAAATCTAAATTTCAAAGGGCGAAATTGGACTGGGATGATTTGTGGCAATATGTGAGCTTCACTGGCCCTTATTGTTCAAGAGCTCCTAGAGAAAGAGTTAAAAACGCCTTCAAGTTGGTTTTAATACCGTATTGTAGATCTTATTAAACTCTACATTTTGGTATTATTTTCATTCCAAAAGCTTAATTTTAGCCAAAGTTATGGTTTGACTAAAAAACCCAGGTGAGCTTCTCTAGTCTACATTGTTCAAGGGACTCTAGAGGAAACATAAGAAATACTGTAAAATTGGTTTTTTTACAATTTTGTAGATCTTAGTAAGACCTACATTTTGGTATGTTTGTCATTCCAAGAGCTTAATCTTAAACAGAGATATAACTTGTTTTTAAAAAATTAAAAAATTTTTCAGAAAACAGTTTCAAATTTTCAGATAATTTTCAGATAGTTTTCAGATGAAAAATAGCTTACCATTATTAACACTTTCAAAGATTCAGAAAAATCAAATATATAGCGGCTCCATTCACAAAGGTGCCTATATAGGAATACACCAAACAAGGAATACTCACATTGTATGTACTGAGGGTGGGGGATCTCTCTGGGGGTCACTTGGCCGCCCTGGGGGTGACGAAAATCGTTCAGACGAAGAAGTTGAAGAGAGGCAGAGAGAGCGCAGACAGTTAGAGTGGCAAGGAAATGGCGAGAGAACGGGGGAACGCGAGAGACGCCAGACGGTTAGAGGGCCTACGAGAGAGTGCCCTTTGTTCCGACGGTTAGTCTCTCTCTCTCTTTCTTTCTTTCTTTTCGTAGCCTTTTCTTTCGAATCTTTACGGTTTTATAATAACTTTTTGCAGTTTTAATAATGATTCTGTAATTACTCTTTGCATGGGAAAAATGGGGTAAATTCTCACACAAATTATGCAAGTTTTTTTTGCATAATTTTTCAAGTTGAATAATTCCAATAATAAAAAATACAAATTTTTAAAAATTTAAATTTGCCGCCAATTCTTGGGGCTAAATTTTGCGTTAAAATACACTATTTATTTCGTAAATATAAAAACTGCATAATTTTCGTGGGAAACATGCAAATTTTTGTGCAAATTTTTACGCGTAATTATTATTTACGCTTACGCTAATTACGCTTACCAGAATTACGATTACGTAGATTCTGGGATTTGTGAATTTTGTGAAATTATGTATTAAATTAAAAATTTGAGAGTAAAAATCGAATTTTTTAAAAATTCTGAAAAAAAATTTTAGAAAAAAATTTCGAAAAAATTTTTTAACGAACATTTTCTGAAAATAACTGAAAGTATGGACATATTTGTATGGATCGATGTTTTATGAATTTTTCAAATATTATGAGAAAAATCGCTTCTAGATTTTAAGAAAATTGAGTTTTTGCTAATTTTCTATGTTGCGAAATTTGAATTTCCAATTTTCCCGCCTCTTTTTTGAGGCACCTGGTGTACTCCTCGTGGAGTGCACGGTGCAAGTTTTTCGCATTTCATCAGACGAAATTATTACGTCTATAATTATTACAGTACCCCGAAAAGTGGCTCCGATCGGAAATTTCGAGGGCCCCCAGGTCCGTAGCAATACAATACACGTCATCGTTTTCATTGGTACTCTCGGGACCCCCCACAGTCTTCTTTTACCTCTCTTTTTGCTCTGTATACAGCTGTTTTCTTTCCCCTCTTACTGTGTACCCTTTGACCTCGTCTGGGCCCTCTCTTCTCCTCTTTCTGTGGGTGTAACTTGAGCGAAGTTATATTTTATGCAAGATGGCTCAACTTCAAAGGTTTCTGGAGGCTGGAGAATTCAGATTTTGAAAAAAACTTAACATAGAAAATGAAAAGTAAAAAATTGTCTTCAGAATGGTATAAATTTCATAAAAATCGGTCCACTGGAAGATGAGTTATACCTTTAGAAAAAAATCTTGCAGTATCAGTATCAAAGTCGAAAATGTTCAAAATATTGAAGCTTCTGGAGGCTCGAGAATTTAGATTTCGACGAAAACTTAAAATAGAAAATGTTTAGTAAAAAAATTCCCGTTAGAATGGTATAAGTTTCAACCAAATCGAGCCATTGAGCATTGAGTTATTTATTGTATAAGAGAAAAATCGAGTATTTTTGCAATGTATTCATCAACTCCTGGAGCCCTAAATATCCAAAGTAAAAAAATCAAAAATAGAAAATGATAAGCGAAAAATTTCCTTTCAAATGGTATAATTTTCATAAAAATCGGTCCACTGGAAGTAAAGTTATAACTTTTGGAAAAATCGAATTTTTCAACTTCTGGTCGAGTTTCTGAAAAAATGTTGTATCCTCGTTTACTATACCTATTATTTTATTCCATATTTCCCTCCAAAAACATTCCTTTTTTCCAGAAAACCATGTCAGAGCGTCAAGGTGGCTCCGTATCCGCTACGTACCGTGCCAACCCCCCATACGATCAGAGACCGAGAGACGAAGGACACGTGAAACAGCCCCTCAACCCATTTTTGTTATGGTGTAAGACAAAGCGAGCAGATATGCTCAAAGAACAGCCAGGAATGAAGCAATGCGATATCAATAAAGTTTTGGGAGGAATTTGGAAGAACATGTCGGAAGAGGATAAGCAGCCGTTTGTTAACGAGGCCAGAGAGTTGAAGGCCGAACATTTGAAGGTGAGGTTTTAAGGCTTAAAATTGGGATTTTGTAGACAATATTTATATGAAAATGTAGAGTTCAATGAGATCTTTAAAATGATATAAAAATCAAATTAGTAATCTTGTTCAGTCTTCTTAAGAATCATTCAAAAAAAAACTGGATGCCCCAGGTTTTTTCAAAGTTTTCAGACAGGGAATAACTCCTTTTATAAGTAAGCTTGTGCAATGAAAATTATACCAAAATGTAGATCTTAATAATATCTATAACTTGATGTCAAATTTAACCCTTGTGAACTTTTTATTTTTTCATGAAGGCCCCAAAAGACCTCGTACCTGCGGCGTCCTCATAGTGAGCATGCGCGTGTTTTTTGGACAAAGCATATCTAACTTTAAAATTATAATTGTACAATGAATAATATACCAAAATGTAGATTTTGATAAAATCTACAAAATGATATAAAATTTTCGATTTAAAAATTGTTCCATTTTTCTCCAGTGCCCTTTAAACATCTAGCTCCCTTACAATTTCGACTCTGCCTAAATCTCGAAGTTTGACAAAGGACAGAGAAAAAACTAAAAACTCTACAAAGTTAATTTTAATACCATTTTGTAGGTCTCATTAAGACCTACATTTTGATATAAATATCCATTAAAAAATCTTGAATTCAAAATGTGATATAACCATCTTTCCATAACTCTCATGGCGCCTTCATACGGATAATTCTACTTTTTTTTTGAAGGACATTGCAAAAAAAATCGAAAACAGTATCAAATTGATTTTTATATCATTTTATAGATCTTGTAAAGATCTACATTTTGATATAAATTTTTACTGAAAAATCTGAATTTCAAGTAAAGAAAAGAACGGAAAAAAGCGGTTTAAAATTTTTTTTTAAATTTTTGACGAAAAATTTTTGTCAACATTTTTTTTTCGAAGTCATTCAAAATTGAAGAAAACATTAAAGCATATTATAATGATTTTTAAATTCAAATCTAAATCCATCATTACTAGATTTTAAAAAAACAATGGAAAAATTGACTGAAAATCCTTTTGAAAACCCGAAATTCAGACCAAAACAGTTTGATTTTCCACAATTTTTCACCGAATTTTTCACTTCAAAATTTGCAGATTTTAAGGCCCAAAACCGAACAAATACCAAAGATTAGGCTAAACTCAAAAAAGCCCTTTTCAGAACTACCCAGACTACAAACGAACCCATAAGAAGACCAAAAAGTCTCGAGAATCTGGCGTCTTCAAAACCACCAGCGGCTCCAACTCCCACACCACCAAGACCTTCTCCACCAACACCTCCTCCACACCGGCTCCAAATCAACAATTCTATCCGAATCTCGCCGCTTCCGCATCTCAATACCTCGCCGCCGCCGCTGCTCCAATGATGCAACAACAACATTTCGGCGGTGCTCAGTACAACTTCCAAACGCCAACCACCACGGCTCAAGGGAGCGCGAATGCAGCATCGGGAAATGCTAATACTAGTGTGCCTACTAGTGAGCCTACTAACAATCCTCCATTCTTCTTTTAAGTCTATAACTTTTTGTCTACAGTAATCCAAAAAGTCGAAATTTGCGATTTTTAGTGGAAAGTAGGTGGGCCAAAAAGTAAACTCAAAGTGGTCCGATTTTTCTGAAATTTTGTGGGTATACTAAACAAATCTAGAGCTTCATTTTTGTAGTTAATCATTTTTGCCTAGCGTTAACTTTAAGAGCGCTATAGCTCAAGGAAAGAGCGCGACTGGCGCGCGCGCTGGAGCAGACCACCATCGGCCTAGCTAGCCTTCAGAGCCGAGTTACAAAAAAATAACCAACTACAAAAATAAAGTTCTTTATTTGTTTAATCTATCCCCAAATTTTCAGGAAAATTTAACTAATTTGAGCCCCATTTTCAGAACCCCCTTTTTTCCACTGAAAATCTCAAAAATTTCAATTTCAAATGTTCATTTTTTCAAATAATCATAATGGTCCCCCCTACCACATAATGGTATGATTTTGCTGCCAATGATCTGAATTTATATCATGTTCTCATGTTTTTTAAAATAATTTTTATTGTATTAAAATGGTTCTACTTTCACTATTACGACTACCGTATTTACTCCAATAGACCGGCACCTCTATATGTCCGGCACCCTCTAATAGACCGGCAGTCAAATGACCATTTTGAAAAATAAACCGGCACCCTCCAATTATCCGGCACCCCAAAAATTAATGAATATTGGAAGTACTATTTTTTGAGAATTTCGAGTTTTTTTTCCAATGTTTTTCACACAATTTTGGATTTTACGTAATTTCGGATGGTTTTTGCGCTTTGTAACTGTTCGAAAAGGCTTTATCATACATATTTTCTGTGAAAAAACTCAATTTTTCGTTAACTTCTCGATAAATTGACACTTTGAAAAATAGACCGGCAGCCTCTAAATGACCGGCACTCTCTAATAAACCGGCATCAAAATGAGGACCACGAAAAATAAACCGGCATGCCGGTCTATTAGAGTAAATACGGTAACTCTATATAATGACAATGTGTGCTCTTAAAAACGTTTTTTTCGATTTTTCAAAACGGGATTATTTTTATCCTTTTATATTATTTTTTATTGAATAAATTGTATGGAAAAAAACAGTTGATTTGAGTAAATCTTTTAAAAACCAAAAAAATTCAAAAAAAAAATTTCCACAAAACTTTCTTCAGATTTTTTCAAAGTACTATAACTTGGCTCATTTTGACCGTATAGCTCTGAAATTACTAACAACCGACAGGAATTTGATTTTGCATTAGATTCAGAATTAAAATTTTAAAAAAAGGTAAAAAATTGAAAAAAAAAGATTTTATAAAAAAAATTCCGTATTTTTTCAAAGTACTATAACTTGACTCCTTTTCATCGTAGCACTTAGAACTTGATATCAATCGGAAGAAAATTCGAACTGGCATTAGATTCAAAATTGATTTTTTTTTATTTTGTTCAATTTTTTCTGAAAAAAGTGAAAAACCAAAAAAAAAAAACATTTTTTCAGACTATTATAACTTGGTTCATTTTTACCGTAGCGCTTCGAAATTATTACCAATCGACAGGAAATTCAATTTTGCATCAGATTCAGAAGTGCGTTTTCATTTTGTTCAATTTTTTTCTGAAAAACGTGAAAAATTGAAAAAAAATTCCGCAGAACATTTTTTCTCGGATTTTTTAAAAACATTTTATAACTTGGACTATTTTGATCGTATGGCTCTAAAATTATTAACAATCGACAGAAAATTTAATTTTCTATTGGACAAATATAAAAATTTTATTTTGTTTGAAAAACAGGTCTATAAACTATTTTGAACAAAACCTATACATCTTGAGCTGATAGAATAACTTTCGGAGCCCATATCTCAGTACTACGTGCTCAGAATGAAAAATTGATATTATGTTCGAAATCTGCACAAAAAATTGTATCTAGTCATCTACTTTTTGGATGAAAATTTGAGGATTCAATTTTTGAAAAAGTGAAAAAAATCGAAAAAATATTTTTTTCAGATGTTTTCAAAGTACTGTAACTTGACTCATTTTGACCGTATAGCTCTGAAATTACTACCAGTCGACAGCAAATTTAATTTTACATCAGATGTCGAAAAAATTACATTCATAAAAGAAAAACTAGTTCGTAAGCCGCGCTAAGCAAAACCTATACATATTGAGCTAACAGTCACAGGTGCGAAACGACTGGTTGCGAAATGTCTATTTTCAAAAACCTCTAGTTGCGAAATATTCAGTTTTAACACGACTAGTTGCGAAACATCTGGTTGCGGGATAGCCGGTTACAAAATTTCTAGTTCTGAAACTATGAGTTGGTTACGAAGTGTCCCAAATGTCTTGTCTCGTTACGAAAATGTCATAGTTGCGGTAGGACTAGTTTTAGAACGTCCCAAATTGAAAATCCCCTGAAACTGTTTGGTCGCTATAACAGAAGATTCCTTTTATAACTGTTTATTCTTTCACAAAAAAACAAAGAGAACTAAATCGGGTTTTTTCTCACTGCGAAATTCCATAGAAGAGAAGATACTGAGAAGTTCTGGGGATCATTTCTCAGACACTCTTCAATGACGATCCGCCGATGCTGATGCGACTCTTCTTTGCTGTGATGTTGGTGCGGCTGAAGAGCTTCACGAATTTCGACATTCAGGCATGCCCACAAGGCGGCGTGAAAGAAGGCAATTTTATCACTCAGAGTCAAATTCATCATTTCAGTACAGAGAGTTGCGATGGTGCACTCGGGTTGATATGGAAGACGTTCTCCTCGTGGCATGGCATTGGCTGGTACAAAATAATTGGTTGGGATGGATCAATAACAACATTATTATTACTTGGGGAGCTTGTGAATCTTGAGAGGCTTGATTCGGCCTGGCTTCTGGCTCTCCAAGGCCTCCTTCGCATTCCCATATACTTTCTGTAGACGGTTCCGTTCACTGCTTCTTTCGTCGCGAGCCCCTCTTCTCCATCGTAGAACCACTTCAGGCAGGACTGGTTCTCGCATCCAACCTGCAATAATTTAATGAGATTTGACTTTATAATACAAAAAACCAAAAAAACTTACCCAGTTGATGTTGTACCGTTCCAGCTCTCGATCACGCAATATGCAATATTCCGGTCCACAGGCACAATGATTCGAGCGCTTCTAAAAAATGGAGGTTTTGTGAATGTTGGGAATGTGGAAAAAAAGCTAATTACTTACCTTTGGTGGTGGTTGCGACTCTTGTTTGGCCTCGGAGGAGTCGTCCGTTGGCATCTCTTTCTTGATCTCCGAGGGCTCCAACTTTGGAATTCTGCTCTTCTGCAAAATTGATAAAACTTCTAAGGAATTTTTGATTTCTAGGCGATTAAGATTTTTGCATATCTACAGTACCATCTACAGTATTTCAGGTCATCTAAAGTATTATCTACAGTACCATCCACAGTACCATACACTATATACAGTACCGTATGGTGAGATATACAATTAGAAAATTTTTGGATGGAAATATCAACTTTAAGAGTCTAAAAATACAGTACTCTAGATTGTTATAACTTTCTCCATCAAAATCTACTATCAAAAAATGTTAAATTCACTCACTTTCTTTCCATTCTCCTCATTCTTCCGCTTGCGATCCCTTCTGGAACTCTCCACTTGAGACGAAGTCGACGGTCCCGCTCCCTCCTCATCAGCGACGGCTTCTGGCTCCGATTGATGATGTCGACGGGATGTCGTAAATGGGATCCCGTGGCACTGGGGGCCTCCATCTCGCTTTCCTCTTCCTGCATCTGTGGTGGTGACTCTTTGTGGAAGATCGAGTGGCATTGGTGGAGATGGAGGTGGAATCGGAGCAAGAGGGGCTGGTGGAGTGTCTTCTCGGAGTGGTTCGTCCTCTTGTCCAATCGCTTCATTCACGGCAACATGGTCCACGAGGATCGGATGACGGAGTCTTCTGACTCGAAGCACTGGACGTTCTGGAGTCTGCGGTCTCTGGGCTTGGGCCACTGCGGGAATCAAGTTGCTCCAGTTCGGGAGTCCTATTCCTCCAGCGAATGAATTCTGGGGCATACGAGGTATCGGCCGGATGACATTCGGAAATCCGAGTACTTCAGCCCATGGTTGGATCGGGAGAGGCTGGGGTCCTGCTTGTTGATTCTGAGCTCCGAGCAATAATTGGAAAAAATCTTGGAAGGCTCGGAGAAGATCCATGTTTTGAGCCTGAAAAAAGAGGGTAAAAAGTTTGTAAAACATGAATGAAAAAAAAACTAAATTTCCTCCGAAAAAAGTACCGCGAGGTGTGGCTATTTTGATGACCCATTTTTATGAATCTCCCCGTTTTTTGGGTACAAAAATGGGTGCAAAAAATGGTATATTTTTTGTCACGAGCAAGAAACCTACAGTGTGCTTAAAATATTCAAAAAATTCCAAGATTTTGAAGCCCGGAAAATTTCCTACAAAACTGTATAAAAATCATAAAATTAGCTTAAGTTTGAAAGGAGTTATGCGCCTTTAAAGTAAGCATGCGCCGACGAGAGACGCAGACGACGAGAGCGCTCTCGTTTCTCTGCGTTTCTCCACCGGTAAGCTTCCAAGCCACGTAGCTTTGCTCAAAGCGGTTCGTTTTGAACGATTTTCATTCAGTTTTGCAGGAAATTTCAAGGGCTTCAAAATAAGCTACATATCTCGAAATCGAAACGCCTCATTTTTGAGAGATATTGTAAAACTAACCATTTTTACGCATTTATCCAATTCAATTTGAAGGCTTCTGTTCACTTTTATTGTCGCTGGTGACCTGAAAAATGGAAGTTTTAGCTTTTGCCGAGAATTGTTTTTTCTAACTTACATTTGAGTACGTAATGTCTTTGTTGCAAAGGTCGTTGATGCAGAAAATAAACAAAAAAACTCTGTGGAGTAATGTAAATCCTATGGAACCATTCTGAAAAAAATCGAATTTGAAAAAAAATGCGGTATCAAATCACATACCTATTTTTATAGTCTCCAAATACTAAAGAATGGAACAAAAACAGATTTTGTGTTGCAAATGAAGATAAAGCTATACTGAAATTGATCCATTATTTTTCAACCTCAAAAAACCACAACATACCTTCAAAAAAAACAGAAATATTCAAAAAAATCAACTAAACTACGGGCGGCACCATTCAATAAAGGTGCCTAGAGAGGCGCATGCACACTGCACCAGGGGAAATGAAGAGAATGAATATAGAAGGTGCTGGGGGGAAGTGGGCGGAGTCGCATCGAGGAATTGATACGCAGGGAGAAAGAGTGAGAAGCCACGAGGAAGAGAGAGAGAGAGAGCGAGAGAGGCAGAGGCGTTGTTAAGGGTGGGAAAAAAGGAAATATCAAGGTATATGAATAGAGGGAAGGGAACGTTGAGCCATACGAATGGGACGTACTAGGGAGTGGCAGGTGGTGGCGCGCCATATGCGTCTAAGAGCGTCGTTCGATTTGCAGCTGGCGTACGTGCCCAGAAAAAGGAAATGTGGTGTCGGTAAGGGAGCAGAGAAGGAGAAGGGGAACGTCGAGCCATACGAATGGGACGTACTATCGATCGGGAGGTGGTGGCGCAGTGCGGGTCGGCAGCATAAGCTCGTCGTTCGGTTTGCAGCTGTCGGGCTCGCCCCGAAAAAAGGAAAGGGTCATGGCTTAGCTAGGGAACATTTAGATTCATGAAAAACATAGAATTTCGACGAAACCAGGGGCGGACGAGGGGAACGTTGAGCCATAGGGCGCACTGACGACCGACAGGTGATGTACGTCTAAGCGTATACGTTCGGCGCGTTTCGGGCTCGTCAAGGCAATGGAACGGGTTTTGGCCTGACTAGGGAACACTAGGGAACATTCAGATCAGAGATGAGCGGGTTTCCGCCTTCTGCCTTCCGCTTTCCACCGTTTCAAAAATGCTCTTCCGCTCATCTCTGATTCAGATCTATAAAAAACGTTTAATTTTGAAACCAAGGGGCGGCTGCGGGGAACACCGAGTAATGCGAATCGAACGTACTAATGGGCCGCAGGTGGCGGCAGCGTATGCGTCTAAGCCCGTCGTTTGAATTACAGCTGTCGGACTCGTACAGGATTAGGGAACGGGTCTTCGGCAAGAAAGCGAGAGGCTCCTTAATTACATCGCATTTTGATCCAAGGTTTGACAGAGAAGACGACGAATAGAACGCGGCCCACGAAATAGGGCCTGATTTTGCCAGCAGCTTGAAAAAAGCGCAAGGCACAAAAGTCTGACGTTTTGTCCATTTTTGTAGTTACATTCTTACTTATATATGTTCCGCAAGAAAGTTCAACTTCAGTTTTTCGAAAGTAAAATAAATTGATCGCGTCATAATATCGAACCACGGCGCCACACGTGCTACAGAAAGCGCAGAGATGGTGAGGCTATAGGGAAAGAACGCGCCAGAGGTGCTCAGCAACTCTAGTAATATATACACCAGTTTATTATTAGTTCAAATAAACGAGTATTTCGAAAATATACAAACTTCATTATATACAAAAAAAAGTTTAACATCGGGAAAAATATTCAATTTCAGTCGGTCTATAATAATAATAACACAAAATGTGTAGTGTGTGGTTCTCAAATACTTCTCCCCTGTCACGGTTCACGATTTGCTTGCCAATTGACACTTTCAGATTCCATCCATAAATAATTTGAAAAGTACTTCTCATTAATCATTTGATTTTCTGATTTTCAAATGTCTCTTCATCACTCCAGTAGGTTGCCTAAGAATTTTTCATATTTCTTAAGTTTTTTCGAATAGAAAATAATCAAATACATTACCTCTTCAAGAGCCTTCATCATCAGCACGGTTTCAGTTGTAAAATCGCAGGTTGATGTCAGCAAAAATCAAAATTTTATCGGCTCCATTCAATGAGGTGCCTAGGAGTACATAGAATTTACAGAAAATCAATAAAAGAGGCTCATATACACACTGTGCCAGGAATAGGGGCATAAAAGTAAGAATGAATGAATTCGGCAGGTGTTCATTGACATGAAGGGGAAAACTATTATGCTGGTCTGAAAAAATGGCGCTCGCGGCTTCTAGGCCACGCTTTGGAGGCCATTGGCTCTCGAGGAGAAAGCGCGCGAAAACCGGCTCCGTAAATCGACACAGATTCAAATTTTTCATGCATTTTTTCATGAAAATTTATCATTCTCTATGGATTTTCTTCGTTTTTTCTCATTTTTTCTTGATTTTTTTGCGAAAATAAATTTTTTTGCGCAATTTAGAAGTAATTACTCAAGTTTCTGTCGTTAAAATGCTGATTTTGACGAGTTGTGAGATTTTTCAGGTGGGAAAAAATAAATAATTGGCGCTCTTCTTCTTCTTGTGAATTTTCTGACACATTTCTATAGAAATACAATATTTCCGTTTGGGTTGGTTGATTTCATCAATTTTTTGTTTCTGAAATGCAACGATTTGAGAGTTTTGAGGATATTTTCTACAGAGCAAAATAATTTATTCGATTCTTCTTTCTTTTCCATTGTCTTCCGTTTTCCCCGTGTTCAGAACGATAATGAACGAATTCTATGTTTGAATATTTTTATTTCAGGAATCAAATCGTTCTTCAACAACGGAGCACCAGAACAACGACGATACAAAAATGGATTATTTATGAGCGGTTAGTGGAGAATTTACGGTATATTTCTTCTCCGCCATATTATTTTCAGAGTATTCATCGTTCGACGACTGCGCGTTGCGGACCGTGGGATTTACAAGAAGAGGATGCCAATGGAAAGAAGAAGCAGACGATAAACTTAAGGAATACGAAAAGAAGGTTTTTAAGAGCGGTTAGTCGAGAAAGTGCAGATATTTTCTTCTCCGCCGAATGTTTTTCAGGTGTTCCATTCGTCATCGTCGACCAGCTCGTCATCTTCGTCTTCCATTGAAAGTTCGATGATTTTATAATAACCAAACCATTAAAATGTGTTTTTAAATTTGTTTTGTTTAATTTTTTCAACAAAATAAAAGTTTCTCTTTCCTGTCTCAAATGTGACGTCTTCAGCATTTATCGGTCCTGCGATTTTCAATTGTTTCAGAATTTGTTTGTTTTTCTTGGTGAAGTTTCGATACATTAATCGCTCTACAACATACGTATCCCAAAGGAGAAGTTCATATGTGAACAACTCCACTCTCGTGAACACTTTCTAGATTTATACCTGCTTAGGTATTTCTAGACAGACAGAACACAGACTGAACTTTCTCTTTCAGATAAGGATGCAAACAAATTCTGAAACAATTGAAAATCGCAGGACCGATAAATGCTGAAGACGTCACATTTGAGACAGGAAAGAGAAACTTTTATTTTGTTGAAAAAATTAAACAAAACAAATTTAAAAACACATTTTAATGGTTTGGTTATTATAAAATCATCGAACTTTCAATGGAAGACGAAGATGACGAGCTGGTCGACGATGACGAATGGAACACCTCAAAAACATTCGGCGGAGAAGAAAATATCTGCACTTTCTCGACTAACCGCTCTTAAAAACCTTCTTTTCGTATTCCTTAAGTTTATCGTCTGCTTCTTCTTTCCATTGGCATCCTCTTCTTGTAAATCCCACGGTCCGCAACGCGCAGTCGTCGAACGATGAATACTCTGAAAATAATATGGCGGAGAAGAAATATACCGTAAATTCTCCACTAACCGCTCATAAATAATCCATTTTTGTATCGTCGTTGTTCTGGTGCTCCGTTGTTGAAGAACGATTTGATTCCTGAAATAAAAATATTCAAACATAGAATTCGTTCATTATCGTTCTGAACACGGGGAAAACGGAAGACAATGGAAAAGAAAGAAGAATCGAATAAATTATTTTGCTCTGTAGAAAATATCCTCAAAACTCTCAAATCGTTGCATTTCAGAAACAAAAAATTGATGAAATCAACCAACCCAAACGGAAATATTGTATTTCTATAGAAATGTGTCAGAAAATTCACAAGAAGAAGAAGAGCGCCAATTATTTATTTTTTCCCACCTGAAAAATCTCACAACTCGTCAAAATCAGCATTTTAACGACAGAAACTTGAGTAATTACTTCCAAATTGCGCAAAAAAATTTATTTTCGCAAAAAAATCAAGAAAAAATGAGAAAAAACGAAGAAAATCCATAGAGAATGATAAATTTTCATGAAAAAATGCATGAAAAATTTGAATCTGTGTCGATTTACGGAGCCGGTTTTCGCGCGCTTTCTCCTCGAAAGCCAATGGCCTCCAAAGCGTGGCCTAGCAGCCGCGAGCGCCATTTTTTCAGACCAGCATAATAGAGATAATGGGAGAGGCGTTAGAGAGAATGGTGTTCAAAAATGTTAGGGTGTTTTAAAATTCAAACTGTCTTGTCCTTTGGAATATAGGTCATCTGACGATTGTTCAAAAGCTGTTAAAAGCGGAAAAAGTACCATTTATTCATGCATTTTTCAACCTGCAATTAAAAAAAGATTTTTTTTAATTTGTATTTATTTTAGAAAGCATTGATGTGAAAAAAAATTAACAAAAAAAATTAGATGCAATTTTCACCCTTTTTCCGACATCTGTGGATCTCATGACATCCATAACCATTTTTCGTTCCAGTTGAGTCTTTTTTGAATGCTTTCCCATTCACCGTCTAATGTCCAAGTTGAACCTTACGCATTTCATTGGATTTTTGGTTACATCTTTTTAACACTTTCAGCATTGCGCAGTGTTTTGGTCAGAGCTGAAAATATAACTTTTGTGAAAAGAGAATTTTTTATTGGTTTGATGGTTAATGTATTATCTCAAAGGCTTAGACGTGAGCTTACTATTAGTCGTAAGATCAGCCGTAAGCTTAGCAGTAAAGTCGCCTGTAAGTTTAGTTGTAAGCTTAGGCGTAAGCTTAGCCATGAGCAGTGTGTCGCTTCGAAGCCGTTTCGACGAATTCTTCGGTCGAAGGTTCGAAATAAATCTTCGAAGTCACTTCGACGAAACTTCGAAGAATTTCGTCGAAGTTTCGTCGAAGTGACTTCGAAGAAATTTTTTCGAACCTTCGACCGAAGTGACTTCGAAGACACTTTCGACGAATTTCTTCGAAGTCGACTTCGAAGAATTGTTCTTCGAAGTCGACTTCGAAATGCGATTTCTTCGAAAATTTGTCGAAGATTAGTTATTAAAATTAACGTTAAAAAATAACTGTTCACATTAAATAAGTATTTTCTTTCATTTTCAAGGTGTCAGCGAGTGTAGCAAGATTTAACTCTTAAAAAATTAGAATTTATTGTGAAACATAATTAAGAATGAACAAAAAAACATTGAAAATATAGTCAGGAGATTATGAATTGTAACAGGCGGAAATTTAGTAGACATCGTCCTCAATTGAACCATCAATTGTATTGCTTAGTTTTTCTAAAAGGTTTTCGTCGCATTCCGACTCATCTTCATCGGAGTTTTCTGAACTTGATGAACGCATTGTTTCAAAATCATCCACATTAGATATGGAAGCGATATGGAAGCGGAACATCTTGGGCACTTGATCTTGACATCTTTCTGTTTAGAATCAATCGGTTCTTCGTAAAACTTCCAAACAATTGATCTCCTTTTACTTTTCTTCACTATCGGCTTCACCGCAGGCGCCATTTTCTGAAAGCTTTCCAATAAAAAAATGACAAAAATCAATAATTACTTAGCCGCTGAATTTTAATTTTAAACAGAAACGTATTTTTATGATAATAACTTACCTGAATCGATTTAAAACATTAAAAATCGAAATCCGCTGAGCAACTTCTCCACAAATCGAGTAGTTCCTTGGAAATTGTGTAAATTTTATTGTTTTGATTGAAACTTGATAGAGAAAATACGAAAATTAAGGAATCGAAAGAAAAAAAACAACGAAACAAAGAAAAACAAAACAAAAACAAAGCAAACGATGCTCCGAAATTCTGCGCCGCGCGCTGTTTAGTGCAACTTCGAAACGTTGTCGAAGTTTCGACAAAACTTCGACGAATTCTTCGAAGTGACTTCGAAGTGACTTCGAAACAACTTCAAAGATTGTCAAAGTTTCGTCGAAGTGACTTCGACAAAGCTTCGAAGAAATTTCGTCGAAGTCTCGTCGAAGTTTCGGTCGAAGAAGGGAGTTGTCGACGGAAAAATTTCGAATGCGACACACTGGGCCATGAGTTAGGTTGATTGTAAGCTCAGCCGTTAGATTCGTGGTTAGCTTAACTGTAAGTTTATCAGTAAGCTTTACCGTAAGTTTAGCCGTAAGCTGAGCCGTGAGCTTAGCTGTGAGATTAGCCGTAAGATAAGCCGTTAGGTGCACAGTCAGCAGCCTAGCTGTTAGGTTAACTGTAAGCTTAGCGGTGAGCACAGCTGCAAGATTAGCCGAAGCTCAGTTATGTAAGTTTAGCCTGTAAGCTGAACCGTAAGTTAAACCGTGAGCATAGCAGTAAGCTTAGCCGTAAGCTCTGCCATAAGCTTTTCAGTATGCTCAGCAGTAAGCTTACGCGTTAGGCTGACTGTACGGTTAGTCGTAAGCTCAGCCGATCACTTGGTCGTAAGGTTGACTGTGAGCTTCACCGTGAGCTTAGTCATGAGCTCAGCCGCAAGCTTAGCAGTAAAATTAGCGGTAAACTTAGCCGGAAGCTTAACAGTAAGCTCATCAGTAAGGTTAGCAGTAAGGTTGACTGTAAGCTTAGCCTTTAGCTCAGCCAAAACTTTTCCGATTTAGGAATCTCCGCCCCCAACGACTTGCTACAACGAGAGTGCCGCGCCTTGCTTGCAACTGTGTCGCACTTGTGGACAGAGCCTTGTAAATCGACATTACGAGTGTCGCTTTGTTTCTTTTTTTGATAAATAACAGTTTAAATAAATACATTCAAAAAACAATTTTTAGAAGAAAAAACTTACGCTTCCAACATTTGTGCAACTTGCCGAAGACGAATTTCTATCTATTGCGGGCGTACGGTGGAATGAAAACGTCGTTTCTCCATTCATCTCGTGAGATCTAAATTTTCAAAAAATTGTCACGGAGTTTTGACTCAAACTATTCTTACCATTAACATTTTCTAAAATTACTTTCAAAAATTCATTTTTTTTCAGAAAAATCAGTAATAGAGGCTCCATTCAGTAAGGTGCCTAGAGGCGCATACACACTGCACCAAGGGAAATAATAAGAATGAAAATGAAGTCGACTTGTTATCAGTGAGTTGGGAACAGAAAACGAGAGATAATGGGAAATTTAGAGTGCTTGATAACAACTGTCATAGGAGTTTGAGTTATGGGTGTTTGGTAGGAGTGCTTATCTAACATGTGACGTCATCGTTGGCTGAGTATCAAACTTTTTTATGGGTAGAAAAAATTAAGGTGCGACTATGAATATGAAGACAGTAAATTGGCTACTGTGGAGCCTCCAAGTGGCATGCCAAATAAATAAGAACACAAATCGAAAAAATTGCACAATTTTTTTGGGATTTTGAGTGAAATTTTTTGAAATTGTATTTTTGAAATCATAGGGTTTGGAATGGTCTAGAAACTTACAAAAACTTGAATTTACCATCAAAAATTATCTAAAAATCATATTTTTTTCAGATTTTAAGAAGATGCTAGATGGTTTGGAATGGTCTTTAACATGTTTTCAGATTATCTAGATTGCTATTCAAATAAAATTAGAATTTTATAAAAATTTTAGACCCAAAATCGAGTACTGTACTTTTTTTTTCAATTTTGGACCGAAAATTTGTATGTCTATTTTTGTTCGTTCCTTATCATTTCTGATGATAAAGAACACGAGAGACCCAAAAAATTTGGTCTCAAGTCTCAAAAACAATTTTGAAGCGAGTTATAGTCATTTTACTAAAAATTAGCCTAACCTTGGAGTTTCTCAAAGAAAATGTTCTGGCCTATATCTCGCTTAAAACTCGTTTTTGTGAGTTGAGACCAAGTTTTTTAGAATTTTCGTAATCTATTCAGTACATTAATATCAAATTTTGGAACAAAAATTTTCACTCGAAAAATTGGATATTCTGTTAAAATCACCCTGTGAGATTTTCCTGAGAAAATCTTAGATTTTTATTGATTTTTAGTAATCTTCCAGATTTTCCTGCAAATTTTCAAAAAATTTTCCTCCTTTGAAGCTGAAAACCCATCGAGAATCCTCTCCAGAAGCCTCCCGAAAAAATCCCCGAAAAAAGTGTGCGGCGCGCTTGCCAAACAAGCTCCGCCCCCATTTGGACTCCGCCCACCGTTCCCCTGCGGTCATCGGATCGTCGCGTCCCTTTTGTCTCCAGAATCCGTGTGTTCTCTATCGATTTTCGGGATTTTTCGACGGAAATTTTGTACAAATATCATCTATATTCCATAATAAACTGTTTTAATCTGTATCAATCACTGTTTTTTTTCCATGGAAAATGTCTGTAAAAATATTCATCGCGTTCACGATTGTCTCGATCAGCTCGATGTTCCCGAATAATGCGTTTATGAATGCACACGAGGTTTGAAATTTGAAAAAAATGAACAATTCACCAAAAAAATCCAGAAAAAATGACCAAAAATCGAAAATTTCCAAAAAAAAAAATTTTTTTCAAGTTTTTTTTCCCTCAATTTTTCATCTTTTCAGCTGAAATATTATTAAAAATGAAGTTTTCAGCAGAAAAATCCAGAAAAAATGATCCGAAAATGACAATTTTTGACCAAAAAAACATCAGAAAAAACTTTTTTTTGGAAAAAAAGTCACAAAAAAAACTTTTTTGAAAATTTTTTCAAAAATTTTCATCTTTTCAGCTCGAATTTTCCATTTTATTCTTCTTTTTCTCCTTCTTTTCTGCGTTTTTTTTCGATAACATCTGCAGCAACACCGCCACGCAGAGAAAAAGAGATGACTCATCGGAAAAAAAGGAGAAAATTTTGAAACAAATAAAAAAATTTCGCTGGCAAAAATTGAATTCTGACTCATTTTCCGATGATTTTTCGGTCTAAAAGTGATGAAAAATAATTGTTTTTCTATTTTTAGTGCCGAAAATATGATTTTTCATAAAAATTTCAATTTTTGAAGAAATTATGAAATTTTTGGGGATTTCACAATTTTTCGGTCATTTTTACTCGAAAAATTCCATTTTTTTCAGTATTTCTACTATAAACTTCGAAATGTGACCGATCACGAGGATCCGGTGAACTCGACGAGCAGTTGGTTGATTAAACGACAAAGTGAGAATTTTTGAACGGAAAAATCGAAAGAAAACGTAAAAAACTGGCCCAGAAGTTCAAAAACAGCCTAAAAAACGGAAAAAATCGCAAAAACTTGATGCAAAACGAAAAATGACTTACAAAATTGACTTTTTCGAGTTTCTGTATCATTTTTTCTCTAAAATTGTGATTTTTGTGATTTTGAAAAATTTTTAACTAAAAAAATAGTGATTTTCACTGAAACATTCAGCTAAAATCCTAAATTTAGGCTTTGGGCGATTTTTCTGAATTTTAAAGCGAAAAAATTCGATTTTTCATTTTTAAAGATTTTTTCAGAGATTTTCTCATATTTTCTACTCAAAAATTGACCTAGAAATCTTCAATAATCAATTTTCAATCAAATTTCCACTTTTCCAACCCATTTTTCATGATTTTTTCAATTTCCAGTCACCGAGAATGCTCCAACCCAACTGCAGGCCAATTTCGAGGCCTATCTAACCGTCTACGGCTCGATCGCATGCGTTTTGGGCTCGATTTTGAACGTTTTCGCGACGAAAAGTCTCTCAAATTCGACTCGAATGGTTTGGGGACACGTGCTCGTCGTCGTTGTGTTCATTCCGACGATCGCGTTGACTTTGATCGATTTCGACAACGATCAAGAGTTCTTCTTCAATTTATCCATGTGGTTGATCTCGATCGCGTGCTTCGGATCGTTGGGAATGATGGCTGGAGGGGTTCTCGGATTGTCCGCGTTGTTTCCGTCGAAATATGTGAGGATTTGAGGGGAAAAATTGAGAAAAATGATGACAAATGACCGAAAAAACGTCTAAAAATGAAGGCGTTTGAGTTTGAGAAGCTCTAAAAGAATGTGAAGGATTTAGAAGGATTCTAGTTCGAAAATCAAAATTTTTCGCTCAAAAACGGGAATTTTTTCATGAAAAACGATAGATTTTTCCCTAAAAAAAGAAATTTTAATCTTAAAATGAGCGTTTTTAGTGAAACAAATTCGTTCACCTCAAAATAGGCATGCATTTTTCAATAAGAAATGGTAATTTTAAAATTAAAAAAACGAGCTTTTTTGACTCGGAACTGTGTTTCAAGCTAGAAAAAGAGCATTTTTAGTTCAAGAAGAGCGTTTATAGCTCCGAAATGAGCTTTTTTAGCCTAAAAGTTAGCAATTGCAGCTTGAAATGAACATTTCTAGCTCAAAATTAAAAATTTTAGCCTGAAATGAGCATTTTTCGCTGGCATCCGATTTTTTCAAATAGAAAACGAGTTTTTTCTCGAAAAAGTATTTTTCAATTATTCAATTAATAGAAAAAGAGAAATTTCAGTAAAAAAAGGAACATTTTTAGCTCCAATAAAAAAAATTTTGGCTCAAAATTATGAATTTACGGTCGAAATTTGTTTTTAGACTGAAAATTGAAATCTGAAGGTTTTTTAATGGAGTCTGAAGGATTTCAAGGTTCTAGGCGCATTTTGAGTCATTTTTCGTGGATTTTAGACTATTTTCCATACATTTTGACCTAAAATTAGCCAATTTCACTCAAATTTCCACATTGCTCATCCTAAAATTTCCAGACCCAAGCTGTAATGGTTGGCCATTTTTTATCTTCAGCTCGAAAATATGCTTTTTGGCTCAAAAATAAGCTTTTTTAGCTTAAAAGCGGCCAATTTCATCGCAAAATGAACAAATATAGGCTCGAAATCGTGAATTTACGGTTGAAAATCACTTTGAGAGATTTTTAGCCGAAAAGGGGAAATCTGAAGGTCTTATTGGATTCTGGAGGGTTCTGAAGGTTTTAGGCTCATTTTGAGTCATTTGTCGTGAATTTTGGACTATTTTCCATATATTTTGACCTAAAATTAGCCATTTACACTCAAATTTCATCATTGCTCATCCTAAATTTTGCAGACGCAAGCTGTAATGGTCGGCCAATCATTCGCCGGAGTCCTCGCCGCCGTGATGTCGATTCTGTGTCAAGCGGTGACTTCAAATGTGATTCTCAACGGACAAATGTACTTTGGATTCAGTCTGATCATGTGTTTCGTCTCCCTTGCCACTTATTACTATCTAACGACGTTGACGCCTCCGGTGGAGTTAGAAGACGTCGAGGGATTGATGGAGAATCAAGAAGAAGAAGACGTTGGCGAAGGTTTCGATGATATGAACGAAGTTAGTCTGGAGCAGCAGGCCAGCCATTTCCCGCCGATTGATGGAGCATCCGTTGGAGATGGAGGGGAAGAGATGAGCAATTGGAAGATGTATACGGATATTGTGAAGAAGGTGAGGGATTCGGGGGGAGGATTCTGGAGGTCTCTAGAGGCGTCGGAAGGATTCTGGATGCTTCTAGAGGACTCTGAAAGATTCGAAAAGCTCCAGGTTTATCCCGGAAGATTCTGAAGGATTTTGGAGAACTACAGAGGATTCTGGAAGATTCTGGAAAATCCAGAAGAACTACAGAAGATTCAAAAAGAATCCGAAGGCTCCTGGAAGATTCTGAATAGTCCTGGAGAGTTTTGGAGAAGCCTAGACCATTTCGAAGGCTCTAAGATTCTGCAGGTAGATTCTGGAAGATTCTGAAGAGTTCTGAAGACTCCAAGAGGCTCCGGAAGGATTCTGGAGAGTTTTGAAGGCGTCTGGAGCATTCTGGACGATTCTAAAAGATTCTGAAGGATTCTGGAGGTCTCTGAAGGACTCTGGAAGATTCTGGCGAATCCAGAAGAACTACAGAAGATTCAAAAAGAATCCGAAGGCTCCTGGAAGATTCTGAATAGTCCTGGAGAGTTTTGGAGAAGCCTAGACCATTTCGAAGGCTCTAAGATTCTGCAGGTAGATTCTGGAAGATTCTGAAGAGTTCTGAAGACTCCAAGAGGCTCCGGAAGGATTCTGGAGAGTTTTGAAGGCGTCTGGAGCATTCTGGACGATTCTAAAAGATTCTGAAGGATTCTGGAGGTCTCTGAAGGACTCTGGAAGATTCTGGCGAATCCAGAAGAACTACAGAAGATTCAAAAAGAATCCGAAGGCTCCTGGAAGATTCTGAATAGTCCTGGAGAGTTTTGGAGAAGCCTAGACCATTTCGAAGGCTCTAAGATTCTGCAGGTAGATTCTGGAAGATTCTGAAGAGTTCTGAAGACTCCAAGAGGCTCCGGAAGGATTCTGGAGAGTTTTGAAGGCGTCTGGAGCATTCTGGACGATTCTAAAAGATTCTGAAGGATTCTGGAGGTCTCTGAAGGACTCTGGAAGATTCTGGCGAATCCAGAAGAACTACAGAAGATTCAAAAAGAATCCGAAGGCTCCTGGAAGATTCTGAATAATCCTGGAGAGTTTTGGAAGCTCCAGATTGAGCCAGAATGATTCTAAGGAATTTTGAAGGATTTTGAAGGCTTCCGGAAGAGTCTGGAGGATTCAGAAGGATTTAGAAGGAATTCGAAGGCTCCAAGAAGATCCAGATTTCTCCCGGAGGATTCTGGAAGATTCTGGAAGCTTTTGAAAAGTTCTGAAGGATTCTAAAGGTTTTTGAAGGTCTACAGAGAACTTCAAAGGATTCTGGAAGATTCTGAAGAGTTCTGAAGACTCCAAGAGACTCCGGAAAGATTCTGGAGAGTTTTGAAGGCGCCTGAAGCATTCTGGACGATTCTAAAAGACTCTGAAGGATTCTGAAGGTCTACAGAAGATTTTAAAGGATTCTGAGGTATTCAGGAAGATTCCGACGGCTCCAGAAGGCTCCACGAAATTCTGATTTTGTAAAATTTCAAAATTCTAAAAGAAATTTTTCAAAAAATCGGACTTTTCAGTGATATAGATGCTCTGAATGTCCAAAATTGGATTTTTCTTCGATTTTTTGGTAAAAAATTTCCAGAAAAAAAAATCGATTGCTGCCCGAAAAAAAAGTCGTTTTTGCACTGGAAAATTCTATTTTTCACAGAATTCTGATTCTGGAGGTTTCTAATAGCTTCTGAAGGATTCTGAAGGCTCTAGGATGCTCCAGGAAGATTCTGAAGGCTTCTAGACGATTTTAACCCCTAAAAATCCAATTTTCAGTCCGCCATCGACCTCACAACCATCTCCGTCGTCCTAATCGTCACACTGGCCGCCTACCCGGGACTGACAAGTCTCGTCCACTCGACATCCCGAAATCATACGTGGAATTGTGAGTTTTAAGGCGAAAATTTGCTCAAAAATGAGCCAAAAATCGAGATTTTTGAAGAAATGTGATCTAGAATCAAGTCAAACGATTTTGATTTGATTTTCGTCCGAAAAATTGAAAATTTGGATCAAAATTGACTCAAAATCTCTCAAAAATGTCTACTTTTCCAGCATATTTCTCAGCGGTGGCCTCATTTCTGCTCTACAATTGTGGAGATTTGATTGGACGCTCCTGTGCGAATTCGCTTCGTTTGGTGAGTTTTTGAAGCTAAAAAAGATGGGGAAACTCGATTTTTGAGTCTAGAAAGCTCGTTTTCTCCTGAAAATAGTGTTTCTTGGCTGAAAATGTTCAAAATTTGAGTTTGGAGCCAAATCTGAGCACAAAATTCATGGAAATTGAATGTTTTGCGTCTGGAAGGGTCGAAATTGCTCATTTTCGGCTCAAAAACCTGAAAAAACTATCGAAAATTCATTTTTTGAGCTCAAAATCCATCAAATTTTCAACCCATTTTTTCAGCCCCGTAAATACCTTCTCTCGATCGCTTTCCTTCGTTTTCTCCTAATTCCAATGATCGCCATGTGCAATGTTGCCCCACGGAGCCACACACACGCCATGATTCCCTATGACGGGATTTTCATTCTTTTGGTGATTCTTCTTTCGATTTCACACGGATTCTGTATTACCAATGCGACGATTGGGGCGACGATGTGAGTTCGGAGCTGGAAATCTTTAAAAAATGAGCAAAAAAACCAAAAAAAAAAGGTCAAAATTGCTCATTTTTGGCTAAAAAACCTGAAAAATTGATCAAAATTGCTCTATTTGGGCTTAAAAATACTCGAAAATACTTATCTTTGGCTCAAAAACCTGAAAATTGATCCATAATGCTCTATTTGGGCTCAAAGATGCCTAAAATTGCTCATTTTTGCATCAGAAATTTTGAAAAAAATATTGTAAATGCTCTTTTTCAAACTCAAAGTTTTTGGACTCAAAAGTCCCCTTTTTGGATCAGAAATTTTTAAATAAAAGCCCGTTTTCTGCTCAAGAGCCCGAAAAAAATAGTCAAAAATGCTCTTTTTGAGCTAAAAATCTGAAAAATTGATCAAAAATGCTCTTTTTGAGCTAAAAATCTGAAAAATTGATCAAAAATGCTCTTTTTGAGCTAAAAATCTGAAAAATTTATTAGAAATGCTCTTTTTGAGCTAAAAATCTGAAAAATTGATCAAAAATGCTCTTTTTGAACTAAAAATCTGAAAAATTTATTAGAAATGCTCTTTTTGAGCTAAAAATCTAAAAAATTGATCCAAAATGCTCTATTCAGGCTCAAAGATGCTTAAAATTGCTCAATTTTGCATCAGAAATTTTGAAAAAAAAGATTGTAAATGCTCATTTTCAAACTCAAAATTTTTGGACTCAAAAGTCCCCTTTTTGGATCAGAAATTTTCAAATAAAAGCCCGTTTTCTGCTCAAAAGCCCGAAAAAAAATAGTCAGAATTGCTCATTTTTGAGCTCAAAATCTGAAAAATTGATCAAAAATGCTCTTTTTGAGCTCAAAAATCTGAAAAAAACGGTCAAAATTGCTATATGAGAACTCAAAAATGCTCGAAATTGCTCATTTTTGGCTCAAAAATCTGAAAAGTTGATCAAAAATGCTCTTTTTGAGCTCAAAATCTTAAAAATTGATCAAAAATGCTCTTTTTTAGCTCAAAATCTGAAAAATTGATCAAAAATGCTCTTTTTGAGCTCAAAATCTTAAAAATTGATCAAAAATGCTCTTTTTTAGCTAAAAATCTGAAAAATTGATCAAAAATGCTCTTTTTGAGCTCAAAAATCTGAAAAATTGATCAAAAATGCTCTTTTTGAGCTCAAAATCTGAAAAATTGATCAAAAATGCTCTTTTTGAGCTCAAAATCTGAAAAATTGATCAAAAATGCTCTTTTTGAGCTGAAAATTTGAAAAATTGATCAAAATTGCTCATTTTTGGCTAAAAATCTGAAAAATTGATCAAAAATGCTTTTTTTGAGCTGAAAATCTGAAAAATTGATCAAAATTGCTCTTTTTGAGCTCAAAATCTGAAAAATTGCTCAAAATTGCTGATTTTCGGCATAAAAAATCTTTAAAATTGATTTGAATTGTTCATTTTTGGCTCAAAATCTGAAAAATTGATCAAAAATGCTCTTTTTGATCTCAAAATCTGAAAAAAAACGGTAAAAATTGCTATATGAGAACTCAAAAATGCTCAAAATTGCTCATTTTTTGGCTCAAAAATCTGAAAAGTGATCAAAAATGCTCTATTCAGGCTCAAAAATGCCTAAAACTGCTCATTTTTGGCTCAAAAACATGAGAAAAACTAACAAAAAATGCTCTATTTGGACTCTAAATTTGCTCAAAATTGCTGATTTTCGGCATAAAAAATCTTTAAAATTGATTTGAATTGCTCAATTTTTAGCTCAAAAACGGCCAAAAATGCTTTATGAGAACTTAAAATTGCTCAAAATTGGTCATTTTCGGCTCAAAAGTATGAAAAAACGATCGAAAATGCTCCATTTGGGCTCAAAAATGCACCTTTCTTGGCTCAATAACCTTGAAAAATGTCCAAAATTGTTCGAAATTCACTCATTTTCCAGGTCAATCGAAAAAGAGAGCCGTGAGCTCGCCGGAAGCATCATCTCACTGATCGGAGTCACCGCGGCGATGATGGGCGGAGTCTTGGGTGTGCTCATTATCAAATTGGTCTAGAAATCTTTTTTTTTGGATCCTTGAAATATGTTGTATCAATTTTTATGTGTACAATTTCGCTCCTTTTATCTGTACATCCAGTTCAACTGTGATTTTTTTCTTTGTTTTGTTGAAATTTCTGTGAAATTTTGAAATTCCCGCCTAAAAAACGAGTAATATGTGAAAAACAACCAGTGCCAGGAAACGCCCATTTTTTGTGAGATTTTTATGAAGATTTTTTGATTTTTTTCCCCAATTTTACATATATTTTTTGGTCTCAAACTGCCAGATTTTGTATCTATTTTTAGCCTTTTTTCAGATCTCTAATTATTTTTTTGTTTTGCAGAAAAGGAAATTTTTGGTTATTCCGAATAACATTGTATGCGTTATAGTCGGCTGGCACAGAGCCGCGAAGAAGCCGACGAGTATTCACGTCTTCTACCAATGCCTGATTCTGAGGTGAGCGATTTTGGAGCGAAAAATGAAGAAAATTGAGCCAAAAAAGTCAATTTTGGGCTCGAAAACTTGAAAAAATGGTAAAAAATGCTATATCTGAGCTCGAAATTGCTCATGTGTCCATCTAAAACCTGGATAAAATTGAAAAAGCTCCATTTTGACTGAAAAAATGCTCATTTTTGGGTAAAAAACTTGAAAAAGTGCTCTTTTTGCGCTCGAAATTACTTATTTTCGCTAAAAGTCTTTAAATAACGACCATAAATGCTCCGTTGGGATTCAAAGTTGCTCATTTTGTCTCAAAAACCTGAAAAAACGGTGTCAAAGATGTTCTATTTGGACTCAAAATTGCTCGTATTCAGCCTCATTTCAATATTTTTCGATCCAAAAAAATGTCTAGAATCTGAAAAATCGTCTAAAAATACCCGAAATCTTCAGAAAAAAAACCCCAGAATTTTCAAAATCCTTCTTCAGATCGGAATCGAGGGATCGGACGACGTCTACCTGCTGCCCTCCGTCTCATCGACGTCTTCGTCCACGTTCAGCATGACGAGGTGAGGAGAAAATTGAGCGAAAACTATGGGAAAATATGGGAAAAATGTCTAAAAACAACTGAAAATACAGAAAATACGAAAAACTTGGAAAATATCACCTAAAAATCTAAAATTAAACATCAGCTGTGTTTGCTGTTTTCAATTCTAATTACGGGTCTCTATATAGCGTCTAGAGGGTTTCTAAAGAAAGAAAGTGGTGTTGATGTTTATGAATAAGAGAGCAAAAAAATCAGAAATATGATAAAATTGCTGAAAAATTCCCTATAAATTTGTATATTTTTCATTGAAATTAAACGGCTCCGGGACATTCCGCAGCCAGACATTTCGCAGCCGAGACATTTCGCACCCGGACAATTCGCAGCCGGACAATTCGCAGCCGGACATTTCGCCGCCAAAAATGCACTATTTTTTGCATTAATTGTCTCAAAATGACCAAGAAGTAGACATTTAGCAATGACAGTGGTCATTTTCATACATTATTGCCATTTTTGCAGTCATTTTGAGACAATTGATGCGAAAAATAGTGCATTTTTGGCTGCGAGATGTCCGGCTGCGAAATGTCCGGCTGCGAAAAGTCCGTCTGCGGAATGTCCCGGAGCCAAATTAAACCACTGAAAGTTGAGATATAGAGCTCCCTTTTTGAATAGCAACAAACTTTGCTACTCAATAGAAAATAGATTATGGCGATTGGGAGCAAAAAGTACTTCTATTCGATTCACAATCCTATTGTTAGTGAGATTCATATATGAAATGGGAGTTTTTATGTATAGCTCACTAACTCGCCATTCACATTTGAAAGTTTTGATGAATTGTGATGCTAGCTGAAGAGCAAAACTATGCTCGACCACAAAATCTACCTGAAAAGGTCGAATTTGAGGATGCCAGAAATCTAGGAAATCTGATTTCCAGCTTTACGGCCTCATGTAATCTTACCACATGACTGTATACCCATATAAAGAAACGTGACTAGTTGAGTCGAATCCTGGTGTTACCCTCCAATTAGCCGCTCTCTCTCTCCCTGAGCCGAGAAAGCTCAGCTTCCCTCTTTTGTCTAGGCTTTATTTTCTTCCCTTTTCGACTCAGTTTCACCTTCCTCTCGTTCTCTCCTTGGCAACCACACACTGACGCCTGGCTTATTGGCTCCGTGAGCTTTGCCTCTATGCTCGATTTCCTTGTTTCCGGTGCTCTCTTGATCGTGAGCAGGCTCAGAGGGCTTCCACGGCTCCCTAAGCTTCGGAATTCTTGAAATGCTGAATTCGAGATATTGAGAATCTTATCAAGCTCCTGAAGCTCCAAAAACCTTGGAATTCAGAATACGGTCTCTTGGATCTTCTAGATTCCAGTATTCCTGTAGACCCTCCACCGAAAGTACTTGTCATCGAATCTTTTTATTCATGACACTGTCGATTTCCATATAAACGGAAGTAACAGTAGTCGTAACAAAAGTTATTACTATTTTTACTACCTGTTATATAATACAACTCTGTTCTCTCTCTCTCTCTCTCTCTCTCTCTCTCTCTTCCTCTTCAGTTTGACCAGTAATTTTAGTAGTACTATCTACTAGCTGGCTATTCGACTGTGTTGTTGTAACACACGCAGTTAATTTGAAGGTGAGAGGTCTAGAGAGAGACAGAGAAAGAGATGATCTCTCTCTCTCTCTCTCTTCCCAATGTTTTCTACTGGCCTCAACCCCTCCTGTGGAGACGAGAGACCAGAGAGGAGAATGATGATGTCGAAAAAAAAAACGGAAGAAGAAGAAGACAGAGAAAGAAAACTAACTGACACTGTTTTCTGCCTGTTGTTCTTTTTTTTCTCATTTTTCTACTATTTGGGAAGTTTTTTGACCCCAGAATCGTGAAGTTTGGATTCCGAATCATCGTCATCGACGTTGAATGGATTCTGAAGTTGAATCATCTGTGATTTTTGAACAGAGAGGTCAGAATCGAAATGAACGTCATCTGATTGTCGATTTGCCTACGACCATGTCGAAATGTCAAAGGTCTAGTTTCCCGACCCATTCTTCCGTTCTATGCGATTTTTTTGCATATCAAATTGCTTATATGCATACATGCCTATCTATGCCCATATATCTATAATTGGTTTTGTGGGTGTGGGTAATAGCATAGCATGAGAGACAGAGAGAGAGAGAGAAACGGAAATGAAGAGAGAAGGGAGATGAAAAGCGAAAAGGGAGTATTTAGATGTTCTTGAAATTCTCTCTCGAAATTTTTTTTTCGATTTTTGGATTTCCCGCCAAAAATGCACTATGGATAGGAAAATGTCACTTTTTCGTTCATTTTGTAGCATTTTTCACAATAAGAAATGTCCCCAAGCCAAGGATCCTAATTTGATTTTTCAAAATCTGTGGAGTCCCCGAGAAAAGTTGGCACTCTTAGAACTCTAAAAGGCTATGCGTCGACGGACCCAAATTTTCTGTACACTTTTCTACCCGAATTCTACTATTCCACACTGTCCACCGCTTCCTAAGGATGTCCGGTCGATGGTCACTAGATTTCGTGGAATTATAGGTTAGCGAATGGAAAAGGAGTATATGAAGGAAATTGGTGGGTATAGTGTGCGCTAGTCGCTTGGTTAGTTATTCCAGAAGCTTCTTGACTTTGGATTTCAGATTTTTGTGTCCAAAATTGGTCAAGAACTACGGCTCTCGCCAGTTGAAGCCATAAGGGCCCCAGTTTTCTCCATTTGAAATAATGATTTTCTCATCAAATTTTATACCAAAATGTGGAACTTAATGAGATCTGCAGAATGATCTATAGGCCAATAGCATTTACCGGCTGAGTGAGCAACTTTTTCAGACTGTAACTGGTATTGGTTTACACATCATTCTGTAGATCTCATTGAGTTCTCCATTTTGGTATAAAATTTGATAAGAAAATCATTCTTTTATATGGAGAAGCCCGCCTTTGAAGCAAGACGGTCAAGACTGGACGAGTCCATTTTTCGACCACAAGACAGTTTTTCTCTCTTCTGCTCAACTACTCAACCAGCCTCAATTAAACCCTCCTTCGGCTCGGCGGAGCCCTGACCATCATCTCTGCATCAAAAAGCGAAAGAGAGCAATCGAAAGAGCGCGCAAATACGCGCACACACACATTTCGACCATCTCCCCTCGTTCCCCTTTTGTCGGATATTTTCATCATTTATTTGTTGTTCGCAAATTGAATGAATGAAGAAGAAGAAGAACTATTTCAACTCGTTCTCTGTGTCTCTCTACTCCTTTCGATTCTTCTCACGACCAAAAAAAAACAGGAGAGAATCCTGGAGCTTGAGCCAAATTGGTCGAAATATCTCTGAAAATTCCGAAAGTTTCTCCGATCATTTTTCGTTGGATCTTTGGTTTTGGGGTTCTACGGCTCCAGAAAGGAATCGAGACTCAAAAAGTGCCCTTTCGGAGCATTTTTCATTTTTCTGTCAATCCAGCTGCCCATGAGTACAAACCACCTGCCTATACGTTTTTTCGTTTTTTTTTTTCGAGGACCCCTCTGAACACCTGCCACTACCCTTCTTTGGGGGTATTTCCGTTTCTCCGTTTCTTCATTTTCCTCTATTTTCTCGAGGGCCACGCCCCTTATTGTGGTGTGGTGGGCAGAGGAATCAGAAGAAGAATTGCTGAATTCTGAATTGTGATTCACGTTGTGATTCGATTATTGAGAATTTTGTGTTCTCTCAAAGAAGAAGAACGTCATCTGATTCTGGGGATGCTGAAATTGACGATTTCTAGCAATCTCGATTCCGCTTAGAATCGGGAAATTTTGGTTCGATTCAGTGACTATTTTGAATCGTTGACAGATAATGTCGTTTTTGACTTGAAATTCGAAATTTTTGCCTAGAAAATGGTCATGGCTAATTTTGGCTCCGGGACGTTTTGCAACTAGTCGCTTGGAAATCAGACGTTTCGCAGTCGAAAATTCACTATTTTTTGCATAAGAAAACGTCTATAAATGAATATGAAGGTGACAATAAAAATTTCCAACTTCGTGTTCATTTATAGACGTTTTCTGCAAGGATAGTGAGTTGTTAGCTGCGAATTGTCTGATTTCAAAGCGTCCGGTTGCGAAACGTCCCGGAGTCAAAATAGCCATAATCATTTTCTTGACGAAAATGTCGAGCTTTGAGCCATTACCGACGTTATCTATCAACGATTCTGAATGGTTACTGTAGCAAACCGGAGATTCTTGATTCTGAACGGAACTGAGTTTGTTAGACGTCGTCTATTTCAGAATCCCCAGAATCAGATGACGTTCTTCTTTGAGAAAACACAGAATTCTCAGTAATCGAATCACCTTTCAGAATTTCGGAATTTTCTGTGGAATCCTCGAGAGAAAAAAATCGGCACTTTTTGAACTCCTAAAAAGCTACGCTTTGACGGTTTTCTTATTTGTTTGTTACCTCCTCCCTCCCAAACAGTTTGCCAAACTTTTTGAGATGATCTTCTTCTTCTTCTCCTTTTCTTCATTCCCCTCTTTCTCTCTCTCTCTCTTCCTATAGTAGAAAAGAGAAATAGAGAGGAAAAACCCGACGGGTTATATGAACTACCACCACCACTAGTAGTGGTGGTGACTATGATGATGACGGTCGAATTCCTCTCTTCGAATTTTTTTTTTCTATTCTCATTTCCTCTCTCTCTCTTCCCTTCGATTCCGTGAATTGAATCGATGGCATAGGGAGACGGAGGAGAAGGCAAATCAGATTATCTCCCTGTCTTCTGAATCATCGATGCAGGAAACGCCTACGGTGGATTTGGATTAGAAGGAAGAAGAAGACTGTAGAATCCGAGTTTCCGGAAGGATTTCGGTTCTTGGAGAAATTCGAAACCCATACTTTTGGCCGAAGTTCGAAATTCGGGAATTCAAGAATTTCGAGTTCACGAATTCTCGAGATCCCAATGTTCCTGGAACAATTTTGAGACAGATTCAGAAGTCTCGAGAATCGGAAGTTTTTGAGATCCCGAGAATCCAAGATTCCAAATTTCATTCATTTGGAGCTCCACGAATCCCAGACTCTTGAAAATTCTAAATTCTAGATATTTCAAGGTTTAGAAGGTTCGAGTCGATCTTTGGGCTGATGCTGACGAATTTTGACTCTGAAACAATTCCAGTTATTCTAATAATTATGATCTGAAATTGATCTGATACACATTTGGCGCGAAAAGTTGGAAAAAAGCTTGGCATAATGTGGTGGATGTGATCCTTTGAAGGTTCTGAGAATCCAGGAGTTCGGAATTTTAAAATTTTTGAATTTTGGGTTTCTGCGATTTTGGAAACTCGAAATTCAAGAATTTTCAGAATTCTGAGTTCTCGGATTCTCTAAATTTTCAAAAGATCCCATTCATGACATTTTGACAATTTTTTTTTCTTCGACTTTCGCGCCAAAGGGCACCAGACCAATTTTAGATCCTTATTACTAGATTACCTGGAATCGTTTTTCAGAGTCAAAATACGGCAGAAGCAGTCCGAAGATTGACTCGAATCTCCTGAATTTGGAAATTTCCTAGAATTTAGGATTTTAGGAAGCTTTGATTCGTAGAGCTCCAAATAAATGAAATCTGGAATCTAGGATGCTCTCGGGATTTCGAAAACTTTAGATTCTCGAGTCCTCTGGATTTGTATCGAAATTGCTCCAAAAACATTGGGGTCTCGAAAATTTGAGGACTCGAATGTTCTTGAATTCCTGAATTTCGAACTTCGGCCAAAAGTATGGGTTTCGAATTTCTCCGAGAAAAAATCCCATAGAACCGAAATCCTTCCGGAAACTCGGATTCTACAGTTTTCTTCTTCCTTCTAATCCAAATCCACCGTAGGCGTTTCCTGCATCGACGATTCAGAAGACAGGGAGATAATCTGATTTGCCTTCTCCTACGTCTCCCTATGCCATCGATTCAGTTCACGGAAACTTTAGATTCTCGAGTCTTCTGGATTTGTATCGAAATTGCTCCAAAAAAAAATAGGATCCGGAAAATTTGTGGACTCAAATGTTCTTGAATCCCTGGATCTTTGAATTTTGGACTTTGGCGAAAAGTATAGATTTCGAATTTTTCAGTTTACTTTTCCCGAAAATCCATGAATCAGAACACAGGCAAACACCTCTCCGTTTTCCCTTATAAATTTCTTTCCGTCGACCCCGTTCCATACTCATCAATGTTTACTCATCGTCTTCTTCTCGATTTTTATTACTCTTTTTGGAATTCTCTTCTCGAAATTTGGACGCCCATTGCTCATCCTAAAATTTTTAGCGATTCCGCGAAAACAATCGACTTCTCATTCGAGCGCGAGGCTCCCACTAACTTAGATGGTTGACTGAGCTTCTCTTTTAAATATTATGGGAAAGAAGAAGACGAAGAACGACACTGATTCTTCGAAACCAACAACGTCAACTTCAACGTCATCTGGAGGCCATCATCACCACCACGACGACGACTTCTCCGTCTCATTCGTGAAGGCGGAGGAGGATGACGTGGCGACGACGATTCGGGATAAGACGGCGTCGTTGAAGTCGACGGCGACGCACTTCTCGGCGGCATCGGCTGCGGCCAAGGGGGGAATGTTGTGAGTGATTCTGGAGGATTCTGTAAGGAGTCTGGAGGATCCTGAAGTATTCTGGAAGATTCTGGAAGATTCTGAGAGATCCAGAAGGATTCTGAAAAACCTTGGAGAATTCTGAAGGCTCCTGGAAGCTTCTGGAGGACTCTGGAGGCTTCGGAAAAATTCTGAGGGATTCGAAAGGATCCAGAAGACTTCGAGAAGATTCTGACTGATCCTAAAGGATTCTGGAAGTTTCTGAAGATCCGGGAAAATCCGATTTTGAAGTATCCACGATCCATTGACGTCGGAATTTAGGATTTCCGAATCTTCAGAATTCTAGAAGTTCCAACGCTTCTAGAATTCTAGAAGAATTCAGGAGGATTCTGGGCGATTCTGGAAGGATCGTAGGACTTCAGAAGCCTCTAGGAGTGTTCCGAAAGATTCTGGAGGCTCCATGAGGGCCCACAAAGATTCAGAAGGATCCAAAGGGAACATGAAGGGTTCCGAAGGATTTTGAACGCTTTTAGAGGATTCTGGAGGCTCCTGGAAAATTCTGAAGGATTCTGGAGGATTCTGATGACACAAAAGAATCCAGGAGGATCCAGTTTCAGCCAGAAAAAAACTCTTTAAAATTTTGAAGGAATATGAAGGGTTCTGAAAGGATTCCAAAGGATTCTGGAATATTTTGGAGCATTCTGAAGGATTCTGGAAGCTCCAGGTGGCTTCAGGAGTGCTCATTGGACTTCAGAAGCCACTAAGAGCGTTGCTAGGGATTCTGGAAGATTCTGGAAGATTCTGGAGGCTCCTGGAGGGCCCACGAGGATTCAGAATGATCATGAAGGGTTTTGGAGGATTCTGGAATATTCTGGAAAATGCTGAAGATCCAGAAGAATCCGATGTCGAAATAACCACGATCTGATGATTTTGAATTCTTTTGAATTCTTGGATCTTCAGAATACCAGAAGCTTTAAAGGTCTTCAGAATCTTCGAAATCCAATATCCTTAGGCTTCTGGTCTACTGTAGATTCAAATTACGAGATTTCGAATTCTCAAATTCTCCAAACTCTCAAAAAACTAAATCAGCTGATATATCGAAAAATCAATAAAAAAATAACCAAAAAAAAAAATATGCAAAAAACCACCCATGAGAAAATATGGTGATGATGATGATGATGGTCATAAAAAAGTGACTATTCTCTTTTGTTTCGACTTTTATTTCCAAAAAAAAAAGGATCGATATGATTGGTTTCGACTGTCATACGAATACTGTACTTATCAATAGAGCGTTAAATTTGAGACCAAAGTCGAAGTTTAGAAAGTGAGTGAAAGACGAAAAAAAATTTTCAGAGAAAATGAAAAATGGACAGTTTTGGATAGGTTTAAAGTTTCAAATCTGATCAAGAGAGTACCGGAAATTTCACAAAGAAGGTTCCTACTGAAAAAAAAAACCAACTTCGAAGCCTTCTGGACCCCAGAATACGTTAGAATCAGAATCCTCTCAAAATTTTCTTCAAATTAGTATAATTATGATCCAGATTGAATCATGGAGAGCACAGGAAATCTGAAAATTTGAATATTTCCCGAATTTTTTTATTTTTTGGAAATTTCAAATTCCAGATTTCTTGTGCTCCTTATAATCCAATCTGGATCATAATTATACCAATTTGAAGGGAATTTTGAGAGGATTCTGATTTTGACGTCTTTTGGGATTCAGAAGACTTTGAAATCCGTTTTTTTTTTTGTGGGATTTTTCAAAGAATTCTAAAACCTTCCTCGTGAAATTCCCTATCGATAGGTACCTTTTTGACCAAATTTGGAGCGTTGGAAGTGTAGAAAATTAGGCTCCGCGACATTTCGAAAGTGTGACGTTTCGCAAGTGTGACGTTTCGAAAGTGTGACGTTTCGAAAGTGCGACGTTTCGAAAGTATGACGTTTTGAAAGTGTGACGTTTCGCACGTGTGACGTTTCGAAAGTGTGACATTTCGCAAGTGTGACATTTCGCAAGTGTAACGTTTCGCAAGTGTGACATTTCGCAAGTGTGACATTTCACAAGTGTGACATTTCGCAAGTGTGAGGTTTCGCAAGTGTGACGTTTCGCAAGTGTGCCGTTTCGAAAGTGTGACGTTTCGCAAGTGTGACATTTCACAAGTGTGACATTTCGCAAGTGTGAGGTTTCGCAAGTGTGACGTTTCGCAAGTGTGACATTTCGAAAGTGTGACGTTTCGAAAGTGTGACATTTCGAAAGTGTGACATTTCGCAAGTGTGACATTTCGACAGTTCGATATTATCCATTGTATTATCCATTGCTTTCGCAAAAAAACACACTGAAATTTATCGGAGTGTTTATCAGAATAGATAATATCGCACTTATGGAATGTTACACTTGCGAAACGTCACACTTTCGAAAACTTTTTCCAATCTTCCGAAACATCGCGGAGCCAAAAATTGTCTTCGAAATCGGTTTTTTAGAGAAAATTTTTCAAATTCCACTTTTCAATTTTTCACAAATATCTTACAATTTCCAGATGCTGTCGTTCGCTATTCTCCCGTCGCCGCATCCTTCACTCCCGAACCGTTCGCGTCGGCTACGGTCCCGTCGGCCACGACGCCAACGTCACCTTCGCGCCGAACACCGTGTGCAATCAAAAATACAACATCTTCAGTTTCGTGCCGATCGTCCTATTCCAACAGTTCAAATTCTTCCTGAATCTCTATTTCTTGCTCATGGCATGCTCTCAATTCATTCCGGCCATACAAATCGGCGCGCCTATCACCTATTGGGGCCCGCTGGGCTTCGTTCTGACGATCACACTGATTCGGGAGGCCTTCGATGATTTTGTGAGATATTTGAGGGATCGAGATTTGAATTCGGAGAAGTATGAGAAATTGACAAGGGACGGGACTCGAGTCGAGATTCGGAGTGCGGATATTGAAGTTGGTGACGTCATCATAATGCATAAGGACCGTCGGGTGCCGGCGGACGTTGTCTTGTTGAGGACCACCGATAAATCGGGTGCATGCTTCATTCGAACGGATCAGTTGGACGGGGAGACAGATTGGAAGTTGAGGATACCGGTACCGTATACGCAACACTTGCCGAATGAGGCGGATATTATGGAGTTGAATTGTGAGGTGTATGCCGAGAAACCGCAGAAGGATATTCATGCATTTGTGGGAACGCTTAAGGTGAGCATTTTTTGGAGGAAAAAATTGGCTGAAAATGAATAAAAATCCCAAAAACACTCGAAAAAATCGAAGAAAAACCACCAAAAACAGTAAAATTGACTTCTGAAGAATCCCGAAGGACTCTGGAGGATTCTAAAGGCCTCCGAAGGATTCTGAAGGTCTCTGGGAGATTCTGAAGGATTCTAGAGGCTTCAAAAGACTCGAGAAGGCCCTAGAAACCTTCAGGAAGATTCAAAAAGAATCTGAAGAATCCAGGAGGATTCTAATGGATTTCGAGGAATCCAAAGTTTCATGAAGACTTTCTTCAAGAACCAGTGCTCTAAACCTTATGAACATTATGAAAATCGATAGGAAATTTAATATAGATTATTTTGAGTTTTTGAATTTTTCAAAAATTTGAATTTCAACGGATTCTGGAGCAATTTCCAGAAGACGTCCCGAAATTTCAAATTTTCAAAAAAAAATCACTTTTTAGATAAGAATTGCTATCTTTCCATTTTTTCAAATCTGATGAAAATTAGACCATTCGATAGGAAATCTTTCATAGATTTTTCTGGATTTTTGAATTTTCCAAAAATGTGAATTTTTTTTAGCGAAAAAACTCAAAAATTTCGAAATCCACTTCAAAATTGTCTGGTGAGCATTTTTTGGAGGAAAAATTTTATAGAAAAAGAACCTCAAAAACTCGAAAAATTAATTTAAAAAAACCACCAAAAACAGTAAAATTGACTTCTGAAGAATCTGAATCTGAAGTTCTCTGGAGGATTCTGAAAAATTCTGAAAGATTTTTCATGCGTTTGTGGGCACTTTGATGGTGAGGAAAAAATTTCTAGAAAAAGGACCCTAAAACTTGAAAATTGGAGTTTTTTGGATGAAATTTTTGATTAGTATACTGAAAATGGCTAAAAATTGCCGAAAAAGAAAGATTCTAAGGCATCCAGAATCGATTTGAAGGATTCTAAGGGATTCTGGAGGCTCCAAAAGGCTCGCGAAGGCCTCAGAAACCTTCGGGAAGATTCTGAAGGATTCTGAAGGATTCTAGAGGGTTCTAGAGAATTCAAAGTTTTTATACAGATTTTCGCTATGAACCAGTGCTCCAAACCTTATGAAAATTATACCACTCGATAGGAAATTTCATGTAGATTATTCTAGAATTTTGAATTTTTCAAAAATATGAATTTCGACGGATTCTGGAGGCCTTTTTCCAGAAGACGTCCCGAAATTTCAAAATTTCCAAAAAAAAATTTTTTTTGGATCAAAACTTTCAAATTTTCCATTCATCCAAATCTGATGAAAAGTATATCTATCGATAGGAGATTTAAAATAGATTATTCTAGAATTTTGAATTTTTCAAAAATTCCAAATATCGACGGATTCTGGAGCCCTTTCAAGAAGACGTCCCGAAATTTCAAATTTTCGAAAAAAAAAATTTTTTGATCAAAAATTTCAAATTTTCCATTCATCCTAATCTAATGGTAATTATACCAATCGATAGGAAATTCAAAATAAAATTATTTTAGTATTTTGAATTTTTCGAAAATTTGAACATTATAGGATTCTGGAGGCATTTTTCCTGAAACTTCAAAATTTCCAAAAAAAAAACTTTTTTTGGATCAAAAATTTCAAAATTTCCACTTTTTCAAATGTGATGAAAATTATGTCAATCGATAGGAAATTTCATGTAGATTATTCTAGATTTTTGAATTTTTCAAAAATATAAATTTCACGGAATTCTGGAGCCTTTTCCAGAAGACGTCCCGAAATTTCAAATTTTCGAAAAAAAATTTTTTTTTGGATCAAGAATTTCAAATTTTCCATTCATCCAAATCTGATGAAAATTATATCAATCGATAGGAAATTTAATATAGATTATTCTAGAATTTTGAATTTTTTAAAAATTTGAATATTGACGAATTCTGGAGCCTTTTTCAGAAGACGTCCCGAAATTTCAAATTTTCAAAAAAGTTACTTTTTTTACTTTTTTTCAGCTAAAAAAACTCAAAAAAAATTGAAAAAAAATTGAAATTGTTTTCTGAAGAATTTTGGAGGTTTCTGAAATGTTCTCGGAGATTTTTAATGATTCTGAAAAATTCAGAAGACTTTGGGAAAAAAGGAAATTCAATAATTCTAACGATAATCGATGAATTTTTGATTCTACAAAATTAGGCAAAAACGAAACCTCAAAATCGCCTGAAAATTCCAACAATTTCCAGATCTCCGTCGACGACACTGTGCAAGACGGCTCGCTGAACGTTGAAAATGTGCTCTGGGCGAATACGGTAGTCGCGTCGGGAACCGCCGTCGGAATCGTTGTCTACACGGGAAGAGAGACTCGTTCGGTGATGAATACGACACTTCCGGAGAGTAAAGTTGGACTGTTGGACTTGGAAGTGAACAATTTGACGAAATTGCTCTTCATTTTTGTGCTCATGCTCTCTTCGGTTATGGTCGTGATGAAAGGTGAGGGTTTTTGGAAAATTTGGGGGGAAAATTGATACGGAAAAATGAAAAAAAAATCAAGAAAATTAGGATTCTAAAGGCTACAGAAGACTTCGGAAGAGTCTGGAAGTGTTCAGAAGTGTTCAGGACGATTCTGGATGTTTCAGAAGGCTGCCGAAGACCCTAGAAGATCCTAGAAGTCTTCAGGAAGATTCTTTAGGATTCTGAAGGATTCTGGAGGGTTCCGAAGAAGAAACGAACCATTTCTATCAAAAATACTGATTTTGAGCCAAAAAAACGGTCTAATTTGGCTCCAAAAGTGTCAATTTGAGCTCGAAATCATCAGAAATGCTCAAAATTCGATTCTGAATGTTTCTGGAGGATTCTGGAAGATTTTGAAAAGCTTTCCTGCAAAAAATTGAATTTTTCGTCTTAAAGATGCTCTGAAAGCATAACTTTCGATTTTTCTCCAATTTTTCGTAAAAATTATTCAAAAAAACTCAATTTTTAACGAAGAAATGTTATTTTTTCACTAGGAAATCATTAAAAAAATAATTTTTTTAACCAAAAAATGTTAATTTTCAACCTAAAAATTGGATTTTTTTAACCAAAAAATGTAATTTTTTCACTATAAAATTCAACTTTTCACTAAAATAGTGTCGATTTTTAACCTAAAAACTCAGTTTTTGACCAAAAAATGCTTATTTTTTTCACTAAAAGTGTCAATTTTAATCCAAAAATTGATTTTTCACCTAATAATGGTTCTGATGGATTCTGAAGAATTCTGAAGGCTCCAGAAGACTCCAGGGGAGTCTAGAAGACTCTAGAAGGCTTCTGGAAGATTCTAAAGGATTCTGAATGCTCCAGAAGATCCTAGAAGCCTTCTGGAAGATTCTGAAGGACTCCGACGGCTTCTGAAGCATTTTGAAGGCTTCTAAAAGGACCTAACCCCTAAAATTAAGGACCTAACCCCTAAAATGGACCTAACCCCCAAATTTCCAGGCCTCGACAACCTCTGGTACCGGTATCTGATGCGTTTCATTCTCCTCTTCTCCTACATCATTCCAATTTCGCTTCGCGTCAATCTCGACATGGCAAAACTGTTCTACTCGTGGCAAATCGGCCGCGACAAACACATACCGGAGACCGTAATCCGTTCGTCGACGATTCCTGAAGAGTTGGGACGAATCTCGTTCCTTCTATCGGATAAGACTGGAACGCTGACGAAAAATGAGATGCATTTCAAGAAGATTCATTTGGGAACCGTCGCGTTCAGTTCGGACGCGTTTGAGGAGGTCGCGCAGCATGTGAAGAGTGGATATGCGGGAAGGATGGCGAAGTGAGTACTGTAGTTCTGAAAAAAAATTTATATTAAAAATGCGAAAAAAAACTCAAAACAAATCGAAAAAGTCACTAAATTTTGACTAAAAATTGAGCAAGTTTCTCCGTTTTTTGGAGGATTCTGTTGAAAGCTACAGTAATCCTAAATCTGACGAAATTTCGAAAATTCGAAAAAAATTGTTTTGCTTGCTTCAAAAATAAATGTAAAGTACGGCAGTTTGGAAAAAAATTGAAAATTTATATTAAAAATGCGAAAAAACCCAAAAAAAATCGAAAAAGTCACTAAATTTTGGCTCAAAATTGAGCAAAGTTCACCGTTTTTTGGAGGATTCTGTTGGAAGCTACAGTAATCCTAAATCTGACAAAATTTGAAAATTTATATTAAAAATGCGAAAAAACCCAAAAAAATCGAGAAAATCACTAATTTTTGGCTCAAAATAGAGCTTTTTCGGAAAAATTTTTTAAAAATAATTAGGAAATTTTTTTTTAAAAACTGAAAAAATCCGGAAATTAGCTCAAAATTGATCAAATTTCACCGTTTTTCGGAGGTTTCTGTTGGGAGCTACAGTAATCCTAAATCTTGCAAAATTTGAAAAATTCAAAAAGAAATGTTTTTATTGCTTCAAAAATAAACATAAAGTACGGTAGTTTCGAAAAAATTGAAAAAGAATTTAAAAAATGTGGAAAAAATTCAAAAAAATCGAAAAAGTCACTAAATTTTGGCTCAAAAGAGCAAATTTCACTATTTTTCGAAAGATTCTGTTGGAAACTACAGTAATCCTAAATCTGAGGAAATTTGAAAATTTTATATTAAAAATGCGAAAAAACAGCCCCAAAAACTAAAAAAAAAAAACACTAATTTTTGGTTCAAAACAGAGCTTTTTTTGTATTTAATTTTTTAAAAAACTGAAAAAACCGGAAATTAGGCTCAAAATTGAGCAAATTTCACCGTTTTTTGGAGGATTCTGTTGGGAACTACAGTAATCCTAAATCTGACGAAATTTTAGAAGATCGAAGAAAATTGTTTTTATTGCTTCAAAAACGAATATATGCGGGAAGAATGGCAAGTGAGTACTGTAGTTTTGAGAAATTCGATAAATAATTGGAAAAATGCAAAAAAATTCAAAAAAGAAACTGAAAAATACCTAAATTTTGACTAAACATTGAATAAATTTCACTATTTTTGGAGAAAACTACCGTAATCCTAAATCTGACGAAATTTCAAAATTTTGGCATGAAATCTAAGAATTTTGGAATGCAAATAATTTTAGTATTGAATTTCAAGGTTCTCTATTTTAAGATTATGAATATGAAGTTAATCAAGTTTTTCGGGTTTTCAGAACCTACAGTACCCCCAAAACCCCTGAATTTTTCCAGACACTCGTTCGCCGCGAAACTCCAAAACGCCGTCGAAGCCATCGCCCTTTGTCACAACGTCACACCGATATTCGAAAATGGAGAGATTTCGTATCAAGCTGCCAGTCCGGATGAGGTATGGTTTTTGTACTAAAAATTGGCTTAAAAATGGAATTTGAAGTTGAAAAGGCATATCAAAATGTAGAGCTCGAGGAGCTCTACAAAATGATACTGAATTCAAGTTTAGTACCATTTTGAAGAGCTCGAAATTCTCTACATTTTGGTACCATTTTCAACTCAAATTGACTGATTTTGAGCTGGAAAAATGGCTCAAAATTTATATAAAAAGATAGAGCTCAAGGTTCTCTACATTTTAATACAATTTTCATCTCATTTTTCTCCAGGTGGCCCTTGTAAAATGGACGGAAACCGTCGGCGTTCGTTTGGCGAATCGCGATCTTCACGAGATGACGCTGAGTATTCAACTACCCGGTGGACAGACACTCACGAAACAGTTCAAGATTCTGCATGTGTTCCCGTTCACATCGGAGACGAAGCGAATGGGAATTATTGTTAAAGGTAAGAGGGATGAATCGGGGTGGAATTGGCTTGAAATTGGTTGAAAATAGAGAAAAATCGAGCAAAAATGGTTGAAAACCGTCTAGAAATTGTTGGAAATCATCAAAAACAGCTGAAAACAACTAAAAATGACTCAAAATCAGTCAAAGAAGTCCAAAAATGCCAAGACTTCTATCCAAAGATTCAGAAAGATTCGGTAAAAGTTTTGAGAATTTTGAATCAGTTTCAGATTAAAAATGCACTATTCTAGCTCAAATTGCTTTGAAATTCTCTAAAATTGATCTGAAATGGCTCAAAATAGTTCCGAATTGGTCTAGAATTGCTCAAAATGTTTCAAAATAAAAATTGAATAAAAATAGCCTAAAATTGGGGAAAAATGACTCAAAATGCACTAAACTGATCTGAAATGACACTAAATGCTCTCAGATTGATCTGAAGTGGCTCAGAATTCTCCGAAATTCATAAAAATGACCTTCTCGGCTCAAAAATTGCCAAATTTGATTTGAAAACGGCTTGAAATGGTTCCAAATTGGTCTCGAATCGCTCAGAATGCTCCAAAATAAGTCTAAATTGGCTTTGAGTGCTCTAAAATTGGTCTGAAATGGCTCAAAACAGTCGAAAATTGACGTTTCTTCATTTGATTCAAAAATTACTATTTTTGTTCAAATTTCTTCAAAATTGTCATTATTCTACTTGAAAAATGACTCAAAATCAGTCAGAAAAGTCTAAAAATGCCAAAACTTCTATCCAAAGATTCAGAAAGATTCGGTAAAAGTTTTGAAATTTTTGAATCAGTTTTAGATTAAAAATGCACTATTCTAGCTCAAATTGCTTTAAAATTCTCTAAAATTGATCGGGAATGGCTCAAAATAGTTCCAAATTGGTCTAGAATTGCTCAAAATGCTCCAAAATCAAATTTGAATAAAAATAGCCTAAAATCGATTGGAAAATGCGGAAAAAAACGCTCTAAACTGAACTGAAATGGCTCGAAATGCTCTAAAATTGGTTTGGAATGGCCTAAAATGCACCAAAATTGGTCTAAAATGACCCAAAATGCTGCAAAATTAAATTTGAACTGAAATAGCTTAAAGTTGGTGAAAAATGACTCAAAATGCTCTAAACTGATCTGAAATGGCCTAAAATGCACCAAAATTGGTTTGAAACAGCTCAAAATTCTCCTTAATTGATCTAAAATGACTCAAAATACTCGAAAATTAGTCCGAAAAATGTAATTTTGATGCCTCAAAATGCTCTAACACTGATCTGAAGTGGCCTAAAATGCACCGAAAGCGGTCTAAAATGGCTCAAAATGCTCTCAGATTGATCTGAAGTGGCTCAGAATTTTCCGAAATTCATAAAAATGACCTTCTCGGCTCAAAAATTGTCAAATTGATTTAAAAACGGCTCGAAATGATTCCAAATTGGTCTGAAATCGCTCAGAATGCTCCAAAATAAGTCTAAATTGGCTTTGAATGCTCCAAAATTGGTCTGAAATGGCGAAAATTGACGTCTCTGCATTTGATTCAAAAATTACTTTTTTTTGTTCAAATTTCTTCAAAATTGTCATTTTTCTACTTGAAATCATTATTTTTAGGTAAAAATTTCGATTTTCCAAGCTTCAAAATCTCAAATTTTCATTCCAGACGAAACCACGGACGAAGTCACTCTTCTGATGAAGGGCGCGGATACGGTGATGAGTGGAATGGTTCAATACAACGATTGGCTCGACGAGGAGTGCTCCAACATGGCTCGCGAGGGCCTCCGAACGTTGGTCGTCGCCCGGAAACCCCTATCCCAAGCAGAGTTGGAAGCGTTCGATCGAGCGTATCATGCTGCGAAAATGTCGATTTCGGATCGTAGTCAGAATATGGCGAATGTGGTGAATCGAATGTTGGAGAGAGATTTGCAGTTGTTGTGTTTGACCGGTGTCGAGGATCGGTTGCAGGTGAGATTTTATCAGAAAATTGAGTAAAAATGGAACAAAATTGGATGAAAACGAAGGAAAAACGAGGAAAATTTGGCCCGAAAGGATTCTGAAGGAGCCGGGAGAGTCCTGGAGGATGCTGGAAGTCTCTGGAGAATTCTGAAGGATTCTAGAGGATTTTAGAGAATTCTCAATGATTTTGAAGACTTATGAAGGATTCCGAAGGATCGTGGAGGATTCTGAAGGTCCCCAGAAGGTTCTAAAGGATTCTGAAGGATGCTGGAGGTCTCTGAAGCATTTTGAAGACTTCTGAAAGAGCCTAAGGAATTTTGGAAGAATTTGAAGGATTCTGAAGGATTCTGAATCCTTTTAAAGGCTTCTGGAGGGTCCCTGAAGATTCTTTAGGATTCGGAAGGATTTTCAAGGATTCTGGAAGATTCTGGAGGTCCCCAGAAGATTCTAAAGGATTCGGAAGAATTCCAGAGGGTTCTGGAGGATTCTGAATCCTTTTAAAGGCTTCTGGCGGGTCCCGGAAGATTCTTTAGGATTCGGAAGGATTTAAAAGGATTCTGGAAGATTCTGGAGGTCCCCAGAAGATTCTAAAGGATTCGGAAGACTTCCAGAGGGTTCTGGAGGATTCTGAATCCTTTTAAAGGCTTCTGGCGGGTCCCGGAAGATTCTTTAGGATTCGGAAGGATTTTCAAGGATTCTGGAGGATTCTGGAGGATTTCGAAGAATCTCAACAGATTGTGGAGGATTCTGAAGATCCTCAGAAGATTCTAAGGGATTCTGAAGGATTCTGAGGACTCCCGAAGATTCCTGAAGGCTTTGAGAAGATTCTTATGATCTCAGATGATCTCAAAGTCTGACGTCTTCTGAATTTTCTCTCGATTTTTCTCTTGAAGACGTCGGAATTAGAATCTCCAGAAAATTCGCTTTCGATGTGTGTAATTTTCATTGGAATTGGTCAATGGGAACCGTATGAAAATCTGTTTAGGATTTTGAAAATCTCAAAATTTCGAGATTCAAAAAAAGCAATTTTCCAGAAAATTTAGATATTCCACATTTTTCTTGAATTCAAAAAAGTTTAACTTAAAAAAGCTTTAAAAATCCAAAAAAAAAGGATCAAAGACGTCCCCAAAGGCTTCAGGAGGCTTCAGAAGGATTCCAGAGGCTTCAGGACGAAGCTCTATGATTCTCAATAATGCTGAAGACTTCTGGAGCTTTCAGAAGGCTTCTAAAGGATCCTGAGGGGTTCTAAGTGATTCTGGAGGACCCTGGAGGAATTGGGAGACATCAGAATCCTTCAGAATCTTTTGGATGCTTCTGAATTCTCCACAATCCTTCCTTACCATCCTTTGATTTTCCAAATTTCCAGGACCAAGTGACAACCTCTCTGGAATTGCTCCGAAACGCCGGAATCAAAATATGGATGTTGACCGGAGACAAACTCGAGACCGCAATCTGCATCGCCAAATCGTCCGGACTCTTCTCGCGTTCCGATAATATTCATGTCTTTGGAAACGTGCATAATCGTACCGATGCTCACAACGAGCTCAACAATCTTCGAAGGAAAACCGATGTGGCCCTGGTGATGCCCGGAAGTGCCCTAAACGTGTGTCTACAGTACTACGAGGCCGAGGTCGCCGAGCTCGTGTGCGCTTGTACGGCAGTGGTGTGCTGTCGATGCTCGCCGGAGCAGAAGGCGCAAATTGTGCAGCTGTTGAGGAAATATCGAGCTCCGTTGAGAGTGGCGGCGATTGGCGACGGTGGAAACGATGTGTCGATGATTCAAGCCGCTCACGCTGGAATTGGAATCGATGCGAACGAAGGAAAGCAGGCGTCGTTGGCCGCGGACTTTTCGATTACTCAATTCTCGCACGTGTGTCGGCTGCTGTTGGTTCACGGACGATTCTGTTATAAACGGTCGTGTGCGCTGTCGCAGTTTGTCATGCATCGGTAAGGGGTTTGGGAGGATTTTGGAGCGTACAGAAAGGTCTTACATGATTCTGGAGGATTCAGAAGCGTTCAGAATGTTATTGTATGATCCTGAAAGATTCCAAAAGATTCCAATGAATTACAAGGGATTCTGAGGGATTCTGGAGAACTCCAAGAGATTCTGGAGGCCTTTGGAGCATTTTGGAGTGCTCCAGATGATTCCAGAGGATTCTGGGATCTTTTGAAAGATTCTGGTAGAATCTGAAATGTACTATGGGCTCCTGGAGGAATGTGGAGTATGCTGAAGAATTCTGGAGGATTTTGGAGGATTCTGAAAGCCTCTGGTGCATTTTGAACGTCCGGAATTGTCTTATATGATTCTGGCCCATTTTTAAAGTTTCCGGAGCATTTTAAAGTTCGCAGAAGTGTTTAGGAAGATTCTGAAGAAACCTGGAAGCACCTGAAGGATTCCAGATGATTCCAATAAGTTCTGAGGGATTCTGGAGAACTCCAAGAGATTCTGAAGGCATTCGGAGCATTTTGGAGTGCTCCAGATGATTCTGAAGGAATCTGAAAAGTTCTTTGGGCTCCTAGAGGAATTTGGAAGACTCTGAAAAATTCTGGAGGATTCTGGATGCTTCTGAAAGCCTCTGGAACATTTTGGAAAATTCCGGAGGATTCTGAATGATCCAAAAGCTTCTGAAGGTCTTCAGAAGGATTCTGGAAGGTTCTGAATAGTTCGGGAGCGTTTTGGAGGATTCTGGAAGATTCTCAAGAACCCTGGAGGCTACTGAAGGTTTCTGAAGCGTCCAGGAGGTCTTTATATGATTCTGAAGGATTCTGAGGGATTCTGGAGGCATTCGGGACATTTTAGGAGACCTTTGGAAGCTTCGAGGAGATTCTGATGAGCGTATACTCAAAATCTGACGACTTCTAAATCTTGTCTCGATTCAGAAGACATCGGAATCAGAATCTCCAGAAAATTAGCTTTCGATGTGTATAATTTTCATTGGAATTGACCAATGGGAACCGTTCGAAAATCTACAGAATTAAGAAAAAAATCGCAAAATTTCAAAATTCAGAAAAATTTTATCGGAAAATTCCGAAATTCAAAACTTTCAAAAACCTGAAATTATCATTTTGAAAAAACCGAAAAAATGATCGAGGACGACACCCGAAAAATTCTGGAAGCTTCAGAAGAAATCTAGATGATTCCATGAGATTCAGGACACTTTAGGAGACCTTAGGAAGCTTCAGGAGACTTCCAGAGGCTTCAGAACATTCCTGAAGGATTCTAAAGGCTTCTGAGGAATCCTCAAAAGTCCGGACGCATTCTGGAGCTTTCAGACGATATCTGGAGGCTTCTGAATGATCGTTAAAGATTCTGAAGACTTCTGGAGTCTTCAGGACACTTTAGGAGACCTTAGGAAGTTTATGTAGGCGTCATAAGAATTCTCATGGTTTCTGGAGGCTTCCGAAAAATTATGGACAATTCGGAAGAGATCCGGATGATTCCATAAGGTTCTGAAGCGTTCTGGAGCTTTCAGGAGAATTCTGAAAGATTCTGGAGGCTTCAGGACACTTTAGGAGACCTTAGAAAGCTTCGGGAGACTTCCAGAAACTACAGTAGGCTTCTTAGGAATTCTGAAGGATTCTGTAAGATTCAGGAAGCTTCAGAAGGTTTCAGAAGCACTCCCAATGATTCTGAAGGATTCTTAAGCAAGGATTCTGTGACTATTTCCCCATATTTTCAGCGGTCTCATCATCTCCACAATGCAAGCAATCTTCTCGTGCGTCTTCTACTTCGCTTCCGTCTCCCTCTACCAAGGTGTCCTGATGGTTGCCTACTCCACATGCTACACAATGCTTCCCGTCTTCTCGCTCGTCGTCGATCGTGACGTCACCGCGACGAACGCCCTAACGTATCCGGAGCTGTACAAAGAGCTGGGAAAAGGACGATCCCTATCCTATAAGACATTCTGCATTTGGGTGCTCATTTCGTTGTATCAAGGAGCCGTCATCATGTATGGAGCACTGTTGGTCTTCGACGCCGATTTCATTCATGTCGTTTCGATCTCGTTCTCGGCGTTGATTGTGACAGAGTTGATTATGGTGGCGATGACGGTGCACACGTGGCATTGGGCGATGTTGTTGGCGCAGGTGAGGGGGACTTTGGAAAAGTTTGAGAAAAAAAAAAAGAAAAAATCGAAAAACGGTTATTGGAAAAGCTCAAAAATTGATGAAAACTCAAGATTTGGAGGATTCTGGAAATCTACAGAAGATTCCAAGGAAATCTGGATGATTCTAGAGGATCCTGATAAATTCTGAAGGATTCTGAAGGATTTTGAAGAATTCTAGTGGCGTTTGGAAGATTCTGGAAGGGTCCTGATGAAAGGGATGGATTTTGAAGATCTCCAGACGGTTCCAAAGGATTCTGGAGGATTCTGGAGGATTCTGATGGATTCTGATGGATTCTGGAGGGTTCTGGAGAATTCCGAATTTTCGAACTGAGTTTTCTCGAGAACCAGTGCTCCAAACCTTATGAAAATTATACCAATCGATAGGAAATTCAATATAGATTATTCTAGATTTTTGAATTTTTCAAAAATTTGAATTTTATGGGATTCTGGAGCATTTTTTCCAGAAGACGTCCTGGAATTTCAAATTTTCAAAAAAAAAATTTTTTTTGGATCAAAATTTTGGATTCTTCCATTTGTTCAAATCTTTTGAGAATTATATCAATCGATAGGAAATTTCATGTAGATCATTCTAGATTTTTGAATTTTTTAAAAATATGAATTTCGACGGATTCTGGAGCCTTTTTCAGAAGACGTCCGGAGATTTCAAATTTTCGAGTTTAAATCGAAATTTTGGATTCTTCTATTCACCCAAATCTAACGATATCGGTACAGATCGATAGGAAATCTCATATAGATTATTCTAGATTTTTGAATTTTTTAAAAATATGAATTTCGACGGATTCTGAAGCCTTTTTTCAGAAGACGTCCCGAAATTTTAAGTATTCAAAAAAAATTTTTTTTTGGATCAAAATTTTGGATTCTTCCATTTGTTCAAATCTTATGAGAATTATATCAATCGATGGGAAATTTCATGTAGATTATTCTAGTTTTTTTGAATTTTCAAAATTTTAAAATTCAAAAAATTCTGAAGCCTTTTTTCAGAAGACGTCCCGAAATTTCAAAATTTCCACGAAAAAATTTTTTTTTGGATCAAAATTTTCGATTCTTCCATTCATTAAAATCTAGTGAAAAATATACCAATCGATAAATTTAATATAGATTATTCTAGATTTTTGAATTTTTTAAAAATTTGAATATTGACGGATTCTGGAGCCTTTTTCAGAAGACGTCATGAAATTTCAAATTTTCAAAAAAAAATGTTTTTTGGATCAAAATTTTGGATTCTTCCATTCGTTCAAATCTCATGAGAATTATATCAATCGATAGCAAATTTCATATAGATTATTCTAGATTTTTGAAAATTGCAAAAATATGAATTTCGACGGATTCTGAAGCCTTTTTCAGAAGACGTCCCAAAACTTCAAATTAAAAAAAAAACTTGGTTCAAAACTTTCGATTCTTCTATTCACTCAAATCTAACGATATTGGTACAGATCGATAGCAAATTTTATATAGATTATTCTAGATTTTTGAATTTTCCAAAATTTCCAAATTTCGATGAATTCTGAAGACATCCAACATCGCGTCAAAAGTGCACCAGATTTATGGTTTTCAGTCAATTTTTCGCTCTAAATTCCATTTTTTGCATCAAAAACGCGGAAAAACTATCACAACTTCAGATTCTGCAGACATCCATTTTGAATTCCAAGATCCCAAATTCAAGACTCCAAACTTTTGATTCAGGATTCTGAATCCTCAGCCCTTCTTCTGGCTCCGGGACATTTCGCAGCCAAAAATGCACTATTTTCCCCCCACAAATTGTCTCAAAATGAACAAAAAATTTTCATACATTACTGTCATTTTTGCAGTCATTTTGAGATATTTCATGCCCAAAATAGTGCATTTTTGGCTGCGAGATGTCTGGCTGCGGAATGTCCCTGAGCCCTTCTTCTACAATTCTCTCATTTTTCCAGGCTCTCTCCCTGGGTCTCTACATGATCTCTCTGATAGTCTTCGATCAATATTTCGACCGTCAATTCGTCCTCTCATGGGTTTTCATCTCGAAGACAACAGCCATCACCGCCGTCTCATGTCTCCCGCTGTACATTGTGAAGGCGTTGCGTCGGAAGTTCTCACCGCCGAGCTATGCGAAAGTTAACTGAATTTTCAAATTTCCCGCCTAAAATTTTTTTTATGTATAGTCGCTTCCCAAACAAAGCTTTACCTAGTTTTGCAATTCCTTTTTTTCTTTTCTCTCTTTCTATCGGTGTCGAATTCCCGCTCCATTGACAATTTTTTTTATCAATAGAGCGCACTATTCGAAAAGTACTCACTGTGTGATATATAGTTGGTTTTTTTGCTATGGATTTAGCTCTCTCTTTAGGCAAACATATCGAATTTTTGAAAAAAAAAATTTCCCGCCAAAAAATTTTCAAAAACTTTTTTTCTTCTTATTATCTGTCTGCATCCCCATCCCCTCTAATGCGAGTCGTTTTTCCCCCGTTTTTTTCCATTTCTTTTTATTGATTTTTTGCTTTGGATTCTAAAAATTCAAATTTCCGCCTAAATTATTTGTATGTTTTGTCCCCTCGCTCCAACGAAGAATGAAGTATTGGTTTACTGTAATTGAAATTTTAATTTTTTTTTTTTGGTTTTTTTTTCATTAATTTGTAAGGTTTTCAATAGTTATCTAAAACACATTTTTCAGGAAATTTTAAAATTTTAAATTTGACTAAAAATATCGAAAAAATTCAGAATCCGTTGAAATTTGGAATTTTTGAAAAATTCAAAATATTAATAAAAGATTTAAAAGATTTCCTATCGATTGATATAATTTTTATCAAAATTGGAGGATTGGAAATTAAAAATTTTTCGATCGAAAAAAAGAGTTTTTTTTGAAAATTTGAAATTTCAAGACGTCTGAAAAAGACTTTAGAATTCGTCGAAATTTAGGATTTTTGAAAAATTCAAAGTTTTCAGATAATCTTCATGAAATTTTCTATCCTATTATATAATTCTCATGAATTTTGAATTTTTGAAATTGTTTCAAAAATCGAAAAAAAATTTATACTGAAAATGAACTAACAAATTTTTTTTAAACTTCCATTCATTCAATTCTGATGAAAATTAGACCAATTGGTAGGAAATTTAATAAAGATTATTCTAGATTTTTGAAATTTCCAAAAACTAGAATTTTACGCGATTCTGAAGCCTTTTCCAGGAGACGTCCGGAAATTTCAAATTTTCAAAAAAAATTTTTTTTGAATAAAAAATTTCAAGTGTTTCATTTATTCAAATCTGAAAGTTATACCAATCGATAGGAAATTTAATGAAGATTATTCTAGATTTTTGAATTTTTCAAAAATTTGGATTTCACGGGATTCTGAAGCCTTTTCCAGGAGACGACCGGAAATTTCAAATTTTCAAAACAAAATTTTTGGACAGAAAAATTTCAAGTGTTTCATTCATTCAAATCTGATGAAAGTTATATCAATCGATAGGAAATTTAATATAGATTATTCTAGATTTTTGAATTTTTCAAAAATTCGAATTTCACCGAATTCTGGATTTGCGCCGAAGATGCACCAGACTTATGGTTTTCCATTCATTTTTTCGCTCTAAATTCGATTTTTTGCCTCAAAAACTTCAGAAACCTCATATTTTTGTTTCCAGAATCAAAGAAATGGGTCACCTACTCACCATCGCGTGCTACATCGCCTCGTTTTCGCCGGCGTGCGCGCTATTCTACTCGTTCATCGCGCACGATCCCGTTCGGATAATATTGTTCTTTTTGGGGTGAGAATAGGGCTCAAAAAGTGGAAAAAATGACTGAAAATGAGCTAAAATTTGAGAAAAATCATCCCGAAATCATAAAAATGACCTAAAAAAGATCAAAATTGGTCAGAAATGTCTCAAAATTAGGGTTCCGAATCGATATAATCATTTTCCGATATCACGCGATAATGACTAAAAATGACAATTGTTTTAGTCATTTTTGTCGAACAAACGATATTTCCGATAATCAGATTTGATCAAAAGATATTGGAAACAACTAAAACAAGTGCCACGTTTTGCCACGTTTCAAAAATTTCCCCCTATTTTTCCCTTTTTCAATGGAAATTAAGAAAATTGAAAATGATAATTCCGATAAAATGACGATATCGATAATTGATTTTTTTAAATTTTGATATCTTTTGACTAATCTGATAATCGACAATATCGATATTGAGGGGGAGTTAATAAAATGATTATCGACTATTATCGATAACTTAGTCATATTGCTCCGATTCGGAACCCTACTCAAAATGGACTAAAAATTCTCCAAAATTGATCTAAAATAGCTCAAAAAGCTCCAAAATTGACCTAAAATAGCTCAAAAAGCTCCAAATTTGGCCTAAAATGGCTCAAAATGCTTCAAAATTGACCTAAAATGACTTCAAATGCACCAAAATTGGCCCAGAGTGGCTCAAAATGCTCCAAAATCACTCAAATATCTTCCAGATCCTTCTTCTGGCTCGTCTCTCTTCTAATATCCTCACTGGCATGGTTTGGACTATCGCTAATTGTACCCGACACTTTTCTGATATCACTGACAGTGTGTATTGTGGCACAAGAGCTGTCGCGGGTTGGATATTTTATGCTGTTGAAGAAGGCGCAGAAGTGAGTTTTTTTGTTGGAGGGAAAATTGATGGAAAATTAATTCTGAAGGATTCTGAATTTTCGATGAAATTTTCCGCGAGAATCAGAGCTCCAAATCTTATGAAAATTATACCAATCGATAGGAAATTTCATGTAGATTATTCTAAATTTTTGAATTTTTTAAAAATATGAATTTCGACGGATTCTGAAGCCCTTTCCAGAAGACGTCCCGAAATTTCAAATTTTCCGACAAAAAAAAATTTTTTCGGATCAAAATTTTAAAATTTTCCATTTTTTCGAATTCAATGAAATTTATACTAATCGATAGGAAATTTCATGTAGATTATTCTACATTTAAAAATTTTTCGAAAAAATGAATTTTACGGGATTCTGGAGCCTTTTCCGGAAGACGTCCCGAAATTTCAAATTTTCCAAAAAAAAATTTTGGATTAAAAATTCCAATATTTCCTTTCAGTTGAATCTAATGAATTTTGTATGGATTGATAAGAAATTTCATTCTGGAGGATTTTAAAGCTTCTAGAATCATCAGAGATGCTTCAGAATGCTCCAGAACGTTCAAAAATCCTCAGAAACTGTACAGAATCCTTTGTAATCCTCCAAAAAGCCTCGGGACCGAAAAATCACGCTTATGTTGATTCTGAACGAGTTCCGAAGACTCTAAGCGATCCAGGAGGATTCTGAAGCTTCTAGAATCTCCCAGAAGCCCAAAGTCCCCTTTTTGACCAATTTTCGCCCTTCCAAAATCTCATTTTCCTTCCAGAGGCCTCAACAAGATCACCCGTCAAGGTCAAATCTCCGTGGCCCCCGGCGTCAGCGACCTCCATAACGCCCGGCACATGCTCGCCCTCGTCTGTGGTCTCGGCATGGGTGTCATCGCGGCGCTCTTCTACACAATGAACGCGTTCGCCATCTTCTCGGGCCCCGGAACCGTCGGACTACCGTATGCCTTGGAGCATGGAGTTCTGGATCAGAATACGCCGGGAAAATATCTCCCGCTGTGCTACACACTATCGGCGATCCTATTGACACTGTTCAATGTGACATGGACGATTATGGTTTGGGATACGTGTCACAAGATTGGACGATTCCCGACGGCTTTTGTGCCCGGCGCGGCGGCGTTGGTGTCGCATTTGTTTGTGGCGTTTCTGGTAAGGAATATTCGAAAAAAAAAACGGAAAGAAATTGACTGCGTAGCAACGCTGAAGTGATACTGCACAAAAAGCGTGTAATAAAATTCGCTGCGTAGCCATACTATGGTGATACAGCAGAAAATGACGAAAATTGGCTGCGTAGCAGTGCTATTTTGATACCGCAAACTATCCTCTTTCAGAGCTCCCTCAACACGCGCGGCTTCCACATTCTCGTCTTCTCCATTCAATTCCTCGTCCTTCTCATCTGCATCGCCTACTGTAACGTCATCATGGGCGGCACGATTCAGTCGTTCGCCAACGCGATCGCTCAATCGCTCATCGACGCGGCGACCCTGAAACAGTTGCGAACTTGTTTGGAAGAGCGGAAGATGAGAACTCAACGACACGCGGTGCCAGATGAGCCGATGCAGGAGAGGGGAGGGGCTCCGACGGATGAAAGTGCTCCGACAACTACTTCAACTTCTGCAGCTCCAAATGAGCCGAGCACTTCGCAGACTGTTGATGCTTAGAAAAGTGTGATCTATTGATAAATTTCTTTTTTTTTTTTTGATTTTTGAATAATTTTGAATTCCTCAATTTTGAGCTAAATTTGAGCAACTTTCCAAATGTGCTCCATCGAAATCTTGTTATTTTTCAAATATTTATATGTAATTTTTGCTGCACCCCCTTTTTTTCCTGTCCAATATCATTTTTTTTCCCACAATTTCTTATTTTTTTCTATACAAAAGATCTCTTCTCATCACTTCGATCTTTTTTCTATCGCTTTTGCCATTTTTTAAAGGAGGATTCCGACCAAAAAATAATTATGCTTTAAACTGTGTAGGAGAGTGAGTAGATTACGAATATCGAAGTGAAACAGCTTGAAAAAATTCGTAACGCTCAAAAAACGCGATCGCCGGTGCTCAAAGTGATCCCTGATGGAAGAGAAATTACGCGGCCGCCCGCAAATTTCGCAATATTTTTCAAATTTCTCTTCCATCAGGGATCACTTTGAGCACCGGCGATCGCGTTTTTTGAGCGTTGCGATTTTTTTCGAGCTGTTTCACTTCGATATTCGTAATCTACTCACTCTCCTACACAGTTTAAAGCATAATTATTTTTTGGTCGGAATCCTCCTTTAAATAAATTATTGAATTTTGAAGTTATTTTTTTCCGAAATTCGCATATTTTTCATTTTTCAGAAAGCAATATTTTTGATCCGAAATCGCATTTTTCTCCTGAAAAAAATTAACAAAAACAGCTGAAAATTGAGTCAAAAATTTTAAAAAACTGGCCGGAAAATCAGGGTATGTTCCTTTAAATTTTAAAATATTACTGTAGAATTTTCGTGTCGAGATATCGCAACCAAAAAATACGGAAAATTCAGCCAGGACTGACATTGACCGAGACTGGCATAATACCGTCAAAAGATTTTTAATGCTCAAAAATTGATTCGGAAAATTTTTTTCTACAAATAAAATAGATCAAAAAAAATTTTTTTTTTGATCTATTTTCAAAGTCGATTTTTTTGTGGCGGGAAAATAATGCGTTGCGCGAATTTTAGTTGTTTCGATGGTCTTTTTGTTTTCGATGGTCACTTTGGTTCATTCTTGCTGCCATTTCTTATGCTGGGCGGTCGTATTTTTGCCCCTCTCATTTTTTCTTCGGATTTTGCGCGTTTTTCTTCTCACTTTTCGAGTATATATTTTCGCTCCGTCATCGCGAACGTTTAGTTTAAATGTTTCTTTTTTCAGGTAACTCTTCCACACTTCGCCGCCAACACCACCTAACGCCAATGCCCCGCCCTGGAATCTGAAGAACCATCGACACGAGCTTCGAGCGACACTTTTAGAGCAAGTTCTTATTCAGTTTGTGCTTTGTTTCGGTCGCATCATTTCAGAGCGCGCCAACGGGATTCGATGGTAACGCGGAGTGACCAAGGATGGACAAGGAGGATCTTCGGGTGGCCGTCTCGATAATGCGAGGATATCGGAATTGGGGACAATCGGGATCGACAGAGCGACGATGAGGATTCGCAGGAAAGGATTTAAGGTGTGAAGCTTTGCTTTTTTAGAATAATGATTAGCAAGATGATTAGTCTAAGCTTAACAAATAGCTGCAGCAATGTTAAACTAGTGATAGGGGACACGTTTGGGCCGCTAGGTTAGCGATGAAGAGTCAGGAAGGGCGTTACTGTCCGAAGTGTGGCTGAGGTCACACTTATGCTCGCGGTTCTCTCTTGTAAGGGTTCCGCAGGTGATAAGAAGTCTAGAAATAGGCTTCATGGTGCGTAGTAGATGTGAGAAGTGACTGAGAACCGGAGGTTTTCTCCTTCTGTAAACCTACGAAACACTATAACTTGTCTGGGACATCTCTCGAGAGATGTTCTGGGCATCTCTTCCTGATTTGGATTCGATTTAGCGCGTGATTAGTCAAAGCCTGAGAATGAGCTAAAAACAGTGTTAAACTAGTGCTTGGGGACACTTTTGAGCCGCTAGGTTAGCGATGAAGAGTCAGGAAGGGCGTTACTGTCCGAAGTGTGACTGAGGTCACACTTATGCTCGCGGTTCCCTCTTGAAGGGTTCCGCAGGTGATAAGGAGTCTAGAAATAGGCTTCATGGTGCGTAGTAGACGTGAGAAGTGACTGAGAACCGGAGGTTTTCTCCTTCTGTAAACCTACGAAACACTATAACTTGTCTGGGACATCTCTCGAGAGATGTTCTGGGCATCTCTTCCTGATTTGGATTCGATTTAGCGCGTGATTAGTCAAAGCCTGAGAATGAGCTAAAAACAGTGTTAAACTAGTGCTTGGGGACACTTTTGAGCCGCTAAGTTAGCGATGAAGAGTCAGGAAGGGCGTTACTGTCCGAAGTGTGACTGAGGTCACACTTATGCTCGCGGTTCTCTTGTAAGGGTTCCGCAGGTGATAAGGAGTCTAGAAATAGGCTTCATGGTGCGTAGTAGATGTGAGAAGTGACTGAGAACCGGAGGTTTTCTCCTTCTGTAAACCTACGAAACACTATAACTTGTCTGGGACATCTCTCGTGATATGTTCTGGGCATCTCTTCCTGATTTGGATTCGATGCAGCCGGAGGCGTCAAGACAAAGATGGCTGTAAAGATGAAGCAACTGAATGGAGAGAAACGGAGAACTTCGGAGTTTTTGGTTTCGTCCATTGAATTCTAGAGAGATGGAGATTGAGAGAGAGAGAGAGAGAGAGATGAAACAATTGCGGTCTGTCTAGAACGTATCATCAGATTGTAGTTAGATAAATTTAGCACGTATCTGTGATCTGAACCAATAAAGATTTCCAATCGGTGATCAGATGTCGTGCTAAGTTTCAGTAGTAAGCACACCCACGCAAAAGACAATACAATTTGCCGAAAATCCAGGTTTCTTTCGAAAATCAGAAATGTTTTCGATGTTTAGACTCTCAGAAATAAAACCGAAAAACTTATGCACCAACTCAGTACATTCCAACAGACTCTGAGACACACAAAATTATTTTTCAGGAATGTAAAAAGTGGAGACAAAAATTATTATGGTTGGTCTAGAAATTTAGATTTTAAAAAAATGTTTTTTTGTTTAAAAAAATATTGATAATGTTTCATTAATGAAAAAAATATAAGTAGAGAGAAAACCGTTTTTCAGTAAACTTTTAAGCTGAAATTTTCCCTCCAACAATAAATTGAGACCTGAGAATTTAATATGAATCTTCAAAAAAATTTCAAATAAAATTATCAAAAATATCAGTATCCACACTTCGTTCCTTCCTCGATGTATGTGAATTCAAAACGAATTCTCCTCGTTTATTTTGCGTCTGATGTGGACAGTACATTTCATCCGAAGAGTCCGCACAATCGGCGACTTCATCACACAAGCCTCCCGGTGGAAGACATTTTCGATTATCGTGACATTGGAATTGACCAGGGAGACAGATTCGGGGTGCTGGAAAAAATAATGGTCCCAAGGTTTTGAAGCCCTAAACATTCCCTACAAAACAATAAAACAATCATGAAATTCGGTTGAGTTTGAAAAGAGTTATGCGCCTTTAAAGTAGCTAGGCGAGAGACGCAGACGACGAGAGCGCTCTCGTTTCTCTGCGTCTCTCCAGACTTCAAAGCCCTATATCTCTGCTAAAAGTGGTCCGTTTTGAATGATTTTTATACAGTTTTGTAGGAAATTTCAAGGGCTTCAAAATGTGTTTGATTTTTTGTGAAATTCCAATAAAACCGAATGCGAAAATGTGCCAAATAAACCTTATTTCGAAATTTTGAGCGTTAAGGTAAAGAGCTAGAAGAAAGTAGTAATTAACAAAGTTGCGTGTGTTGAGTCTCTAGCTCGATTTTCATTTTTCGAGTTTTGATCGACCAAAAAGGGGCGGGGCCAAAATATAATCTTAAGGATTTGAAGCCCTGAAAATTCCCTACAAAACTGTGTAACAATCATAAAATTAGCTCAAGTTTGGAAAGAGTTATGCGCCTTTCAAATAGCCATTGGTCGGCGAGAGACGCAGACGACGAGAGCGCTCTCGTTTCTCTGTGTCTCTCCAGACTTCAAAGCCCTATATCTCTGCTCAAAGTGGTCCGTTTTGAATTATTTTTATATAATTGTGTAGGAAATTTCAAGGACTTTGAAATGTGTATAATATTGAAAACATTCCAATGAAAACAATTGCAAAAAACGCCAAATACACCTTTTTTCGAAATTTTGAGCATAAAGACAAAGAGCTAGAAGACAGTGGTAATTAACAAAGTTGCCTAAAAACGTGTCAGCTATCATATAAAAAAAAAGTTGGAGTCTCTAGCTCGATTTTCATTTTTACAGTTTTACTCGACCAGAAAAGGGGCGTGGCCAAAATATGGTCTTAAGGATTTGAAGCCCTGAAAATTCCCTACAAAACTGTGTAACAATCATAAAATTGCTCAAGTTTGAAAAGAGTTATGCGCCTTTAAAATAGCCATAGATCGGCGAGAGACGCAGACGACGAGAGCGCTCTCGTTTCTCTGCGTCTCTCTAAGCTTAAAAGCCCCATATCTCTGCCCAAAGTGGTCCATTTTGAATGATTTTTATATAGTCTTGTAGGAAATTTCAAGGGCTTCTAAATAAGTATAATTTTGCCACAGAAAACTTCACATTGAAATTTTGAGCGGCTTCAAAGGGGGCGGGGCTATGGGAACTTACGGCAATTCAATTCGTCCGCTTGATTTGAGCATTGAGCCAAGCCATCACACAAGTAGATTTTCGATATGCATCTGAAATTGAGTCAGATTTTTAAAATTATGAATATTGAAAAAGTTTTCCTGACTACAAACTACAAACTACAACCCAAAAACTCACTTAGGATCGACTCCACCACACTCGATCTGCGTCTCACTACAATTCGATCGACACGTTTTTCCATCGGTTTGCAAATCGAAACCCTCACCGCAGGCACAGGTCGCCGCGCCGTTTTCGCCCAACAAACACAACTGGTCGCAGCCGCGAGTGTCACATGTTGACGTTTCTGAAGAGAGGGAGAGTGTGGCCGCGTGGCCTAATGGATAAGGCACCAGACTTCGGATCTGGGGATTGCAGGTTCGAGTCCTGCCGTGGTCGAAATCTTTTTGCTATCTTTTTTTGGGCTTTTTCATGAGTGGGAATGGGGTGTTTGGTATTTTGAAGTGCAAAATCAACTTTTTTTTTGGATTTTCGTTCCAAAATAACTCACGTTCCGGTTGCATTGTCTTATGGAAAATCTTCAACGAGTACGGTAGCAGTGCGGTCTGTGCCAATACCGTAATATTCTCTCCATTATGTTTGTTGGCTCTCAATATTCCACGGTACGTCCAATCGGTCCAGTATAGGAAGTCGTCAGCGATCGCTAAACCAAAGACATGGGGAACTGAACCGGCGTCGGCGATGATGATGCGGCGACCCGAACCGTCCATGTTGGCGGATCTGAAATTTGAAGTTTTTTGGCTTGAAATTGAGATTTTCAAATTGAAATTTATAGGATAATCTAGAGCGTGTTAACATCTACAAAATGATACTACACACAATTGTAGAGAGGTTTTGAAGCTTTCAAGGAAAAGCGTTAAACTTCAAACTTGTTCATTATTTTTCAAAAAGCTATGACTTCTTTCAAATTTAGACTAAATTTATGAAACTTATACCAAATTGTAGATATTTTAAATATCTACATTTTGCTATATTTTTCATTGTGAAATCTCAATTTTGAGCAAAGATACAACACGTTTTCTAAAACTTTCTAAACCGTTTTCCACGAAATTTCCCAAAACTTCAAATCGGATAATGTTATCGATTTTTATACCATTTTTTAGATCTCATCGAGCTCTACACTTTGACATAAATTTCCACTCACTCAATAGTGTCCAAAAACGCGTCAGCCCAATAAATCTTCTCCGCAAACACATCCACTGCTACCGCATTTGGCCAAGTGATTCGTTCGGTGACGATTTTTCGGAAATGGGATCCTTAAAAAATCATAATCAATAGAAATAGTCCCGGGAATTTAAAGCCCTAGAAATTCCCTACAAAACTGTATAAAAATTATAAAATTTGATTAAGTTTGAAAAGAGTTATGCGCCTTTTAAGCTTTCATAAGTCGGTGAGAGACGCAGACGACGAGAGTGCTCTCGTTTCTCTGCGTCTCTCCACCTGCAAGCTTTAAAGCCACGTATCTCGGCTCAAAATGGTCCGTTTCGAATGGTTCTTATCTGGTTTTGTAGGAAATTTCAAGAGCTTCAAAATGAGCATAAGTTGTTGTGAACTACAGTAACCCCAACTCACCATCCATTGAAGCAGCGGCAATGAAAGCGTTAGCTGACCAATCCGTGACAAACATAATTCCTTTGGATGGATGAAGAGCAATGGATCTTGGCAATTTCATCACGTTCTTGTAGACAGATTGACGGAATCGACCATCGAGACTTTGCACCAAGACGTCTTCTCTGGAAAACAACATTTGAATTTTTGGGCGTTTTTCGTAGCATGATTATACTTATTTTGAAGCTCTTCAAATTTCCTACAAAACTAAACAAAAACCATCCAAAATGGACCACTCTGAGCAGAGATACGGGGCTTTCAAGCTTGATGAGAGACGCAGAGAAACGAGAGTGCTCTCGTCGTCTGCGTCTCTCACCTTCAAATGGCTAATTTAAAGGCGCATAACTCTTTTCAAACTCAAGCTAATTTTATGATTCTTTCACAGTTTTGTAGGGAATTTTCAGAGCTTCAAAACCTCGAGATCACTTTTTTCGCACACCTTCTCAAACTATACAAATTCCTGCCAATCCAATCCACGGCAATGCCTTCCAAACCATCCACATCGAATCTCTGTACCGCCTGTGGAAAAGTGCCCTCAATATTCATTCTTTCTATCACATTCGCGCCAATATCCGCATAATAAAGACGATTTTCCTTCACATCGATGTCTATCATGGCGGTTTTTTGAAGGCCGGCTCTCTGGAGTTGGAACGATTTGCCGTCGGTGGAAATGTTCCAGACGCTTTGGCCATGAGCGAAGAATAGCCACATGGGAGCTGGAAAAATAGAGAATTTTGGTTGTGAGAATTGAATAAAATGCGACTCTAAAAAACATTTTTGCACTAATTTTGAGCGAAAGTTGGTTTATAAGAGATTTTTCTACTTAAAACTAGGATTTTTAGTCCAAATTTTATACCAAAATGTAGCTCTTAATAAGGTCTACAAAATAGTATAAAAATCGAATTTATAGCGCTTTTCAATTTTTTTCTGAAGACTATGAAAAATAGATAATTCTCTATTGCCGACACTAATATTCAGCAATGAATTTGAAAACTTATAAAACTGGAACCTTGCTGTGTTTACTACGGTTTGGTAGATATTTTAAAAACCTACATTTTGGTATTAAAATCTATTTAAAATCTTAATTTTGAAGCAAGATATGGTTTATTATAATAGCCGTAGAACTTTTAGTCTCGGAGCCGGCAACCTCAATTTTCAACGTGTTTTGAAGGAAAATTGAAAAGTAAACTCAAATTGTTTTTTTATACATATTTGTAGATCTTTTTACGCTCTACATTTTAATATAAAAATCATTCGAAAATCTAAATTTTGAAGCAAGATATTATTTATCGCAATAGCCGTAGTACTTTTTTTGTTCACTCACATTTTCAACGAACCCCAATCAAAAACCGAAATTTGCTATATTACTGTATTTACTACCATTTTATAGCTCTTATTAATAGCTACATTTTGGTATAACTTTTATATAATAATATCAAAGTTAAAAGAAGATATGATTGTTTTCACAACAGTTAGCGAGACCACACTTTCCACTAGCTCCAATGAAAATTCAAAAATTGCTATATTATTGTATTTACTATTATTTGATAGATCTTATCAAGAGCTACATTTTGGTATAAATTTCCACCCATAATTTTTAGTTTAAAGCTGAAAAATTGAAGTTTTCCCAAACTCACACTGATCAATTCTCTCGCATGTTCTATTATCCGCTGCCAATTTGTAGAATCGCGGATCACATTGACATTCAAAAGTTCCCGGCAAATTGTTGCATTTTTGAGAGCAAGCAGAAGAAAGGGATTCACATTCGTCGACGTCTAGGCATTTTTTCCTAGCGGCTTCATAGTAATATCCAGGCAATCTACATTTACAGTTTCCTTGTGTGTCACATTCTTCTAATGGTTGGGCTGAAAGTCTTTCATTTAAAATTTGGTACCTAAGACCTAAATTACCCTTTGGTCTCGCCTTCGTCGCATCCGTATTCAGCTCACACCTTGCCTCGGAGTTCCTCTTCGCTAGCATCGACAAGAACGAAATCTCAATCTTCACCGCATCCCTACAAGTGCTCTCCTCCCTCTCAATAAGGCAGTCAACATAGGCCTGGATGACCGTACACTCATAATTCTGTGTCGGCGTGGTTACTGAAACACGAAACAATGTTGCAAAAAAACACAAAAAGTAAGTGGGCTGAGCCGGGGATCGATCCCGGGACCTCTCGCACCCTAAGCGAGAATCATACCACTAGACCACTCAGCCACATTTGCACTGACACACGCATGTCGTAGAGGAGGGTGGGCGCGTTCGCGTCCTCCTCCCTCCTCCCTGGGGGCGCGCTCTCACTTACCAGTGTCGGGCGTCTCGTCACGTAGCGTGTTGGTCTTGTTCACAAAACACTCCTTCACATTTTTGTCACTGCAAAGGGAGAGAGCATGAAATAAGAAGAGACGCAGGGGAGCAAACGACTTACTTCTCTACTTCCAACAAGCAGACCTTCTCTTCTTTCATGATCGCTGCAAACTTCTCCTCACATATCGTCTCGTACATGAACTCAATGTTGGGCGCACGGGATTGTCTGGAGGGAAATTAAAGAGATTAGGATTAGAATATTATCTGGGGAATATGAACACTAATTATCTTGAAGGTTTTGGCTTGTTTTTGAGGTAGTTTTCCTAGGGGAAACGTCGAAAATAAGTCGTGGTGAGCTTTATGGTCTAGAAACCGTTAGAATTAAAATTTTCTTTAGATTCAAAATACTAAAATAATCTCTATTTGATTTTCTATCAAATGGTATAATTTTCAACAAATTTGGTTGCTTGGCTGGCGCGCCTTAAGCGTGTGAAAATTATGATGCCTTCCCTTTTCCAAGGAAGAAGACAGCCCTAAGTATTAGTGTTTAGAAAACGTTAAAATTAAAATTTTCTTCAGATTCAAAATACTAAAATAATCTCCATTTGATTTTCTATCAAATGATGTAACATTCATTAGAGTTGATCAATTGACTGGCGCGGCTTAAGCGCTTGAAATTTGGGTCGCTAATCTCTCTTTCCAAGTAAGAAGGCGTTCTCAAACATTTGTGTCTAGAAGACGTTAAAAATGAAATTTGTTAAAAATCCAAAAAAACAAAAATTATTTACATAAAATTTCCTATCGTTTGGTACAAATTTCATTGAATTTGGTCTATTGGCTTACGCGCCTTAAGCGCGTCTAAGTTGGGTTGCTCGCCCCTTTCCAAGGAAGAAGGCGGCTCCACACTTTAACGTCTAGAAAACGTCAAAATCAATATTTTTCATAAATTCAAAAAGTAAAAATAATCTTCATTAAATTTCCTATCGATTGGTATAATTTTCATCAAATTCGTTTGATTGCCGGGCGCGCCTTAAGCTCGTGAAAGATGTGACGCCTTCCCTTTTCCAAGGAAGAAGACAGCCCGTGTCTAGAAAACGTCAAAATTGCAATTTTCTTTAGGTTCAAAGTATAAAAATAATCTACATTAAATTTCCTATCGATTGGTATAACTTTCATTAAATTTGATTGATTGGCTGGCGCGCCGTAAGCACTTGAAATTTGGGTTGCTAATCCCTTTTTCCAAGTAAGAAGGCGGTCTCAAACATTTGTGTCTAGAAGACGTTAAAAATGAAATTTGTTAAAAATCTAAAAAACAAAAATTATTTACATAAAATTTCCTATAGTTTGGTACAAATTTCATTGAATTTGGTCTATTGGCTTACGCGCCTCAAGCGCGTCTAAGTTGGGTTGCTCGCCCCTTTCCATGGAAGAAGGCGGTCCCAAACTTTAGTGTCTAGAAAACGTCAAAATAAAATGTTTTGAAAATTCCAAAAATGAAACCAATCAACATTAAATTTCCTATCGAATGGTATAATTTTCATAATATTTGATCAATCAACTGGTGCGCCTTAAGCGTGTGAAAATTTGGTTGCTCTCCCCTATCCAAGAAAATGACGGCTCCCCACTTTAACGTCTAGAAAACGTCAAAATTAAAATTTTCTTCAGATTCAAAATACTAAAATAATCTCCATTTGATTTTCTATCAAATGATGTAACATTCATTTAATTTGATTGATTGGCTGGCGCGCCGTAAGCACTTGAAATTTGGGTTACTAATCCCTCTTTCCAAGTAAGAAGGCGGTCTCAAACATTTGTGTCTAGAAGACGTTAAAATTGAAATTTGTTAAAAATCCAAAAAACAAAAATTATTTACATAAAATTTCCTATCGTTTGGTACAAATTTCATTAAATTTGATCTATTGTCTTACGCGCCTTAAGCGCGTCTAAGTTGGGTTGCTCGACCCTATCCAAGAAAATGACGGCTCCACACTTTAACGTCTAGAAAACGTAAAAATCAAAAGTTTTCAAAAATTCAAATTGGGAATATAATCTACATTAAATTTCCTATCGAATGGTAAAAAATTCACTAAATTTGGTCAATTGGCTGGTTCGCCTTACGAGCTTGAAATCTGGGCTGCGCTCCTCTTTCCACGTTACAGACATCCCACGCGAGTTAGCGCCCAAAAGACGTCGAAACTAATATTTTGGAAAAATTCAATAAGTAAAAACTATCTACATTCAATTTCCTATCAAACGGTATAACTTTCATTAAATTCGCTCGATTGCCTGGCGCGCCTTAAGCGCTTCAACTTTTCCCACTTTCCAATCCCTTTACATGATTTTTCCCCCAAAGTTCCACCTTCAAAAGTGCATACACATTGTATTGTTTGTCACCCGCTAAATTGACTATAGTAACAGTATGTGTGTGTAAATGTTATTACTCATATTCTCGGACACATACACACACACATCAACAAACGGAAGCGTGAGCCACTCGAGAACTCACGCTGAATGATCGAGAGTCGAAAGGTGTATGATTCTCGTGTTGCTCATCATAAAAATTTCAATTCTAGTTCTCTTTAACATCAATCTTTCAAGTAATTTGAAGATTTCCATCATTGCTCATCATAAAGTCGCTCACTAACTACCGTATTCACCTGCAATCGGGTCGTACACCCTGTGTACACATCATATACTGATTGTACTTGTCACAGGTCGTCTCGACGGCACTCAGTGGCGGATGAAGTACGTTATTCGACAAGTCGGCCGCATAGTCGACAAGTGGTCCAATACAGTGAAGGGCGGCGGCTTCTTCGATTAGATCGCATGGCGATTCGTTCGATGGTTTCAAGATGATCGGGATGGATGATGGAGGTGGTGCTGATGTTGGCGAGGGGGTCGTGGTGGTGTTTATGTGATGATGGGGGTCTGGAAAAGTAATGTTTTATAAATAACTTAAGAATCTTAAAATTGAAAAGATTCTAAAAATTTCGGTGAAAAAACGAATGTTCTAGCTCAATTTTGAACCAAGTTATAGCGCTTTGAAGGTTCGGAGCTAGAGACGCAGACGACGAGAGAGCAAGAGACTAGAGACGCAGACACTCTCGTCGTCTGCGTCTCTAACCCCGAAACTTAAACTCGCCATATCTCGGCTCAAAATTGAGCTAGAACTTTGATTTTTTTTCTACTTTGTTAAAATTCCAATCCCCCTCAAAACAAGTTCAAAAAATATAAAAGTTCTAGCTCAATTTTGAGCCGAGTTACGACGTTTTGAAGTGGGTTAGAGACGCAGACGACGAGAGTGCAAGAGACGCAGGTACTCTCGTCGTCTGCGTCTCTAACCCCGAAACTCAAAATCGCTATAACTCGGCTCAAAATTGAGCTAGAAAAGTGATTTTGAGCTAGAGAAGAATAGAATTTTGAGGAGAATTTGATTTTGAACAAATCTGGAAAAAAGAATCAAAGTTCTAGCTCAATTTTAAGCCGAGTTATGACGTTTTGAAGTGGGTTAGAGACGCAGACGACGAGAGTGCAAGAGACGCAGGTACTCTCGTCGTCTGCGTCTCTAACCCCAAAACTTCTAATCGCTATAACTTGGCTCAAAATTGAGCTAGAAAAGTGATTTTGGACTTGAGAAATAGAGAATTTCGAGGAGAAGAATCAGATTTTAGGCAAATTTCGAAGGATTGGAAAAAAATCTTCTCACAAAAGTATCCATAACTCATTTCGACTAAGAAATTTATACAACTTTTTGAATTGTGTCTAATCTATTTTTGACAAGGAATCAATTGAGACTAATTTCAGCTTCACAGGAGTCCGAAAAACTGTTTTTTTTTCGAGCTCAAAAATGCGCGCACATGACTTATCAAACTTCAAAATTCTAGAGTCTCGTATTCTTTATGAAAATTTACCTTCGTTCCGAAAATATCCACTTGGAGTGGTGTAGACTTTAGGTAGATCTGAAAAACGTTAACCAATAAAGAAGCTTTCAAAAAAAAAACTACTAACCTATCAAAATCGGGACCAATAGCAGTTTCAGTAGCAGTCCCATGACTGCTATTCAAGAATTTTCTTGTAGAATCTGAAATTTCAGAATTGATGCATGCGCCTTTAAAAAATCGCTCAAAAATTGAGCCCCAATTTTTAAAAAGCCTTTAAACAACTCTCTAGTCCTCAGAGGTTACTTCCAAATGAGCCAAAACCTAAACCAAAAACGGAACGCCTACCGTACTCATCCTTTTTCTTCTTTTACTTCTTATGGTAGTTCGTGTGCAAACACATATACACACAAAAAGAGCAAAGAGGACAGATTCCAACACCAGCCCATAAATGGGGTGGTTGGTGCATATATTTGAATAAGGAGAGAGGACACGGGTCAATTATTCGAATGGATGGGTCAATAGACAGGGAGGGAGGAAGCTGGCTGGTATTTGTAGAATAGTTTTGATTGATGTTTTGGCATTTGGAAGAGATAGGAAGATTGGCAGTTTAGGGGGGAGGGTGTCATGGAATAGGTTTTGTGCCGGGTTTTTCAGATAAGAAAGAAAATGTAAGTTTACCGTAAGAAATTTCGAGAATCCACATGACCGTAATCTTTGTTTTCTTGCGGTAAAACTTCCAGCAAACGCACTATATTATCCGTTCGCCACCCCGTGAACCCTCGTCCAACGACACTCCGCTGAATTTTAGTGCAAATTCGATCAACAGCGCGCAACAACGCACTGAAATTTAGCGGAGTGTCGTTGGATGAGGGTTCACGGGGTGGCGAATGGATAATAAGTGATTCTCAGAAGGTTGATTATATTTTCATGAAAAGGTTTACGAACTTGAGTTTCGGTTCCTCTATTAGAACTGTTACGGTATCTAAGACCCCTGTAAACTGAAGCTATAGATAGTGCACACGGATTCTGAAATGCCAACTGTTCTATTCTTGTTGATTTCCTTCTGAAAACAGACCTCAAATATGAACTGTCGTAAGGTTCGACGCATGGTACGCAAACAGGCACGCTCACGCAACAATGCACAGAGTTTTAAAATTTTTCCAATCATTTCAAACTTGTGTATAATCTAACTCTCCTCAAAATTTCATATTCATCAATCCCAAAATCACTTTTCTAGCTCAATTTTGAGCCAAGTTATGTGCGATTTAAGTGTGAGGGGCCCGAGACGCAGACGACGAGAGTGCCTACGTCTCTTGCACTCTCGTCGTCTGCGTCTTTAGCTCCGAACCTTCAAAGCGCTATAACTTGGTTCAAAATTGAGCAAGAACTTTCATTTTTTCAACAAAACTTTTAGAAAAATTTCTTTAAAATGTGTCATCTAAAAACTTGGTTAGAGCCTCTCGCTACATGTTCGTCTTTTTCCAAGTTTTGGGGCCCAACAATGGAAAAAAAGTCTCTAGATATTAAAGCCCTGAAAATTCCCTACAAAACTGTGTAAAAATCATAAAATTAGCTTGAGTTTGACAAGAGTTATGCGCCTTTAAAATTGGGCTGCAAGAGACGCAGACGACGAGGGTGCTCTCGTTTCTCTGCGTCTCTTCACCGGCAAACTTTAAAGCTGCTTATCTCTGCTCAAAGTTATCTGTTTTGAATGAATTTTATCTTGTTTTGTAGGGAATTTCAATGGCTTCAAAATATGTACAATTTCGAGAAGCAGAACAAATCGAAAAGATCAAAATGTTTATTGAAAAAATATCCTGAAGATCAAAAATTGATATCACAGTAATATACATTCAAAATCACAATATACCCCTCCTTACCAATCCACTCTACCCGCCTCCAACTCATACTCGTCTACCGTCTCCACATCAACCTCTACATCCTCTTCATCCTGTTTCAGCATCATTTTAGGCTTCGGTGGATCTCTCACTTCTTTCAATTGTCCTGGCATTAGTACAGAATCTTCGAGACCTCCACCGGCCATTTTTATTGTCATATCTCTGGCGATTTTTTCAAATTGTTCCCAATTGGAAGAGGCAAAAAGAGCGATGTCGGGTTGGGCCATATTTTCCAGTTGTTCCTGTGTTTTGCCTTCTGGAAAATGGAGGAAATGTTGAAAGTAGAAACCCAGCAATATTATACTTATTTTGAAGCTCTTGAAGTTTCCTACACAACTAGAAAAAAATCATTCGAAACGAACCACCTTGAGCAGAGTTACGTGGCTTTGAAGCTTGCCGACGGAGAGACGCAGAGAAACGATAGCGCTCTCGTTGTCTGCGTCTCTCTCCGACCGCTGAATATTTTAAAGGCGCATCCCCCTTTTCAAACTCAATCGAATTTCATGATTTTTTTACAGTTTTGTAGAGAATTTTAAGGGCTTCAAAAGCTTGAAAACATTCTCTGCCCTGCCTTTTCTGAAACGTTGGAAAAATGAAAATGAATCTTGGGATAAAAAGTTTCCAATTTGTAGGCTTGAAGCTATACTACTGCTACTGTACTTAGGGCTTCCATTTCGGTCGGTAAAAAAATGATAACTGAATTTGAGTATATTGGCTGTCATGAATTCAATTCCAACTTTTACAAATTTAGCTATTATTATCTTTCCGAAAAAATTAAAGTAACTTTTTTCAAATTTTGGACACTCACCTATCATCTCCTTCACATTTGCCATCTCCCATAATAACCATCGATAGACGTCGACAAGGGAAGACTGATGGGTCCATTTGTGATTTATAAGACTTCGAACATCGTACTGTAAGTTAAAAATAGCTTGAAACCCCTTCCCATTAACAAAAATCTTTCAGTAACGATTCACAACTAATTTTGAGTCTCTTAGCTTTATTTTCATCTTTTTTCAAGTCTTGGGTCCCAAAAATGAAAAAAAATAGTACTTAGATTTGAAAGCCCTGAAAATTCCCTACAAAACTGTCTAACAATCATAAAATTTGCTTGAGTTTGAAAAGAGTTATGCGCCTTTAAAGTGGGCCGTGGGTGAGAGACGCAGACAACGAGAGCGCTCTTGTTTCTCTGCGTCTCTCCATCGGCAAGCGTTAAAGCCACCTATCTCCGCTCAAAGTGGTCCGTTTTGAATGATTTTACTCTAGTTTTGTAGGAAATTTCAAGGGCTACAAAATAAAAGGTATTTTGGTAAACTGTTCAGAAAACTGATTTGAAAAAATTGAACATCTTCAAAAGCTTACCGCTCCATATTTCGACAGACTCGGATGAAACATCATTGTTTGAAATTGAACATGTGGGACGATATATTTGAACTGGGGATGTGGATAAAATGCGATTTTAATGAAGAATGTCCCTCCTTCATATAGACTTCCTTGGGGTCCTTTGAGGATGGCGTTGAGGTGTTGGGTGTTGGATTTCTGGAAAAAAAAGCTACACTCTTCTTGAACGCGCTTGTGGCTCGCCAGCTAGAAAACTACACTGTTTGAAATTTATACAGTTCGATAGGAAATTTAATGGAGAATATTTTTATGTTTGGAATTTCTTGAAAACTTCAATTTTGAAATATTCTAGAGACGATAATGTTCATCAGTCGACCGCACGGGTTTCAGAACAATTGCCAAGCTAAACGCGCTTATAACTCGCCGGCTACTAAACCCAACGCTATGAAAATTATATAACTAGGTAGGGAATGTTATAAAAAAATATAATGATTTTTTGAATTTTTCAAAGTATTCAATTTTGAAGAATTCTAGAGGTCTTTAACCCCCATGAAGGCTGATCTGCCAACTATTGAAATAAACGCATCAATAGCGCCCTAGCGATTGCTTAAATTTTTGAGAATTTTATACCAATCGAAAGAGAATTTAATGTAGATAATTTTGTATTATTACATTTTCAAAAAGAACAATAATTTGACGACTTTTAGCACTTTTGAAGCAAAACTGCGTACAAAAAACTGAACGCATAAACAGCGCGCCAGCCAGTGCCTCAAATTTTATGAAAATTATATCGATTGATAGGAAATTTTATGGAGATCATTTTCGTAGTTTGAATTTTTTGAAAACTTCAATTTTGAAGGATTCCAGAGTTTTCTAACTTGTGTTCAGGCTTATCAGCATACCAGCAAATTAAATGTGCCAATAGCGCCCCAGCCACTGCTCCAAATTTTATGAAAATTATACCATTCGATAGGAAATTTTTTAGGCGTCATTCTAAAATTTTCAATTTTTCAAAAATTTAGATTTTGACTAATTCTAGTGCCCCCTAACTCTTGTGAAGGCTCATAATCCAAACTAGCTACATAAACGCGCTAATAACATCTCAGCCAATCGCTCAAATTTTATGAAAATTATACCATTTGAAAGGAAATTTTTTAGACATTATTTTGTGTTTTTAAATTGTTGTCATAATTCTTTTTTTGACGGTTTCTAGCGCTTTCCAAGAAAGCAGCGTACCAAAATCTAAAATCGCCCATAGCAAACCAGCCAGTGGCTCAAATTTTATGAAAATTATACCAATCGATAGGGAATTTATTGTAGATCATTTTATGTTTTGAAATTTTTGAAAAATTCAAATTTTGCAGGATTCTAGCAAAAAATACATCAAAAACTAAACGCGCCCACAGCGCGCCATTCACTGGCTCAAATTCTATGAAAATTATACCATTTGAAAGGAAATTTTTTAGAGAATCTTTACATCTTTTGAATTTTTTTTTTACTCACCTCAACCTTCGTAAAAACTCCGTGTACCGTATTCCCAATGCAACTTTTCGATCTCTCAATAAACGCCTTCTTCAAATCCTCCTCATCATACTTGGGTCTCTCGTATTCCATATTAAAATCATTCACTTTTTTCAATTTTCCTTGTGCTTCATTCGCTTGCGCTTCTTTACAAATGATATCCGGATCCACGTGGTTTGTGCTTCGAAATGAGATGACTTCTTTCGATTTTTCAGCCAACTCGATCAATTCTTCGGATGTCATGAAATCCGGGAATACGATTTTCCTCTCATCGTCATCGTAGTGAGTGTGTAGTTCATCCATAGGGACATGGTTCGGGATACTGTAATAAAGAAATTTTTGATTTTTGAAAAAATTTCGATTTTGACGGATTCTACACTTTTGAAACACTATTGAAGATGGACATTTGAAAACGTGTCTGGAGCGTGCCGGCCAAATGACCAATTTTTATGGCAATTATACCAATCGATAGGGAATTTTCCGGAGATTACTGTAGGTTTTTGAATTATTTGAAAATTTGAATTTTGGCCGATTCTACACCCTTGGAGCACTAATGCTTCTAGTCAAGGGTAAACGCGCCCGCGGCGCACCAGCCAGTAGGTCTATTTTTATGAAAATAATACCTATCGATAGGGAATTTAAAGGAGATTACTGTAGGTTTTTGAATTTTCTGAAAATTTGAATTTTGACGAATTCTGGACTCTTCCAACTCTCAACAATGTTCATCAGCCTACAGTTCAAACAAACGCGCTCAAAGCGAGCCAGCCAGTGGGTCAAATTTTATGAAAATTACACTAATCGACAGAGAATTTAATGAAGATTACTGTAGGTTTTTGAATTTTTCAAAAATTTTGATTTTAAAGGAGTCTGAGCTCTTGGAATACTAATAAAGGTAGTAACTAGACAAAGGGGCCACCGCGCCAGCCAGTGCGTCAATTTTTATGAAAATTATACCTATTGATAGAGAATTTCATGTAGATTACTGTAGGTTTTTGAATTATCTGAAAATGTAAACTTTGAAAGATTCTGGACTCTTCTAACTCTCGACAATGCTCATCAGCCTACTGACCAAATAAACGTGCTCGCGGCGCGCCAGCCAGTGGGTCAATTTTTATGAAAATTATACCAATCGATAGGGAATTTTTTGGAGATTACAGTAGGTTTTGAATTATTTGAAAATTTAAATTTTAAAGGATTCTGGACTCTTCCAACTCTCAACAATGTTCATCAGCCTACAGTTCAAACAAACGCGCTCAAAGCGAGCCAGCCAGCGGGTCAAATTTCATGAAAGTTGTACCAATCGACAGGGAATTTCATGGAGATTACTGTAGGTTTTTGAATTTTTCAAAAATTTCGATTTTAAAGGAGTCTGAGCTCTTGGAATACTAATAAAGGTAGTAACTAGACAAAGGGGCCACAGCGCGCCAGCCAGTTGATATATTGATAGGGAATTTTCCGGAGATTACTGTAGGTTTTTGAGTTATTTGAAAATTTAAGTTTTGCCCGATTCTACACCCTTGGAACACTAATGCCTCTAGTCAAGGGTAAACACGTCCATGGCGCGCCAGCCAGCGGGTCAAATTTTATGAAAATTACACCAATCGACAGGAAATTTTAAGGAGATTACTGTAGGTTTTTGAATTTTTTGAAAATTCAAATTTTAAAGGATTCTGGATTCTTCCAACTCTCAACAATGTTCATCAGCCTACAGTTCAAACAAACGCGCTCAAAGCGCGCCAATCAGTAGGTCAAATTTCATGAAAGTTGTACCAATCGAAAGGAAATTTAACGGAGATTACTGTAGGTTTTTGAATTTTCAAAAAACTTGAATTCCAAACGATTCTAGATGGGTTTTTAATCTGCTAATAAATTTTGTAGTATCAACTCAGCGTGGCTACGCAGGGAATTGGCTACGTATAGTTGATACTGCAATTTTTTTCAGATTGATGATTTGCAGGTCTGGTTACTGTAAAAATTTAGCAATTTTTGAAACCCTAATTCAAAAATTTTTTTAAGTTTTTCAAAAAATTTTTTTTTCGATTTTCAAAAAAAAATGTTTTTAAAGTTTTTTCTTCCTTACGTTTTCCGATTCTCCCCATATGGCTTATATTCTGGCATTGGTTCCCGTTCAGGAACCTCAGATGGCCTCAAAATTTTGACCTCTTTTTTCTCGGTCACATCTTGAGGAATCGCCGTCGGACGTCGTCGACGGATTGCTGAAAAAAAATCGATTTTTCAGAAAATTCCAATGGAGCGAAGTTGTTGAAATTAGTCTAGATCGATAGGAAATTTCGTGGAGATTACTGTAGAACTTTGAATTTTTCGAAAATTCCAATTTTGAAAGATTTATGGTTGAAGGTAGTAAGTGCGCTCTATCGACAAATTTTTCAAAAATTTTGAAATCGGTCAAAATCGATAGGAAATTTCGCGGAGACTACTGTAGAAAGTCAAAATTTTCGAAAATTCCAATTTTGACGGATTTTAGAAGCTTAATAAGCAAATTTGCTCCATTGATAATATCTCGATTCCCAGTGGTTCAAAAATTTTGAAAATAGTCTAGATGAATAGGAAATTTCATTTAGAATATTTTAGGATTATGAATTTTTCAAAAATCTCAATTTTGAGCAAAGTCAGTAAACGTGCTCCATGGCTAATTTCTAGTTTTTTTCGTGTTTTCTCGATTCTCAGTGGAGCAAAATTGCTCATTTTTCGTTCATATGATGTTTGCAAGCGTGCTCTATCGCGAAATCTTCAAAATTTCGAAAATTCCAATTTTTCTCAATGTAGCACATTTTCAACCCCTACTTCTTGAAGACGTCGGCTGAATCGGTTGGGGTCCCGGAATCGCATTTCCACTTGTGCTCGGCTGGTCGGACATCTGGACAAAAAAAATCGTTCAAAAATCTAAAAAAAAATCCGCCTCAATGGTACAATTCGGGTATCGTTATAAATGACAATGGGCGGGGCTTAATTTTTCTAATTTTCTTGGGCGGGAAATTCAAATTTATTTTTGTTCAACTCTTCGGGGGCGATAAAACGATAGGGTGCATTAAAAAGTGAGTTTTTTCGAGAGGGGAGGGAATTCAAATTTTTGCAATATTTTTCAAGAAAAATCAAAACTACTAGATGAAGAAAAAAAATGGGAAGCAATAAATATGGTATAATGAAAAAAAGGGGGCGGGGCTTAAGAGAGGGTTGCAAGCTCAATCACTGGCTGGAAAATAGACTTAGGATGGGGGGGGGGGGGGGCACAAAAAAGCAATAGATTAGTTAAAGGGGAGTCAGAAATATACAAAAAGGCGCGAAATTTAAATTTAAATGGAAAAAAGGGCGGGAAATTCAAAAAATGAAAACAACGGCGATGACGACGACGACGATCACAGGCGATGGGGATTCAGATATAGCGGTGGGGGAGAGGGGGCGGGGCTTGAGTGGAGAGACAGAGACAGAGAGAGACGCAGAGAAATTATAGATTTTTGTGGGGGGCGGGAAATTCAAAATATGGATTTATTTACAGCACGATCCCTTCGCCTGCTGTTGTGGCTGATTCATATCGACGGTGCCGGTGGGGCCCTCGCCTTGAGCCGGCCCAATTGGCAACTTCTTCGCTATCGCCATGAAGATGTCGTTCACGTTCATCGAGGTCTGAAAAACGAAGAAGATTATGGCGGGAGTTTGAAATTTCTAATTTTTTGTGGATCGACTATTAAAAAACGCGTCCACGGCGCGCCACCCAGTGGCTCAAATTTTATGAAAACTATACAGATCGATAGGGAATTTTACGGAGATTATTGTAGATTTTTGAATCTTCAAAAAATTTGGATTTTAACGAATTCTACACTCTTGGAACACCAACAACGCATTTTCAAGGAAAACGCGTCCACGGCGCGCCACCCAGTGGCTCAAATTCTATGAAAACTATACAGATCGATAGGAAATTTTACGGAGATTATTGTAGGATTTTTTTCGAAAAATTCAAATTTTGACGGATTCAGAAGCCAAACACGTCTCAAAGAGTCTAGACGCGCCAAAGGTTCCCCAGACTTCAATTTTTCATTTTTCTGTGTTAAACTTCGCTCTGAAATCGTCAAAAGTGCTCGATCAGGTTCTAGAAAAAAACTAGACAATCTTAAAATCCTTCAGACGCCTATGGAAGCCTTCAGAAGTGTCCAGAAGCCTTTAAAATTATTCAGAAGCATTCAGAAGCCTTCAGAACCCTTTAGAATATTTCAAACATCTTCAAAATCTCCTAGAAGTCTCCAGAATCGTGTAAAATGCTTCAGAATCGCTCAAAAGCATCAAACGGCTTCTACAATCTTCCAGATTCTTTCAGAATTGTCTAGACATCTTCAGAATCCTCTAGAAGCTCAGAAGCCTCCAGAATCGTCAAAAACCCTTCAGAATCTTTTGAACGTCTCTAATATCGTCAAATTAGCTCCAAGATCTCTGAAAGTGTTCAAACGACAAGTACTATTATCTAGAAGCTTCCAGGATCTTCTTGAAGGTTTCAAAAACGTCTAGGCATCTCCAGAATCGTCCAAACTGCTTCAGATGCCTTCTGAAGCTTCCAGAAGCCTCCTGGATCCTCTAGAAGCTTCCGGGATTCTCTAGAAATGATTCTGAAGCCTTCAGAACCGTCCAGAATCCATCAGGACTCTCCAGAATCTTCTAGAATCCTCCAAACTCCAAACTCCTCTATTCCTCTCAAAATTTGTCATTTTTCACTCAAAACGCTTCGAAATTCCTCTTTTTTCTCGTATTCACCTTGGCCGAAGTCTCCATGAACAACAGCGCATTGTCCTCAGCATAGGCGTTCGCCTCCTCATACTCGACAGTCCGCTTCTGTGCCACGTCGGCCTTGTTTCCGGCCAGAGCCATGACAATGTTCGGTGACGCTTGCCGTTGCAACTCCTTCACCCAATTCTTCGCCTTTATGAATGATTCCGTATTGGTGATGTCGTAGACGACGATGGCCGCCTGCGCGCCACGATAGTACATTGGGGCGAGCGAGTGGTAGCGCTCCTGTCCGGCCGTATCCCAAATCTCGAATTTGATCGTCGCATCGTCGAGGCACACCTGGAAATTTATACATAGGAATTGAGAAGAATTTTGAATTTTTTTTTTTGAAATTTCGGCTCAGCCTAAAAGCGCCAACAGCGCGACAGCCAGGAAACCAAAATTGACGAAAGTTATACAGATCGATAGGGAATTTTCTGGAGATCATTTTATCACTTTGAAATTCTCAAAAACTCAAATTTCGACGGATTCTGAATCTTTAGAAGTCTGAGTAAGTTAGTCCATTCAAAACGCGTCAAAATCACCCCAGCAGTGGTCAAAATTCAATGAAAATTATACCTATCGATAGGGAAATTTGCTTGGAGATCATTTTAACATTTTGAAATTCTCAAAAATGCGAATTTTGAGCAATTCTGAAGACGAAAAGATTCCGCCTGAACTATAGCGAAAAATGGCTCATTTTGATCAAATTTGGCTGAAAATCAGAATAGTATCACTGGAAATAATTTGGAAGCTCTTAGTCAAGTCTTAGCTTTTTTGGCTCGTTTTGGCTCAGTTTTGGGGCTCCAATCCGGATTTATCCCATTTCTAGGCTCCTGGGCTCATTTCTATGCTCCTTGGCTTATTTTTACGCTCCTAGGCTCATTTTTAGACTCCTGGGCTCACTTCTGGGCTTTTGGGCTCATTTTGGTGGTTTTTCGCCGAATTTTGGACTGTTGGGCTCATTTTTTGCTCCTGTGCTCATTTCTAGGCTCTCGTGCTCATTTATAGACTTCTCGAGTTATTTTTATGCTCCTAGTCTCGTTTTTAAGCTCCTGGGCTCATTTCTAGGCTCTTCGGCTCATTTTCATGCTCCTGGGCTTATTTTTAGGCTCCTGAGCTCATTTCTAGGCTCTTGGGCTCATTTCTAGGCTCTTGGGCTCATTTATTGGTTTTTTCGCCGATTTTTGGACTCCTAGGCTCATTCTTAGCTTCTGGGCTCATTTCCAGGCTCCTGGGCTCATTTCTAGGCTCCTGGGCTCATTTTTATGCTCCTGGGCTCATTTCTAGCTTTTTGTCCAATTTCCAATCTCCCGGGCTCATTTTTCGTCGTTTTTCGGTAATTTCGGGCTCATGTTTCACGATTTCGAGCTCATTTTCTCTCAAATCCTTGATTTTCCATCATCAAACACGTACAGTTTGCGTCAGGAACGCGGCGCCAATCGTCGACTCCTGATACTCGTGGAATTGTCCCTTGACGAAGCGAAGAACGAGCGATGACTTGCCTGAAAAAAACCGGAATGTTTGGGGGGAAAAGGGTATTGTGGTAGGAAGAACAAACGTCATTGATGTGTATTGTTTAGAATTGGGGGAAAGAAAAATATCAGATGACAATAGTGGAAAGTTTCGAAATAAACAAAATTTTGTATAGAAGGGTAAATAAACAATATCGATTTTGGGCTCCGCGACGTTTCGAAAGTGTGACGTTTCGCAAGTGTGACGTTTCGCAAGTGTGACTTTTCAGAAGAAATATGTTAAACTTGCGAAACGTCACACTTTCGAAACGTCGCGTAGCCCGATTTCGGGGCTGAAAATTGAGCTGGAAATCCTTGGAAAATCGATTTTTTAAACAAAAAATGAGTCATAAAACACAATTTTTGATAATTTGGAGCTTCTAATGTTGGCTCAGCTGGGCAAAAATCGGGAGAAAACTCTAATTTGAGACTTTCTAGACCGAAAAATTGAAATTTCGGTGGTGAAAATGATGAAAATCATCGAAAATTGGATCTGAAAACAATTTGAAAAAAATTTTTTATTGGACGAAATTAAAAAAAAAAAAATTTTTCATGGACAAAAATTCGCCAGGAACTCTAAAAAACTAAAAATTGCGATTTTTAATTCGAAAATCGCGAAAAATTGATCTGCAAAAAACAATTTGAAATCGATAAAAAAATTTTTCGAAAAAAAAATTTTTTTTTCAATTTTTTTTCTACCAATTTCTCTATTTTCCAGACTCCCCAAAAATCCAATTTTCCAACTTTCCGGACCCAAATTTCGCGCCAAATTCAAATTTCCCACTCTCCAAAACTCACCGACAGCACTCTCGCCGAGAAGCACCAATTTGAATTGGCACGTTCTGTTCGGGCCACCACCGCCTGGACGCGAACCGACTGCTCCTCCTGCGTTTCGGGCGGCCATTCTTTTCGCGCTTTTCCTGGAAAATAGGGAGTTTTAGGCGGGAAATTTGAATTTTCAGTGGAAAACGATGTGAAAATCGAGGAAAAATGATGAAAATCGACTTTTTGGGACATTTTTGACACCAGAATCCGTCAAAATTCAAATTTTCGAGAAAATCAAAGTTCCAAAAGTATCTATTTGAAATTTCCTATTCAATTTCCGGCTCACTTTTGACTCTCGAAATTTACAATTCTCAGGAAAGCGGAAATGAAACATGTGAGGTGAAAAATAATTAAAAACCAACAAAAGGGGTGATTTTGGTGCGAAAAGAGTGGATCAAAATTTGAATTTTGGGGAAAATGATCTACAAATTTTTTGTCTCAGATTTCGAAAATTGGCCAATTTTCGTCAAAAACGGTAAATTTTGGACGAAAAATAGTCGGAAAACCAGATTTTGAGGCCAAAAAATGCTTTTGAAGCCCAAAAATCGCTCAAAATTTGAAAAAAAAATCCAGAATGATAAATTTCGAAAATTGGCCAATTTTTTGCTAAAAGCCTGATTTTCAGTTGAAAAATAGGTTTTTGAGGCCAAAAAATGCTTTTTAAGCCGAAAAATCACCCAAAAAAGCTAAAAATTCGGCTAAAAATTAGTCAAAACAATCATTGTCGTCTAAAAGCAAAATTTGTCATTTTTCGCTCAAAAATCACGATTTTCGGGTCAAAAAACCCGGAAAATTGCCGATTTTGAGTTGAAAATAGCCTAAAAATAGCCAAAAACTCGTAAAAATCGACTGAGAAGGCTCATAATTAGTTGAAAACCATTCCATGTGAAATCTTCAATTTCCGGTTAAAAATTAGCGATTTTCATGGAAAATAGCGAATTTCGGGTCGAAAAATAGCAAAAATGACTCATTTTTTACTCAAATTCATCATTTTTGAGCCGAAAAATGATTTTTTTCGGCTAAAAATTCATGAAAATCTTTGAAAACTAGCTCAAAAGTTGCTAAACCAAAAATCCCTCATTTCGGGTTAAAAATGAGCAATTTTTCATGGAAAATAGCGAATTTCGGGTTGAAAAATAGCAAAAATGACTCATTTTTTGCTCAAATTTATCATTTTTGAGCTGAAAAATGATTTTTTTTCGCCGAAATTTCATGAAAATGGGCTCAAAAACTTCCAAAACAAAAATCCCTCATTTTTGGTTAAAAATGAGCAATTTCGAGCCCAAAAATTCGATTTTTCCTCAATTTCAAACGAGAAAAAACGAGGAATACACCATTGTGTTCAAGTGCCTCTGTGTGTCTTTCTGATGGAACGTAAACAAAGTGTGTATCGATTTGTGACGAAATCGACGGGACGAATAGTGAAAAAGTGAATGAGGAAAATACAGGTTTCGCTTTATTTCACATCATCTTCGTTATCATTTGTTTCAGAAATTTCGCAATTTTTTGAAAAAAATTTTCTAAAGTTTTCCGCGATTTTCAGAGGTTCTGGAGCCTGCCATGGGTAAAACGGGGCCCCCAAATCGTCCTAGAAACGTCTAGAAGCCCAAAAACACCGCAGAAAATCAATAAAACTAATGGAGAAGACAGAGAAAAGCGCGCAACACACATACATATGACACACCCCCCTCTCTCCAGGGAAAATAGGGGGGCAGCAGCAGTAGAAGGGGGGAATTTCGCTGCGTACTTAGTCAGGGGGACCGACCGACCGATGGCTGAGTATCAAACGTTTCGAATGGCGCCGCAGACGGTTAGAGGAATCGAGAAGAGAGACTATTCTCTCTCTCTCTCTCTCTCTTTTTTTCTCTCTAGTACACACGCGCGCTTTTCGAAAATTCCTGGTGGTGGTGGTGGTCGGCTGGAAGAATAAGAAGACGGCTCCTCTAAAAAGGAAGAAAAGAAGGGGTGAGAAAAAAATTTGCCAAAAAAATTTTTTTCTCCCGAATTTTCGAAATTGGAGGGAATTAGACGAAGCGCGCGCCCGGGAAATAGATCGAAATTAATTTTTTCGAGAAATTTCAAAAAAAAATTCATGGAAAACCATGAATTTTTGAGCGAGTTTCGAGGGAAACAAGAATTGCAAAAAAATTATTACAGTAATCCTGCTTTTCGTGGCGAAACCTTCATAATTTCGGATTTTTTAATTTTTAAAGGGTTTTTCGGGTGAAAATCTTAATTTTTTGTTAGAATTTTAAATTTTAAAAGCTTCAATAATTTTTTAAACATCAGAATTTCCCTAAAAATTAGAAGATTCCACTCAAAAATCGCTGAAAATCCATATAAATTTTAATTTCTACAGTAACTTCTTATAATCGCTGCGAGACCCACACAATTTTCCGACAGATGATCCTTTAATTTCTCAATCAATTTTTTCGATTTTCCAGCCAATTTTTTGCTTGGAAATCAATGAAAATGAGGTTTTTTCGGAAAAAAAACCGTAAAAATTGATAAAAAATTAAATTTTCATCGAAAAATTGCATTCTTTACCCACAAAAAATATAGATTTTCTTCCCTCGGCTCATTGAAAATCTGATTATTTCCGCTTCAAGAATTTCTTACTTCTTTCCGTAGCAATATAACTCAATTTTGGACTATTTTCTCCCATTAAAATCCATTTCAGAGGCCTAGGGACCGATTTTTCTCCTCAAAATGCATCGTGTCGCTCTTCTCGCCGTCGGCTCATTCAACCCGCCTACAATAGCGCATCTAAGGATGCTGGAGGTGAGAAATTGATGAAAAATTCGGAATTTTCGATGAAAACTGGTCCAGAACGCCAAAATTTTCAACAAAAATTGAGTTTCAAGCCAAAAAAAAAAAAATTTTTTTTAATCAATTTTTTCTGGACTAAAAATTTGCGAAAAATTCAAATTTCCCGCTTTCCAGGTCGCCCGATCACATCTAGAAGGTGAAAATGTGCAAGTTATCGAGGGAATAATGAGTCCGGTGGCGGATTCTTATAACAACAAGGCGACACTGATAAAAGCTACACATAGGTGAGAAAACCTGGAAAATTGAGGGAAAAGCTTGAAAAAACTGTAAAAAAGCTAATTTTGAGTCTTAAAACAGTCAAAATTGCGAAATTATGGTCTAAAATACCTTTTAAAAGTCGAAAATCTTATTTTTTTGAAAAAAAAATTTTGGCTCAAAATTCGAATTTTTGATTTTTCCAAGTTTCCCAGGCAGTTTTTAACGCTAAAAACGATTCTGATGGTCTAAAAACCAAAATTTTCAGACTAGAAATGGTTAAAGCCGCCCTAAAAACCTCCGAATGGATACGAGCCGATGATTGGGAGTGTACTCGGGAGACGTGGACCCGGACGATTGATGTGCTAACCCATCATAAAAATCGGGTTCAGGTAGGGATTTTTTGGCGGCAAATGGAGATTTTAGGGTGGAAGATGTGCCAGAAGATAGAGGAAGAGAAGGGCTACAAAATGATACTAAAATCGAAAAAATCAGAATTTTTTAAATTTTTGAATTCGAAGCCTAAAAATTGAGATTTTACGGTAAAAGAAATACGAAAAGATAGCGGAAGAAAAACTCTTCAAAATGATACGAAATTTGAATTAATCAAGAATTTTTGATCTTTGAAATTTTGAAAAATCAAAATTCAACTGGAAAATTGAAAAATCTGGCTGAAAACTGTATCAATAGATAGAGCTCGAAAAGCTCTATGAAATGATATAAAATTTGAAAAAATTCGAGAATCCTGAAATTTCAAATTTGAAGCTGAACATTTATAATTTTCAACTTCAAATTGGAAACTTCAGAATTCTCGATTTTTTTCAAATTTTATATCATTTTATAGTGCTCTTCGAGCTCTTTCTATTGGTATAGTTTTCATACGGATATTCCAATTTTCAAGTTGGATTTCGATTTTTCAAAATTTCGAGACTCAAAAATTCTTAATTAATTCAAGTTTTGTATAATTTTATAGAGCTCTTCGAGCTCTTTCTTTTGGTATTACTTTCATCGTAAAATCTCAGTTTTTGAGCTCCAAATTCAAATATTTCAAAAATTTTGAAAACTTTTTTTTCTATATTTGTAAAGCATCTCTTCTCTTTTTCTCGTACTGTTTTCCCTCTAAATTCTCAATTTTTGGATTCAAAAATTCTTGATTTATTCGATTTTTATATCAATTTGTAGAGCTCGTTAAGCTCTATATTTTGGTACAGTTTTCATCCGGATATTCCAATTTTCAAGTTGGATTTCGATTTTTCAAAATTTCGAAATTCAAAAATTTTTAATTTTTTCAAACTTTATACCATTTTGCTCTTCGAGCTCTATCTTTTGGTATTACTTTCATCGTAAAATTTCAGTTTTCGAGCTTTGAATTCAACAATTTTGAAATTTCTTTTTTTCTATATTTGTGAAGCTTCCCTTTTTCTATCGTCTGGTACAGTTTTCATCCAAAAATCTTAATTTTTGGATTCAAAATTTTCAAAGTTTTCAAATTCAAAATTTAAAAAAAAATTAATATCAGTTCGTAGAGCTCTTCGAGCTCTATCTTTTGGTACAATTTTCATACTGATATTTCTATATTGAGTTTCAGATTTTTCAAAATTTCGAAGTTCAAAATTTATATCATTTTGTAGAGCTCTTCGAGCTCTATCTTTTGGTATAACTTTCATTGTAGAGGCTCAGTTTTTGACCTCCAAACTCAAAATTTTAAAAAATTCTGAAATTTCTTTTTTTCTATATTTGTGAAGCTTCCCTTTTTCTATCGTCTGGTACAGTTTTCATCCTAAAATCTCAGTTTTGGATTCAAAAAATTCGAAATCCAAAAAATCTTAATTAATCCAATTTTTATATCAATTTATAGAGCTCTTCAAGCTCTATCTTTTGGTACAATTTTCATCCTGATATTTCTATATTGAGTTTCAAATTTTTAACTTTTTTCGAAATTCAAAATTTTTTAATTTTTTCAAATTTTATACCATTTTGTAGAGCTCGTCGAGCTCTATCTTTTGGTATAGTTTTCAAGGCCCAAAAATAATTTTATGCCCAAAAATCTCAATGTTTCCAGAAACAATTCGGCTCCGACGTCAATCTCTATCTGGTCGTCGGTGGAGACGTCGTCGACTCATTCTCAAAAATCCTTCCCGACGGTTCATCCCTCTGGAAACCCTCCGACATCCTCAAAATCATCACAGAATTCGGTCTTCTCGTTCTGAGCCGACCGGGGTCCCACCCAAAAGAGACTCTCGCGGAAATGACTGAAATTTCTGGCGAAATCGCCGAAAAAATCGTATTCCTTCAAGACGAGGTGTGCCCGAGTGGTGTCAGTTCGACGAGACTTCGAGCGGCGATTTCGGCGAAAAAATCGATAAAATATGCGACGCCGGATGCTGTTATTGAGTATATAATGAGCAATGATTTGTATAGATCTTGAATTTTTTTTTTGAAAAATTTGAAGAAATCTGAAATTTTGGACTAATTTTTGACCCCAATAAGTTCAAATTTCTACTACATAAAAATTGACCGTTTTTTACTGTTTTCGAACATTCTCAGCCCTAAAAATCATGATTTTGATTAATTTTCTGTATTTTAAGCCTAGTTTCGACCTTTGATAGTCAAATTTTTGTCAATTTTCAGTCAATTTCGACCCCAAAAATTTAAAATTTCTAAAAACCGAATTAAACTAGTTTTTTTCATTTTTGACCATTTTCAGCCATTTTCTACCATTTCCAACCTTGAAAATCATATTTTTTATAGTTTTTACTGTATTTTGAGCTCAATTTTTATCCCAGAACCTTCAATTTTCACAATTTTAGGCCTATTTTGACCCCAAAATATTCAATTTTTTCGAAAAACTAAATAGACTATTTTTGATCATTTTTGGCCTTTTTCAACTTTGAAAACACGATTTTTAGCCAATTTTTAGCCAATTTTGACCCCAAAAAGTTCAAATTTTACAATTCAAGGCATATTTTTCATATTTTCAGCTGTAAAAATCATGATTCTATCTGTTTTTTTGCATTTCGAGCCTAATTTTGAACCTGAATAGTCCAATTTTTGATCATTTTCAGCCAATTTTGACCCCAAAAAGTTCAATTTCACATAAATTTAGTTCGACTAGTTTTGACCATTTTTGACCATTTCCAACCTTAAGCATTATGATTTTCACCAATTTTTGCCTGTTTTTAGCTCGATTTCGACCCCAGGACCTCCAATTTTCACCATTTTCAGACAATTTTGACCCCTGATAGTTCAAATTTCCCAATTATCTAGTTTGACCATTTTTCGCCCTAAAAAACCAAGATTTTCATTTTTTTTTGCCTATTTTTGATTTTTTCTTCATCATTTTTTCAATGCCTTCATACTAATCTCAGTTTCTTTTTTCTACTTAAAAATAGTGATATTTTTTTGTCATAATCTTGGATTTTAGTGATTTTCCCCTTTACTTTTTTTTTGTTTTTTTTTGTTCACTAGTCAATTTTCTTTTTTTCAATTCATTGTAATTCGAAATGATAAATTTAAATTTAATTACGTTTTTAGACATCGGAATCTTTCTTTAAATAGCGACGTCATCAGTTATTTTGGGAACAGATAACGATACAGATAACCTGTTCAGTGGGGACATAAAATTGGGAGAGACAGTACTGGGAACCGCCCATGATTTTTTTTTTGGTTAAAAAAGTACAGTACCATCATTGCTAACTGACTATCAAACTTTTTTTGAATTCGAGAAAATCACGTTTGATACTCAGCCAAGTTTACTGAATTTGTGAGTTTGATGAGCGCGTTGCAAGAAGACCAAAAAACGCACCAATAGCGCGCCAGCCAGGCGACCGAATATTATGAAAGTTGCACCAATCGATAGGGAATTTCATGGAGATTGTAATAACATTTTGAATTATTTGAAAATTCTGATTTTGACGAATTCTGGGCTCATTTAAGTGGAGTTTGCACATCGCGGTCTACGACGTACCCAAAACGAAACGTGTCCATGGCGCGCCAGTCAGTGGACCGATTTTGATGAAAGCTATACCAATCGATAGGAAATTTAATGGAGATTATTATGGTATTTAAAATTATTTGATAATTCTGGTTTTTACGGATTCTGGCACTATCCTTCTAGTACAGGGGGCGCGACACCTCCCATTAGCCTGCTACAAAGTTTGAGCGTCTACAGTTCGTCAGCCAGTTTGCCTATTTTGATGAAAGTTATACCAATCGATAGGAAATTTTACGGAGATTATTATGGTATTCAAAATTATTTGAAAATTCTGGTTTTGACGAATTCTGGGATCTTTTCAGTGGAGTTTGCACATCGCGGTCTACGGCGTACCCAAAACGAAACGTGCCCTCGGCGCGCCAGCCAGGCGACCGATTATTATGAGATTTATACCAATCGATAGGAAATTTAATGGAAATAATTCCTATATTTTGATTTACTTGAAAATGTTGATTTTGACAGATTTTTTGACTCATTTTTGCAACTGTAATGTCTGCGGCGTGCACAAAACAAAACGCATCAAAGCGCGCCAGCTAGGCAACCGATTTTCATGAAAATTATACCAATCGATAGGAAATTTAATGGAGATTTATATGATTTTTGGAATAATTTGAAAATGTTGGTTTTGACGGATTCTGGCACCATCCTTCTAGTACAGTGGGCGCGACACCTCCCATTAGCCCTTTGCGAAGTTCGAGCGTTCATAGCGCGCCAGCCAGGTGACCGACTTTCATGAAAATTATACCAATCGATGGGAAATTTAATGGAAATTATCATGGTTCTTAAAATTGTTCAAAAATTCAAGGTTTGACAGATTCTGGGCTCATTGTTATAAGTGTAATTAGTGCGTCACTGATCTGCTATCTCATCCAAAAAAAAAGCGTCCATAGCACGCCAGCCAGTGATTTAATTTTTATTAAAATTATACCAATCAATAGGAAATTTAATGGAGATTATTATGATATTTTAAATTATTTGAAAATTTTAAGTTTGACGGATTCTGGGCCCGGTTTTGTAAGCCAAGGGATCGATGCACCTCCTTTAGCCTTTTGCGAAGTTTGAGCGTTCATAGCGCGCCAGCCAATGATTCAATTTTTATAAAAGTTATACCAATCGATAGGAAATTTAATAGAGATTTTTATGATATTTTGAATTATTTGAAAATATTAACTTTGAAGGATTCTGAGCACGGTTTTGTAAGCCAAGGGATCGATGCACATCCTTTAGCCTGTTACAAAGTTTGAGCGTACACAGCGCGACAGCCAGTAGATCAAATTTTATTTCAACTATACGAATCGATAGCAAATTTAATGGAGATCATTACCATATTTGAAAATGTACAAAAATTTTGATTTTGAAGGATTTTGGAGCATTATAACCTGAGCTCCATGGTTCAGATGTTTTCTAATTCTCAACGATTCTCAAGCATTGTTTCTGAATTCTTCACAATTTTTTAATAACATGAGATTTTCAAATTCCAGTATCCTCAAAATCTTCTGATACTGACTTCTGATCATTCTGAATCTCCTTTAACCCCCCCCCCCCCCCCCCCCCTTTATTCTCTGAAGTGTCCATCTCTTCTCCATCCTTTTCCCATCCTACGCAACTTTCCATATGGACAAGCGAGCTCTTTCCTGCTCACAAATTTCCCACTTTTTTTCACACAAAACAATTCAAAAATTCCAAAAGGCATTCCCAAGTGTACACTTGGCTAGAAAAGGACCTCTGACAGGGAGAGAAGGAACAACTCCTTTTTTTGGGACAAAAACGAAAAATGGAGGCGTCAACGTTTTTTTTTTTGGTTTTAAAGGGGGAGGAAATTGAATTTTGATGTTTTTTGAAATAGTGTAGGAAGTAATTGCGCTCTGTTGAGAAAAATGAATAAATTTTAAGGTAGCAATAGATTTTAAGGTAGAAATTTTGAAATTTGGAGATCTTGAAACTGAAAGGCTCCAGAAGCCTTTGAATCTTAAACTTATTGAGTTTCCTTGTTCAATTTTGTCTCCCAGACGCTTTGTAACCAGTCATTTGGCAACTGGGACGTTTCGCAACCGGTCATTTCGCAACTAACACGTAGAAATATTATTTGCGAAATTACCGGCTGCAAAACGTTGGGGATTTTTTTCTATATCCAATGGACCAATTTTGATGAAAATTATACCACTTTTCTGTATTTTTCACACTTTTCTTCCTACCATTTTGAAAATGTCCTATTTTGCGTTTTTATCCTTCAGGATTCTTCTAAATTCTCAAAAAAAAATTGCGAGAGTAAATTTTTTTTTGTAATTCTTAACTTTCGACTCGATTTACTAGTAAAACTGTACTTCATCTCAAATTTGAAATATTTCAGTAAAAAGAGCACAATGAAGACCCGAAAATCTCTGTCCGTCACCATCATCACTATTCCACGTGTCATTATCACACCAGCAGGTAGGTGGAAAATGTAATCAATCAAAAAAACTTGTGAAGAAAATGTGAAAAAAGTGTCACATGGAGCATGCGGGGACCCGAAGGAAATGGGATAGGAAACAAATCAGTCGATGAGCCAGGGACCTACTATTTTTCTTTAAAGGTTGCGGGACATCAGTTTCCGGGGGAAATTCCGGCGGAAAATCGTGCATTTTTGCGTGAGCGTGTCAGTTGTGGTGTATGCGTACAATGCGTCATACCTTACGACATTTGTTATTTTGAACCGATTTTCGGACAGAAATCAACCGAAATAGAACAAATGAGATATCAGAAATTGCTTAAACTATCTATAGCTTCAGTTCACAGGAATTTCAGAAAAAATAAAATTTTGCTGTCCCACCACCTTTAACATAGTTTTGCAAAATTTAAACTCCAAACTTTCTTCAATTTCATTCCAAAGTTTTTTTTTTCATCTTGTATGTTTAATCTTACGAAAACTTTTCCTTTTTGCGTTAAAAATGATTTACTGACCCCTACAACAGTACCTAATCAGGTAAGTAGTAACCGCCCGTAAAATTTGTCGAAACCGTTTTTTTTTTTCAAAAATTTTCAAAGATAATCATGATCCCCATAAAATTTCCTATCGATTGGTATATTTTTCATAAAAAATGGTCAACTGACTGTCGCGGTTTTGACGCTTTTTGCTAGGTATTGCTTGAGGGACGGCTACTCCTACATTTTTCACCCTCATAATATCTGAACTTCCGGTTTGTCTAAAAAGTGTCGTATCCTCAAAACTATTTTCTCAATTTCACCTATATCAAGTTCCCGTTGTCCCCTTTCTCACTCGACCCTCGACCACTTGAAAATCCCCCATCAACAATCTTTGATGCTTTCCAAGGGTCAGAGAAGGGAAATAAGGATATCCCCGGGATTTTGATTTTTATAGGAACTTTGAGGCTCAAAAAACCGAGTATTTTGAACCGAAATTCTTATCTTTACTAATAACAACCAGTGATTTCTGTATGTCTGTCTGTATGTCCGCGGCTGTAACTCAGCCCAAACTGGACCGATTTGGATGAAAGTTTCACAGAAAGATCAGAAATTTGTCTACGTTGATGCCCATCTATTTAGATTTTCGATATCTCAAAAAGTGAGCAAGTTACGGCTCTTTTCGTGAATTTTCAGTACTAATTTCGGTACCGAAAATGTGTTGCAAGTCATAACTCGCTTCAGAGTTTACCGATTCTTTTGAAATTTTCACAGTTTGTTCCTGATTATTTGAGGATGATGCACGACTTTTTTGCTTTTCGAAAGTCCAATTTTGAAGCCTTCTGGAGCACTTTTTCTGAGCAACAGGGTTCATTTTCGCACGCGCGGCGACAGAGAAGCAGAGTCGCGGCGGCAGAGAGGCGGCGCACACACAAAGTATAGTGGTCGACGCGAACCCGGTTGATGTCGGCCGCTTCTCTGAACTACCCCCGCCGACAAGAGAGGGGAAGCCGGTTCAATTACCCAAGTTTGGGGACGGAGAAAGATAATTTAGTTAAATTTTGTACCATTCTGTTCGTCTCGATGCGAAGAGACGGAATATTAGCGCACGTTTTTTCTTTGAAAATCATAAATTGGGCCTCTTAGAATACAGAGTGTCTTCTATCCAGACTCCAAAAGATCCCAGTTTTAATAAAAAGAGCCGAAGGCTCGAAAAATGGAACAGACGGTTCAAAACCTAAAGTAAGCGAAGGCCAGGTGAATGAGCCCCGGAGGGGCGACAGCCACCTGGTTATTATTATTCATAAATAATAACAGCTGTAACGCCTTGATTTCAAGCTATCGCCCCTTACCCCTTCTACCCCTCATTAATTCAAATTTCACTGTCTCATCTAGATAACTCATCTCCCCTCCCCTTTTCTCCAATTGTACCCCTCCGCTTTGTCACATTAATCTCATCTTTATTACAATTTCTCTCTCTTTCTTGCTTTGACTAGTCAGGGTGCAACTATTCATCTTTCTTCTTGTCCTCAGGGCTTGGCTCAAGTACATTCTCAACGAGAATCGTAAATCATTGATGAGTTTCATTGGAACAAAAGATTCGAGAATTTTGAAGACCGCGAAATTCAAAATTTCTTATTATTATTTTTGCCTTATCACAAATCATAGAAGGCTTGAAAATTCTTCTTCAACGACATTTTGAATTTCAACCGTTTGTTTCTATACTCCATAAAATTCTCTATCCATTGGTGTATTTATCATTAAAATTAGAAAATTGTCTGACGCGCCGTTAGCGCGTTTTTTTTTTTGTGGCAACAGAGCTTAGCGGTTCGCAAACTGTATTAGTATTTGAGGCAAGACCAAAATCAAAACTTTCTCAATTTCTAAAAATGGAAAATTATCTCCATGAAATTCTCTATCTATTGGTACAATTTTCACAAAAATCCGTCAACTGGCTGGCGTGCTGTGGCTCGTTTTTTAGCATACAAGGTGCAGTTCCAAGATGTCTTATTAGGTCAAGAAAACTTGTCAAAATCAAAATTTTTTGAACTTTCAAAAAAGTTAAATTATCTCCACAAAATTTTCTATCGATTGATATATTTTTCATAAAAATTGGTCAACGAGCTGGCGCGCTGTGGCGCATTTTCATAGGATATCGGGGTTAGCTCCTAGAAAACTGTATTAGTCTACGAAAACCTGTCAAAAATCAAAATTTTTACAAATTTCAAAATGGGAAAATGATCTCCATAAAATTCTCTATCCAATGGTATAATTTTCATTAAAATTGGCTCACTGGCTGGCGCGCCATTGGCGCTTTTTGTTGAGTTGCTCTTAAGCAACGTCGCGAGCCAAGGATTACACCTAAATCAAATTTAGCTTAAAATTCCAATCCCAAACATCTGACAAGAGCACCTACATACAATGTTTACGTATCATATGGCTCTCTCTTTCTCTATCTCTACCTATCCCTCTTATTTTTTTTCACCGAGGGTTTTTGTAAGTGCGTTCATCTCATTCTCCTTTCTGTGAGCAATGAGGGGTGCTCCCCCCTTTTCTCTTTCTTTATTTTTTGTTTGAGTTGTGTTGTCGAGTGGTTTCGAGACCAGAAACAAGACATAAGACGATAACCTGGTTTTTTTTGCCTGCTGATGCGTCATTTTTTGTGTTGGATAGGTTGTGTGTTATGATTTTTAAGATAAAATTTCTTATGAACCAGTAGAGCGATTTTGATGAAATATATACCAATCGATGGGAAATTTTACGGAGTGTATGATGGATTTTTGAAAACTTGAAAAACGTTAGTTTTAACAATTTTTATAGTTTTGATAACACTTCGTACCTTTCAGTTTTGGGAAGCTCTTCATTACGGATTTTCAATACGCTCTATCTTGAGAACTAGTGTTTTGATTTTAATGACAAATATACCAATCGATAGAAAATTTTATGGACAGTATGATGGTTTTTTGAAAATTCAAAAAATGTTGACTTTAGAGGTCATAAAGAGCTAAAACCTCGGTTAGACCCTGCTGTACTTATATCATACCTAAAACAAATGGGGCAGAGGCGCGTCAGCCAGTTGACCAATTTTGATGAAAATTATATCAATCGATAGGGAATTTTACAGAGTCTATTATTACTTCTTAACATTTCAAAAAATTCAAGGTTTACTGTATTCTGGAGCCTTTCAAGATAAGTGACGACGTTGTCGACATCATTACGGATTTTCAATGCATTATATCTCAAGAAACAATTGACTGATTTTTCTAAAAATTATACAAATCGATGGGGAATTTAATGAAAATAATTTGGTACGTCTTAAAGTTTCAAAAAAAAAAAAGATTTCAACTAGTTTTTACGATCTTTGAAACAATTCACACTGTGGTAGGTAAGTCGGTCATTTGCTTCACATGTGCCCGTCAGCTTAAAAGCTCTTAGTTTTCTTTAAAATTAAATGTTTTGAAAAATTCAAAAAATGACCGTAATTTCCAGAAAATTTCCTATCCAGTGGTATAATTTTCATGAAAATCGGCTGGCTGGTTGTTGAGATAAATCAAGTCAAAAATTTGTGGCAGTTTTTTTTCTGTTTTTTATTGGTGGATTTTCTAGAGTTCTAAGTCTAGACACCGACATTTTAAATAATTTTTTTTGTGATTTACGATTTAATATAATCAGAATCAAGTAATTTTCAATTAATTGCAATTCACTGCGTAGCCACTTAAAAATGATACCGCAAACTTTAAGCTTCCAAAAACTACAGCTTCCTTAGCTGTGCTGTATCAATTTAACATGGCTACGCAGTCAATTTTCAAATACTACAAAAATTTGTTTAATGGAGCGCATTTTCAACCCTCCTATGCTCAACTAATTCAATTCTTCTCAATCTTTGCTCTATTCCCTGAAATCTGTTTCGATTTTTCTCTCTCTTCTTCTCCTCCTCTAATCCATTTTTCCAATTGTTTAACAACAGTTGGCATTGTCCTCTCTTCCCACTCTTGCTCCTTTGGTTTTTTTTTTTGCTCTTTTTCTTCTTCAATCTTTTTCTCATTAATTTGTGTTCTCGAAACACATTCTTAAGAAGAGTTCTTCCTCTTATTCTTCTCCTGATAGTGGTTAGAGAGTACGAGAAAATGAGAGACGCAGAGAAAAAAAGAAATAGATGTTTGAATCTTTTTTTTTGTAAAGTTGTGGTGTGTGATGAGCAGTAAAAACACAAGAAGAAGAAATCTGAAGTTTTGACTACTAGATTTCCGGTTTATTTTTTTTGGAAAGTTCGCTCTATTGAGAATTTTTTTTCGCCAAATAAATGTAAGCCTAGCTCATTTCCATTTCTCATAAATATGCAAGCACTTTTCTCTTTATATTTTTTTGGTTTTCATTTGACCTTTTCGTCCATAAATAGTCATGGGACACCTTGTTTACTGGGCAACACCTATAATAATAGGATTACTGTAGTTTGATGATTGATGCAGTGGGAAACCGTTTAAAATCAAATTTTTACGGAAATGTAAAACATACAAGTGATCTCCATAAAATTTCCTATCGAATGGTAAAATTTTTATAAAAATTGGTTTACGGGCTGGGGCGCTATGGGCGCGTTTTCGTTTTCCTAAAAAGCATGTGAGGTACAGTCACTGTTCATCAGAATTTGCGCCCCAGAATTTGCCGAAATCCATATTTTTTATAATTTCAAAATACGAATATAACATCCCTAAAATTTCCTTTCAAATGGTGTAACTTTCACGGAAATCGGTCAACTGACTGGACCTTTATATATTTCGAAATTAACATTTTCTACAATTTTAAAATGTCAAAATGATTTCCATGAAATTTCCTATCGATTGGTATAATCTTCATAAGAATTGGGTTACTCGCTGGTGTGCCTTGGCGCGTTTTTGTAAAAAAAGCCAATCCTCATCGGATTTTGCACTCGAGGAACCGATAAAATGAACTATTTCCAAAATTTCAAAAATCTATCATATACTCCATAAAATTTCCTATACGATTGGTATAATTTTCATAAGAACTGGGTTACTCACTGGTGTGCCTTTGACGCGTTTTCTTTTTCGGTTGGCGCATGGGTGGTACAGCCACGGTTCATCGAGATCTGCGCTCCAGAATCCGTCAAAATTCGAAATGTTAAAATTTTCAAAATGTTAACAAAATTTCCATGAAATTTTCTATCGATTGGTATAATTTTCATCAAAATCTGCCCACTGGCTGTCGCGCCTTGGGCGCCTTTCTTCTGACCTTATGTGAGGTACAGGGGACCAATGTTATTAGCGTTGAAAGACCCGTTAAAATTGTAATGTTCTGAAATTTTGAAATAGCAAAGTGATCTACATGAAATTTCCTATCGATTAGTGTAACTTTTAAAAAAATTGGTCAATTGGCTGGCGCGCCTTGGACGCTTTTGTTCTGACCCTATGTGAGGTACTGGTCACCAACCTTATTACGCGCTGAAGGCCCCGTTTAAATTGAAATTTTCTAGAATTTCAAAATGTCAAAATAATCTCCATAAAATTTCCGATCGATTGGTATAAATTTCATCAAAAACTGTGAACTGGTTGGCGCGCTGTGGGCGTGTTTTCTTTTTCGATTGGCGCATGGGTGGTGCAGCCACCGTCTATCGAAATTTGCACCCAGAATCCGTTAAAATCCATATTTCTCAAAATTTTAAAACGTTATCCTAATCTTCATAAAATTCCCTATCGATCGGGTTAACTTTCAACAAAATTGGTTTATTGGCTGGCGCGCCTTGGGGTACCTTTCATCTGACCCTAGGTGAGGTACTGGTGCCCAACCTTATTACGCGCTGAAAGTCCCGTTAAAATCGTATTCTAAAATTTCAAATCATCAAAATGATCTTTTTTCAATTTCCTATCGATTGGTATAATTTTCATGAAAATCGGACAGCTGGCTGGCGCGCTGTGAGCGCGTTTTCTCAGGCCACGCTTCAGTGACATCGAATGCACATCGCTAAGCCTAAAAACAACCAAATTTTTGTACGAAAAATTCAAATCTCCCGCTTTTTTTCTCCAATTCCAAAAATCTGTCAAATTCAGTGCTGTATCAAAATAAAAGCACATCGCCTCGAGGCAGAGTTTTGTTCGAAAACGTAATTGCAAATTGTGTCTACTATCTTCTTCTCTCCTTTTTTCTTCTCCATTCCTGTGTTCTTCTCCTTTTGTCGACGTTGTCGTCTGCAATTCAATTTGGTGTACGTTGTCGTCGCCTCATCTGTATGTGTGTATGTATATGTGAAAGAATACTCATCACATACAAGAAAGAGAGTGTTTCTAGACTTATATAGAGTGCACTTATTTCGATTTTTGAACCTAAACTTTTGAAAATGTATAAGAAGTTATGACAAGCTTATATACATTTTGAAGCTCTTTTAATTCCCTACAAAACTAGAAAAAGATCATTCAAAACGAACCACTTTGAGCAGAGATACGTGGCATTTTAACTTGCCAGTGAAGAGACGCAGAGAAACGAGAGCACTCTTGTCGTCTGCGTCTCTCGTCGACCAATGGCTATTTTAAAGGCGCATAACTCCTTTCAAACTTAAGCAAATTTTATGATTGTTTCACAGTTTTGTAGGGAATTTTCAGGGCTTCAAAAGCTTAGGACCATATTTTGGCTCCGCCCCTTCAAAAAACCAGAAAACTGCAAATTCCGCTAGAGGCTCATATTTTAGGATTGTAATCAATTTTTTGGTCTTTTTGCTGTTTGGTTCTTCAATTTTTCCCCTTCACCAATCATACGTGTATAGGTACTGTTCCCGAAAATGTGACGGTGTACCGTACTAGATTACAATCTGTGAACACTTTCCTCCCGTATTCTTATCTTTATTTTCCTCATTTGACACACATATTTGGTTGAGATGAGATGATTTGTGGATTCTTCCAAGAGTAGATTTTTCTTTGGTTTTCAGAAGTGTTTCATTCTTTTTTTTAATTGTTAGGGAATCCTTTATAACAAAAGTGGACTGTGTGCAAGCATAAAGGGTACTCAATATTAAAGCGTCCGCCGCGCGCCAGCCAGGCGGCCTATTTTTATGAAAGTTGTACCAATCAATTGGAAATTTTGTGTAGATTATTATAACTATTTGAAATTATTAAAAATCTCAATTTCAAAGGGACTTTTTGCCGTAAACTTCGAAGCTGTACCTCCAGTGTACCTGAAAAAAAATACATCCGAGGTGCGCTAGCCAGTAAACCAATCTTTATAAAAATTATGCCAATCGGTAGGAAATTCTGTGTAGATTATTATCACAATTTGAAATTTTAAAAATTTTCAATTTTAATGGATATTACAGCGCTGATAATGTTGGACACCGGTACCTCACATTAAGCCGAAAAAAACGCGCCTAAAGCGCGTCAGCCAGAAGACCAATTTTTATGAAAATTATACCAATCGAAAGGAAATTTTGTGTAGATTATCTTGCCTTTTCGAAATTTCCATAAATTCCAATTTCAACGGGTTTTTCAACGCTAATAAGGCTGGTCGCCTGTACCTCGCCTAGGGTCGAAAGAAATGCGCCTATGGCGCGCTAGCCAATAAACCGATTATTATGAAATTAGTCCCAATCGAAAGGAAATTTTGTGTGGATTATTATCACAATTTGAAATTTTAAAAATTTTCAATTTTAATGGGTCTTAGAGCGCTAATAATGTTGGCCGTCTGTCCTAACCTAGGGTCTAAAGAAACGCGCCTAAAGCGCGTCAGCCAGAAGACCAATTATTATGAAAATTATAAAAATAGATAGGAAATCTTATGTAGATCATTTTGAGATTTCGAAATTTTGAAAAGTTGCGATTTTTACGGTGTCTTTCAACGCTCATACGGTTGGTCTCCTATACCTCACATAAGATCGGAAGAAACGCGCCTAGAGCGCGCCAGCCAGTGAACCAATTTTTATGAAAGTTATACCATTCGATAGGAAATTTAATGGAGAATAGACTCATGCTTTCAATTTTTCAAAAATCCATCTCCCAACCAAAGAAAACAAGGTCACACCTCCCACTGGGTCAGTCACCCCCCTCGCTAACCTAAACCAATCCATCATTTTGTCCCTGTTGGCACCTGTCCTCAGAAGCATCTCCATCTCTTTTCCTCCAAAGCGATCCATCGAAATCTCTGCGTCTCTCTCTATTTTTCTCTCTAAATCTCTGCGTCTCTTCTGATCGTACACTCTATCTCTTCTCCCTCTCTAGATGTCTCCTTTTGAATAGGTTTCCCGCCTTGTTGCCTCTAAGAGGAAAACTGTTCGATTTTTTTGTGGTCGATGGGGAATGTTCACTGGGGTGTAACCTATTAGGGGCAGGAATTTCCGTACTGTTTTTTTTTTGGAAATATTGGTTTTTGAATTCTGGGTTTTGGTCATTTGTTTGTTTTCCATTGTTTTGTAGCAAATTTTTTTTGAATTTTTTCTAGAAACCTAAAATTTTCAATAACTTTCACAATAATCTAGAAATTCCCTTTTGATTGGTATAACTTTCATAAGAATTGGCTCACTGGCTGGCGCCTTGCCTTGGGGGTTTTTTTTTTGAAAAACGACAGTTTCAATAGGATTTTGCTTCCAAAAACCGTTTCAAAATCAACTTTTTCTTTATTTTCAAAAAACTATTATAAACTTTGTAAAATTTCCTTTCGAATGGTATAATTTTCATAAAAATTGGTACACAGGTTCTTGAGATAAAACAGTTTAAAAATTTTTATAATCAATGTAATGTTTTTCGAACCATTACTGTAACTCAATTACATCAGAATCTGAAAAAAAATTTTAAATTTTAAAAATTTCAAGACTTTACCGTAATCTCCATAAAATCCTCTTTCAAATCGTATAATTTTCATGGAAATCAGTCCATTGAAACTTGAGATACAGTGATTTTAAAAACTGAGATTTTTTGAAAAATCCAAAAAAAATTTTTTCGAAATTTTTTCGATTTTAAAAATTTCAATATTCTACCGTAATTTCCATAAAATCCCCTTTCAAACCGTATAATTTTCGTAAAAATCGGGTTATCGGTTCTGGAGATACAGTAATTTTGAAAACTGAGATTTTTTGAAAAATCCAAAAAAAAAATTTCGATTTTTTTCGATTTTAAAAATTTCAATATTCTACCGTAATCTCCATAAAATCCCCTTTCAAACCGTATAATTTTCATAGAAATCAGTCCATTGAAATTTGAGATACAGTGATTTTAAAAATTGAAAAATTTGAAAAATTCCAAAAAAAAAATTTTCGAAATTTTTTCGATTTTCGAAAATTCACATATATTCTACGGTAATATCCTTCAAATTCTCTTTTGAAATGTATAATTTTCATCAAAATCAGTTCATTGGTACTATGATACAGCAATTTTAAAAACTGAAATTTTTGAAAAATTCAAAAAAAAAAATCCAAAAAAAATTTTTTTTGAAATTTTCAACTTTTTTGGTAATTTTTTTCTTTTACTAGCACTATTCTAGTGTTTTTTCCCCATTATTATTAAAGTGTTTAAATTTCATCAAAATATGCCCACTGGAGCTTTAGATACAAAAATTTGAAGTTTGGAAAATTTTGAAAATTTTGAAAAAAAAATTTTTTTGTAATTTTTCTTCTTCAACAGCTACATTCTAGTCCCTTCCATATCCACCCTCACATTGCACAACTTTTTTTCGATGTTATTACTCATGCGTAAAATTAACAGGAAGTCAAAAATTTTATACATTTTTTTACCTCTAGAAAATTTTTTGCTCTTTTTCCCCCATTATATTGTTCCTTGTTCCCCCAAGTGTTTTGACTTTCTTCTCATAACATCACAAAAGTGAAATTCGATATCGTTTTCGTTTTCAATAGATCCTCGGGATCCCACAAAAACCAATATAAAGGGACTTGTTTTCGGAAAATCGAAATTTGCATTCATATACGATCTTTTGAGCTTTGTACAGTGCGATAGAGCAGGTTTGAGAAAATTTGAAATTTTGAGTACAAATTCTTGGCAAACACTCTTTGACTCCACTTTCTCTTTGACTACACTTGCTCTTTGACTTCATTTTTCTCTTTGACTACAGTTTTCTGAAAAAAATTGTGCTAGTTCTGAGGTCCATTCGAAAAATCAGGCTTAGAAAATGCCTTGTCAGTAAACTTCGCACGTAATAAAACACTTCAAAACCTTTCTAAGCCTGAATTTCAGATGAACGAGTGGTTTGGTATCTTGATAGGTGTAGTCAAAGAGAAAAAGTGAAGTCAAAGAGTGTTTGCCCAAATTCTTCGATTTTATGGACTCTTTCAACTTTTTTTCTTCTCCTTTGTATTTTTGCCCCGTGATTCTTCAGGGGTCCCCTATAAACTAATCCATGGGAAATTTTCCTTCTTTTTTTTCTACTACTATTTTTTTTTTATTTCTCCGGCCCACTACTTAATTCCCTCTCATCAAAAGTGAGTCACGGGTTCTTTAAAGAATTCTGACATTCTGAGACTTGAAAATGCAGTATCTTTTTTGAGATTCCTATTTTTTTCTACAAATAAGATCTGTAGGTACCCCAAAAAAATAAGGAGTATCAATTCGCTGCGTAGCCATGTCAAAATGACATAGCAAAGTTTCTGGAGCCAAAAAAACTTGATGACTTACTGCTATGAGCTGGGGACATTTATCCGTCATTCATTTTCCTACCGCCACCACTTTTTTTTATATGCTCCTTATTTCTTTATGGAGCTTGGAGCACCAGCACACATTCATCTTCCGGCTCTTTTTTTCCTTATTGATGTCCTTAGAACTCTGAATCCAAAAAGGCACGTCATCTCAGTTTTTTAAGGGGTCAACTTAGAGTGTCTAGAAAACTGGTTTCCAGATATCCGATTTTTCTGAAATTTTGTGGATTTATAGAGCAACTCAAGAACTCTATTTTTGTAGTTGACAACTTTTTCATCGGACCACAATCCAGTTAGTGGAAGTTGGTTGGGACAGCTCTTGTGAACTGAAGCTACAGATAGTGTAAGCAATTTCTGATATGCCGACTGTCCTATTTTGGTTGATTTCCGTCGGGAAACAGGCCAAAAATGAGAAATGTCGTAAGGTTTGATGCATGGTACGCATACACCACAACGATTTTCCCCCGCGATTCCCCCTCGGAAACTGCTGTCCAGCCACCTTTAAGTTGCAACTTGAAAACACATAAAATTTCACTCATTTTGGTATAAAAATCATAAACAACGGATAAAAACTGTAAAAGTTGTGAAAGATTGAATTTTTCGAATTTTCATGAAATATTTCAGTCTTTATAACTTTTTTGTAAGGACTCCTGCAAAAAAGTTGTCAACTACAAAAATAGAGTTTATGAGTTGCTCTATGCATCCACAAAGTTTCAGAAAAATCGGATATCTGAAAGTCACTTTTTAGACCCTTAAAGTCGACCGAAAAAGCAAGTTCGCGCATCCGTTTTGCCCAGTACTGTAGCTCTATTTTTCGAGTTTTACAGTATTTCTAAATTTCAAGTTTACCAGTACTGTAGTTTTCGCAATCCCAACTCTATTCTCATTTCCCCTGAAACCCAAAACCGGAAGTTCCGGTATGTTTTCCATGATACCACCACCAGTGTCTGGTCGGAACATAGACTGTTTGCGTTCACACGTTTTTCACAGGGGGTTGTTTTGTCCTGTGCAGACGAGCATCATCTCACATGTTTGCACTTCTCGCGTTCTGTGTTCAGTACCCCAAACTCCCAAAACAACACTTGTATTTTTGTGTTTTCAGCATTCAATTAGAACTCAAACTAGTTTTAGATAGTGTCTAGACTCAAAATCGGCTCAAAATCTTGTTCAGATTATAATTTTCTGAAAAATTCCGAATATAAAAATACTGAAAATCTGATTCCCTATCGATTGGTATAATTTTAATGTGAATTGGACTATTGGCTGGCGCGCTATTGGCGTTTTTGTATTAGGTAAGCATGTGGCACAACTCGACTTTCCCGGCTCAAAATTTCGTTAACGTCAAATTTTTCAAAAATTTGAAAAATTAGAAATAATGAGAATTAAATTCCCTATCGATTGATATAATTTTCACCAAAATTGTACCATTGGCTGGCGCGTTATTGGCGTTTTTATAATCGTGAGCGTTTCTTGTAGTTTTAAGCTCTAGAATCTGTCAAAATGTAAAATTTTTAAAAATTCAAAAATAGCGAATGATCTGCATTTAATTCCCTATCGATTGGTATAGTTCTCATGTAAATTGGACTACTGGCTGGCGCGCTATTGGCGTTTTTTGTAGTAGTAAAGCTTGCGGTACAGCGTGGCTTTTACCGCTCAAAATCTTGTTAAACTCAATTTTTTTTGAACATTTAAAACATAGAAAAGAATGAGAATAAAATTCCCTATCGAGTGATATAAGTTTAGTAAAAATTGAACCATTGGCTGGCGCGTTATTGGCGTTTTAAAAAATTGTGAGCGTTTTTAATAGTTTTTAGCTCTAGAATCTGTCATAATGTAACATTTCAAAAAAATCCAATATAGAAAATGATCTGCATTTAATTTCCTATCGATTGGTATAGTTCTCATGTAAATTGGACTACTGGCTGGCGCGTTATTGGCGTTTTTCTGTAGTAGTAGTAATGCTTATGGTACAGCGTGGCTTTGCAGGCTCAAAAACTCGTTGGGATCTAAATTTTTTGAAAATTTAAAAAATAAGAAATAATGAGAATCAAATTTCCTATCGATTAGTATAATATTCATAAAAATTGGATTATTGGCAGGCAAGCTATTAGCGTTTTTAGAATTGTGAGTGTTTCTAGTAGTTTAAAGCTCTAGAATCTGTCAAAATAAACATTTTTAAAAATTTAAAACATGGGAAATAATAAGAATTAAATTATCTATTAATTGGTATAATTTTTTATAAAAATTGGACTACTGGCTGGCGCGCTATTGGCGCGTTTTTAATCGATTCGGCTAACTGTAACCTAAAAACTTTTTTTTGGAATTTTTTTTTGAAAATTATTGTTCTTCTGAATTCAGAATCTCCTAGACATCATCATCCATCTCTACATGTCCCCTATTCGTCCGTGCTAATAGAGTTAACATGTCTTGGACCGAGAGGGGGGGCCCTCTTCTGTCCATCTTCTTCTTTTAGAAAATGAGAAGAAAAAGAAGAATCTCGCCAGTTTCCGCCTTCTTCTTCTTCCTCTTCTTCTCACTCTTTTCTCAATGTCCATTTTTTTCCCTTTGTGTGCTCCGCGGAGCATCGGAATTCCCTACTACAAATTTTTTGCAAAAAATTGAAAATTCAAAATTTTTGAAGTCATTTTTTGCCGGAAATTTGAAAGTTTCAAGGATTTTAAAGCTGATTTTTGAATTTAGCGGCATCGCAAATACTAGAAATTTGGAAATTTGGGAAACAAATTAAAAAAATTTGGTTACAAATTTTTGAAAAAAAAATTTTTTCGAAAAAAAAATTCGAAAAAAATTTTTTTTGCATTTTCCTAATTTCATGTGTGATAATAATTAGCCTCATTATAATGCACTGTTTCCTTTTTTTTCTCACTTTTTTTTTCGTTTTCAATGAAACTTTAAGATTCTAGAATTTTCGAGACCATAAAATTTTTTTTTTTGGAAAATTTTTGTTTCTTCCTTTTTTTATTTTTTCGATTTCTGCTAACAAAAGTGACACTATTCTCAAAAGATTCATTTAATATTCATTATTCCTCATTCTAAATTCAAAACCCACACAAAATCCAACTATTTTTTTCTCAATTGTCATTTTCGAGCGAAATTTCTACCAAGATTTTCAATTTTTTCAACATTTCCAACCCAAACTTTGTCCTTAATTCAAATTTAGCCATAAAAACCCTCTGAAAATTCCACCCAAAATAGTTATGAAACGTCCAAAGTTCTAAAACGACCCTCTATTCCTTTGCTCGTAATTTCATGCGCATTCTACGCAAACACCGAGACCCATCACGTCAGAATGCACACAAAGAGGGAAATTCAATTTTTCAATTTTTCTCAACCAATTTTTTCCATTTTTCAATCAATTTTCGCTATTTTTTCTGCAAAATTAGCTGAAAAATAGCAATTTAAAACGTTTCTCAAACAGAAAAGGCCAATTCTCGTCGGTTAATCCCGATTTAATGGCCATTAATTGCCCACAATTAGCCTGCCTTCCCGTTCCACCTGTTGTTCGCTTGTCGGCTTGCCATATGGCTTCGTTTCCCGTTTTTGGGCTGAGAATCATCGAGATTTGAATTATTTGAATGTATTACCAAGATTTTTGACAAAAAATTCCCTTGAAAATCTTGATTTTGAATTTTTCACTAATTTTGAATTTTCCAGATGTTCCAGTGGCCCGATTTTAACGAAAATTATACAGATCGATAGAGAATTTTATGGAGATTATAATGGAGTTTTGATTTTTCCAAAAATGCTAAATGTGAAAGATTCAGAGGTCTTCAAATATCGAAATTTCTAAATTTTGTCTTTTCTCGATTTCCTGTGAGCCAATTTTTATGAAAATTACACAGATCGATAGGAAATTTTTCGGAGATTATAATTGAGTTTTGAATTTGTCGAAAAATTCGAATTCTTAATTTTTTAAAATTAAAAAAAAAATTTTATCGAAAACTGGATTTTCGATTTTTTTTCACTAATTTTAAAATTTCCAAGTTTTCCAGTGACCCGATTTCTGTGAAAATTGTTCAAATCGATAGAGAATTTCTTGAAGATCATGGTTCTATTTTGAATTTTCCGAAATATTAAATTTTAAAATTTTCAAGAGTTTTTAAATATCGAAATTTCTAAATTTCGCCTTTTCTCGATTTCCAGTGAGCCAATTTTTATGAAAATTACACAGATCGATTGGAAATTTTTCGGAGATCATGATCAGACTTTGAATTTTTTGAAAAACTCGATTTTTGACGGATTTTGAAGTCTTGGATTTCAAAAAATTAGCTAAGCTGACTTTCTGAAATCGAAGACTTCAAAATTCCACAAAAATTGAATTTTTTGAAAAAAATCAAAGTCTAATAATCTTGATCTCCGAAAAATTTCCTATCGATCTGTACCATTTTCATAAAAATACGGTCACTGGAAATCGAGATACACCAAAATTTAGAAATTTCAATATTTAAAAACTCTCGAAATTTTTAAAATTTGATTTTTTGGAAAATTCAAAATAGAACCATGATCTCCAGAAAATTCTTTATCGATCTGTGTAATTTTCAGGAGAATTAGATCACTGGAACATTTGGAAATTTCAAAATTAGTGAAAAAATCGAAAATCCAGTTTTCGATAAAAATTTTCAAAAAAAAAAATTTACATTCAAATTTTTCGGAAAATTCAAAATAGAACCATGATCTCCAGAAAATTCTCTATCGTTCTGTGTAATTTTCACAGAAATCGGGTCACTGGAAAACTTGTAAATTTCAAAATTAGTGAAAAAAATCGAAAATCCAGTTTTCGATAAAAAAAATTTCAAAAAAAAATTTTTTTATTCAAATTTTCTGAAAATTTAAAATATAATCATGATCTTCAAAAAATTCAAAAATACAGATTTTTATGGGAAATTTTATGTCATTTTTTCGGCTCCGCGACGTTTCGAAAGATGACGTTTAGAAAGTGTGACGTTTCGCAAGTGTGACGTTTCGAAAGTGTGACGTTTCGAAAGTGTGACGTTTCGCAAGTGTGACATTTCGAAAGTGTGACGTTTCGCAAAGGTGACGTTTCGAAAGTGTGACGTTTCGCAAGTGTGACGTTTCGAAAGTATGACGTTTCGTAAGTGTGACGTTTCGCAAGTGTGACGTTTCGCAAGTGTGACATTTCAAATGCAAAACTATGCACTCGTGAAATATCACACTTTCGAAATGTCACACTTGCGAAACGTCATACTTTCGAAACGTCACACTTGCGAAACGTCACGGAGCCATTTTTTCGGTCAGAATCCTCCTTTAAAAACGCGCCAAAATCACCCCAGCCAATCTGAAATTCCAAAAAATTCGGTCTCCAATTGCTCTCTCTACAGTAGTCATCACGTGGTCGGTCTCTTCCTGATCAAATCCTCTTACAGAGAAAAGTTTCCAATGAATTTTCTTCTCTGCGTCTCTCGATTCCCCATACTCTCTCTCTTTCTCTTTTCCGATGATTCAACAGTGATATGCTAATAGTCGATTCCATTAATAATAAGCCTAGGCGCAAACAAAACCAGAATTTTTTTGTTTCGATTCGCTGCTGTTCTTTTCCGATCAACGGCTATTATTCTATTGCCATAAACTAGAAAGTTTCAAATTTCGCGCCGAAATTCGACATTTGAACACTAAATGTCATGTATTGCTGCTCATGGCTGTTCCGCCCATTCACGCAGTGTTTTTCGCATTGTCGAGGTTAATTTTGACAATTTTTATTTAAAAAAATGACATTTTAGACACAAAAATTGATGCAAAATGATATTTTTTACACTAGAAAAGTGGGGTTTTGATCATTTTTCAAGGAAAAATGACATTTTAAAACTATTTGTTTTAAGCAAAAATTACAGTTTTTGAGTGTTTTCGACCCAAAAAATGGGGTTTTTGACGATTTTTAAGGCTGGAAATGCTCAAAAATCGCTTTTTTAGACGATTTGGACCCAAAAATTTGGGATTTTCGATGATTTTTGAAGCTCAATAATCGTTATTTTATTAGTAACATAAAAATAGCTTTTGAACCCGAAAATAGGGTTTTGAATGGTTTTTTGGTCTAGAAATGCTCATTTTATGCTCAAAAATCGCTTTTTTTCTCAAAATTTCAATGTTTTTGAATTTCCCGCTCAAAAATTGCCTAATTTTCAATTTTTCAGACTCCGACAAATCTCCGACCGACGAGGTGCCGCCGTCTGGGGACGGAATAGGCTATAATAGGAATATTCAGAATCAGAAGAATACTTATCGTGAGTTTTTTTTCTTGGAAAAAGTTCAACAAAAAAATTTTTTTTTTGGGAAATTTTCGAAAAAAAAAATTTTTTTTTGAAACTTTAAAAATTCGAGAAAAATGATTGAAAATGAGAAAAATAGAAAAAATTTTTTTGGGATGTTCTGGAGGATTTCAGAGGATTCTGAAGGATTCTGGGAGATTTCATTGGATTCTAGAGGATTCTAAAGGGTCCTAAGGGATTCTGGAGGCCTCAGACGACTTCAGAAGAATTTTAAAGGATTCAGAATGCTCAAAATCGAATCTAGAAGCTTCTGGAGCTCCAAAATCATGAAACCTCTTTTTTCTTGGAATTTCAAAACTTTATGTCTCTCGAAATCTTGAAATTTCGATTTTTTTGAGTTTTTAGACTTTCAAATTCAAAAAGTACTCTTCTAGAGGCTTTTGGAGGTTTTTCTGACGATTTTAGAGCATTTTAGATCATCTTGAGTCTTAAAAACCCTCCAGAATCGTCTAGAATCGTCTAGAATCGTCTAGAAGCCTTCAGAATCCTCCAAAACCCTCCAAAATGATCCAGGAGCCTTCAGAATCGTCCAGAAGCATTTAGAATCCTCTAGAATCCTTCAGAAGCTTCCTGGAGCCTTCAGAATCATTCAGTATCCTTTAGAAGCTTCTTTGACGATTTGGAAGGCTTTTTCGGCGATTTTAGTGCATTTTTAAGCTCCTAGAGTCTTTGAAACCCTCCGGAATCTTCTAGAATCCTCCAAAACCCTCCAAAATGATCCAGGAGCCTTCAGAATCGTCCAGAAGCATTTAGAGTCCTCTAGAATCCTTCAGCAGCTTCCTGGAGCCTTCAGAATCATTCAGTATCCTCTAGAAGCTTCTTTGACGATTTGGAAGGCTTTTTCGACGATTTTAGTGCATTTTAGAGCATTTTGAGTCTTCAAAAGCCTCCAGAATCGTCTAGAATCGTCTAGAAGCCTTCAGAATCCTCTATAATGCTCCAGAATTCTCCAGAATCTTTTAGAATCGTTTAGAATTCCTAAAAATTCATCAACATCCTTCTGGAGCTCACTGAAACCTTCTGAAGCCTCTGGGGCCTTCTAGAGCTTTTTGGAACCTTCAAAATGCTTCAGAACTCTTCATAATCTTCTAGAAGCTTCTGGAAGCTCTTTTGACGATTTCAGAGCATTTTGGAGCTTGTCGAGCCTTCAAAACCCTCCAGAATCGTCTGGAAGCCTTCAGAATCCTCCAGTATTCTTCTGGATCCTTCAGAATCATCTAGAAGCATTTAGAATCCTCTAGAATCCTTCAGAAACTTCATGGAGCCTTCAGAATCATTCAGTATCCTTTAGAAGCTTCTTTGACGATTTGGAAGGCTTTTTCGGCGATTTTAGTGCATTTTTAAGCTCCTAGAGTCTTTGAAACCCTCCGGAATCGTCTAGAAGCCTTGAGAATCCTCCAGAATTCTTCTGGATCCTTCTGACGCCTCTGGGACCTTCAGAATCCTCTAGCATCCTTTGGAAGGCATCAAAATCTTCAAAAAGCCTTCAGAATCATTCTAGATTCTCATAGATCCTTTTGAGGTCTTCAGGATCTTTCAAAATCCTTCAAAAGCCTTCAAACGCCTTCAGAAGACTTTAAAAACCTCCTCCAATTACAGAAATGACTTCAAATGAAGACGTCGTCGTCAACACCTCCGCATCCTCCACAAATCGCCATCCTCATCACAATACAAAAGTCAAAAAAAGTACAGTAAGCGATGCGACCTCAACCACCGGCTCCTCATCGGGCTCAAAATCCAAAAGTGGGCGGAGCCCGCGAAAATCGATGAATCCATTCGTCTCGTCGAAATTTTGGCTTCGCTTGGTTCGACCGTGGAAGTGGCGAAATTTGCGACGAAAAGTTCGAAGGTAATCGGAAATTTTTTTCGATTTTTTTCAGATTTTCTCACAATTTTCCGTCAGCTGTTTCAGAAGCGACAGTGATCGATCGTCGAGTGTGAATCGGGTGAATTCGGTGTCGAATATTCCGACGACGTCGCCATCGCTGCCAGAATTGTCGTCGATTGTGAGAGAGGCGGAGACGGCGGAGCAGAGGATGAAGAATGGTGAGTTTTGGAAGATTTTGAGCAAAAAAAATTGAAGAAAGCTGACGAAGGCCTTGAAAATTGAAAAAAAATTGGTCAAAATCCATCTAGATCAGCCAGAAAACCTTCGAGAGGATTCTGAAGATTTCTGAAGATTTCTGAAGAATTCTGGGGGATTCTAAAGGATCCAGAAGGGTTCTGAAGGCACTAGAAGAGAATCTAGAGACTCAAGAGGAGTTCTGAAGGCTTCAGAAGGCTCCCAAATGCCAACAATGCTTCTCAACTCCTTTTAAGAAGTTGAAAAAGCATTGAAAAATTCGGAAATTTGAGCCAAAAACGAAAAAATCGGTTAAAATTCATCTAGAAGAGTCAGGAAACCTTCGCGAGGATTCTGAAGAATTCTGGAGGGTCCAGAAGGATCCCGGAGGATTCTAAGGATCTCGGAAGGCTCCTGATGACTTCAGAGACTTCAGAAGGTCCCAGAAAACTCCAGGAAGGTCTAGAAGGATTCTGAAGGCTTCTGAAGGATTCTAAAGAATCTTGAGGGATTCTGAAGGATTCTGAGACATTTTGAGCTTTTTTTTTGAGCCTGAAAATTAGAAAAAAGCATACTTTCTGAAAGTTGAGAATTCATGAAGTTGACAAGGTTCTAATCGGATTTTTTTTGGCTTTTAAGCATTTTTTGCCTAGAAAAATCGAAATTCTGGCCAAAAAATCTTTTCAATTGAGTCCTAAAACGCTTGGGAATTTCAAAAAAAAAACCTTTAAAAATCTGAAATTTCAGAAGGCAAACACCTTTTTTTTTTAAATTTTTGAAAATTTCGCTTTTAGACGGATTTTGGTTCGAAAAATCGATTTTTTGAAATTTTTATTAGGAAAAATCAAATTTTGAGAATATGAAGTATTCGAAATTGATTTTTAAAAGTTTTCCATTCAAAAAACTGCCCAGAATCTCGATTTTTCCACAAAAATATACTCAGAAATCGGGGGTTTTTTAAAATTAAAAATGGAATATTTCGAAGTTTTTACTGAAGAAAATCGAATTTTCGAGGATCCGAAGTGTCAGAAATTGATTTTTTAACGTTTCTGCCCAGAAAAAAAATAGAAAAATCTCAATTTTTCCATCAAAACTTCAAATTTTCAAATTTCCACTAAAAAGTGCTCCAAAATCCAAAATCCAAATAAAAAATGCTAAAAAATCCCCAAAACTTCAATTTTCACATAAAAAACACTCCAAAATTTCCAAAAATTTTAGTCAAAAATCTTCAATTTTATTTCTGGAAAGTACATTTGAAAAAGTGTCCAAAATTCCACCAAAAGCCCTTCAAAATCCAAAATTTTTTTGATTTCTCCACTAAAAAATGCTCCAAAATCCAAAACTTCGATTTTTCCATCGAAAAGTAATCCAAAATTCAAAAATTTCAGTCAAAAATCCACGTTTTTCCCTTCTGAAATACCTATTTGAAAAAGTGCTCAAAATCCCCATTTTTTCCACCAAAAAATCCCTTTAAAATCCAAAAATATTTTTATTTCTCCACTAAAAAATGCTCCAAAATCAAAAATTTCGATTTTTCCACCGAAAAGTGCTCCAAAATCCGAAAAAATCTAAAAATTTCAGTCACAACTCCAAAAATTCAATTTTTCATCAAAAAATTCTCCTGAAGCCGAAATTTCAGTCAAAAATTCAAAAATTTCAGTCAAAAATCCACTGTTTTCCCTTTTGAAATATCCATTTGAAAAAGTGTCCAAAATCTCCATTTTCCATCATAAACTACTCGAAAATCCGAAAATTCTAAAAATTTCAGTCAAAACTCCAAGTTTTCGATTTCTTCACTAAAAAAAATGCTCCAAAATCCAAAAATTCGATTTTTCCACTAAAAACCACTCTTAAATCCAAAATTTTCAGTCAAAAATCCGCTGTTTACCTTTCTAAAATATTCATTTGAAAAAGTGTCCAAAATCCCCATTTTCCATCATAAACTACTCGAAAAACCGAAAAATCTAAAAATTTCAGTCAAAAATCCACTTTTTTCCCCTTCTGAAATCTGAAATACAGTCTCTTACTCCTCTTCCCCCTTTTCCCTCAAAAAATAGCTCTCTTTTTTCTATTTTTCAACCCTCTACTGCTCTATATATCCAATTGAGCTCCCTTTCTACTGTCCAAGTAGCCCCCCAAAAAACCCCAAAAAATAGTGTGCAAAAATAAGAGAGTTTCCAGAGAAAAAAAGGAGAAAATACAGTACTATTTGCTCTCTCCCACACACACAGTGAGCCACTGAGATCCCAGTAGTACTTGAGAGAAGGAAAATGGTGTGAACGTTGAGAGCAGAAAAAGAATAACAGAAAAAGAGCACAAAGATGCTCAATTTTTGCTCTGAGAGAGATGATAATAGATATCTCTTTTTTTTTTCTTGAAAAATTGCTCATTTTTTCTCTCCATTTTTCCAGGAGCTTCTCCATCGATAACACCACTATCAGACGCGGCGGAAGCGATCACCTATCGACCGCCTGCTCAATCATCTGGAGCCGGAGCAGGAGCAGGAGGAGCTCAGTGTCATACGGGCGCTGAAAGGTGAGATTTGAGCATTTTTTTCGGGCTCTTTTTCGTGCTCTTTTTCTCTCGGAGTGATTTGTGATGGATGATAACGGAGGAAGAAAAAAAGAGAGAGAGAAAGAAATGTGATATTTTTGATGTTTTTTTCTGTGGTTCAGATGGTCCGCCGATTTTTTGTTATTTTGTGTGCCTCAAAATCCAATATTTTGGATGTGTATTGGTGGGATTTAGTGATTTTTCAACCAAAAAAACTTTGATTTTTTGAGGTTTTTTGGATTTTTCGAATCAAAATTTGAGCTTTTTGAGCAGAAAAAATGAGGAAAAAGGAACGGAAAAATCCAAATTTTTAGTGATTTTTAAGCAGTTGTGTTAAAAATAAAGGGTTTTTGAGGTTTTTATTCGATTTGTAAAACATTTTTTTGAGTCTTGAGCGTTTTTTTTTTTTTTTTGAGATTTGGGCATTTATAATTTTAGAAAATCGAAATTTGCGATTTTTTTTTTCGCATTTTGAGAGTTTCTGGAATTTTCTGACTGGATTTTCAGATTTTCCAAGTATTTCAGAACTCTACTTTTCAAAAATTTCAAAAACTGTTTTTGGGCTCAATTTTTGAACAAAAATTCGACGAATTTTTCTCAATTTTTCTAGATTGAAAAATCCAAAAACTGATTGAAACTTTGTCAACTTTTTCATTTTCAGAGCTCCAAAAATATAATTTTTCAAAGTTTTTTGGCTCAAAAAATGCTCAGAATCGTTCAGAAATCTCTAAAATCACTCAGAATACTTCAGAATCCTTCAAAATCTACCTGAATCTTCTAGAATCCAAAAAAATCCAAGTTTTCAAATTTTGAAAAAAACAAAATCGTCTCTGAGAGCCCAATTTTAGGCTTTTCTGGATAGAACAAATTTTTTTTGAAATTTCAAACTTTTTCGGATTCTGAAAAAATTCTAAAGAATTCTAGAAGAGTTCTGATGGATTCTGGTTTTTTTTTTTTTTTTGGAGTTTTCAAGTCGAAATTTGAGCCTTTTTGAGCTGAAAAAATTGGAGAAAAGGACCCTAAATTTCGGTGATTTTAATGGATTTTTGAGGTTTTGATTGGAATTTTTGAACTTTTTTCAGTAGAAAAGTTGAAACAGCAGTGTTTTCTGAATTCTGAAGAATTCTGGAAGAAATGGATTTTTTCAGTGATTCATTTCATTTTTTGGAGATTTCAAGTCAAATTTGAGAATTTTGGAGCGGAAAAATTGGAAAAAAAATGGCTCAGAATCCTCCAGAATCCATCAGAACTCTTAGAATTTTTTCAGAATCCGAAAAAGTTTGAAATTTCAAAAAAAAAATGTGTTCTATCCAGATAAGCCTAGAAATTGGGCTCTTGGGGATGATTTTGTTTTTTCAAAATTTGAAAATTTGGATTTTCTTGGATCCTAGAAGATTCAGGTAGATTTTGATTGATTCTGAAGGATACTGAGTGATTTTAGAGATTTCTGAACGATTATGAGCATTTTTTGAGCCCACAAACTCTGAAAAATTATATTTTTGGAGCTCTGAAATTCAAAAAGTTGACAAAGTTTTTGGATTTTTCAGCAATTTTCAACAAGAAAAATTGAGAAAAATTCGACGAATTTTTGTTCAAAACATGAGTCCAAAAACAGTTTTTGAAATTTTTTGAAAATTAGAGTTCTGAAATACTTGGAAAATCTGAAAATCCAGTCGGAAAATTTCTAAACTCTCAAAAATTCGAAAAAAAAATCGCGAAAAAAAATTAAAAATTTTTCTAAAAAAAATTGTTTTTCTAAAATTATAAATCCCCAAATCTCTAAAAAAATTCTCAAGACTCGAACATTTAGAAAAATCAAGGCTCAAAAAAATGGCTCCGCGACGTTTCGAAAAATGACGTTTCGAAAGTGTGACGCTTCGGAAGTGCGACGTTTCGAAAGTGTGACGTTTCGCAAGTGTGACATTTCGAAAGAGTGATATTTCACGAGTGCATAGTTTTGCCTTTGAAATTACACACTTTCGAAGCGTCATCTTTCGAAACGTCACGGAGCCAAAAAAATGTTTGACAAAATCCTCAAAAAACCCAAATCTCAACAGAGAAAAAGTGCTCAAAATTCAAAATCCTCACATTTTCCCTCTTGAAGATCAGAAATATTCAAAATTCCTAAATTTCGATTTTTCAAAAAAAAAAAACCACAATTCTGAAGTTTTGAATAATATTTCTGGTCGTCTAGGTTAAAAATCAAAGGCAAGTGTGACATTTCGAAAGTGTGTCATTTAAAAGCAAAATGATGCACTCGTGAAATATCACACTTTCGAAACGTCACACTTTCGAAACGTCACGAAGCCGAAATTTTCCAGCACCTCTTCCGAACCCCAACCCCTCATCGTCGATCCCAACCACATCTCCATCGTCCGCACTCGCCTCGTCCACAATCAGAATCCCGATCCATCGACGTCATCTGCCGGTGACGTTCAACGCGTTCAATTCGTCACCAACGCCACCTACGGACCACCATCCGGAGCATCCACAGCGATCTTCACAGCTCCACCACCACCACCACCATCTCTCGTCATTCAACCGCCGCCTCCTGAATCACGGGATTCCGATGAGGAGAACATAAACTACGATCAGAGTACAGAGAGTGAAGGCGAGGAAGACGATACGGAAATGCGCGGTGGAGCAGCATCTGGATCTCCAAATGTGACGACGTCTTCTGGAGGAAGCGGTGGAAGACGCGGTGAGCAGAGATGAGCGGAAGAGCATTTTTGAAATGGCGGAAGGCGGAAGGCGGAAGGCGGAAGAGGGAAAATTTTGGCGGAAGGCGGAAGGCGGAAGGCGGAATTTCAAAAATTTTGGCGGAAGGCGGAAGGCGGAAGGCGGAATAGAAAAAATGGGCGGAAGACGGAAAGTGGAAGGCGGAAGGCGGAATTTCGCCTACTTTTACTCGGAGTTTCCTGCATAAAAGAGACGTTTTTGCTGCTGTTTCGCTTAATTTCAGGGTTTCAAGCATGAAATAACCGAAAAATCACTGTTTTTAGCAAGTTTGAAAAAAAATTTGAAATTCCGCCTTCCGCCTAATTTTTCCGATTTTTGGCGGAAGGCGGAAGGCGGAAGGCGGAAGTGAGAAAATTTTGGCGGAAGGCGGAAGGCGGAAGGCGGAAGAGGAAAAATGGGCGGAAGGCGGAAGGCGGAAGGCGGAAGGCGGAATTCCGCTCATCTCTGGCGGTGAGCTGAGTCCACAGACGTCGAGAATGCTCAAGGAGGGATATCGGAGGATTGAGGCGAAGGAGCCGAATTTCGATGCGCAGCCGGATAAGCCAGTGTTGAGACGGCCGGGAGCGCCGTCGAGGTTGAGGTTGAATGCGAAGAATGGTAAGGAAATTGGGGGGAAAATATCGAGAAGTTTGAGCCGAAAATGATGTTAAAATGATCTAGAAGGCGTCAGAAGGAATCTGGAAGATTCTGGAAGGTCCCGGTATCTTCTCAAGGATATTGAAAGATTCTAGGGGATTCCAGAAGCTTCTAGACGACTCCAGAGGCTTCTGAAGGGTGCTGGAGAATCCTGAAGGATTCTAGAAGCACATGGAGGATCCTGTAGGATTTTGGAGGATTCTAAACGACTCCAAAAGATTCTAGAGGATTTTGTGGACTTCTGAAGAGCTCTGGAAGCTTCTAGAGTGATCCTGGAGGATCCAGATGACTTTGGAGGATTCTGAAGGGCCCTGGAATGTTCTGGAGGCTTTCGGATGGTCCTCAAGGCTTCTGTACGGTCCCAGCGGTTTCTAAAGGCTCTTAGACGACGCCAGATGATTTTTGAGGATTCTGGAAGCTTCTGGAGGATCCTGAGGCATTCTGGAAGATTCTGGAAGCTTCTGAAGGATCCTAGAAGATTGCAGACGATGCTGAAGGCTTCTAGAGGATTCTGGAAGCTTCTGGAAGCTGTTGAATGCTTCCGAAAAATTCTGGAGGCTTCTAGACGATCCCAGAGGTGTTAAGATGTTTCTAAAAGATTCTAAAAGCTTCTGAAGACTCTGGAGGCTTCGAGACGGCCCCAAAGGTTTCTGAAGGCTCTCTCATTCGACTTTGATTTTAGAATTTGGAATTTTCGAGCCATAATCGGTCGAGAAGACGTCAGAAGAAATCCGGAAGATTCTGGAGGCTTTAAAAATCGCCTGAAGGATTCTGAAGGCTTTTGGAATCTAATGGAGGCTTCTGAAGGGTCCTAGAAGATTTCAGATGATCCTGAAGGCCTATAGAGGCTTCTGGAAGATTCTAAAGGATTCTGGACGGCTCCAGATTCATCTTGAGGATTCTGAAGAATTTTTAATGATTTTTTGAGATTCTACCGGATTTTGAATGATTCTGGAGGCTCCTGGAGGATTCTGGAGAATTTTTAAGGATCCGGGAGGATTCTGGAGAGGCTCCTGGAGGATTCTGGAGAATTTTTAGGGATCTGGAGCATTCTGGAGAATTTTTAAGGATCCGTAGACTACTCCAGAAAAATTTGATTGGTTTTGAAGGATTCTGAAGGGTCTTGAAGCATTCTGGAAGCTTTTGGAGGCTCCTGGAGAATTCTAAAAGCTTCCGGTTGGTCCTGAAGGCTGCTATTGTCTACTAGACGACTCCATAGGATTCTGAAGACGTCTGGAGGCTTCTAGATGACTCTAAAGAGTCCGGAAGCATTCTGGATGGTTCTATGCGATTTCAGTTTCTCTGGAGGCTTCTGAATGCTTCTGGAAGCTTCGGGAGTATTCAGGAGGCTTCTCAGAAGCTTTGACAACAGGCTCGAGTATCTAAAAATCGAATTTCTCTTTTTCCAGGCCGCAACTCTCGCGACGTCGAGCCCTCGACCACCACCGCTTGCCCACTTCCCTCAAAACTCACTGACGACTCGGATTCCGACGCGCCGATTCAATATCGTGACGATCCGATTACCCTGGCCGCGGCGGCCGCCCGCCGCGCGGCCAACGTCGCACCGCCCGGATCGTCTACGGATGACGACGACGAAGAGGAAGAAGACGTTCCGATTCAGAAGACGGGACTGGCGTCGAAGGTGGCGCGAAGGGATACGATTGCGTTGAAGTTGGATGCGCCGCCGATAAAGGACGATATAAATGGGCAGACGGCGGACGATCGGAAGAAGTTGATGAAGACGGCGTCGATTAAGTTGGCGCGGTAAGTGAAGGATTCTGAGGGATTCTGAAGTATCCAAAAGCCTTGAAAATTGCAAAAAAATTGGTCAAAATCCATCTAGATCAGCCAGAAAACCTTCGAGAGGATTCTGAAGATTTCTGAAGAATTCTAGAGGATCCAGAAGGATTCTGAAGGCACTAGAAGAGAATCTAGAGACTCAAGAGGAGTTCTGAAGGCTTCAGAAGGCTCCCAAATGCCAAAAACGCCTCTCAACTCCTTTCAAGAAGTTGAAAAGCCTTGAAAATTGCGGAAATTTGATCCAAAAACCAAAAAATCGGTTAAAATTCATCTATAAAAGCCAGAAAACCTTTGAGGGGATTCTGAAGGATTCTGGAGGATTCTGGATGATTCTGAAGGCTCCAGACGGATTCTGAAGGTTCTAATTGGTGTCCGACGGCTTCTGAAGACTTCTAGAGGATTCTGAAGGATTCTGAGGTTTTCTGAAGGGTCCAGAATGATCCAGACGGATCGTGAACGATCCCGGATAAAATTTTTGAGATTTTTGAGCCGAATTCTCTGAAATGATCGTTCGAGCAATTTTGAATAGTTGGGCTCAAAAATCTGGACATTTCACTGAAAAACTTGAGAATTCGTTAAATTTTAAAAAACAATTTCCTAGAATCTAAAAGAAAATTTTGCAATGCTCCCAAATGCCAAAAATGCTTCTCAGCCCCTTTCAAGAAGTTGAAACAGCATTGAAAATTGCGAAAATTCGGCCCAAAAACGAAAAAATCAGTCAAAATCCATCTAAAGGAGTCAGACAACCTTCGGGAGGATTCTGAAGAATTCTGGAGGATTTTGGACCATTTTGAAGCTTCCTGAAGTCTCCTGGAGTTTCCAGAAGCGACGAGAAAGCTTCTGAAGGCTTCTAAAAGACTAAAAATGCTTTTAAGCCAAAAAGTTGGAAAATACTTGAAAATTGCAAAAAAAATTTATCCAAGAACGAAGAAAGTCGGTCAAAATCCATCTGGAAGAGCCAGAAAATCTTCGGGAGGATTCTGAAGGCTCCGGAGGCTCCAGGAAGCTACTGAAGGCTCCCAAAAGACCAAATTTGATTTTTAAAAAACTGAGAAAATTCATCAAAGACGATTCTGATGGTTCTAAAAGGTGTCCGAACGCTTCTCACGTCTTCTAGAGAAATCTGAGGCTTCGTTAAGTCTCCAGAAGCCTCGTGAAGCTCCCAAACTACCAAAAATGCCTCTAAACCCCCCATCCAATCCCTTGCCAAGTTATTTCAGAAAACTGAGCGAACGTCCGACGCCCGAAGAGCTCGAAGACCGCAACATACTCCGTCGTCGCGGCCTCACATCGTCGGAAGCGATGGAAGAGAAGCGAAAACTCCTTCTTCGAAAGTTGAGCTTCCGACCGACGATAGTTCAGTTGAAAGAGCAACAAATCATTCAATTCAACGATTATGTCGAAGTGACCCAGGCGGAAGTGTACGATAGGAAAGGAGAGAAGCCGTGGACCCGGTTGACGCCGTCGGATAAAGCGATGATTCGGAAGGAGTTGAATGATTTCAAAGCGACCGAGATGGATGTTCATGAGGAGAGCCGCGTGTTTACTAGGTGCGTTTTGAGGAAATTGTGGAAAAAAATTAGAGAAAAAATCACTAATTTGGATTAAAATTTGCCGAAAAACGGTAAAATTTCGGCTGAAAAAAAACTGAAATTTGGAAAAAAATTGATGAAAATCGCTTATTTCCGACCAAAAAAAAAATCGAAAAACGACGAAATTTTAGGCTTTCAGCTGGAAAATGCTAAAATTTGAAAAAAAAAAGTTCCGAAAAATCAAGAAAATCCAAAAAAAACTCATTTCCGACGAACGAAAAAGCCGAAAAACAACGAATTTTTCAGCTGGAAAAAAACTATTAAAATTGTAAGAAAAAAACTCGAAAACCCGAAAAAAAAACCTTGAAAAAAAGTAATTTTGATAAAAAATCGCTCATTTCCGACCAAAATTAGCTGAAAAATGATGAATTTCCAGCTGAGAAACGCTCAAAATCTCTTTAAAATAGATAAATTAGTCGAAAATTACGAAAAATGCATGAAAATCAGTGAAAAACGAAACTTAGTCAAATTTGAGCAAAAATGGTCAAAAAACGACACAAATTTTGCTTGAAAAATGTAAAATAGAGCAATTTTTCACTATTTCTCGAGAGAAAATGACTGAAATTCAATAAAATTCAATTGAAGAGAGCCAAAAGGTTTCTGAAAGCAATTGGACGATTTTAGACAAAATTGGAGGCTAAAATTTCACTAAAAATGTCTAAACTACAGTAAAAGGCATTTTTAGTTAAATTTTTGCATCCAAATTTATCTTAAAATCGTCCAATTGCATTCGGGAACTTTTTGGATCTTTTCAATTGGATTTTATTGAATTTCAGTCATTTTCTCTTGAAAAATAGTGAAATCTTGCTGTATTTTACATTTTTCAAGCAAAATTTGTGACGTTTTTCGATCTTTTTTGCTCAATTTTGATCAGTTTAGTTTTCCAGCGAATTTCAGTCATTTTTTGCAATTTTCGAATCATTTATCTATTTCGATTGGTTTTGAGCTTTATCCAACTGAAATTTCTTCGTTTTCAGCTTTTTTTTTTGTCGGAAATGAGTTTTTTATCCTGGATTGAATTATTTCACCTAATTTCAACTAATTTTCCGAAATTTGACCATTTTCAGATTCCACCGATGATAATGTTGATGGATCCAATCAAAAATCAACAATCATTTTCTGTCAAATCGCCACAATTCAATTGTATCGATATCCCCTTTTTTAACTGTTTGAATAAGAATTCCCCCATAATTTTTACCCAAAAATCTTCTCAAAAACTTGTCTCTGGGCACACTTTTTTATACTATTTTCGATTTTTAGCTGTCATTTTAATGTTTTCCCCTCATAATTTTCAAAAAAAAAAAATCTCTGTCTGAAAATATTTCAGTTCCCATCTATGAGCCCCGCTATAAGCCCCGCCCCCTCGTATTATTTTTCTTCTGAAATAGATCACTTACACCTTCTTTTCCTAGCCGGTTGTTGTTTTTTTTTTGTATTATATAATTTCCCGTTTTTTTTTCTCTCTATTGTAATGATGATGATGATATGATCTGATGAATGCTGAGCCAACAAAGAAATGGCTGAAACTTGAAAATTTTGAAGGAAAAAAAAAACGCTGAAAATTGAGAATTTGATCCAAAAATGATAAAAAAATTTTTGAATTCCTTAGAAAAAATAGAATTTTTTTTGGATTTTTGAGACAAAAAAATTGATCTGAGATTTTTGAGCTAAAACTAGTGAAATTTTTGAATTTTTGTTACAAAAAACCTTAAAATCGAGGTTTTCAGTCAAAAAATATAAAATTTTGGATTTTTTGAGCAAAAAAGCCTAAAAATCGAGGTTTTGAGGTTTTTTGAATTTCTTTAAAAAAAACGCTGAAATCGAGATTTTTGAGCCGATCACCAAAAAATTGAGCATTTTGAACAGTTTGGTCTCACAAATCCGAAAATTCGGTTTTTTTAAAGTAAATTTTTTTTATAATTTAAAAAATTCATTTTTTGAGCCAAAAAATCGAAAAATTGCCTATTTTTTTCAATTTTTAGCTCTAAAAATCCCAAAATTTTCCCTCTAATCTCCTAAAAACTCACCTAAAAAAAAAACGCTGAAAATTGAGATCTTGATCCAAAAATGATAAAAAATTTTGAATTTTTGAGAAAAAATGGATTTTTTTTTTGGATTTTTGATGCAAAAAAAATCGATCTGAGATTTTTGAGCTAAAAATAGTGAAATTTTTGAATTTTCGTTACAAAAAACCTAAAAATCGAGGTTTTCAGTCAAAAAATATAAAATTTAGGATTTTTTGAATTTCATTTTTTAAAAAAACGCTGAAATCGAGATTTTTGAGTCGATCACCAAAAAATTGAGCATTTTGAACGGTGTGGTCTCACAAATCCGAAAATTCGGTTTTTTTAGTTACATTTTTTTATAATTTAAAAAATTGACTTTTTTCCTGAAGATTTTTTGCTCTAAAAATCCCAAAATTTTCCCCTCTAATCTCCTAAAAACTCACCTCAAAAAAAATGCTGAAAATCTGAAAACCTTGGCACATGGATTTAATCGAACAAAAAAAAAGAAGAGATTGGACATGATTTCGGAAAGGGGAAAATAACAAAAAACTTGAAGTTAATAGGGGGAGGAGAGGGAAATTTTGGGCTCAAAAGGTAACACATTCTGAGCTCCAAATGGGGGAAAATATTAGTGTTGAACAAAAAAGAAATTTAGAAATCTAGAATTTCTAATAGAAGAAAACCAGGGGAAACAATAAAAAAAGGAACAGAGGAAATTTAACATGAGCAATAATGACGGGGGGAAAATTGGCACATGATGAGGAGATGACACATGTAATCTGGGGTTTCTCTCTATATATATGTATATATGGATTATTTTTTAAAAGAAAACTAAAGAACAATTAGTAATCTATTATATATAATTACAAGAGTTTCGACAACACCTTCGTCACTTCGGATTGGCTCGCTTGCTCATTGATAATCTCTTCGGGATCCGCGAATCGATCGTTCATTTCTTCCAAATTCTGATAGAACCACGACCAGCAACGTTGGAAAAGTGTACGGCATTGATGGGGGTGGAGACACGATTTGATGGAATCGATGATGGGCTCCATGATGCCGTGGACGTCTAGGGAGAAGCGGTAGAGGAGCTGGAAATGGGGGGAAGAATGAGGTTTGTGTTTTCTAATTCTTTTAGATGAAGAATTCAGTTTTTAGATCATCTAAATTGGATAGAAAAATGGCTATTTCTGGTCAAAAATTCGTCTAAAAACTAAATCTAAAGTTTTGACCGAAAATTGTCATTTTGCTCTGAAAATTCAATTTTCGACCAAAAATATCATTTTTTCTATCCAAAAACTGAATTTTTGACAAAAAAAAAAGTAATTTGTCACTTAAAAATTTCATTTTTTTAGCCTAAAAATGTCAAATTTTCATCTAAAAACGGAATTTTTGGCTCCGTGACGTTTCGAAAGTATGACGTTTCGCAAGTGTGACATTTCGAGAGAGTGATATTTCACGAGTGCATAGTTTTGCCTTTGAAATTACACACTTTCGAAAAGTCACACTTGCGAAACGTCACACTTGCGAAACGTCACACTTTCGAAGCGTCACGGAGCCAAAAATTCCGTTTTTAGATGAAAAAATTGACATTTTCGGGCGAAAATTTGACATTTTTAGGCTAAAAAATGAAATTTTTAAGTGACAAATTACTTTTTTTTTTTGTCAAAAATTCCGTTTTTGGATAGAAAAAATGATATTTTCGGGCGAAAATTTGACATTTTCAGAACAAAATGACAATTTTCGGTCAAAACTTTAGATTTAGTTTTTTAGATGGAAAAATGACATTTTTGGAGCAAAAATTTAGTTTTTAGGTGAAAAAATGACATTTTTTTCAATGAAAACTTAAGATTCTGAAGGAAAAATGACATTTTCCGTGAAATTTCTACGACAAGATTGAGGAAAAATCGAATTTCGGGCTTTCAGGAGTAATTTTGAGACGGGAAATGTTAATTTGTTGCGGGAAGGAATCTCAGAAACCGTTCGAATCCTCCAGAATCCTTCGGGGCTATTAAAGCCTTTTTGAGACGAAAAATTCGATTTTTCCCGATTTTTTCAAGAAAATACGTCTCATAATTTTTCAGGATCCTCCAGAATCCTCCAAAATCCTCCAGAAGCCTTCAGAATCCTTCAGAGATCATCAGAAGCGTTTAGAATATTCAAAAAACCTTCAGAATCCTTCGAAATTCTCCAGAATCCTCTAGGCTCCTTCAGAATCCTTCAGAGTCTTCGAGGATCTTCTGGCGTCGTCTAAAAGCATCCAAAAGCCTCCAGGCGCATTCAGAATTTTTTAGAATCCTTCTGAATCCTCCTAGAGTCTTCTGGAGCCTTCAGAAGTCTCTTGGAGGATTCAGAATACTCCAGAACCCTCCAGAATCCCCCACGCTCCATTTTTTTCGTTTTCTCTCAGTTTCAAGTCAAAAATCTCACCATTTTCATCGTACAAATCATATCTCCCGCCTCCTCCTCATGATTTCTGTTCATTCTCGCCACGACGCCAATCGGAACGAGCTCCGGCTCAAGTATGTGCAGCGAGACGAACGTGCTCATCGACCACGGATTCGGGTAGGCTGAAAGTGGAATTTTAAGAATCTAAGCTTAATTTTTGGCTATTTCGATCAAAAATCTCACTCGTAATTTCCTCCATAAGATTGAAAATGCAATTCTTCGTCCATGGAACCGTGTTGCTCAATTTTCGGCATTGTAGAAGGGCTCGGAGGGCTCTGGCGAGCGGTTTCAGATCAGTGGCGTCAACTTCTTCCTGGACGGACAGTTGTGAGAGACGGTGCCAGTTTATTACTTCTGAAATGGATAAAATTTGAGTTTTGGGTGATTTTTTCTCGTTTTCCAGGTAAAAATCGGCAAAGGACACCCAGGAATCGGCTTTTGTAATTTTTAGCCAATTTCCACAAAATTTGGCTGATTTTTATGCTATCATGCACTTTAGTTGGATTTTCACGTAATTTTTATCGTTGTTTTAGTTCTAGAAGTCAAAAAATCGCTCAAGAAAGCTCAGGGTTCGAGTTTTGCCCATTTTCAGCCGATTTTCACGATTTTTAGTGATTTTTTGTGGTTTTTCAGCTCCATAAGTCAAAAAATCGACCAAGAAAGCTCAGGATTCGTCTTGGGGCATTCAGATCGTTTTTTTTTAGTAAAAAAATTGAGTTTTTGGTCGTTTTGAAGCGAATAAAGCCAATTTTCACAATTTTTAGCTTATATATATATATATATATATATATATATATATGCTTTATTTCACATTTTTAGTGATTTTTTGTGGTTTTTAAGCTTCAGAAATTAAAAAAACGACCGGGAAAGCCTTGGGTCGTCTTGGGGGCATTCAGATCGTTTTTTTGAGTAAAAAATTTGAGTTTTGGATCATTTCAAAGCAAAAAAAAAACAACTTTCACGATTTTTAGCTAATTTATATGCTTAATCTCTCATTTTTACTGATTTTTCTGATTTTTTAGCTTCAGAAATTGAAAAATCGACCGGGAAAGCTTTGAGTCGTCTTGGGCAATTTCGATCGTTTTTTGAACGAAAAATTTGAGTTTTTGGTCGTTTTGAAGCAAAAAAAGCCAATTTTCACAATTTTTAGCTTATATATGCTTTATTTCACATTTTTAGTGATTTTTTGTGGTTTTTCAGCTTCAGAGATTGAAAAATCGACCGGGAAAGCCTTGGATCGTCTTGAGCAATTCAGATCGTTTTTTGAGCAAAAAATGTAGTTTTTGGTCGTTTTGAAGCAAAAAAAAGCCAATTTTTACAATTTTTAGCTTATATATGCTTTATTTCACATTTTTAGTGATTTTTTGTGGTTTTCAGCTCCATAAGTCAAAAAATCGACCGAGAAAGCCTTGGGTCGTCTTGAGCAATTCAGATCGTTTTTTGAACGAAAAATTTGAGTTTTTGGTCGTTTTGAAGCAAAAAAAGCCAATTTTCACGATTTTTAGCTCATTCAGATGCTTTATTTCACATTTTTAGTGATTTTTTGTGGTTTTTCAGCTTCAGAGATTGAAAAATCGACCGGGAAAGCCTTGGATCGTCTTGAGCAATTCAGATCGTTTTTTGAGCAAAAAATTTAGTTTTTGGTCGTTTTGAAGCAAAAAAAGCCAATTTCCACAATTTTTAGCTAATTTATATGCTTAATTTCACATTTTTAGTGACTTTTTTCTGTTTGAAAAGCCTTGGGTCGTCTTGGGCAATTCCGATCGTTTTTTGAGCAAAAAAAGCCTAATTTCCAGCAAAAACCTTCCCACCTTCTCCTTCTCTGATCGTAGTGGGTGCGAATAGAAGATAGAACAGCGATGTTGGTACGGTAACATTAATATCCTTGAAAATCTTCAAAATGGCACTGAGGAAGAACTTGTTGAGTCCACGAGCAGCATCGTTCGTTCCATTGGATAGAAAGAGGGCGTGCACTCGTTTTCGGAGCTGGAAAAGAAGATTTTTAAGAATTTTGGCTTGAAAATGGTGAATTTTAGGTCAAAATAGCTCATTTTCTCTCTATTTTGCTCCAAAATCGTCATTTTTATGTCAAAAATCACCTCCATCTCATAAAACCAGATATGCAAATTCTCCGCGTTCTCCAGCAATCTCTCGGCATCGGGTCGTGCCACAACACTGTTCAACTCGTCCTTCAAACTTCCAACCACCGAAAAAACCAACTCTACAATGTTGTCAATGTGCTCCATGACGATTTCGTTGTCGGGACGAAGAGCGAACTGAAAATTTGAGATTTTTATATAGATTTTATCGATTTTGGTGTCAAAACTTACTCCATGGATCATTTTTCCCATTCCTTGCATCGAAGCGCCAATCTCGTAGGCCGTCTCTAGAAACGTGCGAAAACACGAGAGCCGAGTGTTCCATTTGTCGTTGATAGTGAGATATTTGGTAAGGAGTCCTGGAAAAATGGATTTTTCGGAGGTTTTTTGCAGTAAGATATGTCTCAGAGCCTTCAGAATCCTTCAGAGTGCTCCAGAATCCTTCAGAATCCTTCAAAATCTTCCTGAACTACTCTGGAGCCTTCAAAATCTTCCTGAACCACTCCGGAGCTTTCAGAATCGTTCAGAAACATTTAGACACGTCTGGAAACGTCTAGAAACCCTTAGAGTCCTCCAGAAGCCTTCAAAATTCTCTGGAGTCGTCTGAAAGTATTTAGAACCCGCCAGAATCTTTCAGGAGCATCTAGTTTTTTCAGACGCATTCAGAAGCCTCCATACGTCTTCTGGACCATTGTTAAGCCTATCGAAGCATCGAGAATCCTTCAGAATCATCTAGGATCTTTCTAGACCGTCTTGGCTCAATTTTTCATGTTCTTGTCAATGATTTTTCTCGTTTTTCATTCAATTTCTCCCCAACCAACCCATCGAATAGAACAAATCCTCGGATCCCGGTATCTCTTCGCTAAATCGATCCTGCGAGCTCTCCACATCCTTCGCCCATCGCTTCCTAAACGATCCACTCTTCACGTAATGAACAATGGCTCGATTCCAAGCTGTAGACGTCATCGACATCCTTCCGAGAAGCGCGTACGACGTTTGTGACAGAAAATGATGAATTATGTCGTAGGGAAGGTTGCCGAGAGTTCCAAATGGGGATTCCATTTCTAGTTGCAGTCGATCCGGCAGTTGTACGATGGGTCCTGGAAAAATCGCGATTTTTGCATTTTTAGGTATAAAAAACCCACTTTCTTCCTCGAAATTCGCATTTCTAGGTGCAAAAAGGCACGGTGGAGACTTGAACGGCGCACCGTGCGTCTGCTGTGTCCTCTGCCGCTTGTGACTTTGTGTTGGGGCGGAGTCTGTGAAATTTCAAATTTTTTGGAGCCAAAAATCAAAAAAAAAAACCAACTTTGTCTCCTCAACGAGAGCAGCGAATTCAGCTCGCGGTGGTACGGAGAGAATCGTGGCGGTCGTACGGGGCTCTCCAGTTGCTGGCGGGCACTGCTTCGTAGATTGTACCTCCGTTTGGGTGTTGACTCGCTCATAATGGGGTCTGAAATTAGATTTTTGCATTTTTAACATTCTGATGATATAGATAATTTAAAAACCAAAATTTTGAGCCAAAAAACTATTTAAAATTCCGCGAATTTACTTTATAATCACCGATTTTAGGATCGCCCAATTTTTCCAGGCAATTTTCTCATTAATTCTATTGATTTTCATATACTTTTTTTTCTTAAATATATTTTAAATGCTCCCTTTAATTTTTAACACAAAAAAAATCGAGAAAAAAATCCATAAAAATTAAAAAAATAACGGAAAAATTCGAGCGGCAATTTGAAATTTCAGACTTTGAAAATTCGTCAGTTACAGTAACCCTTGAAATCGTGGCGAGACCCGCCTGGGAAATTGCATGCGCCTTTAAATTGTGTGTCAATTTTTTCGTCGAATTTCGAGATTTTTTTGGTTTTAATTGATTTTTAGTGGTTTTTTTCAACGATTTTTTGTGAAATTTTGTGTCTAAATTTGATTTTCTGTCAATTTTTGAATAAAATATATCATTTTCAACGATTTAATCGTGTTTTTTTTCAGGTAGATTTACATGAATTTTTAAATAAATTTTAAAAACTGTTTTCTTGATGTATTTTGCTCGATTCTTTTCATTTTTCCACCGCCACACCCTCTTTTATTTGATTTCCCTCTCTTTTGGCGCCTGGCCTAACTTTCCATGGCCGCCCGCGCTCGCTCTTCCATCTGCACTTTTTTACACTTTTTCCATGCCTAAATCATTGAATTTTATTATTTTTAACCTGTTTTTCTGTCCTTTTCAACGAATTTAGGCGCAGCAAATTCGAAAATCCAATTTTTCCAGACAATGGACTGTGATATAGCATCATATCACGTCTCGTCGTTCGACTTCTTGGTCACCGAAGGATGTCAGTTCGCTGCACAGGCGGTTCCAGCCGAGAAATTCCGTCTGAAGAATGGCGACGCCGTGACGATGAAGTTCACATCGGCACAGCTTCATAAACCGACGCTGGACAGTGGAGTATGTGGAAAATTGATGAAAAATCGATTTTTCACCTTAAAAACTTGAAAAATCACCAAAAAATCAACTTTTGCAGGCAAAACTAACGAGCGACACACTTCCGCTGCTCCCGGCCGAGTGTCGTCAACGTGGACTGACTTACGCCGGAAATCTGAAAGTCAATATTGATGTCTGTGTTAATGGACATCGTCTCGATATGATTGAGACGATTTTGGGAAAGGTAGGCGGGGAGAAAAACGCAAAAATTCAATATTTCAGGCCCCGGAGACGCCTAGTACCAAATTTTACATTTCTATAGTCAAAATGAGCCAAAAAAATCGTCGCAAAAGTTTCACTGAAACAGTTGAAAATCATAATTGTCACTGTAAAAAGCCTTTTATTCTACAAAATGATTTTCTCTGCAAAACTTCACTTTTTTGGCTCAAAATTGAGCTAGAAACCGTAATTTCTATTCAGGAATCTCCGAGACTTCTCGAGCCAAAAAATCTTAATTTTTGACATTGGAATATCATTTTAATGCCAGAATGATCGTTTTCAAGCTTACGATTGAGCAAAAAAACTTCAAAACCTCCGTTTTCGAGTTTAGGGGAAGTTTAGGGTCAAAAACCAGCAATTTCCAATTAAAAATCTCAAAATCTCAGAAGAATGAAATCCAGCCATAAGATACCCTTTTTCAGCTAAAAATGTCATGTTTATACCGAAATCAATGTTTTCAGACTCAAAATTCAGCTAGAAACCGTAATTTTGTTTCCCGTAGAAATATGATCGAAAATCTTTTGTTTTGGAATTTAAAATTTCATTTTTAAGCCAAAATTCATGTTTCTAGGCTAACAATTGAGCTAAAAACTTCAAAAACCCCGTTGTCCAGGTCCGGATGACCAAATTAACGTTCTTAGGCATAAAATTGAGCTAGAAACTTCATCCTTCATTTTACCCCCATTTTCCAGGTCCCGATATAAAAATTTACGTTTTTAAGCTTAAAATTGAGCTAGAAACTGAATTTTTCCCTCAAAAATCTCAATTTCCAGGTCCCGATCATGCTCCGTTCCGAAGGATGCCATCTGCGTGGAATGAATCGAAAACAGCTCGTCGCGGCCGGCGAAGAGCCCATCGAAAAGGGCGGATACTTCATTGTGAACGGCTCGGAGAAGGTGATTCGTCTCCTGATCGCGAATCGTCGCAATTTTCCCATCGCAATCATTCGAAAAACGTTCAAGGAGAAGGGAAAGTTGTTCTCCGAGTTTGGAGTGATGATGAGAAGTGTAAAGGAGAATCATACGGCTGTAATGATGACGATGCACTACTTGGATACGGGAACGATGCAATTGGCATTGCAATTCCGAAGAGAAATCTTCTATATTCCATTGATGTATGTTGTCAAGGCGCTGACGGATAAGAACGATGCAGTCATCGCGGCGGGATTCAAAAGGGGGCGGAGCCAGGATCAATTCTTCTCCTCGTGCATTCTAAACATGTTGGCTCAATGTCAAGAGGAAGGAATTCTCCACCAAGAATCTGCCATCAGAGCCATCGGCTCCCGATTCCGTGTAGCGATTTCCGATCGAATTGCACCATGGGAAGACGATTTGGAGGCGGGAAAATTCATTATCCGAGAGTGCGTTCTGGTGCATTTGGAGCAGGACGAGGAGAAGTTCTACACACTTGCCTACATGGCTCAGAAACTGATTGCTCTTGTCAAGGGGGAATGTGCTCCGGAGACGCCGGATAATCCGCAATTCCAGGAGGCCTCGGTTTCGGGACACATTTTGTTGTTGATTTTGAGAGAGAGAATGGAGAATATCATTGGGATGGTGAGAAGAAAGTTGGAGTTTATGAGTGCCAGGAAGGATTTTCATTTGACTAGGTTTGTGAAGAGAAAAAGCGATAATTTGGAGTTATGGAAAATGACGGATTTTCGCGAAAAAATGAAGCAAAATTTGCTAAAATTGATAAATTTCGGCTTACAATGAAGAAAATAACTCTCAAGCGATTTTGACTCCGTTTCGGGTAAAAATCAGCGAAAAATGCTCAACATTTTGGTTAAAGTCTCATTTCGACTTCCGGAACATGATTTTTTCAAAAAACGACAATTTGGTGTCCGGAATCACCAAAAATTATGGAAAATGACGGATTTTCGCCAAAAAAATGATTCAAAATTTGCTAAAATTGATAAATTTCGGCTTACAATGAAGAAAATAACGCTCAAGCGATTTTGGCTCCATTTCGGGTGAAAATCAGCGAAAAATGATCAAAATTTTGGTTTTTTGGCTTATTTTAACTTCCGGAACATGATTTTTTTAAAAACGACAATTTGGTGTCCAGAATCACAAAAAATGATGGAAAATGACGGATTTTTGTGAAAAAATTAAGAAAAATTTGCTAAAATTGACTCAGATTCGTCTAGGTTCAATTTTAGATCAAAAAGAGTGAAATTTGATTGAAAATGACGAGAAATAGTCGAAAATTTCTCATTTCTAGGTTAAAAAGGCTCATTTTAGTATTCGGAACATTAAAAACGAGAAATTTTCGGCTATAAATAGAAATCGGGCTTTAATGAATTTTTTTGAAACTTTGAGCATTTTTTAACAAAATTTAGAAAAAATCTACATTCTGAGGGCAAAAACTCGAATTTTAAACAATTTTCTAGACTTTCAGAGTATTTTACTCCGAAAAATTGAGTTTTGAAGTGTATTTCGACCGAAAAAACGTGAAAAAAAAACTTTTTGGAGCTTGAGAGTATGAAAATTTCATAGATCTTGCTCAAAATGACTTTCAGAGTGTTTTAGACCTCAAAAATTGAGTTTCAGAGTGTATTTCGACCGTAAAAACGCTTTTTACACCTCAAAAATACGAAAAATCCACGAATTTTACTCAAAAATTGGTAAAAATACTCGAAATTGGAGCATTTTGCTCCTGGAGCATTTCCCTAACTTCAAGCCTATTTTCAAGTCAAAATTCAACATTTTTGAGCTCTTTCCTATTATTTTCAGCTGAAATTTGAAAAAAACCCACTATTTTTATGTATTGAATTTTTCTGGAACAATTCAAATCTATTCGGAGTGAGAACTATGCAAAAATTCAAATTTTGAGTGATTTCTAAGCGAAAAATACTCATTTCGCTCAAAATGACTATCAGAGCGTTTTAGACCGGAAAATTGAGTTTTGAAGTGTATTTTGAACGAAAAAGTATGAAAACTCGGATTCTAGAGCTCCCGGATAAGAAAAACTCAACAATTTCGCTCAAAATGACTTTCAGAGTGTTTTAGACCTCAAAAATTGAGTTTCAGAGTGTATTTCGACCGTAAAAACGCTTTTTACACCTCAAAAATACGAAAAATCCACGAATTTTACTCAAAAATTGGTAAAAATACTCGAAATTGGAGCATTTTGCTCCTGGAGCATTTCCCTAACTTCAAGCCTATTTTCAAGTCAAAATTCAACATTTTTGAGCTCTTTCCTATTATTTTCAGCTGAAATTTGAAAAAAACCCACTATTTTTATGTATTGAATTTTTCTGGAACAATTCAAATCTATTCGGAGTGAGAACTATGCAAAAATTCAAATTTTGAGTGATTTCTAAGCGAAAAATACTCATTTCGCTCAAAATGACTATCAGAGCGTTTTAGACCGGAAAATTGAGTTTTGAAGTGTATTTTGAACGAAAAAGTATGAAAACTCGGATTCTAGAGCTCCCGGATAAGAAAAACTCAACAATTTCGCTCAAAATGACTTTCAGAGTGTTTTAGACCTCAAAAATTGAGTTTTGGAGTGTATTTCGACCGTAAAAACGCTATTTGCACTTCAAAAATACGAAAAATCCACCAATTTTACTCAAAAATTGGTAAAAATACTCGAAGGTGGAACATTTTGCTCGTGGAGCATTTCCCTAACTTCAAGCCTATTTTCAAGCTAAAATTCAACATTTTTGAGCTGTTTTCTATTATTTTCTGCTTGAAATTTGAAAAAATCACTATTTTTATGTATAGAATTTTTCTGGACTAATTTAAATCTATTCAGAGTAAAACCTAGGCAAAAATTTGAATTTTGAGTGATTTCTAAGCGAAAAATACTCATTTTCTTCCTTATTTTCAGCGCCACGATCCTCGAAGCCCTTGGAAACTTTCAGAGCGTTTTAGACCGGAAAATTGAGTTTTGAAGTGCATTTTGACCGGAAAACCCCTTTCTAGAGCTCCGGAATGTGAAAAATTCATAAATTTCGCTCCTGAACAAGTTTTTCAGCTTTTTTTCGCATTTTTTTCAGCTAAAAATTCAAAAATCACCTTTTTTTGAGCTATTTCAATGCTAAAAATTCCCAATTTCCAGCGCTACGATCCTCAAAGCCCTCGGAAACCACACTGGCGGAGAAATCACCCGTGGAATGGCATATTTCCTGGCCACCGGAAATCTCGTCACCCGCGTCGGACTCGCTCTTCAACAGGAATCCGGATTCTCCGTGATCGCCGAACGAATCAATCAACTCCGTTTCGTCTCGCACTTCCGTGCCATTCATCGTGGAGCGTTCTTCATGGAAATGCGAACCACCGACGTTCGAAAACTGCGTCCCGAAGCGTGGGGCTTCATCTGTCCCGTGCACACGCCCGACGGTGCGCCGTGCGGTCTTCTGAATCACGTGACGGCGTCGTGCCGAATTGTGACACATTTGGAGGATAATTCGAATGTTGCGGGAATGCTCGCCGAGTTGGGCATGTATACACAGAAGACGGTGGCGATGGCACCGCCTGGCGAAGAGCTCTATCCGGTGCTCATGGATGGACGATTCTTGGGATATGTGCCGATTGCGAAGGCCGCGTCGATTGAGCGATATTTGAGATGTGCCAAGGTGGCGAAGGATGCGAGAATTCCGTATACAGCAGAGGTGGGATTTTGAGTACTGAAAATGGCTCATGTAGCCTAGATTTGGTTCAGAGTGATCTCTATTGAAAAAACCTCGTTTTGACCTGAAATTAGCAAAATTTGCAGCAAATTGGCTCATTTCAGCACATTTTGAGCTTGAAATCGGCTTAAAATAATGGATTTTTGATCAGAAACAGCGAAAACGGGCTCAGAATGGCTCGAAACCTCCTATCAATCGTAGAGACTAATTGGGCTTGATTTTGGCTGAAAAAGTGCAGAAAAAATGCTCTAAATTTGCCTTAAACTGACAGAATTTCATCAATTTGGCACAGAGCAATCTTTGTTGAAAAATTCTCGTTTTGACCCGAAATTGACGAAATTTTCAGAAAATTTGCTTACTTCAGCTCGTTTTAAGCTCGAAGTAGGCTTAAAATAATGGATTTTTGATCAGAGACAGCGAAAACGAGCTCAAAATGGCTAGGAACCTCTCCTCTATAGTCTGGGCTGATTTGGCTTGATTTTGGCTGAAAAAGTGCAGAAAAAATGCTCTAAATTCGCCCAGAACTGGTAGAATTTCATCAATTTGGCACAGAGCAATCTCTATTGGAAATGGCTCATTTTGAACCGAAATTAATGAATTTTGGAGTGAACCTGCTCAATTCAGCCCGTTTGAAGCTTCAAATCGGCTGAAAATAATGGATTTTTTATCAGAAATAGCGAAAACGAGCTCAGAATGGCTCGAAACCTCCTATCAATCGTAGAGACTAATTGGGCTCGATTTTGGCTGAAAATTGCAGAAAAAATGCTCCAAATTTGTCCTGAACTGGTTGAATTTCATCTAAGTTAGCCTAATTTAGTTCAGAGCGATTTGGATCGAAATACCATCCATTTATCTCAAAATGATTCATTTTAGCTCGGAATAGACTCAAAATTGCCGAAAATTCAGCATTTTTTGTGGATTTTCAGCTCAAAACTAGCGAAAAAAAGCTCAAAATAAATCAAAAACTCTCTTTCATATTCAGGACCGGCTCGGCTTGATTTTGATTAAAAATTGCATTAAAATCCTTCAAAATGGCTCAATTTCCCCTCCAAATGCTCATTTTTGCTCATTTCAGATCGCCCTCGTCCGTCGCTCGACCGACATCAAAAACATTCAAACCCAATACCCGGGAATCTACATTCTCAGTGACCCGGGTCGTCTGATTCGTCCGGTTCGAAATTTGGCAATGGACGCTATTGAGCACATTGGAACATTCGAGCAAGTGTATCTATCCGTCGTGTTGGATCCAGAAGAGGCGGAGCCTGGTGTGACGATGCACCAAGAATTGCATCCGTCTTGCTTGTTCTCGTTCGCTGGAAATCTGATTCCGTTCCCCGATCACAATCAATCGCCGCGGTAAGGGTTAAGGAGACGTTAAAAATGTGAAAAAATTGCTCAAAAATGGATTCTAGAGACTTCAGAAGGGTTCTGGAAGATTCTGGAAGATTCTAAATGCTCCTAGAAGATTCTGAAGCATTTTGAAGCTAGCAAATTACAGAAAATTCTAAAAAGGTACCAAAATTGTCGCAAAATGGACTAAAATCTATCAGAATCGTTCAGAATCCTTGGGAGCCATTAAAAAATACAGAAATCATTCAAAATCGTCGAAAAAGTCCAAAGAACAGTCTACAACCATTAAAAACGCTAACAAATTTGCTAAAAATGATTCTGAACCCTTGGATTTTATTTTAGCTCTACTTTTCTCCGTTATTAGTCGAAAATCAGTAAAAATTGCTATAAAAATGTGCAAAATTCAAGAATAATAGTTCAAAACGTTCAGAAACATGCCCGAATCATGCAAAATTTATCTGAAGCTGTTCTGAAACTTCTGTAGCTGAAAAACGGCTGAAAAATTCTGAAAAAAGTACCAAAAAAGACGATAAATGGACTAAAAACCATCAACACCGTTTAGAATCCTTTTACGACTCGAAAAGTCCAAAAAAGCATTGAAAAAGGCTCATTTTCTGTAAAAATTGCTTTGAAATTGTAAAAAATTCGAGAAAAATAGGCAAAATTGGCTCAAAGCGTTTAGAAAAATGCCCAAATCATGAAAAATCGACCTGAAGCTATTCTAGCTGAAAACGGAAAAAAAAAATTCTGAGAAAAGCTTCAAAACTGTTGCGAAACGGACTAAAAGCCATCAGAACCGCTCGAAACGTCCAAAAAGCATTTGAAAGGGCTCATTTACTGTGAAAATTGCTGTAAAATTGTACAAAAATCTATGAAAATGGCCGAAATCGACTCAAAACGTCTAGAAAAACGTCATAGAAAATTGAACAAAACTTATCTTCAAAAATCACCAGAATCTCAAATTTCATCTCCACCATTTTCAGTAACGTCTACCAATGTCAAATGGGTAAACAAACGATGGGAACCGCCGTTCACGCGTGGCACGCACGAGCCGACAACAAAATGTACCGTCTTCAGTTCCCGCAACAACCAATGCTCAAACTGGAGGCCTACGAGAAATACGAAATGGACGAATACCCGCTGGGAACGAACGCCTGTGTTGCAGTCATCTCCTACACTGGATACGATATGGAAGACGCGATGACAATTAACAAGGCATCGTATCAGAGAGGATTCGCGCATGGAACCGTCATCAAGGTGGAGAGAATTCAGTTGGTGACGGAGAGGGAGCGGAAAACGATCTTCCATCGAAATCCGAGAGAGGAGATTAAGACGGTGGGACCGGATGGTCTGCCGATTCCGGGAAGGCGATATTTCTTGGACGAGGTGTACTATGTCACTTTTAATATGGAGACGGGCGATTTTAAGTGAGTTTTTTTGGGCTTTAAAAGGGGCCTGGAGGTTTCTAGAGGGCTACGGATAAACCCAGAAGACCTAGGAAGTTTCTGAAGAAATGCGAAAAAAGCGGAAGAAGTCTGGAGGAGTCTGGAGGATTCTGGAGGGTCCAGGGAGCTTGTGCACGTTTCTGATGGATCCTAGAAGATCCAGAAAGTCTCAAAAAAATTCTGAAGGATGCAAAAGTGTTTTGAAGGATTCAGAAGGATCCAGAAGGGCTCAGAAAAATCCAGACGGTCTCAGAAGGTTTTTAAAGGATTCTGGAAGATTCTGTAGGGTTCTGGAGGATTCTGAAATACTTTTGACGCCTCAATAGAATCCTGTAGAAATCTGAAAGATTCTAGAGTATTCTGAAAGATTCAGAACGATACTAGACGTCTCAAAACGATCCGGGAGGATTCTCGAGGGCTCTGGAGGATTCTGGTTCATTCTAGAGAGTCCTGGAGGGTTCTGGAGGGTTCTGGATGATTCTGGAGATGTCCGGAGAATTCTGAAAAGCTCTATTGGTGTCTGCCGGATCCTGGATGATTCTGGAAAATGTCGATAGAGTTTGGAGGATTCTGGAGAAGTCTGGAAGATCCCAGAGGGTAAAGGGAAGCTTCTGAATCGTCCCGAAGGTCTCCGACCGATTATAGACGTTTCAAACCGATTCTGGAGGGCTCTGAAGGGTTCTGAATGCTTCAGAAGGGTCCAGAAGGATTCTCAACGGTTCAAGACGCTACACAAGGATCCTGTAAGACTGAAGGATTCTGAGAGACTCTGAAGGATCATAGAGGACTCCGGATTAGTTTGGAGGATTCTGAAGGATTCCAAAGAATTCTGGAGGATCCTGGATGCTTCTGAAGGATTTTGGACCATTTTTAAGCTTATTTTCTCCAATAAAATTAAAAAAACGACTAAAAACCCACCATTTTTCCAGAACGCACAAATTCCACTACGCCGAACCGGCCTACTGCGGTCTCGTTCGTATCGTCCAGGACGGCGAGGGACTCAACGGCTCCCAACACGCGCTCATCCAATGGAGAATCGAACGAAACCCGATTATCGGTGACAAATTCGCGTCTCGACACGGACAAAAGGGTATCAATTCGTTCCTGTGGCCAGTGGAATCGTTGCCGTTCTCGGAGACCGGCATGGTGCCCGATATCATTTTCAATCCTCACGGTTTCCCATCTCGGATGACAATCGGAATGATGATTGAGAGTATGGCTGGAAAAGCGGCGGCGACGCACGGAGAGAACTATGATGCGTCGCCTTTTGTGTTCAAGTGAGTCGATTTTTGGAGGTTTTTGGGGTTTGAAAAGCTCAAAATGATAAAAATAGAGTTTCGGAGGTGAGAAAACGGCCAAAATCGAGCTAAGATGAGTCTGAAGAGTTTTGGAGCATTCAGAAGCTTCCGGAAGGATTCTGGATGCTCCTGGAGGTTCCTGAAGGCTCCTGATAGGTTCTAAAGGATTCTGGAGGATTTTAAAGAATTCTAAAGGGTTTTGAAGGCTCCAGGTAGCTCCAGAGGGATTCTGGAAGATTCTGGATGCTTCTGAAGGATTATGGAGGCTCCTGGAGAATCCTGATGGATTTTGGAAGATTCCGCATGATCCTGAGGAATTCTGAAGGGTCCAGGAAGATTCGAAGGGCTCCAGATGCCTCCAGAGAGATTCTGAAGGCTTCGGGTAGGTTTTGAAGGAGCCCGAAGAATTTTGAAGCATTCTGAAAAATCCGGGGCGCTCCTGGAGAATTCAGAACGATTCTGGAGAATTCAGAAGGATTCTGGAGGATTCTAAAGGGTTTTGAAGGCTCCAGGTAGCTCCAGAGGAATTCTGGAAAATTCTGGATGCTTCTGAAGGATTCTGGAGGCTCCTGGAGAATCCTGAAGGATTTTGGAAGATTCTGCATGATCCTGAGGGATCCGGAAGGGTCCAGGAAGATCCAGAAGGCTCCGGGTAGGTTTTGAAGGAGCCCGAAGGATTTTGACGCATTCTGAAGAATCCGGGGGGCTCCTGGAGAAATCAGAAGGCTCCAGATAGATCCAGATGGCTCCTGAAGACTCCCAAAGGACTCTGAATCCCCAAATCCTCTCAAAAATCCGCAATTTTCAGCGAGGACAACACGGCGATCAATCATTTCGGCGAGCTGCTCACCAAAGCCGGCTACAACTACTACGGTAACGAGACGTTCTACTCGGGAGTCGACGGACGACAAATGGAGGTAAAACAGTGGAAAAAGTGACATTTTTGAGCTAAAAATGGTCTGAAAATGTAAATTTTGAGCTCAAAATTGATCTGGAAGCTCAGATTTTGGTCTCGAAATGTAGAAAATTGAAAATTCTTTGTTTTAGTATCAATTTGGGCTCAAAATATATACTGAATTTTGAGAAAATTTGCCTTTTTCTATAGATTGTGAGCCAAAAATTTGAGTTTTGAGTCTAGAAAAATACGATTTTTTGAACAAAATCCTCAAAAATCCTGATTTCCAGATGCAAATCTTCTTCGGAATCGTCTACTATCAACGTCTCCGTCACATGATTGCCGATAAGTTCCAAGTGAGAGCCACGGGTCCAATCGATCCGATCACTCATCAACCGGTGAAGGGAAGAAAGAAGGGTGGAGGTATTCGATTCGGAGAAATGGAACGAGACGCTATCATTGCGCACGGAACGTCGTTTGTGTTGCAGGTGAGCGATTTTTGCGGAAAAACTGAATGAAAATTGATGAAAATACTTGGAAATGAGCCAAAATGAGCCAAAAAGAGTCGTTTTTCATTAAAAATTGTTTTGAAATCGGATTTTTTAATGAAAAATGGATTTTGAAGGATTCTGAAGGTCTCCAAACGATTCTAGACGCCTCAAAAAGATCCCAGAAGATTCTCGAGGATTCTGGAGGACTCTAGAGGACTCTAAAGAACTCCAGAGGATTTTAAAGAATTCTGAAGGATTTTGAGAGATTCTGAAGGCTACTGGAGGATCCTGAAGAATTCTTAAGGATTCGAAAGGATTATAAAGGATTCTGGAGGATCCTGGACGATTCTGGAGGACTCTAAAGAACTCGAGAGGATTTTAAAGAATTCTGAAAGAATTTGAGAGCTTCTGAAGGCTCCTGATGACTCCTGACAGATTTTGAAAGATTCGGATCGATTCTGAAGGATTCTGAAGGATCCCGGAGGGTTCTTGGCAATCCTGGGGATTTCTAGAGGATTCTGAAAGATTCTGAAGGCTCCTGATGACTCCTGAAAGATTCTGAAGGATTCTGAAGGATCCTGGAGATTTCTAGACAATCCTGAAAGATTCTGAAGAATTCTAGAATATTCTGATGGTTTCTGGAGAATTCTGAAGGGCTATGGAGAATTCTGGAATGTAAAAGATTCATTCTTTTTCCCTTAAAAATCCCATTTTAAACTGAAAAATCGCAATTTTTTTGCCAAAATAGTCGAAATACAATATTTTCTACTCCGAAAGATTCTAGACGCCTCAAAATGGTTCTAGAGGATTCTTGAGAATTCTGAAGGATTCTGGATGATTCTGAATGCTTCAAGATGATTCTGAACATCTCTGGAATATCAAAATCCAAAATTTTCCATTAAAAATTCCATTTTGAACTGGAAAATTCGCAAGTTTTGTGCTAAAAAGTGTCTAAATACATCATTTTGTTCTCCAAAAAATTCTAAACACCTCATAAGGATTCTGGAGAATTCTGAATGAGTCTGAAGATCAAAAATGCTCAAAAAAATGAAATTCCACCCAAAAAGTCGAATTTTTATTCAAAATTCACTTATGTTCTTCCCCAAAACTCCCCGATTTCTCATCCTTTTTCTCCGGATTCTATTCTAAACGAGGATTCCGAACGATTTTTCAAAATTCAGGACGCTAAAAATCCAAAATTCTCCATTAAAAATTCGGGTTTCGACTGGAAAAATGCAAATTTTGAGCTTAAAAATCTTTTTTTTTTTCTTTAGAATTCGAATTTTGACTCAAAACTCCCAATTCCTCATCCTTCTTCATCTCAGTAACTGAGACTCAGTTTCAACTGGAAAATGCAATTTTTTGAGCTGAAAAGCTTATTTTTACTTTAACATTTAAATATCCTCCCCAAAATTCCTCATTTCTAATCCTTTTTTCTTCCAGGATCGTCTTCTCAACTGCTCGGATCGTGACGTCGCGTACGCCTGCCGTCGCTGTGGCTCCCTGCTCTCCGTCCTGATGTCATCCAACAAACGATCATTCCTTCACGCGAAGAAGCGACAAAACGACGATGGTCCAATGGATTATACAGAAACTCAGCGATGTCGTACTTGCGATAAGGATGATCAGGTCTATCTGATCCAAGTTCCACGTGTATTCCGTTATCTGACGGCGGAGCTCGCCGCAATGAATGTGAAAATCAAGTTGGGCATCGAGCACGCGGCCAAAGTTACTGGAAGTTAAATTTGTTGTTGAAATTTGGGGGTGAAAAATGCGTAAAAATGAGCTGAAAATTGGGATTTAGAGGTGAAAAATGATCCAGATTCAAAATTATGACCAAAAGTCAATTTTGAAGGTTTTTGACTGAAAAAAAAGGATTTTCTTGTTAAAAACTTGATTTTTAAGTGAAAAAAATCTCAATTTTGGACCTAACAGTGATTTTTATCTATTTTCAAGTTAATAATCTGGATTTTTGGAGCAAAAACTCATTTTTAGTCATTTTAGACCTAAAAATTTGGTTTTCCGCCAATTTCTTCGCATTTTTCGACCCCTAAACCCTCCTTATTATTGTTACCACTTTCTTTGTTTTTTTATACCTAGAATCTCATTTTTCTTCAATTTTTTGTTATTTTTTTCCTCCCAATCCCTACTTTCATCATTTTTTTCCTCAATTGTTACAATTTGTTACCTTTTTCTGTTTTCAAACTCGTTTTCATATTTTTTAGTCGAAATCTCTAGAATTTTCGAAGTTCGTTGCCCTTTTTTTGTTTATTCCGTTTACGCCTTCTTCATTGTTATGTTGTTCATATGAAAATTTGGAAAAATGATATCAACTAGGCTTCTGCAAAAAATGCCTAAAAATTCAGAAATTGAAACGGTTCTGGAAAAAAATCAGAAAAGTAAAAATTTCCCAAAATTGAAAAAATTCGAAAAATAATTTCAAAATTCTGGAAAAATTACTAAAAATGTAGAGCTTCAAAAATAAGAAAAATCTAAAAATGACTTGAAATTCGAAAAAAAATCAAATTGCAAAAACAAAAAATTTCCCGAAGCGTCTCTGAAAGTTGTCCCCGTAATTATGGAACACCCTGTAGATGCAAAATTTGACTATAATATCATGGCAGTCTCCGTCAATGTCAGTCCTGGCTGAGTTTCCCCGATTTTTCGGCCGCGATATCTCGGCACGAAAATGCTACAGTAATATATTAAAATTTAAAGGGACATACTCTGAATTTTAGGGCAATTTTTAAAATTTTCGTGTTTTTCGAACGATTTTCAATGAATTTTGAAGCGAAATGCATCGAAATTTGATGAAAATATGTAAAAAAAAAATACGAAAATTTTGAAAGGAAGCTGCAAGTGTACAACTTCTTACTTCTGTTCTGTAGTTTGTATTCTTTAAGTGTTGAAATGAAGAGTTGTACACCTTCGGACTAAGCCAGACGCCGTTAAAACGACCGCCCATCCCCGAAAGGAAGCTGCAAGTGTACAACTTCTCATCTCTGTTCTGTAGTTTGTATTCTTTAAGTGTTGAAATGAAGAGTTGTACACCCTCGGACTAAGCCAGACGCCGTTAAAACGACCGCCCATCCCCGAAAGGAAGCTGCAAGTGTACAACTTTTTATTTCTGTTCTATGATATTTTCTGTCTTTTGGTGATGAAAAAACTGTTATAAAGAGAAATCTCGCTAAAATATTGCAGAAATTTTCAAGAAAACAAAAAAGATTCGCAGGCGCGCAGCGCTTGCGGAAGCATGAAAAATGCTCCAGAAAGTCGGCCTGTTCCTAAACGGCGCAGAATTTCTTCGCAACTCAAACTGCTCCAGAACGTTGACGCTACCCAAAAAATGTGTAACACCATTATTTTTTTCGGTCAAAAACTTTCAAGAAAAAATTGAAATCAGGGTTCTCTTATATCACGCTTGTATTATTTGTACTCTTACAGCTATTTCTAATTCTGAGTTTATAATACCAAAGTCAATTTAACACTACGCCCATCGAAGTACTATGACCAAAAAAAATGTGAAACTATTCCGACACTCTATGAAAACAACTATACTTTTCCCAATCTTAACTAAAGGTTTTTGTGAGCCTCAAAAGTCATTTTGAAAAATCTTACAAAGCCCTAAGTATACCAGCTAGTCGCTTCCTTCCTATCGTTATTCAAATTTTATAAATTGACCAAATACCTCAGAAAAAAAACCAATAATTACGTCCTAGAGAGGGAAGAAAAAGAAGAATGTGGTAGACTGACGGCTCGATATCCCTTATAGGTAGCCAAAAAAGGTGTGAGTGTTGCTTCTGGGAAGATGTCAAAGATAAACAGAAGATATGGAGTAGAATACAATAAAACGGGCACGATAAAAAGGAAAAAATCCTCACATGGGGCCCATAACCGGGTGGAACAATGGTGGTGAGAGTGAAGAGATATTTATAGAGATTACACAATCGATTGGGAAGGGGAATAATGTTTACAACTGATGAGGCGGTACCATTGTCTATTTCCCTCAGGAAAATAGACAATGGTACCGCCTCATCAGTTGTAAACATTACCTGATTCTAATATTCTATTAACCTATTCTATTAAATGCGGAAAGTCCTACCCTAGATGCAAAATTTGACTATAATATCATGGCAGTCTCCGTCAATGTCAGTCCTGGCTGAGTTTCCCCGATTTTTCGGCCGCGATATCTCGGCACGAAAATGCTACAGTAATATATTAAAAGTTAAAGGAACATACTCGGTTTTTTAGGTCAATTTTCAAAATTTTCGTATTTTTCGACATATTTTCATCAAATTTCGATGCGAAATGTTTTATTTTGATCCAAAAATTGCATTTCGCTTCAAAATTCATTGAAAATCGTTCGAAAAACACGAAAATTTTAAAAATTGCCCTAAAATTCAGAGTATGTTTCTTTAAATTTTAATATATTACTGTAGCATTTTCGTGCCGAGATATCGCAGCCAAAAAATCGGGGATATTCGGCCAGGACTGACATTGATGGAGACTGGCATAATATAATATGAGCATTTTCAATGGCTCATTTCAATTGTTCCAGTAACAGTTTGGAGATGGAAAGGTTTCTCAGAAAAAGGGGCCACCTGTACACACATCTTTATATTGATTTACGATATAATGTTGTGGGGAAGAATATGTCATTACTATGTATTATTACAGTGGCTACTTATGTCATCACACGCGGACCGACAAATCCCGCCCCTTTTTGACCTCTAGGACACACCTGGACTGACTGTATATAAGCGAGGATTCTGGTCACTTTCTCGCAGTTTTCCAGTGCTCTCTTATATTTTCTACTTAGACGGTCACTTTTCAATAATTATTGATCCTTTCTTATTTTCGAAATACTTGGTTTTAGAATTCTTCAAATTCTCAGCGCCAAGAAATTCTATCTCGGTTTTTGGCCCAGTTACGTTCTTTCGACATTCCTAGATTTAGAAATGGAAACCATTTTCGAATTCAAATTTCTAGCCTGTCGACTTTTTGCCAATGATTTTTGAAATAATGCAATTTTTAAAATTTGAATTGCAATCAACTCAGTTTCTAGCAAAAATTGTGGCTAAAAATCAAATGTTCAAAAATTATCGATCGATCCCTTTTTTCCCAGAGACCTTCCCGTATCCTTCCTTCGTATCGAGAATATTCATTCTTCTCATTTTCTTTTTTCCGTGATGCGGTTTTTTTTATCTCGCTCTCGTTCTCCCTCACTCTCAATTCTTATTATCGATTTTTTCGAATCTCTCTTATTTCGAATTTCAGGAGTCCAGTGTGATAGTCGATGTACAGGTCGAGGAGATCATCTTAAGGAGCCAATGGAAGAATCGAGGAGTGAATCGAAGTCGAGTGAAGTGGAGAAGGTACGGACCGTGTGTGTGCATCTAAGCTTGGGTCTAGATTTCCTTCTAAAGTTATCGAATGGTCGTGGGGGACTTCCGTCTGTAGCCTGTAGAAACGCCTCCTTCTAGTCCACACTCCCTTACAAACACAGTAGTTCTAAACTTTATAGATACAGTAGGATGGTTCACTTTCAAACGCAGTGGCATTGTGCAGCTGTAAGAGCATTGTGCTGAACTTTAAAATGAACCATTCTTGTATCTTTTAGTTTGGATTCCTAGAAATACAACAATATTCAAAAATACAGTAGTTCTAAACTTTATAGGTTCAGTAGGATGGTTCAATTTCACACGCAGTGGCATTGTGCAGCTGTAAGAGCATTGTGCTGAACTTTAAAATGAACCATTCTGGTATCTTTTAGTTTGGATTCCTATAAATACAACAATATTCACTAAAAAAACAATAATTCTAAACTTTATGGATACAGTAGGATGGTTCACTTTCACACTCAGTGGCATTGTGCAGCTGTAAGAGCATTTTGCTGAACTTTAAAATGAACCATTCTAGTATCTTTTAGTTTGGATTCCTACAAATACAACAATATTCAAAAAAAACAATAATTCTAAACTTTATGGATACAGTAGGATGGTTCACTTTCACACGCAGTGGCATTGTGCAGCTGTAAGAGCATTGTGCTGAACTTTAAAATGAACCATTCTAGTATCTTTTAGTTTGGATTCCTACAAATACAACAATATTCAAAAAAACACAGTAGTTCTAAACTTTATAGATACAGTAGGATGGTTCACTTTCACACGCAGTGGCATTGTGCAGCTGTAAGAGCATTGTGCTGAACTTTAAAATGAACCATTCTAGTATCTTTTAGTTTGGATTCCTACAAATACAACAATATTCAAAAAAACACAGTAGTTCTAAACTTTATAGATACAGTAGGATGGTTCACTTTCACACGCAGTGGCATTGTGCAGCTGTAAGAGCATTGTGCTGAACTTTAAAATGAACCATTCTAGTATCTTTTAGTTTGGATTCCTACAAATACAACAATATTCAAAAAAACACAGTAGTTCTAAACTTTATAGATACAGTAGGATGGTTCAATTTCACACGCAGTGGCATTGTGCAGCTGTAAGAGCATTGTGCTGAACTTTAAAATGAACCATTCTAGTATCTTTTAGTTTGGATTCCTACAAATACAACAATATTCAAAAAAACACAGTAGTTCTAAACTTTATAGATACAGTAGGATGGTTCACTTTCACACGCAGTGGCATTGTGCAGCTGTAAGAGCATTGTGCTGAACTTTAAAATGAACCATTCTTGTATCTTTTAGTTTGGATTCCTACAAATACAACAATATTCAAAAAAACACAGTAGTTCTAAACTTTATAGATACAGTAGGATGGTTCAATTTCACACGCAGTGGCATTGTGCAGCTGTAAGAGCATTGTGCTGAACTTTAAAATGAACCATTCTAGTATCTTTTAGTTTGGATTCCTACAAATACAACAATATTCAAAAAAACACAGTAGTTCTAAACTTTATAGATACAGTAGGATGGTTCACTTTCACACGCAGTGGCATTGTGCAGCTGTAAGAGCATTGTGCTGAACTTTAAAATGAACCATTCTAGTATCTTTTAGTTTGGATTTTGTCATAAATACAACAATATTCAAAAAAAAACAGTAGTTCTAAACTTTATGGATACATGAGGATGGTTCACTTTCAAACGCAGTGGCATTGTGCAGCTGTAAGAGCATTGTGCTGAACTTTAAAATGAACCATTCTAGTATTGTTACAGTTAGCTTCCATTCGGACGAATTTTCGTCCGTCCGAAATTCGTCCGGTTACGGTTTTTCAGTACGCAAATTCGCGTCGACAAATCAATTTTTCGTTGGATTTTTTTCAGGTTTTGCCCTATTTACTACGGTAGGCAACGCACACTGACGCGAAATTGCGTAGCACGGACGAGCGAGTCGGACGAAATTCGGACGGACGGCGGGGGTCCGAATTGTTTTCGTCCGAATGGAAACCTTAACATTTACTTAGGCTCCGCCCACAAAAAACCGACAGCCTCATACTTTCTGCATTTAGGGAGAGAGGGTGGCGGAAAACTTTGTATTCCCAAAAATCACGTCCACTCCTTTTCTCTCTCCCTAAAAATCACATTAGACACCCCCCTTTTGCTCCTTGCTCTTTTTCCCCCCAAATTCGTTCCCCGCGCACTATTCCCCCCAATCTCTGCGTCTCTCTCATTTCCATACTCTCTCGCTTTTTCGTTTTTTTTTATTCGTCTCCCTGTGCTCCCATAAGTCGCTCCCTAGTTTTCGCGCACCTTCATTCTTTTTCGGGGAATTTTTTTTCGGTTTTTCCATTTTTTTCGTTAATTTTTGAGCTCCAAGATGCTCCAAAATAGATGACGTGGCAATGGCAAAGATTTTTTGCAAAAAAAGTTCTCGAAAATCGAGAAAAAAGAGATAGAAGGGATGATCGGAACTAGTAGAACTAGTAATTTGAGCCGCCCCTCCGGGAAGCCATGAAATTCTTTTTTTCTCTGCTCAAAAGAGCCCACTTGAAACCTTTTAGAACTAGAAAAAATTTAGAACTAGAAAAAAGAAAAAAAAGAAAAAAAATCGGATTTTCAGGCCATTTTTTGCCTATTTTTGAGCTTTTGACAAATTGGTGGCCTAGAAATCCAAATTTTAGGATTTCTGCATCATTTTTGGGTTTCTTGGCCTAAAAATTAGGATTTTGGGTTCTTAGGCCTGTTTTTGCTTTGCTGGCCTAGAAATCCAAATTTTGGGTTTTTAGGCCATGGCTTAGTGTATTTTGAGATTTTGACATTGGTGGCCTAGAAAACCAAAGAATTGGATTATTTGTTTTTTTGAGTAAATTTTGTTTTTAGTGGCCTAGAAATCCTAATTTTAGGATTTTCTAGGCCATTTTTTGTCTATTTTTGAGTTTTTGACATAAGTGGCCTAGATTTTCAAATACATCAATTTCTTGACCATTTTTCAACTTTTGCGGGGACTAGAAAATCAAATGTACAGGAGTTTAGTCCATTTTTTCAATCCCGTGGCCTAGAAATCCAAAAAGGGAAATTCTAGGCCAGTTTTTTTCAAAAACAATTTTGTAGTCCCTGAAGAAATTGCGTCATCCCTACGTCGGCTCTAGGAAGAAGAGGAAAAAGGGATAGAGAAGAATGGAAATTCAAAATGATGCAAATTTTTTCGTTCAGGATTCTGGAAAGTTCTAAAAGATTACGGAGATGAAAATTTTATGAGAAAAAAAATTGAATCTGAAAATTCAAAGTGAATTTTTTTTAACTTGAAATGTTCTAGGATCCCTAGAGTAGGAGTTCTGAAATTTAATTGTTTCTTTTTTGTTGAAAATTTTGCGATTCCTGGAGAAGCCTTACTCTTTGGAGCACTTCTTGGAACTTGAAAAATCTTCAAAATTCAATTTCCAAAAAAAAAAAAAAAACAGGAAACTGCAAACGCATTTTATGTTCCGAAAAAATTTTCCCACAATTTTTCTTTCTATTTGCTTTTTTTCTCTTTGTTTCTCTGACTTTCCTATTCGATATTTCGTTCATAATTTTTTTCACCTTACAATTTTGCAACGGCCAAAAAATGAACCAAGAGTTGTAATATTTATCGATTTTTTTTGAGATTCTGAACAGTTTGGAATGAAACCTCAAGATTCTAAAGGAATCTGAAAGCATTTTTGAATTATTTTTTTGAAATTACAAAATTATTCGGCTCTAATAGTGTAAGATTGAGCTCATTTCTTTGCCTTTTCTAGTTTCCTAGATCAGGGAAAAACGAAAAACATTTTTCTGAAAGGGTCTTATTTTCCTCTACACCGATTAAGAAGATGGACACAGACACTTCCTTCCTTTAGCATTTACATTTATTTCTACATAAAGTTCCCCTCAAAAAATAAAAAAATACTTGAAGAGGAGCCCCCTAACACATTTCGTAATACTTTAGCTCCCCCTTGCTTCCTCGATTTTATGATGACGTCATATTCTGGAGACCCCCTGAAGGGGGGTCGCCAGAATTTTTGCATCATTTCATGTTCGCCCTTGGGATCTCATATTTTAAAGGATTTTTTGTCCTAGAAAGTTTTTAGATTCTTAGATTCTTAGATTCTTAGATTCTTAGATTCATAGATTCTTAGATTCTTAGATTCTTAGATTCTTAGATTCTTAGATTCTTAGATTCTTAGATTCTTAGATTCTTAGATTCTTAGATTCTTAGATTCTTAGATTCTTAGATTCTTAGATTCTTAGATTCTTAGATTCTTAGATTCTTAGATTCTTAGATTCTTAGATTCTTAGATTCTTAGATTCTTAGATTCATAATTGCTCCTTTAAAAATTACTGTATTTCAAGAAATAATATTTTTGAATAGAGACGCAGAGAAAATTAGAGTAATTTTGTTCTGCGTCTCCCCCACTGCTACGTGGCTCCCCAAAAATCCAGCTTTTCCATGGAAAAAGTTTTCAAAAATTTGTCTTTTCGAACTTTTCCCTCAAAAAATGAATAGATTTCTAGTGAACATGTTTGTCAAGTGCTGCGAGGATTATCCGTGTTGCAGGTATTACTGTAGAAAAAAATGGTCCCACGGTTTTGAAGCCCTGAAAATTTCCTACAAAACTGTGAAAAAATCATTTAATTCGCTCAAGTTTTCAAGGAGTTATGCGCCTTTAAAAGTGCCAAGCGAGAGACGCAGACGACGAGAGCGCTCTCGTTTCTCTGCGTCTCTCCACCGACAAACTTTGAAGCGCCGTATCTCGGCTCAAAGTGGTCCGTTTTGAATGATTTTTACCTAGTTCGGTAGGAAATTTCAAGAGCTTCAAAATAAGTATAAACTTGCAATAATTTCAAATTGATTTTTTCGAGCTTTGGTTGTATTACTTTTTTTCTTTCTGATTAAAACATTTTTTTGTGGTCGAAAAAAGGTCGACCATCAAATTGCTCATCTTCAATCGTTCTTTATGAAAACTTCCCCGATTTCCGTTTTTCTCACCGAAAAAATATTTTCCAGAAAAAAACAGGACCCAAATTCTTATCAAAAAGTGATTCTACCACCAGCGAATTCGGGAGATTCTTCAATGTCTGCGGCTGGAAAATGTAGCAAAATGAGACCGCGATTTGAGATGCTCAAATCGATGAGCTATCAGAACTCGATTGATGTGACCAATAATGAAATGGTGGGTTTTTTGGGATTTTAAATTTGAAAAAATTTGAAAAAAAATTTTTGGGGAAAAATTTTTTTCGAAAATTTTGGATTTTTACAAATTTTTTTCTAATCTATTTCAAAAAATGCAGAATTTTTTACTGATTCGAATACGCTTCTTTTCGCCGCTCAAAACTCCGTACAAAAATTTTTCAGATAATAAAAAAAAATTTTTGTACCCAAACTACAGTAACCTAAAAATATGCGGTATCAAATATGTTCGTGAACTTGTCTACCTCATGACACAACAAATGAGAAGCGTAGGCGCTTCTTTTTTTGTGCAAATAAAACTGTTCTTTGTTTGAAAAAAATGGATTGTCTATGTGAGGCTGGAGCCACGTTGTCCCTGACATCATTTGGGGCTGTCTTTAGCTTTTTTGAAGGGAGAATTGAAAAGAAAACAAATAAATAAGTATGGTCTCCTTAAATATGTGTTGAAGAACCTCTGAGATTCTTATATTCTGAGTAGTCTGAGTTTTGTTGAGACTGAGCTCGTTTAGCCTTCTTTTTTCACATTTAACTTGTCCACGAGGAGCACACGAGAATTTCCAAATCTTGTTAATTTTTTTTCACGACTATTCGACCTGTATACCTGACTAATAACTTTTATTGCTAGTTGGTCTATTTCTTTGCCCCACATGAAAAAAATACCATTAAAACTACAGTACTCCCCTAATTAGTCAGAGGCCCGCTTGTGACCCCTATTGCTTATAAAGTTCCTGTTTTTCCCTGGTTTTGGCCTCAAAAGGATGTTAGTCAGATGTTGTGGCATTTCGCCCTTCCGGTTACTTGCAAACTGATAATAAGATTACTGTACTTGAAAATATTTTTAAAACTTTGAAACGGTTGATTGTTATTTGGTTGGGTCGGGTTTTTGAGGTGGTTTTGAGTTTTTTATTTTGCCTTCCTGGTCGATCTTTTTTGGATTACTGTATTTTTAGAAGCTTTGCAGTATCAATTTAGCGTGGCTACGCAGGGAATTTCAGTTTTAGTCAAAGTACTCTAATTTTGAAGCATCAGAAATCAATTTTTTAGCATCAAATTTTTCAAAGGCTTCAATTTTCTCAAAAATTTTCATCTCCGTAAAGAAACCATCAATTTCTATCTTATCGTTTTTCCCTTTTTTCATTGCTTCTTTTTTTATCTATTTTTATCTTATCTGATAAAAATAGCTAGTAACATTGAACAAAAGAAAAAAGTACATAGAAGAAAATAGACTGTTCTTCTGGATTTTTCTTCAGTTTTTGATACCCGTGGTCGACTGCGGTCGAAAAATGGTCGAGGATTTTTCTATTATTTTCGCACTTTTCTTTGCCTCTTTCTTTGTTTCAATTTTTCCCAGCTTTCTTCGATCTTACTAGGGTTACAGTACACTTCTAGATCTGTAGATTCTATTTCTCAAAAGTACTACTGTACTTTTTTGGGATTACTGTAGTTTTCGTGAGCAATTTTGAGTAGTTTGTAGTTGAACACTATTTTCGTTTGTGTTTGTGTATTTTTTGTCTACAAAATATTTTGTAGCCCCGGTCCTAATTCGATTCCCCTTTTTAAAGGAACACGATCATCATTTTTAATTGGAATTTCAAGGTTATGGTCGACCGCGGTCGAGAATTTCTTTATGATCTTTAGAAATATTTTCTCCAGAATTTTTTGTGCTCTATTGCTGAATGTATTGTTTATAACTTTCCAACATTTTTTTTTGCAATTCAATACTTTTGATTTCGCTTCTATAGATACATTTCTGAGTGTTCTGTGAGTGTTTATTGTGCTTTGTGACCAGGTTTTTTGCAGATATTGCAAAAAATTTCATTTTTCCAGAAACTTTTTGTTTTCGCTTAAAAATCAGACCATTGATGAGGAGCTTCAGCTCTTTCCATGCAGATCATCAGAGTTTTTGGAAATTCAAAGAATTGGAGGGGGAAAAACATTACTTTTTGTTATCAATGATGTCTGATGTATTGAGGACAGTTTTTCCAAAAAAAATCCTATTGTTCTTTGGAAAAAATTGAAACAAAGAACAGGAAATAGACGATAAGAAAAGTGCAAAAATCGTGTGAAAAAAAATGGTTGACCATTTCTCAGCCGTGGTCGACCACAAGTCTTGAAAATCTTGGAAAATAGAAAACTTCAAGAAAAAAATTTTGGTTGGAGCGCCTTTCACGCGTTCCTAAGCTTAACAGGCATTCTAGGGACTCTAGGGACTCAAAATTTGAATTTTCTGAAAATTCAAATTGTAAAAATAATCTCCATAAAATTTCCTATCGATTGGTATAATTTTCATAAAAATTGGTCCAGTGGCTGGCGCGCTTTGCACGCGTTTTGAAGCTGCATGCCTAGTTTCTGTTTAAAGCTTCAGAAAATGCTTGAAAATGCTTCAAAATAAACATTTTTTAAAAATTTAAATTAGAATCGTAATCTCCATAAAATTTCCTACCGATTGATAAAACTTTCGTGAAAATTGGTTCATTGGCTGGCGCGTTGTGGACGCGTTTTGGAGGCATACGCCTATTTTCTGTTCTAAGCTTCGAAAATGCCTTGAAATTTTTTCAAAATCAACATTTTTAAAAAATGCAAAGCACAATCTTAGTCTCCAGAAAATTTTCTATCCATTGGTATAATTTTCATGAAAATTGGTCCACTGGCTGGCGCGCTATTGGCGCGTTTTGTTTTGGTCGTCGTATCCTTCCAAGCGACTCTGAAAAAAATTTTTCAAAAAAAAATTTCCGGTGTTCCTGTGATCAAAAAACCAAGTTTCTGTGCTCTCTCTTCTCTCTCTCTCTCTCTCTCTCTCTCTCTCTCTCTCTCTCATATTACTCAAATTACCAAAACTCTCTCCTCCTCCTCCTGGCACCACCCCACATAGATTTTCGAAACCGAACCATAAACATTTTGCACCCGTGCTCTTTGTGCTCTATTCGTGAACTCACTATCCAATTTTTTCGATTTGGATTAGCTTCTGAGCAGACCTCGTGGTTGATACGGTCAATATTTGTTTTGGTTCACTTTTTTCTTATAAAATTAGAGAAAGTCAGCTTTATTTGAGAAGAACTTAAGATGTTCTTTGTTCTTTGTTTTAAGGTCGCATGGGTAATTTTGATTTTTTCGCGTTTTCAAAAGAGCGAAGCCCAAAAATGGTCCCAAGGTTTTGAAGCCCTGAAAATTTCCTACAAAACTGTATAAAAATCATAAAATTTGCTTGAGTTTGAAAGGAGTTATGCGCCTTTAAAGCTGGAAGGTGAGAGACACAGACGACGAGAGTGCTCTAGCTTCTCTGCGTCTCTCCATCGGCGAGCTTAAAGCCACGTATCTTTGCTCAAAGTGATCCGTTTCGAATAATTTTTGTGTAGTTTTGTAGGAAATTTCGAGAGCTTCAAAATAAGTATAAATTTGCATCAGTCTCGAAAAAAATTATATAGATTTTTTCGAGTTTTAAAAAAGGTAAAGCAAAAAAATGGTCCCAAGGTTTTGAAGCCCTGTAAATTTCCTACAAAACTGTATAACTATCATAAAGTTAGCTTGATTTTGAAAGGTGTTATGCGCCTTTAAAAATGCCAAGCGAGAGACGCAGGCGAAGAGAGTGCTCTCGTTTCTCTGCGTCTCTCCATCGGCAAGCTTAAAAGCCACGTATCTTTGCTCAGAGTGATCCGTTTCGAATGATTTTTGTATAGTTTTGTAGGAAATTTGAAGAGCTTCAAAATAAGTATAAACTTGCTACGAAAAACTCTCTCCATATTTGATACTCAGCCAAGAGATTTGGCTGCTTAGCTTTCCAAAGTCCATTCTCAGCAAATTATCGCTTCTTCCTGTTATGATCACATTTGTTTGTCCTATTTATGAATCATGACGTCTTCTGAATTCCTCCTTCTTCCTCAAAGACCAGTCATAGAGAGAACAATGAACAGTGTGTATGTGTACTACACGAGGAGAAGAATAGATAACACGTCACTTTTTCTTCGTATTCCTGTTGGCTAGACGCTTGCAAGACACTTCTTCGTACAGTCAGTTGTCACGCTTTGAAGTCTCTGGCTTCTCTGCGTCTCTCACTGGAGAGAGGGGGGGGGGGGTCGGTGATGACGTGATAAGGGAACAGAACATGTAGAGGGGGGTCTCCATATAAGCCAAGGGGAGGGGTGGGGATGACTTTTGAGAAGCGGAGGATGACTGTATTTTTGGAGGTTCTTATTTGGCTACACACGTGACACAGTACATCATTTATAATGATGATGATGTACTTTTTTGGGGCTTGTGCTGAAAAAAATTGTCAAAAAAATTTTTTGGCGGAAACACATTTGTGACTGTTTAGGTTACATTTATATGGTAATTTATTATTCAAATTGTTGAAAAAAAAACGAATTTTGAGATTTTTTTCGAATTTTTTTTTTTGCAAAATTCTAAAAAAATTTTTGACTGAATCACAATTGTGACTGATTTGTTGGGCTGGCTTGCATTTATATGCAAAATTTGTATTCACATTTTTTTTTGAAAAACGAATTTTGAGATTTTTTTCATTTTTTTAGAAAATTTTGAAAAATTTCCAAAAAAAAAATTTTTTTGATAACAAATTTTTTTTTGACTGAAACACAATTGTGACTGTTTTGTTGAGCTAGCTGGCATTTATATGCAAATTTTGTATTCACATTTTTTTGAAAACTAATGTTGAGATTTTGAAAAAATTTTCAAAAAAAATTTTTTCGAAAATTTTTTTACCGGTTTTTTCACCCGAAATTTGAACAAATTTTAATTTTCGGGCCTTCGAAACCTATTATTATGAAATTCTGAATGTATTTGCGGCTTTTTTGGAGTTTTTTGGGATTTTGAAAGTTTTAAATTTCAAAAAAATTTTTTCAAAATTTCGATAATCTAATTTTTTCAAATTTTCTTTATTAAAAAATCCCTGGACTTTTCATGGTCCATCTACTGATCGAAATTTAAAGAAAAATCACTTTTTTTCATTTTTACAATAAAAAATCACAAGAAAATCAGGTGTCAAGTTTCTAACTCAAAATTAAAAAATGGCTTTATTAATTTTTTATTAATATTCTTCAACGGCACGTGCTTCTTGATTTCTTCCCATCTGATCATTCGATTCTTTTCACAGTTGATTTTTTAGGCTCCGCCCACTTTTTTCTGCTTTGATGATTTCCCGCTCCTCTTGCTTCTCGCTTTTTTTTCTGCAAAATTTTTGGAATATTTTCAATTATTTCCAGAAATCATACCACCTGAGAGAGACAGAGAAATGAAAAGATGTAAACAGATAATAAGAAAAAAAAATTACAGTATAAAAGGGCTTCAGAGGCTCTTCGTTTAATACTCAGCGCTTCAATTTCGCTTCTTACATTTTCAATGGAGCGCATTTTAATGTTATAATCCTTGCAAACATTTTTTCGTTCGAACATGAACAAATATTTGAATTTGGGATTTATTTTCCAACATTTTTTCGATTATTTGTACATCACATTTTTGAGATTTTCCCCCCGGAAGTTGCTAAAATTTCGTTGAAAATTACTTGAAATTGCCCATTTTTGAATCGGGGGACTAGAAAAATCACTTTGGAAAGTTAGACCTTTTTTGAATTTTCACTGAAATTTTTGGGTATTTTTCCGGGTTTTTGCTCTAATTTTTTGCTGATTTTCCATTTTTTTCAATTCTATTTGATTTTTTTAGTTTTTCTCCTGCGAAAAACCGAGATTTTTGAGCAAAAAACCAGTTTTTTGCTCGAAAATCAAAACTTTCTCAATTTCCCCACTCTCCCTTTAAACTACAGTAGCGGGTCTCGCAACGATTTCCCTTAAAAAGAAAAAAAATTAAAGGAAATCTTTTCCATTTCCCGCTTGGGTCTCGTTGGGAACAAAGAAAAACTACGGTCACCGACGCTCCGCCCACTTGATTTTTTCCACCTAATTCATCATTTTTTGTTACCATTCATTTTTCGGTCTAAAAACAGATAAAAATCTCGAGAAAACTTGTTTCCCGGGGTAAAAATGCTTCAAGTTCTCAATTTTTCACTCTATTTTTGTGTTTCTTCGCTCGTTTTACCACTTTTTCCCCACTTTTTCATCTTGAGAAAAAAATTCGATTTCTAGCACAGAAAATCCGCACAATGTCGTCCATCGTGTGCCATCCGATTATCGAGAACGCGATCGCCACCGAGGCGCGCATCAAAAAGCAGCGCCCACCACCATTGGTCGTTTCCAGGCCCAGAGATTTGGTATATAGCGGGGAAAATCTATTAAATTTGGTTTCTAGGCTAAAAAGGACCCGAAAATTCGAATTTCTTGCCAAAAATTCACGAAAATCGCGTATTTCAGATCCAAGAAGCATGCGAACGTCTCGTGCTCAGCGATCAGCAACTCCGACGTATTATGGTTCTGATGGAGAAGAGCATGGAGCAAGGACTCGCGGCTCAAGGGCCGAAAAAGTCGGCCGTTGTGAAAATGTTGCCAACGTTTGTCGATTCGGTGCCAAACGGAACGGAGGTACGAGAAAAAAGCCTTTGGAACTCATTTTTGGCTCAAAATCTTCTAAAATTACTCATTTTTACCACATTTTCTTTCAGAAAGGCGACTTCTTGGCTCTGGACTTGGGCGGCACCAATTTCCGCGTACTCCACATCAAATTGGAAGGAAAGGAGACGAAAATGACGGGAAAGATTTTCCGCGTCCCCGAGAGCATTATGAGGGGTACCGGTGAGGCGGTAAGTGAGCCTAAATTGCTCCAAATGCTCAAAATCCCCAATTTCAGCTCTTCGATCACATCGCCGACTGTATGGCTAAGTTTATGGAGGAGAACAATTTGAAGGATGCGACAAAGTTGCCGCTCGGCTTCACTTTTTCGTTCCCATGCGAGCAGGACGGTTTGACCAGGTAATACGGACGCTTAGAGCTCAAAATCTGTCTGGAACTCGAAATTTCGATTCCAGAGCCAATTTTAGGCCTCAAACCGGTTCCAGAGTGTTTTTTCACGTTTAGAATGTTTTTGACCTGAAAAAAAGTACCTAATAGTGGATCTAGAGAATGCTGAGACCTCAAAATCTGCCTGCGGCTTGAAATTTTGACTCTAGAACGTTTCCAGGTCGAATGAACGCGTTTTAAGCCTTAAAATTGAGCTCGGAGCATTCTGAAGCTAATATAGGTCAACTTCCACGTCTGAAACGTTTCTGAGCTCAAAAAATTCACCCTAAATGAAGTTTAGACGTCAAAATCTGTCTGGGAACCGAAATTTCGACCCTTAAACGTTCCCAAGTCGATGGAACTTGTTTTGACCCTGAAAATTGAGTTCGGAGCATTCTGAAGCTAATTTACGCCATTTTCCCCGTCTGGAACGTTTTAAAGCTCAAAAATGCACCTAAAACGAGGTTATGACCTCAAAATCTGTCTGGAAACCGAAATTTCGACTCTGAAACGTTCCCAAGTCGATGGAACTTGTTTTGACCCTGAAAATTGAGTTCGGAGCATTCTGAAGCTAATTTACGCCATTTTCCCCGTCTGGAACGTTTTTGAGCTCGAAAAGTTGATCTTGAAGGTTTCAGAGCGAAATTTGACCTTTTTTTTCGCTTTTCAATACTAATTTTGACCCTGAAAACGCACATTTAGGCTTCAAATTGGCTCTAGACTCAATTTTTCCATCTGGAATTTTTTTGAGCTCAAAAAATTGAACTAGAAGGTTCTGGATCGAAATTTGAGCTTCTCCTGCCATTCCAACACTAATTTTGACCCTGGAAACGCCAATTTAGGCCTGAAACTTGCTCTAGACTCATTTTTTTCTATCTGAAATTTTTTTGAGCACAAAAAGTTGATCTAGTAGGTTCCGGAGCTAGATTCGAGCATTTCCAGACATTCAAGCACTTTTTTCACCCCTAGAGCTCATAGAACCTCGAAAAACTGATCTAGAAGGTTCCCGAGGGGAATTTGAGCATTTCCAATCATTCCAACTCGATTTTTCACCTCAAAAATTCTATTTCTGAGTAATTTGAGCCATTCCGAGCTTTTCTACGTCGATTTTCACCATGGAAACGTCAATTTAGGCCTCGAACTGACTATAGACTGATTTAGAACGAAATTTGAGCAATTGCAATCATTCCAACAGTGTTGGAATCCAACACGATTTTTACCCCCAGGACCCCATAAAACCGTATTTTTTCAGAGGAAAACTTGTCACCTGGACGAAAGGCTTCAAAGCATCCGGTGTCGAGGGAGCCGACGTCGTCACACTGCTCCGCGACGCGTGCCATCGTCGCAAAGATATCGACATTGACGTCGTCGCCCTTCTCAACGACACTGTGGGCACCCTGATGGCGTGCGCATTCCAGGAGAACACCTGCCAGATCGGCGTCATCGTCGGCACGGGAACCAACGCGTGCTACATGGAGCGTCTGGATCGGATTCCGAAGCTCGCCGGATATGTCGACGAGCACAATGTGACGCCCGAGGAGATGATCATCAACACCGAGTGGGGAGCATTCGGAGACGACGGAGCGCTCGATTTCCTCCGAACGAAATGGGACGACGTTGTGGATCGAGAGAGCATCAATCCTGGACAGCACCTCTACGAGAAGATGATTTCGGGAATGTACATGGGAGAGTGTGCTCGGGTGGTGCTCGAAGACCTCGCTAAGCAGGGTCTGCTCTTCGGTGGACACTCGGACGCCATCTCGATTCCTCACTGTTTCCCGACGAAGTTTGTGTCGGAAATCGATAGTGATCTCCTTGAAGACGACGATCGTACGTTCCAAAAGACGTATCAGATTCTGGAGGACATTGGTGTCGAGATGATCACCGCCAACGATTGTGCCAACGTTGCGTATGTGTGTAGTTTGATCTCGACGAGAGCCGCCCATCTCACTGCCGCTGGAATCGCGATGCTCCTCAATCGAATCAATAAGAAGGAGGTGACGGTGGGAGTCGATGGATCGGTTTATCGATTCCATCCGACATACCCGACACTGTTGGATGCCAAGATTGCCGAGTTGATTGTGGGGGATATTGAGGTGAGAAAGTGGGCGAAAATGCGGAAAAATTGAGCCGAAAACGTCCATTTTGAGCTCTGAAAATGCTCAAAAACGAGGTTGAAAATTTGGAAATTTTGACTAGAATTACCCTTGAAATTCCGGAAAATTGCGTCAAAAGACGCCTATTTTGAGCTCTGAAAATGCAAAATCATGAAAAAATGGCTGAAAATCTGAAATCTAGAAAAAGTCTGAAATTCCGGAAATAGAGCCCAAAAACCCCAATTTTGAGCTCTGAAAACGCAAAATTATAAAAAATTGACTAAAAATCTGGAAATTTTTGACTTGAAATAACCCTGAAATCTTGAAGAAATTCAGCTAAAAGACCACCATTTTGAGCTCCGAAATTCACTCATTCTGAGCTCTGAAAATAAATTATAACAAAATGACTAAAAATCTTGGAATTTTGACTAGAAATGCCCTGAAATCCTGGAAAGTTTGAGCCAAAAGACGCTTATTTTGAGCTCTGAGAATGCTCAAAAGTCCGATATGTTTGACCTAAAAACGCTAAAAATTACTCCAATGGCCGAACTTTTGGAAAAACTCGGCCACCAAGGACATTATTCAGTTTTGGACCACTTTTAAGCCCAATTTTTAATCTTTTCAGTACAAACTGATGCTCTCGGAAGATGGCTCGGGCCGCGGAGCCGCCCTCGTCGCTGCCGTCGCCACTCGGCTCAAGGAGGAGAAATTGGCAGCAGCTGCATCATCAACGTCTTCAGAATCCTCGTCACGATGAACTTCAGAATCCACTATCATAAATTTTTACCTTAAACGATTTCTTCCAAACGAGCTTTAGCCCTTAGACTCCGCCCATTTTCCCGGGCTCCGCCCCCAGAATTTTTTCTTTACCAGATTACGGGATTTCCTTTAGACATAACATTCTCTCTTTTTATATAGCACCCCTAACAAGCCCCGCCCCCTTTTCTTCTTCTAGAAACCACTAACCTTTTTATGAGATTCTTAAGTTATTCTATTACTGTAAGACTAACCCCCATCTAAGCCCCGCCCCCTTTTGTTTGACCCCCAGAAATTGAAAATTGATTTGATGTGTATAAAATACGATTTGTATTTGAAATTTTACATATTAAAAATATTAGTAACAAATAGAAGCAGCTCGCGGAGGAGCTCAGCGACGGATTCCTTGATGCATTCTCCTCTGAAAATTTTGAATTTTTTTGATCAGGATTACTGTACTTACTCGAGCGGAGGAATTTCGACGAGAAGTGTGCACCAGTTGTCTTGGCGAAGCGAGAGTTGATAGAGGTAGCCGTCGATGGATCTGAGAAGAAAATTGGAGTTTTTCTGCATTTTGGCGTCAGATATGATGTTTGCGGACCCGGCATTAGATTTGACGCCAAAATTGAAAATTTTCCGGTAAAAAATTATGGAAAATGGTGGAAAATCTGATGTTAGGTTCGCAAAATTATGAAAAAAAAAGAAATTTTTGTGCATTTTTGCGTCGGAGTGTCGAAAATTATGTTCGCGGACCCGGCATCGGATTTGACGCCATTTTTTGAATTTTCAGGCGAAAAATTATGGAAATAGAAGTGAAGTTTGATGCCAAATATGCAAAACTACGAAAAATTGAAATTGAGTCAATTTTTGCCTCAAAAATGGTGTTTGCGGACCAGGCACTGAATTTGACGCCAAAATTTGAAAATTTCCCGGTAAAAAATTATGGCAAATGGTGCAAAATCTGATTTTAGGTTCGCAAAATTATGCCAAATTGACATTTTGTGCATTTTAGCGACGGGATGTCGAAAAACTGGTGTTTGCGGACCCCACACTAAATTTGACGCCGAAATTGGAATTTTCCGGGAAAAAAACGGTGGTTGGGCGGAAAAATTTTATGCCAGATCCGCAAAATAATTAATGAGCGAATTTTCTGCTTTTTTTTGCATCAAAAATGGTGTTTGCGGGCCCGGCATCAGATTTTACGCCAAAATTTGAAATTACTGACAAAAAAGTTGGAAATTGGTGTCAAATTTGATGAAAAATCCGAAAAATTGAAATTTGTAAATTTTTGCGTCGGAGTGTCTAAAAAAATTATGTTTACGGACCCGGCATCAGATTTGACGCCAAATTTTAAATTCTCCGGCGAAAAACGGGAGTTTGGCGTAAAATTTGGTGCCAAATCCGCAAAAAAAGTGTTTACGGACCCGGCGTTAGATTTGACGCCAAAATTTGAAATTTTCGAGATTTTTCGACAGTTTCGAAAACGTTTTTTTTTTTGGAATTTTGAAACTTGTCAATAGAGCAAAGTTTCCTCACCTTCCCGAATCTTCCACTGTTTCAATCTTCAATCCTCCGAATTTCTTCCCGTCGAGACCCAATTTTTCAGTCAATTTATTCTTCGCTTTTTCACAATTCGTTACGGTTTCAATTTTGGAACTTTCCCATTCCTCATCGATTTTCGGCAAACATCCATTCTTGTCCGGGTTACTGTAGTCAGTGGTGAATGCTGTTTGCACAAGGGTTACGGTATTTTTGACGTTGTGTGGAGCCAAATGGAGGACGAACTGGAATTTTTGATGCAAATTTTGAAAAAAAATTTTTTTTTTGAATTTTCTAAAAGTCTAGACTTACATCCCGGTGATTCTCGCCACGAATCGGTGGGAGCTTTTCCTCCACATCCTTATAAGTCATCTCGAATTCGAAAAAGGACAACTCTCTGTCTGAAAAAAATTATTTTTAAGTTGTGACAAAAAATTTTCTTTCGATTGGTATAATTTTCATAAAAATCGAGTCACTTTGGGTTGGGTTACGATAGTTTGAATAAAAACGCCGATAGCGCGCCAGCCAGTGGACCGATTTTTATGAAAATTATACCAATCGATAGGAAATTTTTTGTAGATTATTTTCCATTTTTGAAATTTTTAAAAATTTAAATTTTGACGGATTCTGAAGGCAATTTCGTACTAAGCATGATCTCTTACTAAAAGCGGCAATAGCGCGCCAGCCAGTGGTTCGATTTTTATGAAAATTATACCAATCGAAAGGAATTTTTTTGTAGATTATTGTCCATTTTCGAATTTTTTGAAAATCTGGATTCTAACGGATTCTGGAGGCAAACTGAAGCTGAGCGCGCGCTTTTACTGAAAGCGTCAATAGCGCGCCAGCCAGTAAACCAAATTTTATGAAAAATATACCAATCGATAGCAAATTTTTTGCAGATAATTTCCTATTTTCGAATTTTTTGAATCTTTCATTTTTAACCCTACTTTCAATTTCCATTTTTTCCAATTCCTTCAAAATCAGAGCCGTAGCATTGTCCTCTTTGAATCCAGTCACCGCGACCGATTTGTTCCACTAAACAAAACATTTTGAGAATCTTTGGAACAAAATTTCAAAAAATATGTTACATCCATCACAAGATTTCCAGTAATATCCTGGGGAAGACCACTTAGCATATCAGCTTGATCGCATAGTGTTAGCATGTCATTGATGTCGCCCAAGTTGTTTGGCTGAAAAAATTTGTTGTATCAGTTAAGCATTGCTACGCAGCGAAATTTGGGCTTCGCGGCGTTTTGAAAGATGATGTTTTGAAAGTGCGACATTTCGAAAGTGTGACGTTTCGAAAGTGCGACATTTCGAAAGTGTGACGTTTCGAAAGTGCGACATTTCGCAAGTGTTACGTTTCCAAAGTGTGACGTTTCGAAAGTGTGACGTTTCGAAAGTGCGACTTTTCACAAGTGTGACGTTTCCCAAGTGTGACGTTTGGCAAGTGTGACGTTTCGAAAGTGCAACCTGTCGCTTTCGAAACGTCGCCACACTTTCGAAACGTTAAAATTTGCGAAACGTCACACTTTCGGAACGTCACACTTGCGAAACGTCACACTTGCGAAACATAAAAAAAAAATTTTCTAATTTTTTCACAAAAAAATTTCCTAATGTTTTTCTCAAAACCCCAATTTTGGATCGTTATGCTTTTCGAAAGTACGATAAAATGATTTGAAATTTTTGCTTTCGAAACGTCACACTTTCGAAACGTCCTACTTGCGAAACGTCACACTTTCGAAACGTCACACTTTTCACACTTTCGAAACGTCATACTTGCGAAACGTCACACTTTTCACACTTTCGAAACGTCCTACTTGCGAAACGTCACACTTTCGAAACGTCATACTTGCGAAATGTCACACTTTCGAAACGTCATACTTGCGAAGCCTCACACTTTCGAAACGTCGCGGAGCCGAAATTTGTTGTATCAATTCCCCATGGCTACGCAGCGAATTACAGTATCCTTTCTTTCAAACATCAAAAAATAACTTACACCCATCATTTTTGAAGCAAAAACTACACGGAAAACTCAATAATAAGAAAAAGTGGATGACCTCGAAAAAGTGTATCTGGGGGGATCCAAAAAAAAAAGATAAAAATGATCGAAAATCTAGAGAAAAAATGAGAGATAGGGTCATTGGGGGTGTAATAGTGTTTTTCTCTATCTTTTTTTTTCCCAAAAAAAATCTTAACGAAAAAATTTTTTTAATGTTGAGTCATTGTTTCAAAAATTTTTATTTCAATAATTGATTAAAATTCAGTTTAAAAATACACGTATTCAAATTGAAATGCATTTGAAAAAACGGAAAAAATTTTGACAAAAAAAAATACTCGTAATCGGGAAAAAGGTACAGTACAAAACTCTAAACGACGAAAAGACTATGGGATGCAAATGTGCTCCATTGGAGCACATTTGCTTCAAAATTCAATTTTCACATAAGAAATCCATTCGAAGTTAATGATATACTTTTGGGATCCAAAGAAGTCGAGGAGCCTTCATGATGATGATTCACATTTGTCAAGGAGTGGTATTTGGGACAGCATTGGGTGCTCTGGAAATAGGAATGTTAGAAATTTTTTAGATGTGCTAGATGTAAAATTTGATTTTCAATCGAATGGTGGTATTTTCGAAGCTTTAGAATTAAAATGAACCGGGTTATGAGCAAAAATAGGTTTTAGTGGGCTCAAGTGGATCAAACTTAGGTTTGATTGAGCCTTTGATCTAATTATTTTTAAAACTTTCAATTTTGATCCTGATGTCAAAATTCAATTTCCATTCGAATGGTGGTATTTTCGAGGCTTTAGGATAAAAATGAACTGAGTTATGAGCAAAAACAGTTTTTCGCGGGGTCAAGTTTTACAAGCTTACTGTTGGGCTAAATTAAGCCAGATATATACTTACTAATTTTATAAAACTAAATTTGCATGATTGCAGTTGATGTAAAATTAAATTTTCAATCGAATGGTAGTAATTTCAAAACTCTAGAATAAAAATGAGCCAAGTTATAAACTAAAATAAATCCTTCTTTTGATTTAAGCTTCAACTGTTTATAACTCGGTTCATTTTAGTCATAGAGCTTTAAAAATGTTATCATTTGTCTGGGAATTAAATTTTACATCAGAATCGATTTTCAAAAACTAATCCATGAGAAAAGGAGGTTTTCAAAGAGTGCATCAAAAAGCGGCTTAATTAAGCCTAATCTATTTTTGCTTATAACTTGACTCCTTTTAGTTATAGAGCTTTGAAAATACTACCCTTCGACTGGAAATCAAATTTTACATAGAACAAATCAAGTATTAAAAAATATAAACTACAATTGAATGAATTCGATTCAAAATCACATTTCAAATAAAACAAGTTGTTTTTTTAAAAAGTACGCTAAAATTGAATAACTGAGGAGCAAAAAAACAGTAACCTAACTTGAACTACTAATTTTCAAAAAAAAAACCTAAATTCAAGTGCTCATAACTTGGCTCATTTTAGCTCTAGAGCTCTGAAAACACATCCATTCGATTGAAAGTCTAATTTTACATTAGCTAAGTAATTATCTTTGAGAAATACCCTAAAATTGAAGAAATTAGGAGCAAATAACAGTTATCTACCTTTACGATTAATTTTCAGAAAATCTGGCTGATACTCAAATGCTCATATCTTAGCTCATTTTAGCCCTAGAACTCTCTAAACACTACCGTTCTATTGGAAATTGAATTTTGCATAAGAATCCTAATAAAATCTTACCCTCTGATGTCTATAAACACTCTCCATCCTCGTATATCTCTTCCCACACCCATCACATTCGAATTGTCCAATTGATTCATGAATTTTCGAGTGCTGCGTCAATCCATGTTTTTGTCGAAACGATTTATCACAATTTGGACATTGATAAGGTCCTATTGGCATCAAATTCACTGGTTTGCTTTTCACTTTTCCATTCTTTTGCACTTGATTTTGAATTTGACGGCCCGGAGGGGATCCATCGAAAAATTGATTGGGGTCTAGAAGACTCTGGAAGTTTCCGTTTTCTTGAATTCCAAAATTTGAATTTGGCGCCGTTTGATTGGGGTACTGTGGCGAGTTGAAATTCGATTGAATTCTGCCTAGAATCATTTCAAGATCCAGATTTTGGTTGAGGGTTGCATCGAGTTGTTGACGCAGATTTTGATTTGTGGAGGTTGAGGGGAGGTTCTGGAAAAAGTTGGGGTGCAAGTGTGCTCTATTGAGAAATCAAATTTCTTATTGTCTGTTCAAAGATATAGAAAAGAAAATTTTGAATTTTTTTGGTGTTGTTTGATATTTTTGACCTATAACTTTTTTGGTTTTTCACCGATTTTGAAGATTTTTCAACCAAAATGTAGGAAATTATAAGAGCTATATTAGCTACGTAACGAAAATTTGAAAATTCACATCGATTGTTAATGAAAATGCGCTCTAATGATAACCAACTTGGATGACTCATAACTTTTGTAATTCTCAACCAATTTTCAGGATTTTTAATGCACGGCATCCTGGAATGGAACTACGTTTCACGGCGACCTTTTTTTTCTGACAATTTTATCTTTTGAAAAACAGCAAAAATTAGTACTGAAAATTCTTGATTTCGGTCGTAACTTGAGAAAAAAAATTAAATTAAAAATCTGGGCCAGATAGAAATGTTGAAAACATTGTCAGCTATCTGATAGTGTAAAAATTATTTCTGGACGTCTACTGCGAACCGAGTCATGTTGACTTAAAGTTTGGCCAAAAAATGTACTGAAATTTTGATTTTTTGGACCTAAAAAATTTTTGAGGACCTAATTCAAAAATTCGTCCAGATAGAGTTGTAGATTAATGTTAGACCTACAATTTGGTGTATTCATCTTGATATATGGGTCATCCTGAACCGAGTCATGTTGACGTTTATATTTTGAGTCAACAGGCTATTTGGTCGAAAAATAATGGTCATAGGCAAATTTAGGCTCAAAATGATCAGGAAAAGATGATTTACATTTCGAGAATCTTTAAAAGTTTCTAGAATTGACTAGATTCTGTAAATCCAGGTCAAAACGGAACAAAGTTTGAATCATTCAATCTATTCGAGAGTTCACGCCAAAAATTCATTTTTCCTATTTCCAATCGAGGATGCCGTGTAATGCAAAATATTTACAATTAAAAGCTTCATAACATAACTCTAAAAATTTTACAAATTTAGGTATGAAATTCGTCAAAAACGAATAAAAACTGAAAAAGTTATGAGGGTTTGAAATTTCGAAACCTTCATAACTTGGCTTATTTTCAACTTATTTTTATGGATTTTGGCTCAAAATGAAGCTAAGAATTTGAGTTCTTTAGGAAATGTATTACTTTACTGTAATTATCTTAATTTCCCGCTCAAAATTAGCATTTTTGCGAAGTTTGAGGTGGTACGTAAGTCAAACGTGAAAGTACGCAAACTCTGAAATTTTTTACTTGGATTACTGTAGATTTAGCTCACGGAGCATTTTGCATGGTTTTTTTGTTGAAAATTCTTATTATCTTTTCAAAAAAAAATCGCAAGGAAAATTTTGAAAAAAAAATTTGTTTTTAAATTTTTTTATTTTTTCCCAAAAAAAGTCTCACCTCAAACTTCTCCTTAATTATCGTATTAATATTGCTCTGCCTCGAATTTATCGTCTCCACTTTTTGTGTCAAATCTCGTTGCTCCCGGAGCAACTGCTTCACCAACTCAATCAATTGGGTTATACTCGATAAGTGCTCCAAAATTTTCGGGTTCTGGAAATAAAAAAAATTTGCATTATCTATATTATTTAATTTCACTGCGTAGCAACAAAAAATTGATACAACACTTACCCTTTCATGGTTCCCTCTCAACAGTACCCCAGTGTATTGTTGAATATAATTGGTAGCTTCTAGAAATTTCTGAAATTCGGCATCGCCCGAATAATTCTCCATTTTTACATTGAATAAGTTGCAGTCGAAATTCCGCTTTTATTTGTTGCAATAATACGATCAATAAGACCGGGTGTCGTGAGGGGGGCGCGCATTGTGTGCAAACACCGTCCGCGTACACCGCGACGCGAAATTGCGGACCACATTTTTTTTTCGCCGAAAAAGGCTTTGAGAGATGGAAAGAAAAGATGTGTTCTCTTCCCTTCTCTTCTAATCATAATTTTTTTCTTTTTCTAAAAATCTCCAACTTTTCAACACTATTTTTTCGTTTTTTTTTCGTTCCAAGGACCAATGACGCCATAAAACCAAGCCATACACATGCATAGAAAATTTTTCTTATATAAATTTTCAACTAGAGGATTCTACTAAAACTGAAATTTTGTAACAAAACTTTGGAGTCCATTTTCATCCCTTAAAATTGAGATTTTCTATAAAATATTTATATGAAAATGTAGATCTCAATAAGATGTTTAAAACGGTATAAAGATCCAATGAGATAACATTGTCAAATTTTTTAAAAATCCGTAAAACAACTGAAGGGTAGGTCTACCTGGATGTTTCAGATAATAGGTCGTATCTTGCTTCAAAATCAAAATATTTTATGAAATTTTATACCAAAATGTAGAGCTTAATAAGGTCTATAAGATGGTATACGAAACTTTAAAATTTGACTATTTGATTTTTTGAAAAGTCAGGTCAAACGTCAAACTTTAGGGTCTAATCCAGTAGGCGCCTCATACACCGGTAAAAAGGCCGCTCGTTTCAAAATTTAGGATCAGAAAAATAAATAAGTTTTCATACAGTTTTGTAGCTCTCATCAAGATCTACATTTTGGTATAATTTTCATTTAAAAATTTTAAATTTGAATAAAATTATGGCCCATTTTCTGGAACACTTGTCTCTAGCTCCAGAGTCTCTTATTTCCCCGATTTTTGAGAGACAATTTTTTGATAATCTAAAATATTTGTATTTTAGTTTTTAATATTATTTTGTAGCTCTTATTATGCTCTACATTTCGGTATAATTTTTATCCGATATTTTGAATTTTGAAAAAAGTTATGATCCATTTTCTGAGACACTCGTTTCTTACTACCCCTGCTGGTTAGACCCTACTGTTTGAAACGGATTCCCATATTACTGAACACTCAAATTTATGAGTGTATACCAATTTGTAGATCTCATCAAGTTCTACATTGTGGTATAACTTTTATTCTGAAATTGTGATTTTGAACAAAGTTATGACCCATCTTCCGGAACACCCAGGTAGACATACCCTTCCATTGTTTTACGCAATTCAAAAAAAAATTAAACACTCTATCTTTTTGATTTTTTAAACCATTCTGTAGATCTCATCAAGCTCTACATTTTGGTATAAAATTTTCAAAGAAAATCTCATTTTTGAAGTAAGATATACTCCTCCAAAAAAAAGGTTCTTGAACTTTCTGTCTACGTCACTTTTATTTTTTGAAAGATCTTCAAAATAGTTGCGATCTACAGACACGGAGATCCGAATCAGTGTGTTCTTTCCGATCGGATAACAAGATTCTAGTGTCTACCTCCAATTTCACCGTATTTTTCGATTTTTGTCCCGGAGACCCAACATTTTTTCGGCTGGTTCTTTGTTGTTTGAATTCTTAGATTCTTAGATTCTTAGATTCTTAGATTCTTAGATTCTTAGATTCTTAGATTCCTAGATTCCTAGATTCCTAGATTCTTAGATTCTTAGATTCTTAGATTCTTAGATTCTTAGATTCTTAGATTCTTAGATTCTTAGATTCTTAGATTCTTAGATTCTTAGATTCTTAGATTCTTAGATTCCTAGATTCTTAGATTCTTAGATTCTTAGATTCTTAGATTCTTAGATTCTTAGATTCTTAGATTCTTAGATTCTTAGATTCTTAGATTCTTAGATTCTTAGATTCTTAGATTCTTAGATTCTTAGATTCTTAGATTCTTAGATTCTTAGATTCTTAGATTCTTAGATTCTTAGATTCTTAGATTCTTAGATTCTTAGATTCTTATTTCGTCATATTTCATTCCATCGTCATTTTCCCAACCCAAAAAAATCTAGGTTATCCAAAAGTATCCAGTTTCTGTGTGAATGAACCCCCCGTTCATTCACTAAACAAAAACCGCTTCTTCTTCTTGTTCAGTTTCCGTTTATAATAATAGACGATCCCTCTTTTATAATAGAAATACAAATACATATTTTTCCCTATTACCCATTTCTCTATTAATCATGCGGAACTTGTCCGACTATGGGAGAAAGGAAAGTATCTATGTGTAATCTGTATTTCCTCTCTTTCTCTACTTGACAAAACACACTAAAGTATTGTTTACCTGTCCACAGGGCGGTTTTCTAATTCCTTTTCGGTTTTTCTATCAGTGAAATTTTTGAAGGTGCACTTGCGCTCTATTGAGAAAAACAAGTGAAGTTTTTGAACAAAGGCCTATAGGTAGAAATGAAGGTCGAGTCAGTCATGTAGAAGAGAACAACAAGTTTTATTGCTTTTTGTTGCAATAAAAAAATCTCCAAAAAATTTCCTATGAAAATTGTTCTACTCGTAATATCCCAACAACCAGCGAGCCATTTTTTATGAAAATTATACCAATGGAAAGGAAATTTTCTGTAAATCATTTTTTCATTTTGAATTTTTGAAAAACATCAAGTTTCACTGCTTTTAGAGCGAATCTGCATATCCTTGTGAAATTGGAATTTGAATTCCCGCCGACGAAAATTGCTCATCTTTAAATTTTCTCGCTCAATTTTCGTCGATTTTTTGCCGTTTTTCTTCATTTTTTCGCTAAAAATTACGATTTTCTTTCGATCTTTCATAGAAATACACATTCAACACCATAATTTCCTTTTTTTTTTGTATTTTTTTACATTTTCCATCGATCCTTTTTCTTATTATTTGTTTCCCTTAATTCGTTTATTTTTCTGTCTGCGTCTCTTTCTCTATTAAATTTCCGAAAAACGATTTTATAAACCGTTCAATGTCTAGTTTTCGACTATAATCGTTTTTCAAAACAATTTGAATTGAAAATCGATCGGAAAAACGAAAATTTTTCATTGAAAATTTCGAATTTCTCTGCTCAGAAAGTTCGCTCTATCGCTAATTTCTTTTGAAAATTAGTAGATTATCAATGGAGCGCATTTCCGCCGTATTTTCTACTCTTTTTTCCTAAAAAATCGTATTTTTTCAGCAAGCTCCGCCCCCTTCCTCTGCCAAATGCTGTAACACAGGAAAAAAATTAACAAAATGGAGATCATTCCACTGCATTATGGAGCACAAGTCGGCATCTATGACGATGATAACGAGGTGAGCAATTTTTGAAAAATTTTCAGAAAAAATTTCAAAAAAAATCTTTTAAAAATTTGAAGCAAAATTTTCTATGCAAATTTTGTCGATTTTAATCCGATTTTCGGGGTTTTACACCAATTTTTTCCCAGTTTTTTGTACTTTTTTCAAAAAAATCCTTTTTTTTCAATTTAATTGCCTAGATTATCGAAGACTGAAACCTAATCTCCTGGGTGGTCGTTTGAAAAAAACAAAAATTTTCTCGAAATTTTTTTCTTTGGAAGAAAAAAGAGGGAGAAAAATACATGTGGTTTGCATTTTCTTGAGAGGAAAAAGTACTAAAAATCATTGAAAAAAATTTTTTTTCGAAAAAAAAATTTTTTTTCAAAAAATTTCCCTGCTTTCTCTGTGTCTCTTGGTGCCCTAATTACCCTTATTTCTCAATCCTTGTCCCTCATTTTCTGTTTTCTCATAGCCTGGCTAATTATCCGTTTCCGGTTTCATATTTTGGAGCTCTTCGAAGAGCTCCGGAGCAGAGCAACAAGGATTTTCGATTTTTCAAACTTTTCCCTCGTAGAAGCCTTCGCGAAATTTGATATGAGCGCCAAGGCCCCATCTTCTCGCTAAAAGTTAGATCGGCAGGTCACTTTTACACTGAAGAGTAATGCGGTATCAATTCTGCTTAGCTACGCAGCGAAATTGGTTGTATTAGGGCGGCAAAAATTATCGTAAGTGCGCTCCCTCGCACCTGCCGAGCGTGGAAGAGGCGGGCCAAATTAATTTGAAAAACGCAGTGTATTTTTTGAATTTTCGGCTCTCGCGCCTCTTCCACCGGACCAAATGTAGATTTACGGGACTTACGATAAATTTTGCCGCCCTAATATCAGTTTAACATGGCTATGCAGTGAAATTTTGCTGTATCAATTTTGAACAGCTACGCAGCGAAATTTGCTGTATCAATTTTTTCTAGCTACGCAGTGAATTGTGCTGTATCAATTTTGCCTAGCTATGCAGCGAAAATTGTGGTATCACGCTAACATTGCTACATAGCGAAATTTGCTGTAGCAATTCATCATGGCTACGCAGCGAAATTTGTTGTATCAATTTTGCCTAGCTTCGCAATCAATTGTGCTGTATCAATTGAGCATGGCTACGCAGTCAAATATGCGGTATCACGCTAACCATTAGCTACAAAACTAATTTTGCTGTATCACTATTTCCTTTTTTCCCTAACGAGCTCCCGAAAGGCGAGATAACCTCATAAATTATGGTGTGCCGTTGCAAAAACAGACACAAAATGACGCTATTCTTTTCAAAAAAAGTGTGCGCACATGTGTGAACACAAAATTTTTTGAAAAAACAATAGAATCAGACTTTGGACTTTGAAACGTCTTACAGCTCTGACTAGAAAATGGGAAGGGATCGCAAGATCAGTTCCAAGCCACGCCTTTTTTTTTGTGGGCGGAGCTTCCAATTGGCCAAGAAATTGGGCTTCCGACCGGTAGCATAGCGAAAATCTGAATTTGCGCGTCAATGTGTACAGCGTGACGCAAAAATGCACAGATTGCGGACTTGATACTGCAAAAAGAGGGCGGAGCCTATTCCTCTTTGCCATTGCCCCTCGGAAGTGGTAATAAATCCTTCCGGGCCCATCTCAAAATGATGCCAACACAAAGAGTGTCACCTGTCCGTGGGGGGGCACCCCCCGGACTCGTCTTACTCATCACTGTTGTGCTCTTTGTGCAGTTTAGTACTCTTTTTGCTTCGACGAATGGGGGCCCCAAGAGGAACAGTTGTTATTAGGAAACTTTTTTCGACATTTTTACGGCTAGCTTTGTTTGCGATGATAAAGTGGTTTTTGGCAAGCTTGAAGCTCCAAAGAATGCATTTTCGCTCTATTGAGAATACTTGAGCTGATACGCAGCCAATTTGAGTTCAAGTTTGATACTCAGCCTAATTTCGCTTGTCCAGATTAGACTTTGCGGTATCAACTCCTAATGGCTACGCAGCGAATTTCGAATTTCGCTCTTTTTATGATGAGCAATATCCCACATCTCCATTTTTTTCGAGAACATTTCTTGGAAAAATAAATCTTGTTTATCCAATGACCACATTGGTGGTTGCTCTGGGAACCCCCTCTCGTTTTTTTCGAAACGAAAATAATATTGGCGTTTTTATGAAAACATAAATCCTGCAGTATACGAGATTTCGTATAAGGCAGTTAAAAAGATCTTTTTGAGCGAAAAAAGCTTCAAAATTTGAATTTTCTGAAAATTCAAAAAAAAACGGAATGATCTTTAGAAAATTCCCTTTCGATTGGTGTAATTTTCATTGAAGTTGAATACTCCAAAATTTAAAAATGAATTACCTCAAAATCCAATTAACCAATTTCGATGAAAATTGTACACATCGATAGGAAATTTTCTGGAGATTACTGTACTTTTTTGAATTTTTGGAAATTCTGAATTTTGACGAATTTTGAAGCGATTTTCTAGCTTGTTGTAATATTGCGCTCCGTTGATAATTTTCCCTTGTTTTACAGTTTTTAGCAACAAAAAATAACAATAGGGAGTTTTTGTTTTTTTTTCGTCGTGTTTATTTTTTTAATGTTTTTTTTCAATTTTGAAATCGAATCGAAAATTTAAAATTGAAAAAAAAACCACAGTATTCTAACGCTTGCGACATGCAAACGCGCTCTTTTGAATTCCAGCGATTTTTTCGGCATTTTTTTGGTATTTGTAAAATTTTCGACTAATTTCAGTCTAGTCCAGAAAACTGAAACTAAAAAAAAAATTTTATTGAAAAATTTTCGAAAAAAAATTTTTTTTTTGAAAAATTTTCGAAAAAAAAATTTTTTTGAAAATTTTTTAATTTTCTAATTTTTTTTGAATTCCTTGTCCTTGGCTTGTAATAAACTAACTGTTACTATTTTTCCACAATTTAGTAGTACTTTACCTGCAAAATTTCACCTCCCCCTCCTCTAAATACTCCAATTTCATTTTTTTTTCATTTCCTCCACACACTATTTGCACTTTGAGAGATGATCACCTTGCCCAGTAGCAGTAAAGTCGAGTCAAGTCGAAAAAATCGTTCTATTTGTATTAGAACGATTTTTCGAAAAGTTGAAGACATTTTTTTTGCAGGTTACTTTGGCTTCGAAATTTTGAGATGAAAATTTCTGGGTTTTAGCTTGATTTTTGTGATTTTTGAGTGGAAAAATCGAAAAATTTGGGGTTTTTAGACCCCAATATAAAAAATAGTAAATTTTGAAAATCTTGAAAAAAAAAGTTTTTTTCGAAAATTTTGAAAAAAAAAATTGTTTTTCTAAATCAATTGTAGGTAATTTTTACCCTAAAAATCCTAATTTTTCAATCTTTCTCAAACCAGGAACCTCATTTTTCATGGTTTTTTGCTCTTTTGAGCCGCCTGAAATCCATTACTAGTAAATAGTGCTTATCCCCTCATGATTTCGTCAAATCTGAATCTCGTACATATTTCTCCTCGTTTTCTTCATTTTACTTCATTATGGTATTCCTAGGCACCTATTCCACATCGGGTATACGGTACCAGCACTACTGTACCAGGAGCAGACTCATGTATTCCAGCGGAGCGCGTCGGCCGTTTAGGCGGCTGGTGCCGTTGAAAATGGTAAAATTTTTAAAAAATGTGGTTCAAACGTTCAAAGGTTGAATCAAGACATGGAAATTTTTAGAAAAAAGACCCAAGAATTTCAAATTTCGGGTTCTGAAGAGCTTGAAAATTTGAATTTCGCGCCATTTTTCAAAAAATTCCTAATTTTCAGGCTCACGGTCGCACGGCCACCGACTACTCGGGTCAGGACTACGATGAGTGTTATGATCGGTAAGGATTTCAATTTTGGAAAAAAAGAGATCATTATTGAAAGAAAAGATTCAAAAATTGGTTTTAGAAGTGGGCGGAGTCACATAACTCAAATTACGGAAAAATTTCCTCTACAAAAAACACTATTAGGGTTTGGAATTTTCCAACAAGAAAGTTGGTGGACCTAGAATTTTTGTTCCTAAATTGATAAAAATCAAATCTACACCAATTCCTTCATTCAAAGTGGGCGGAGCCTAAGCTTATGCTTAAGGCTCATTTTTGATGTCCCCATAAATCAACCTCCCCATCGGAGCAGCTGCCGGCTGCTCCGTAGTGAAGATAGGTTGATCCTAGCCATCCCGAGATGTCTGCGTCTCCACGGATCACCGTAATCTCTCGTCTCTCTCCGAGGAGAGAAAAGAGTATCTATGTCTTCTTCTTCTTCCCGGACCAGCATTTGACCTCTCCGTCTGTAGTAAAAGACAGATCGTCGGAGATGAAAAAAGAGCAGCAGAGTGCTCTTTGAAAGTTGAGAGCACTCGGATCTTTTTTTTCGTGGGCTCCAGAGGTGTCTAGAAGGATTCTGGAGCCCTGGAGAGAACTCTAGACGCCCTGCTAGCTTCAGACTTATTTTTTATCACTTTTTTAAAATTTTAATTTTTTTTCTCAATTTTTGTCCAATTTTTTCACTGCGTCTCTTCATCTGTATGCTCTAAAAGCCGATACGCAGTCAATTTCAAATCGCTGTCACGTTTGATACTCAGCCATATACCTTCTCACCAGCGGTCCTACCACTGACCAGCAGCACAACGATAAATCGTTAGTGTTCTTATTTCCCCCCGTGCGGGTTCCCATGGAAATGTGCCCATTTCCATCTGTTGGGGAGCACACGGAGCACTGCGTCCACTTGTGTGCTCATTTTCCTTGTGTGACCTAGAATATACTAGAAGGCACTTTGAGCTGCTGTGCTCAAATTGAGCACACTAAGCGAACAAGTTGAACATGATGAATTATTCATAATCCACCTGTTTCTTCATGCTTTTTTTCGCTGTCTTTAAAAAAAAAGTTTTTCTAGTCACATGTGACTAGAAAAATGACTGGAAAACACTACTTTCTAAGGGAATCATCTTGAATTTGAGTCTCACTTTGAGAAATCGAAATTCGGAATCCGAAAGATCGTAATAGTTCGTTCTCCTCTAGATGAGCTCAAAAACCATTCCTCCATTTTTGTTTCCACCGAAAAAGGACCTCACCCCGGATGGGACCCATCCACAACTCAGGTCGAATTTCCTGAAGGATCATGTTCTCAGTTGCACATTGAGAAAGAGAACGAGCAATAAATAGTCTTCTCGGTTATCCGATGAAGAGTCAAATAGCCAAGAGGCTCATTTGCATACATTTCTCGTTGTTGACCTTCTTCAATGTCGATGTGGAGGTTGTCATCTTAACAAAGACGAAAATCCTCAACAATCACTTTCTGGGCCTTCAAAACCCGTTCAAATTAGAATTTTTGAGAATAGCGAACATACAAAATGATCGCCAGAAATTTTCCTTCCGATTGGTATCTTTACTAATAACAACCAGTGATTTCCGTATGTCTGTCTGTATGTGTCACGCTGTAACTCAGCTCAAACTGGACCGATTTAGATGAAACTTTTACGGAAAGATCAGATTGATCAGACCTTCCGATTGGTATAGATATCATTGAAATTAGCTGACTGGGTCTTGAGATACTGTAGTTATCAAAAAGTGAAGTATGTCGAAAACCAGTTAGCCACTTTCAATAAAACCTGTACCAATCGAAAGGGAATTTTCTGGACGACATTTTAATACTGCAAATTTCAACTTCGAAATTCTCAGAAACCAGAAATCCAATACTAGTGGAACCTATACCGATCGACAGGAAATTTCCTGACAGTTTTAAAAGCCTTCCAATATTTCGATGACTCATCTATACACCACATCATCATGTAGACAGTGTAGTCTCTGGTACAGAGATCTAGAGATCAAAAAGAGGTAATCCCCCCATAGCGATAGAAATCGGTGTTGAAAAAACCGAAAACTTCCGTCCAAAACCGAGTGCATTTTGTGTACTCATTTCTGTCGAATTCTCGGTACGAAAAAGTTTTCCTCGACATCAAGCATGATGTGATACCGATCTATGCATAATTCTCGCTCATTTTGAGCATAATATATGCAAGCGTAATCTACCCTTTTCCTCTAATCTCAGAGAACGGGGTCCCCTCGCTAATCCCCCGTGTGAGGAAAAGACGGACAATGACAAAAGGGCAATATAACCCGTAATCCGGACGCTTGGAGCATATTGAGCCTCAAGGCTCATTTGACTTGATACTGTGGCAATGTGTCCCCAAACATCCACAGAAAGGACAATTCGAATTTTGACGGATTCTGAAGTATCCAACATTGGTTGGCCCCGCTCGTCGATTTTTTTCATTTTGCTACTGTAATTTGCAGTCTGCAAACTGTCACCGAGCTTTCTAGCGAGAAGAATGAACCTGAGGACCCCTTTTCCCAAAGTTGCCAGTTTGTGGTCACTTTGTGGAAATTTTGGAAAATTCCGAAAACTTTTGGGGACCCATTTTCTCCTTCTCCTTCTCTCTGTCTTTATGGTCTCCAACTACTACTACTACTACTACTCAATTTCCGCTTCTCCAGAATTCCCCAAACGGCGGTGGGGTCTTCCTCTTCTCCAGGCTACTGCTTCTTTTTGTTTTCCGTCTCAAAACTTTTCGAAATATGAAAAGCAATGAGGAGAGAGAGTGGAGACGCAGATGTGTTAAGCATGAGCTTCTTCTTCTTCCTCACGTTCCGTGAGTGTTCCTTTTTTGTGCTCTCTCCAGAAGCTCCTTGCTCCAGGGGAGTATTTGATTAGGCTCTTCATACAAGGAGCGGATACTTGAGCAAGAGGTTTTTTGGAGCAATCTTGAAGACGTCAGAATGTGGATTCTGAAGTAATCTGGAAAAAAACCGAACATGAACATTGTTTGGGTCCTTGTCGAGCATCATGACGAATTTGCGTCCTGGATGATTCTGAAGGCTTCCGATCGGCTCAGATGGATTCTGAAGGCTACTAAAGGGATCTGAACGATTCAGAAGAGCCTCAGGCAGATCGTGAAAGGTTCTCGTGGATTCTGAAGAATTCTAGAATAATCTAGACGCTTCTGAAGGATTATGAAGGCCCCTGAAGGATTTCGAAGCGTTCCGTTTTTTTTCGAATTTCGAAATTTCAAATTTCAAATTCGAAAATTCTAAAGACATCCTTCCTTCTGCCCTCCCTGTTAACTTGGAATTTGAAATTTGACTGATTTCGGTTTTTTTTCAAAAAAAAATCCAGTTTTCCTTTCTTCTGTATTCTTCAATCGCCATGTTTTGTCCCTCGAGTCGCTTTTTTCTCGACTAATGGGCTGTTATTTCCGAAAAATTTGAATCCTTGTTTCCAATGACTCGAAAACATGGCCATTCATCTTCCTAGAATTTTCGACCACATTTTGTGTTCCTATCAAGAAATTCCTCGTCTCTCTAGCTGTCTATGTCTTGGCGAAACAAAATCTTCTGATTTTTTCGAGGCCAAAGAAGAGGAAGAGAGGTTTGGTTTATGCCAAACGTTTCCTCTCTCCTCTTGGCAAAGGAATAGTTTACATAAACAGATGGAGACCTTGGGGAGTGTACCATCTTCCCATTGAAAAATCGTTTTTGTAAACAAAAACGTTTTCTCTATGAAGATCGCATCGAATTACATCCATTCCTAAGTTTTAGAACTCTAGGATTCTTGAATATTTGAATTTTTAAGAAATTCAAAAATACAAAATTATTGCTAGAAAATTACTTATCGATTGGTATAAGTTTCATCGAAATTGGTTCACTGGGCCTTGAGGTACAGCACTTTTTTAAAAAAGTGATGTATCGCAGGACCCATTCGAAAAATTTTAATGAAACCTATACCAATGGATAGGGAATTTTCCGGAGATAATTTTGTATCTTTGAATTTTTTGAAAAATTCAATTTTCAAATAGATTTTTGTTCCTTTAAAAGTTCAAAAATCTAATTAAGGGGGACTACGCCCCTCTTAATTCTGATCCTTGATTCATTCATTGATATGTGAGTGTGCGAGTGATTTGATCAAAGACTTTGGTACATTGATGTTTATGAGATTCTGAATCTAAAAATTTCGAGTTTTTAAAATTTTGAAAATATAAAATAATCTCCAGAAAATTCCCTATCGATTGGTATAAGTTTCATTGAAATTCGTTTACTGGTTTTGGAGTTATTCAATGTTCCAATTTGAACATTGAATAACTCAAAAACCAATGAACTAATTTTAATGAAACTTATACCAATTGCTAGCGAATTTTCTGGAGATTATTTCCTATTTTTGAATTTTCAAAAAATTTGAATTTTGACGGATTCTGAAGCGAATTTCCGAAAAATCTGTTGAAATTTGCAGTGTGGAAATTCGAAATGTTTGTTCCCTGAAATCTCGACTAGAAATCTCCGGTATCGCATTTTTCACGCTTCTTTCTTTCTCTTCCGGTGGTCATCTTTTGTCCTCAGGATCTTTCACTGTATCGGACACTTCCGATTCAGAAGTTCCACGTCATCTACTTCTGTTCCGCCCCATCATCATCATCATCATCATTGTCATTGTCACCTACACGAGAAGAGAGAAACACCTCTCGCTTCGTTTTTCAACAACTACACGCTTTTTCATCTTCTTCTTGACTTTTTCTCTCTTCTTTTCACCCCCCGTTTACATCTCGACGAGACGACGACGCCCGTGTCGTCTTCGTTTTCGGAAGGCATAATTGTTTCCGTGTGTCTGCGTCTCTTGACTTCCACACGCTCTCTAGGCAATTTTCATTTTTGCCACTACCTACTTCAGGGAGGAATTCGTTTTTTTTTCGTTCGCTCTCGGGATTTTGGAAAGTTAATGACACCTAATTTTTGATCTCAATAGTTCAGACGGATCCTAGACATCCCAGAAGGTTATTAAGTCTTCTGGAGCATTCTGAGAAGGCTAGGAGCTTCTAGAATCGGCCAGAAGAGTTCCAAGGTTCTTTGATTGGAATCAGTGTGTGTCCTCGAGGCGATCTCGTGAAAATTCTCGAGAAAATATCGAGAAAAAATCTCGAGAAAAATCTCGAGAAATCTCGAGAAAAAATCTCGAGAAAAATCTCGAGAAATCTCGAGAAAAAATCTCGAGAAAAATCTCGAGAATTCTCGAGAAAAATCTCGAGATTTTTTTTCTCGAGAATTCATTCTCGAGAATTCTCGAGAATGTATCTCGAGACGACCATTCTCGAGATTTATCTCGAGAATGGCATAAATTTACGGCGGCGCAGAGGGTGAGCGGAGTGTCGTTGTTTTTACGCGCAGTTGTTTTCGAGCATTTCTAAAAATGGTTTTCAGTTTTCCTGACAAAAAATTGTCGGATTAGTCGGAATCCAAAAAAAATGTGGCGCGAAATTCAAATTTTGAAAAAAATTTGGCGCGAAATTCAAATTTTCAAAAAATGATTGGGGCGAAATTCAAAATTTCAAAAAATGTTTGGGGCGAAATTCAAATTTTCACAAAACTGTTTTGGCGCGAAATTCAAATTTTCAAAAAAAAAATTTCTCGAGAATTCTCGAGAATTCTCGAGACAATTCTCGAGATAATTCTCGAGAATGGTTTTCTCGAGAATTTTTTCTCGAGAATATCTCGAGAATTTTTCTCGAGATTTTTCTCGAGACAATCTCGAGATTTTTTCCGAGATTTTTTTCGAGATTTTTCTCGAGATTTTTCTCTAAAAAAATCTCGAGATTGTCTCGAGATTGGGGTTTCTCGAGAAAATTCTTCTCGAGGGCACACACTGATTGGAATCCCACAGGGTTGCGATCTGAAGAAGAGAACATTTGGAACTACCTACTTTCGAATGTTTGTTCTGAAAGCCCTAAAGGCTTCGAGCTTCATTCATGCTTCTTGAAACATAATCAATATCTTTTTGAAAAGTAGGTCAACCATCTTGGTTACCACTAACTATAGGCATCAGATGGTGGTACTATATTTCTCTCTAGAGAGACAATAGCAAAAAAAAAAGGAAGAAAAGTCTTCGTTTTTGCTGTTCAGTTGATGATCGAATTATGTGTGAGGTGTTTATGTATATGTACAATTATTTTTATTACATAAACACACGTGCATACAGACACACTTATTGGACGTTGTAGTTAATGAGAACGATTACATGCCACAAGTGTTTCTTCAAAGTCTCTGGTACTATCGCGCCACCGTCTGGTGTCAGTACAATTTAAAGGCGCATGCCAGCCAATAACTTTTATTGTAATCTACTTGTAAGAATACTGTAAAAGATATTTGCGGCGAGATACGACTCGAAGTGATTGCATGCGCCTTTAAATCAAACTGACAACGTAAGGCGCTTTGATAATATTCAGAAGATGATTTTTTTTGTTGAAAATATTGCAATAAGTACTATTATACTAAAGAATCACTGAGGTGTGACAGTCAGTCAAATTCTGTCTTTTTTGCTTCACAATAGATCAATATCGTCGATTTTGTATTGAAAAGAAAAGAGGAAGAAAAAAAAATGTTTTTTTTAGTTTTCTCACCTTTTCATGTTTCTTTTTTTGTAACAAAACGGTATAAGATTTTGTATAGTTTGTAGAGACTTTCCATCAATTACAGTTTGTAAGATTATTTTAGTAATTTTGGTCATTTTCCGTTTTTTTTCTCGAATTTTTTCGCCCCAAAGTTTTGAGCTTCTGAACACCTCCTACTTGTCCATTTTTCATTCCGTTTTCCTCTACTCCTGGCTATTATCCATTCATTCGAAAGTACTCACTTCCTGCCGTTTTCGTTCCATTTTAAAACAGAGAGAAAAAGAGAAAAGTACACCTCTTTTTTTATGCACCTTTTACCTTCTGCTTCACTGAATCAGAAAGGGGGTGCTATTATATAGCAAAAAAGTGTATGAAATACGAGAAAATTCGTCTAAAAGTGATCAGAGAGGATTCTGAGACTCTGATTTTCTCAAAATTTCAATCTGAATTTTCTCAATTTTTTTTTCAATTTTTTCCATTTTCCAGGTGCGAACAAGAGTGCGGCGAGGAGGCGTGGCGTATCGCGTGCTGTTCGAGAGTCGGAAAGATCGCCATCCTTGTCATGTCAATCGTCTTGATCTATTTAATCATATCAGGTAATCAGAAGATTCCAGAAGGCGTCAAAATTATTTGAAAAATTTCAAAAAAAATTTTCGAAAAAAAATTTTTTTTCAATATCTTGAAATTTTGCAATTTCTCAAGGATGAAACTTTCACAAGGTTCCGAGAACCTCAAAATTAAGAAAATAAATTTGAATTCCAAAAAAAAGATGTTCCAGAAGACGTCAAAAAAAAATTTTTTTTTTGAAAAAAGAAATTTCAAAAAATACTGTAATCTCCAGAATATTCCCTATCGATCTGTATAATTTTTATCGAAATTGGATTTCGATTTTTAAGATTTTCAGAATCTTGGGATTCTGAAGTATTGGGAAAGTAGAAAATTCAGAATTCTATTCAAAATCAGAAATTTTCAGAAATCCGAAAATTTTTCGAAATCCAAAAATTTTGAATCTCGCAGAATCTCAATTTCAGGATTTTTAGATTCTGCGAGATTCAGAATTTTTGAATTTCGAGAAATTTCAGGATTCTGAAAATCCAGATTTTGAAAAAAATCTGAATTTTTTAATTGATCAATACTTCAGAATCTCAAGTTTCTAAAAATCTTAAAAATTCAAAAACTTATCCGATGTCGATGAAAATTATACAGATCGATAGGGAATTTTCTGGAGACTACTGTATTTTTTTGAAATTTTCGAAAAAAATTTTTGACGGTTTTTGGAACCTTCTTTCAAAACTTCAAAACCTAACAAAAAAAATCGTATTTTCGAAAATTTTGAAATTAATTTTTTTGCAGCACTCACACCGACCGAAAGCACACACAAGACGGATTTGGACGTGCCGAGGGCGGGCATTAATTTGACGAGGTAGGGGGATTTGGAATTTGAAAAAATACGGCTCTGCGACATTTCGAAAGTGTGACGTTTCGAAAGCAAAATTTCAATTTCCTCAGAATTGTTTGAAATGTTTTGCTTTAAAGTTGCAGTATTTTTGTATCAGCGACGTTTCGAAAATTTGACGTTTCGCAAGTGCGACGTTTCGAAAGCAAAAAATTTCGAATAATTCTGGTTAAAAATAATTCTGGTTAATGTCCGCTTTCGAAATGTCGCACTTTTAAAATGGCGCACTTTCGAAATGTCGCACTTTCGAAACGTCACATTTTTTGAAATGTCGCGGATCTCTAAGTACGGCTCTGGGACATTTCGAAAGCGGACATTTCGAAAGTGAGAGATCTCGAAAGCGGACATTTCGAAAGTAAGACATCTCGAAAGAGGAACTTTTTCTACATTTTTGCGCAAATTTATACGAAAAATTCAAAAAATTGAGAAAAAACGCGATTTCACACTTTCGAAACGTCGCACTTTCGAAATGTCCAGGAGCCCAAAATCCTACAATTTTGAAACTATGGGGATTCTAAGGATCTGGGATTCCGAAAATTCTAGAATCCCAAAATCTCTAAAGGCTCAAATTTTTCAAAACGTCGCACTTTGGAAATGGCGCACTTTCGAAACGTCACCCTTGTGAAACGTCGCACTTTCGAAATGTCCCGGATCCCAAAATGCTAAAATTTTGAATTTTTGGGATTTCTAACGATCCTGGACTCCTTTAAATTATCGATTTACAGTATTTCAGGACTCATAGAATCCCTAAAATCTCAACTATTTCCAGAGCCAACCAAGTGCTCACCTCGCTCTGCGATGCCTACGAACGCGGCGACGTCTCCGGCGACTCTTGCAATCGCTTGTGCTACGACCGTAACTGGCTCGTCACCGACTTTTACGAGGGCCACAAGACCGTAGTAATAGTCAAAGACGGTGGCCAGACGGCCGTCTACAAATCCACCAAACCCTTTATGGATCAATTCGATGAGCCCAAAGATCATTTGAGCGACGCCGAGTTCTCCGATCAAGTAGTGGGCGTGGTCAACGATGAGCTTCGACTTGGATGGCCCCGTCACTACAGTAGGCATCTCATGGAGACCGTCTGGCCGACATTGCTCCGAACGAAAGGAGAAGCGATGAGCCGGGCGGATAGGCGGAGCTTGTGGGCCTTGCTTCGGCAACCGGAATTTATTCTTTTTCGAGTTTTGCCCCTCACAAGGGTCACCCCGAAGTTGATAGGAACTTGTGGACATATGTATCAGACGGAGTCCCTGGTGGCGTTTAAGATGAAAGGATACTATACGAATTTGAAGGCGAAAATTTTGGTGCACGTTATGGGAACTTTGAAATTGCTCTATGAGTTCCTGGATGAGCCATTGCAATGGTGTGATGTGCGATTTGATAATTTGGGTCTGAGTGCGGATTATCCGAAGAGGTGAGGTTTTTGGAGCGGAAACCCCCTTTTTAAAAAGAAAAATTTCAAAAAAAAGTTTTTTTCGAAAAAAATTTCCAAAATATTTTTTTTCAAAAAAATTCAAAATTTCGAAAAAAAATGTTTGCAATGATCTAAAAACGGTAAAAAAGAGAAATTTCAAAAAAATTTCAAAAAAAAATTTTTTCGAAAAAAAAATTTCCAAAATTTTTTTTTCAAAAAAATTCGAAAACATGATTTTTTTTTCGAAAATGCGAAAAAAAATGTTTGCAATGATGTAAAAACGGTAAAAAATAGAAATTTCAGAAAAAAATTCAAAAAAAGCTCGAAAAAAAATTTTTTGTTGAAATTTTCGATTTTTCAATTATGAATCCTTCACAGGATTTAGAGGATCTCAAAAATGAAAAATCCATTAATCCCCTTAAAAAAAAAATGTTCCAGAAGGATTCAGAAGATTCCAGAAGCCGCCAAAATTTTTTTTTCGAAAAAAAGAAATTTCAAAAAAGTACAGTAATCTCCAGAAAATTCCCTATCGATCTGTATAATTTTCATCGAAATTGGACAAGTGGAATTTTCGATTTTTAAGATTTTCAGAATCTTGGGATTCTGAAGTATTGGACAATTAGGAAGTTCAGGATTCTATTCAAAATCTGAAATTTTTAGAAATCTGAAATTTCTTGGAATTTGAAAATCTTGATTCTCACAGAATCTCAACGTCAGGGTTTTCTACGAAATCCTAAAATGAGATTCAGAATTTTCGGATTTCAAGAAATTTCAGGATTCTGAAATTTTCAGATTTTGGAGAATTCGTAACTTTCTAAATTCCCAATATTTCAAAATAGCAAGATTCTAAAAATCTTAAAAATTGAAATTTCCACTTCTCTAATTTCGATGAAAATTATACAGATCGATAGGGAATTTTTTGGAGATTACTGTACTTTTTTGAAATTTTCGAAAAATTTTCATGTCTTCTGGAACCCTCTGAATCCTTCTGGAACATATTTTTTTGGGAATTCTTGAATTTATAAACTTTTTAGGACCTCTAAATTCCGTGAAAGCTTCAGAATTGCAAAATTTGAAATTTCAAAAATTTCAAAAAAAAAAAAAATTTCGAATTTTTTTTTTCAAAAATTTCTAATTTTCAAACTTTTTTCTTCCAGATTCGTCCTAATGGATGGCGACATGGTCTACACGAAATCCAAACTCAATTCGCTTCTAAAGGGCCGCCCGTGTGAAACGGACGATGATTGTAAGATTGGAGACTGTCACGCGAGATGTACGGCGAACATGGTGTGCTCATCGAGGAGCAATGGTAATTTGGAGGTTAGTGTTTTGCTAATTATATTAAAATTGATGATAGGCGAAAAATTGGGAAAATTTGCCTTCAAATGATACCAAATTCATGGAAATTGGTACGGTAGAAGTGAAGATATGAGGATTTTGAAAATTTGAAAAAAAAATCGAAAAAATTTTTTTTTGGAATTTTTTAAACGGCAATTTCGACGAAATCTGAAATTTATGAATCTTCAAATCGGAAATTTCAAAAATCCAAAAAAATAATCAAAATTTCAAAAAAAAAATTTTTTTTTTGAAAATTTCAAATTTCCCGCCAAATTTTCACCCTCCAATTTCAGGTCTTCTGCGACAAGCTCGTCAACAAACTCTTCGCGAATCAATGGTCGAAAAATAACAAATATCTGGTGGCCTGTCGAGACACTGGCCGTAACATCACAACGCGGCTCAACGAGTTGCGACTCACATGGTCTTGGAATCTTCCCGATGTGTAGAATCAAAATTTGAATTTCCCGCCAAAAAATTTACCCGGGAATTTGAAAATTCTCCGATTTTTTATCCCATTTTCTTCTGGTCCCCCCCTCCGCGTGTGTCTTTGTATCTCCAACCCGGTGCTTTTTTCATTTTTTTTCCAAAGAAAAAAATCTTGTTTCATAGTATTATCCCTAGGATTTTTTAATTATTTTAACCGATTCTGTCACTTTTTAATGGGCGGAGCCTACTCATAATATCAAAAGAAAACTTATATCAAAAATATCCGGGTTTCTTTTCCATAATTTTTTGTTTTTTTTGCTCTTTTTTGTACCTCTTTTGTAACATTTACGGGTGATTTCCGTTTATATCAATTTTATTTTATTTATTCATAAAAAAATTGAATAAAAAGTTGAAAACTTTGAATGGTTTTTTCCTCAAAGAAGTATGAGTTTTCCACAAAATATTGTGAATTTTTTAGCATTTTTTGGGTTTTTTGAAGAATTTTCATGCAAAAATTGCAAAATTTCAGTTTAAAAATACAATTTTTAACGATTTTTCGTGAAAAAATCATCGAAAAATATGGAAATAAAATTCACGAAAAATTTCGCCTACAGTAAGAACTTTCCAATCGTGTCGAGACCCACGCTCACGTTTCATTTCATGATCCTTTAAACCGTACCGCCCATGATTTTTTCAACGAATTCTGGATGATTTTTTGCTTCAAAAACTAGGATTTTGAGCGATTTTTCTGGATTTTTTTGGATTTTTTAATCAAAATATAAATTTTATATAAATTTTTATCAAGAAATATCGAAAAGTTTCAGAAAATTCGCTGGAAAATTGGAATTTCCGGCTAAAAAATAAAATGGATTTATTTTGGTTTTTTATAATCAGAAAAAGCTGTAATAGTAAAATTTGTGTATTTTCAGGCTCCATGGATCAAGAAATAAACATTTTATGTAGAAAATCGTGTTCAGCAGCTGAAATAATTCAAAAATTCTCCGGAAACTCCTAAAAACCAACCAAGCAATAAACCAAAAGAACAAAACTATAGAAACATATAGAATCGTCGCCGTGTACTCGATTACCATTTGCATTGAATGAAGAGAGCCCAAAAATGGCTCATTTGGAATTTCCAAAGGCTCAGAGAACATGAGAAAGGACGCCTGGATTATAATTCGGAGAAGCTGAAAATTGCGATTTTGAAAAATAGAAAAAATTTTAAAACTCACAAAATAAAATGCAAAAACAATGAAACAAATCCGCGACCGAGCCCATATTAGAATCGCGAAAATGTAGGCCTCGGCGAGCTGAAACACACAAAATTTAATTTTTTTAACCTTAAAAACTGAAAAAAACCATATAATAACTGCAAAAAACATCCGGTGTCCCAGTGAGCTTCTTATGAAAAAGATTTGCTCCGAATTGCAAAATTCCAAAAGTTAGGAAGATGAAGGCGTAGAATTGGAGGAGTAGCTGAAAGTGTGCTCTATTGAGAATTATCAATGGAGCGTACTTGAAAACTGCAACATTTGAGCTTCCGGGTGGCGAGGCGCGCGTTGTCCCGAACGTAGAGCATTTTTGAGTTTTGCAGAGACTTTTTTGGGGAAAATCGAAATTTTCTGGGGCACCAAACGTGGCAGCTTTTGCCAGAAGAAAAAGGGATTCAAAAAATTTCAAATTTCGCGCCAAAAATGACTGAAGATGATCTGAAAACGGCAATCGATTCGGAAACCAAGACATTCAAAGAAAAAAGAATAAAAGAGGAGTTGAAAAAAGCGGCGAAGGAGAAGAAGAGATTTTTGGAGACGTTGAGACTTCAAGAAGCATCTGTTGAGGAACTGAAATCGGAGAGAATCTGGTTTTGTGTTCCGGTTTTGGTGAGAAGAATTGAAACTTTTGGAAAATTAAAAACAAAAACGAAAAAAAAATTGAAAATTTCAAAAAAAATATTTTGAAAAAAAAAATCTAAAATTCGGGAAATGTTGACTTGTAAACGGCTCAAAAATTGTATTTTCAACCTAAAATCGCGGAATATTTTTAGAAATAGGAATTTAAAAAATTTTTTAAAATTTCGAAAAAAAAAATTTTGAAAAAAATTCAAAAAAATTCGAAAAAAAAAATTTTTTTTCACAACTTTTTTTTGAGAATTAGAATTGTAACCTACTCCAAAAAATGCAGAATTTTTTGCTGATTCGAATGCGCCTAATTTCACCGCTCAAAACGCTGTGGAAAATTTTTAAACGATTTTAAACTTTTTTTCTTAAAAAAATCGTCTGAAAATTTTTATACTGCGTTTTGAACGACGAATTCATTCGAATAAGCAAAAAATTCTATACTTTTTGAAATCGGTCAGAAAAAAAATTGAGTTCAAAAATTGAAAATCGATTTATCTGAAAAAAATATTTTTCAAAAAAATTTTATTTCTAAATTTTGGATTTTAAAAATTCGGTTCCGCGACATTTCGAGAGTGCGACGTCTCGAAAGCAAAAATTTCAAATCTTTCTGGGGAAAAATATCTTCCTGCGAAACGTCACATTTGCGAAATGTCCTGCTTTCGAAACGTCACACCTTCGAAATGCCGCTGACAAAAAGCTAAAAAATTTAGGCCTTCCCCCACTGCCTGATCTTCGCCTACGGCTATCAACTCATTTTGTGTCTCTATTTCGGAAATTGGCAATTCGTCGGTATTGTTGTGAGTAATTGCGCTCCATTGACAATTTTTTTTCAAAATTGAAAAACTTTCAGACCCTCTTTATGTCAATTCTTGGAATCGGGGTCGTGTTTAATGAGAAGAAAATCGAATGGTTTTGCCTTGGTTCGGCGGTAAGTTTGAATTTCTTTGAATTTGAAATCGCGCCCCACTGATAATAACTCAAAAATTCAAGTTTAGAGCTTCTTTTTGTACTCCTCGTGGAAAACTCATGGCGGTTGTCCACGAGGAAAACAAATGACTTCGAAAAGTGACGGGAAAGCTTAAGTTTCAAATTATGGCTTTGTTATCAATGGAGCGCGCTTTCATTTTGATAAAAAATTATGTTTCAAATTTTCAGGGCGTTGCCAGTGTGGTCTTTTTGTATTTGACTTTAATTATGGGAATCAATGATTGTATGTTTTTGGATTACTGTAGATTGCTGTAGATTACTGTATTCCACAGTAGATTACTGTAGACTACATTTGACTACTGTAAATTACTGTAGATTACTCTAGACCATTGCAGATTACTGTAGATTACTGTGGATCACTGTAGACTATTGCAGATTACTGTGGATCACTGTAGATTACTGTAGATTACGGTAGACTACCGTAGATCACTGTAGATTAATGTCGATTACTGTAGATTTCTCTAGATTACTGTAGATTACTGTACTTTTTTCAGATTCCGGCACCCTAGTCTCCCTTCGTCCAGCACCCCACATTGCCACGTGTCTTTTTCTTTTCTTCTTGAATCTTCTTACAATTTGGCCATTTTTAGTACTCGGAAAAATTATTCATCCGACAAGAAATCGAGCAACACTGCAGGACAGTGAATATGAGAGAAATGTGAAAATGAATGTTGGAAGAGTACTGTAGTTTTTTTGATAATAAAGATTGTTTTGTTTTTTTTTTGGAATCTACAGTAACCTACATTGGGAATACCGTAATCTTGAAATTTGAAAATTCGAGATTCTCAAAATCTTGAAATTCCAAGTTTCAAAATTCCAGAATTTCAAAGTATAGTAATCCTGGATTTTGAAAATCTCGAAAATTCAAAATTTCAAAATCATCTGCAATCTCGAAATTTAGAATCTTATTAATCTACAGTAACTTACAGCAATCTACAGTAATCTTATAGTATTCTAGAGTAATCTACAGTAGTCTATACGATTCTACAGTAATCTACAGTAGTCTACAGTAGCCTACAGTAATCTACAGTAATCCTATACGATGTCTGAAAGATTTCGAATTTTCTAGAATCTCAAAATCTGAAAATTCTAGAAAAGGATAATTTCAGAAGCCTAGGGAATACCGTAATCTTGGAATTTGAGATTTCGAATATTTCAATATTACTGTAGGTTACTGTAGATTGCAGTAATCTTGCAACCACGAAAATTCCAATTTTGGAAACCTCAAAATTTCGAATCTTGTGAGCTTCAGAATCTGAAAATCCTGGAATTTCAAAACACGACATTTTGCAACTAGGACATTTCGCAACCAGTGCATTTCGCAACCCGGACATTTAGCAACTACGACGTTTGGTAACCGGTCATTTCGCAACCAGGACATTTCACAGCTATGCCGTTTCGCAGCTACGACGTTTCGCAACCAGGACATTTGGCAGCTAAGACATTTCGTAACTATGACGTTTCGCAACTACGAGATTTCGCAACGGTGACACTTCGCAACCGGTCATTTCGCAACCGGTCATTTTGCAACTCCTGGAAAAAATGCAGTATCAATTCAACATCGCTACGCAGCGAATCTCACAACATTTAAGAGCCCTCTTCAAACCAAAAAAGCCCGCGAAAATCAAAAATTCGAAAAAAAAATACATATGACATGCATATGTTTTTCATGATGTATGATCATTCTGAAAAAATAACAAAAACTTTTTTTTTCATGTGCACAGTTTTTTTAATCCGTCATCAATATTCCTCCCCCACCATATACTTGAAAACGTAAAAAAATAGTGTGTTCGAGTACTCAAAAACCACTGGAAAAACAAGCGGTTTAATCATTGAAAAGTATCGAAAAATGAAACATTAAAAAATATTTAGAATAGTTGGGGCAAAAACAAGGGATATAAACCGGACACTTTTGGGAAAACTATTTTTTTTTGGAGAATAGAGTTCTGGGGTACTGTAGTTTTGAGCGGTACCGTATTTTCCAAAGTTTTTGGGTTACTGTAATTCGAAATTTACAATTTTTCAAAATCTTTCTAAATTTAGACCTTCTAAAGTACAGTATCACCAAAAAAATTATTCTCGATTTTCAAAATTTTTCAAAAGTTTTTGAAGTTTGAAAAGGCTGGGTGTTTTGATTTTGAGATTCCAGAAAATTCATAAAAGTTTCGAATCTTCTGGATTACTCTGTATTACTGTAGGCTACTGTTTATTACTGTAGATTACTGTAGATTCTTTTAGGTTACTGTAGTTACTGTTATATCATATAAACCGGATATTTTTGGAAGAATGGCTGTTACTTTTTTGGTTGGGGATACTGTAGTTTTAGACGGTAACTAATATTCCGATGATTTTGAATTTTTTGGGTTACTGTATCTTATAATTTTGCTCTCCAAAGCAATGTGCTTTTTCTGGAAATTTTTGAAAATTTCCAGTTTTTTCGAAGTTTTATAAGGCTGAGGGTTTAAGGAGTTTGAGACTCCAAAAAAATCTGATGTTTCGAATTTCTTAGAATACTGTAGATTTCTGGAAGTTACTCTAGATTACTGTAAATCACTGTGGACTACTGAAACTTACTTTAAGTTACTGTAGATTACTGTAGACTACTGTAGATTATTGTAGGTTACTGTAGACTACTGTAGATTACTATAGACTTTTTTGGAGGGGATACTGTGGTTTGAGGCGCTTATAGACTTGAAAATAGGTTTTGAATTCTTCGGGTTACTGTATCTTGTATTATGCCAGTCTCCGTCAATGTCAGTCCTGGCCGAATTTTCCCGATTTTTTGGCTGCGATATCTCGGCACGAAAAAGCTACAGTAATCTGTTAAAATTTAAAGGAACATATCCTGATTTTCAAGTCAGTTTTTTGATTTGTAATGTTTTTCGAACGATTTTCAATGAATTTTGAAGCGAAATGTTATTTTTTGCTCCGAAAATTACATTTCACTACGAAATTTGTTGAAAAAACATGACAAATTAAAAAATTGGCCTGAAAATCAGGGTATGTTCCTTTAAATTTTAATAGATTACTGTAGCATTTTCGTGCCGAGATATCGCGGCCGAAAAATCCGGAAAACTCGGCCAGGACTGACATTGACGGAGACTGCCATAATAATGTTTAGGTCTTCTGAAGTACAGTATTAATATCCGTTTTCCGAAATGTTGAATTATTTCTAATTTTTGGAAGTTTTTATGAGATTGGGCGCTTAGATTTTGAGATTCCAGAAAATTCTGAAAAGATTCGAATCGCCTGGATTACTGTAGGTTACTGTAGATTACTGTAAATTGCGGCAGATTACTGTAGATTATTGCAGGTTACCGTAGATTACTATGTTTGAGGCCCTAATAGATCTTATTTTTTTTGAACTTTTTGGGTTACTGTATCTTTCGTAAATTGAGATTTTGAAAACCTCCTAATTTTTCTAATATAAAAATTCAAAAAAAAAGTACCACTAGGCCCCAAAAAGGAATTTTTTTTAAAAAGAATTTTGCAGTATCATTTTAACATTGCTACGCAGCGAATTTCCGTTTTCAAAGTTTTATTAGCTATTCTAAACCTTATTTTTTCAAAGTTCCATTGCCAAAATGTCAGGACTTTATCCTTCAAAAACGGATCCATTTCCACTCCATCTAATCCATATACTCCTCTATTCCAAAAGTATGTTATTCTTTATTCCATTCATATCCGTTCCGTTTTTTATTCTTTCCACATCCAAGGGGAGTGGTTGAACTCAATCAACCGTATCACAGATGTCATGTTTTTCGATTTTTGTTGTTCTTCACACCTTTCACTTTTCCCGAGGATTTGAGAATTTCGGATTTAGTCTGAAATGCGGCATTTTTTAGAAACTGTAAAAGTTTGATATTTTCAAAAAATTTTTCGATGTTTTTTGAAAGGAACGCAACACGATTTTGAACACAAGATTTTGACTTTCCGGAAAACTCCACTCTAAAACTTTCCCTTATTATTATTACTACGGTTCCTCTCTATTAATCATACCTTTTCCCATCCACTCCATACAGTAATCCGATTTCCATCAGAAACCGCCCGGATTAGGGGGGTTCCGACCCCCCTACTACAGAGTTTTCTCTGCCGTCTCTCACTATCTCACACTATTTTTCGTTTTTCATATTTTTGATCCCCGTCACCTTATTGACCGGATATAACTGTATGTGTGTACTCCTAGTACCCATTTTTCAACTGAAAAACACATGATTCTTTTTCTAATTTTTTTTGGTAAAAATGTGTACTCTTATTGAGTTTAGAAATTTCCAGTTTTTCTGAGAATTTTTGAATCATTCAAATTTTTCTTAGCCTTTCAATCTCTATTCAAATGAATTTTTCGAGATTATGGATTTTCAAAAAATTCTAAATTAAAATGCTACCGTAATCTCTATGAAATTCTTTATGCTATTATCTATTTGTTTTGTAAACAAATTTTTGGGCTCCGCCTTTATTTATTTTCAGATTTTAGAGTTTCTTTGAAAATTTTCCTTGTTATCCTAATTTGCTACTTGAAAAATCACTTATTGGGACTCAGAATAAATTTTTGGGACTCCAAAAATTTCCAGACTACAGTAATCTCTGTGAAATTTCCCATTAAACTGGTTTTTGAGATATCCACCAAAAACCAAACTGTTTTTCCTCATGTCTAGGTTCAGAAATTCTAGATTACTCATCACGAAAAAATCACAAAAAAACAGATCACAAAATCTGCGAAACTTTTTTTGTTTGCTACAAAAAAAAACGCTTTGTTTTATGACAATAAGCCGTAGAAATCCCACTGGTTTTTTTTGTGAAAAAAGGAAGTTTCATATTTGGATTTTTAAATTGAAACTTTGCGCTCTAGAAAGTTCTATTGTCAAAATTAACCTTCGGCGTTTTTGGTGCATCGATTTTCGAAGCTCCGCCTACTTTTTAGTAACATTTTGTAGCTCTTGAAATTTCCTACAAAACAAAGCAAAAATCATTCCAAACGAGCCACTTTGAGCAGAGATACGTGGCTTTTAAGCTTGCCGGTGGAGAGACGCAGAGAAACGAGAGCACTCTCGTCGTCTGCGTCTCTCGCCGACCAATGGTCATTTTAAAGGTGCATAACTCCTTTCAAGCTTAAGCAATTTTTATGATTTGTGTATAGTTTTGTAGGCAATTTTAAGAGCTTCAAAACCTTGAGACCAATTTTTGGCTCCGCCCCTTCTAAAAAATGAAAAAATGTGAATGAAAAACTTTAGTGCTTTCTCATTTCACATCCATTCCCAAATGTATCCTTACCAGAGTCGCTGCGCGCCTCTGGCGCGTGAACTTTCCAGTTTTCAAAAAAAATTAATATGTAAGATGTACGTGGATGTACGTGGAAAACTAAAGCGGACATCCTGACCAAGCCACAGACAAACTTTCTAGCGGATTATATATAAGTAAGATACTTCCGTATAAATAATAACACACAGAAAAATATGAATAATCGTGTCTCTTTCTCTCGGAATTGGGGGTGTACTAGTACATATGTGTCTAAACATGGCCCACTTTTTGATGAATAGGTGTCTATGTATTTGCTTTATTTTCTTTTGACCCCGAAAATTTGAATTTGCATCGGAGAAAGTGCTTACTTTCTTTTTGAATACGGAAAATTTCACTTTTAATTGAAACTTTTTTTTGAATGAGGAGGTGAATGACTACTGTACTTTTCTTTAGATTTTGATACCAAAAATTTAGGATTTTTGAATTCTTTATAATAGTTTCTAATTGAAATACTACTATAAGCTTGTCTGTTTAAAAGAGCCAATATTGCTCGAATTTGGTCATTTTTCGGGAACCTTTTTGCCGACAAACACACGATTTCTTATGAAGTGGTCACAACCACTTCCGGTCATTCTTTTGGAGGTAGAAGGGGTCCGTAGTTTAGACCAATGTTGCTTTACTTTTTTCTTTTTTACTTATTTGGGAAAAAAGAACAGTGGAGTTGAAATTAGGTCAACTTTTTTTTGGTGGAGCAAACCTTGAAAAAATGAAAATAACCCTAGAGGCTCAAAATTAATTCAATATTGTAGCAGACCGATTTTTAAAAAATGTTTGTCTTTTACAACTTTTTCTAACTCCTAATCTTCCATTTCAAAGTTTCACCATAAGATTTTCGGATTTTTTTTCCAATTTTTTTGAAAACTACCACAAACTTACACCCATCTTGAAGCTCTCAAAATTTCCTACAAAACTAAACAAAAATAATTCAAAACGGACCACTTTGAGGCAAGATACGTGGCTTTTTAGCTTGTCGGTAGAGAGACGCAGAGAAACGAGAGCACTCTCGTCGTCTGCGTCTCTCGCTGACCCATGGCTAAATCAAAGGCGCATAACTCCTTTATCATTTGAGCAAATTGTTTGATTTTTGTATAGTTTTGTAGGTAATTTTTAGAACTTCAAAATTTTGAGAACGTTTTTTGAGTTTGTGACTTTTAAAATCCAAAAAATTAAAGAATTAAGCTCGAGGGTCAAACAATATTTCATACTGTAGCAACTACATTTTTTGAGCGTTTTGATTAATTACCATTTTTTTCTAATTCCTCATCTTAATATTCAAATTGTCTTAATTTTTTCCAAGATTTGTTTCATACTTCCGCTCATTTTCCTACAAACAATTTCTTATTATTTTCAATCCAGAAAATTTTCAGACAACCTCGATGAAATTATGATGAGACCAAATAATAAAATGAAAGTGCTACTATTTTCTACTGTGGTGTTGTTCACCATTGGTGGGACACTTGGAAATGAATGTGGACCAGAATTGAAACCAGGAAAATTGGGTGAGTTGGAAGTATTGAAGTTCTAGTTTTTCAATGAAATTGAAATTGTGAACGGGATCTTTGAAAAATTGTCTCTCGATTGGTATAACGTTCACAAAAATTGGACCAGTGGTTGTAGAGATATGACACGGAAACCAAATTCAATTTGATTTCCGTGAGGTTTCTTGCTTTCAATTTGCTCTAGGAGACCTCATGCTTAAAATCAAAATTTTAAAAAATAACTACCGTAATCTAAAAAAATTCCTTTCCAACAGTATTATTTCCATAAACATCCATCCACTGGTTGCAGAGTTATCAAGATTTCAAAAAAAAATACTGTTTTTTTTTCGTACAAACTTTTCCAGTTGTGGTTGGTGTCTGGAAACGAGATTTCGACAATTCCACCGCCCAATACCGTATCTCCGACGAGGACCTCTCGGTGAGAGGCTACGAGAGAGCCGAGGCCGACAAAGCCTCCTCCACCGTAATGCTAGCTCGACACCCCGAAGGTTGCATTGTACACGAGTGCGGTATCCGTCTATCCGCTATGATGCAAGTCAATGGAGCGATATTGCACACTGATCATCGATCGGTGAGGATGAACGACTCGACGATGGATAACATTGAGGACGAGTTTTATTGTTCGGAGAAGAGTGGATTCTGTGGGGCGGATGTGCCGATTTTTAGGCTCGTGAAGCACTCGTTGAATGGACCGCGTGAGTTTTGGAACATTGTAGGCAGTGTGTCGCCCCGGGACAAAAATCCCGGGAATCCCGGGATTTGAAATTTTTTTTTGTCCCGGGTTATCCCGGGTCGGGATTTTCCCGGGATCACGTGACCCCGGGATCCCGGGATCCCGGGATTTGAGAAATGATATCCCGGGTCCCGGGATGACGCAATCCCGGGATTCCGCTTTTTTTTCTAAAAATATCCCGGGATATCCTGGGATTTTATGGTTTTTTTTGGAGTTTTTCCCCGATCTATGTGGATTCAGTCAGAATCCACGATTTTTTTGTGCTAAAAACACGCAATTTCACTGAAAAACTGAACGTGGTATTTTTTTTTTCAAATCCCGGGATTTCATCATCCTAGAGTCCCGGGATGAATCCCGGGATGAAAAATTCAAAACACGTAATCCCGGGTTATCCCGGGAAGTTAAAATTTCAAATTTCAAAATATCCCGGGATATCCCGGGATTTTCGTCCCGGGGCGACACACTGATTGTAGGGCGAGATACGCCAACTGTTCTATTTTGGGTGATTTTGGTCCCAAAACAGGCATAAAATATGAATTGCCGTAAAGTTTGACGCAGGGCTGGCCGGCACCGAGTTTCGGGGGCTGGCCGGCACCGAGATTCAAGTGTGAATAACTTTTTTCATAGAGATTGTGTGGAAATACGGCCAACAAAAAAGACGTTCCCACTAGCATATCTATCGATTTGTCTAAAAATCGTCAAATTTCATCAAGAATTAACAGAGTTACGCCCTGTATTGCCGAAAATTCCGCGATTTTGGCAGTTTTTCAGCAACATAGGGCGTAACTTTGTTATTTTTCAAGTAAATTTAACGATTTTTCAACCAATCGATAGCTTTTTTAATAAGGAACATTTTTCCTGTTGACCATATTCCAACCCGAGCCCCCTGAAAAAAGATATTCACATTTGAATGAGTTTCCGAAATTTGTTGCCGCCTAGCACTGGTACGCAGGCACTAAAACTGGCACACAAAGTGCAAAGAATCCAATTCTCATTTCTTCCAGACTATTCCTATACCTTCGACGACATTGGTCAATCCCTGCCAGGCTACGAGAAAGAGTTCTTCCCGCTGTGCTACGCTTGGCGTCAAGCTCCATCCGTTGTCCTCTTCAACTCTTCAGACGACGGTGTCTGTCTAACGCTTCCCGATGTTCAAAACGGAAAGATACAGTACTCCAACAATCAGGTCAACGTGTTCTCCATCGGCACATCGGCTACGCTAGAGTGTGATCAAGGGTACATGGGAAACGGGACGAGCAATTTGGTGTGTACCAAGGATGGATGGTATCCGAGAAGGGAGATGATGGGAAATTGTGTTAGTCAAGGTGAGAGCTAGCTTCGATTCGGACTAGAGTACATACAGTACTTTCCAGAGACCAAAAAACCTCTCCAACAACTCGTCGTCGCTTCCGACGTCATCACGCAATCCTCATGCGCCATCCCAGCGTCCACACCAAACGGTAACATTGTCTACTCCGCCAACGTCGCTACATCCAACTCCCGAACCACCGTACCATCGGCAACCCGTGCTACCGTACTCTGCAATCTTGGCTTCGTGCCAACCACATCTGTTGCCTCATCGAAATGCGTTGATGGTGAATGGCAACCGGCTCTTCCGACGTGCTTGTCGCTTCTTGACTTGAAGTGTCCGATTCTTTCAGCGCCCCGGAATGGAGAGGTACTGTAGATGGGCCTCTTTTCGAGATTCAAATCATTTTTGTTACAGCTAGTCTTCACCAATTCCCCAAAACCACCGTACTCCTTGGACTCAACTGTCTCGATGAAATGTGACCGTAACTTTTTCGGAGTCGGAAATTTGACAGCCACCTGCACTTCCAGTGGCTGGGATCAGAAAATTGGACGGTGTGAACCGGTAGGGATAAGGAAGTTAGCTCAAAGTGTAGGTTGAATTTCTGAGAAATAAAAATGTACAAAAAAAGAGTTTATAGCATCACAGTCGAGAAAAACGACAGGTTGGTTTATAGACTAGAAACTTCTATCTAATCGTAACATCTGTTTCTATCCCTATCTCTATCAAGGCTTCGGGAATTTTGGTCGACTAATTTTCGGCCGATCTCTATCTCTAAACCTCTAACTTTCCTCAACTATCTCTTGATTTCAAACTTTCCGAAATTTTTGTTTCTCTTATTAGTTGGCTTGGCTCGAAGGTTATCAGGGATACAAAACACGGCGTAACTCGTTTTAAAGATCAAAATTTTGCAATGATAAATACACCAAAATGTAGCTCTTATGAAGATCTACAATATGGATGCAAATCAGCGTCTTGCAGAACAACCTTTAGATCACTTCTTTGGAAAATGGAAGACTGTAACATTATTAATATTAGTCCTTTTTGTAGAACTTTTCAAGCTCTACATTTTCGTATAATTGTCAGTGCAAAATCTTGGCTTTGAAGCGAGTTATGCCTTTTCAACGCATTTCGACCTAAAAATCCGTTAAAGGAACGCCGGTCCAAGAGCCTTCAAACCCAGCCAACCCTTTTCCACTTTCAATATCTACAGTACCCCTATTCCAGACCGGTACCCCATGCTCTGCCTTGGCATCTCCTGGACAAACAGGAAATTTGCTCTACGTCCAAGCGAGCCTGTCTCAAGAATACGCCTCGGGAACGAGTGCCTACATAATGTGCAGTTTGGGTTACACTTTGTCGGGATCTGTTTCAACGATGTGCACAAATGGTGTATGGAGTCCAAGTATTGGTGAGCCAAAAGGTTCAAGAGCATAAAAATAGATGGGTTTCAAGGTCAATGTACTAGCGCTTTGCCCTTGGGACAAACCGCTGGAAATTGTGCTGCCATTGCGACACCGATCAATGGAAACATCAGTTATACCACGGGTAAGTCTTGGAAATCAACTTTCCTAACAAAAAAAATATTCCAGCCGGCACCTATACCTCCGGAACCATCGCAACGTTGACTTGCAACTCGGGTGCCGTATCAGGATCGCCAACGAGTACCTGCTTGAGTGGAATTTGGAATCCCACTATTGGAACATGCACAAATACTGGAGGCGTCGGCACAGGAACCGGAACCACTTGCCCCAATCCTACCGTACTCAATGGGCAGATTTCATATACTCAAGGGAACACTTTTGATGTAAGCCTGTGCACTAGTTTCACGGCTATAGTACACCGTAGTTGCACATCCTCGCCTTCCAGGTCACACGTCCAGCTTTCACCACCGCCACAGTCACCTGTAATAGTGGTTATTCACTCACTGGAAATCCCGTATCCACATGTATTAGTGGAACATTCACACCAACGATCGGCACATGCACGCTTAGCGGAATCACTGGCACCGCTTGTAGTACTCCAATCATCATGAATGGAATAGTCTCGTTTAATCAAGGCAATAGTTATGATGTAAGGAATTTGAAGCTCAACTAGCCAATTTTTTGTGCTTACAAGGGAAGTGTTTTCAGAGGGGCTTTGAGAATTTTCTGAAAATTGGTACACTAGTACTTTCGACCATGCTGAAAAACGTGGTGAATTTATTTTTTGCCCCTTGCCCCGTGGGCCGAGATATCAGCCGACAAAGCTGTCCCCAGTACAAATAAGGGGATTTTTCGAGAGCCTGTAATTTTGCTTCTAGGCGGTTTTAGAAGGTCTCGTTTTTTGTTCTGGACTTAGAATTGATTGTATAACAATTTCCAATACTTTCCGGAGAAAAAATTTTTTGAGCCAAAATTCGAAATTTTGCCACCATTTGGGTGCGAAATTTTTTGAAGTACGTGGATTTTCAAAACTGTTCTTCCAATCTGGCAGTTCTTGACTGGAAACGATAGATGGAGGTTTGTAGAACAGTTCTTGAAATTTTCATGTACTTTTTCACTAATTAGGGTGCTTTTTATAGGTCAAATTATGGCTGAATTTTTTTCAAGGTTTTTGGCGCATAACTGATCTAATTTTTTGAAAAAGTGACAAGTATTGTTACGAAAATATGGAGGAGTGCTGTACAAATATCCATCTATCGTTTCCAACCATAATCTGGAAGGTTGAAATTTTTTTTTGAAAATCCAAAAAACTTGGAAAAATTTTGCACCCAAATGGTCGAAAATTTTCAAGTTTTGGCTCAAAATTTTTTCTCTCCAAAAAGCGTCAGAAATTGTTATACAATCAATTGTGAGTCCAAAACAAGAAATTAGACCTTTTGAAAGTGTCTAGAAGCAAAGTTACAGGCCCTCAAAAATCGGCAATTTTTGTACTGGATTTTGCTTTTTTAGCTGATATCTCGGCCCACGGGGGCAAGGGGCAAAAAATAAATTTACCACGTTTCTCAGCATGGTCGGAAGTGCTAGTGTACCAATTTTCAGAAAATTCTCAAAGCCCCTCCGAAAACACTTCCCTTGTTAGCTTATAAGCTCTATGTCAATAGCTAGCGACAAGATTTGTTACATCAAATTCTCTGTCTGCCACAACCTTCATAACTCAGCTTTCAAGTCATTGACTTTTACATAAGCTCGATTTTCTTAATATTCCAGCTGACCCGTCCATCTGGTACCACTGCTACCCTCGCTTGCAACAGTGGATACACCGCCACTGGAAACTCTCAATCCATCTGCACCAACGGAATCTTCACACCAACCCTCGGAACGTGTAATCTTGGAGGAACTGGCACCGGTACTGGCACTGGAACAAGTTGCCCTAATCCTGTGGTCTTCAATGGAAATATCAGCTACAGTCAAGGAAGTGCTTTGGATGTAAGTATACGGTCTTTAGATTTCACTTGTTGTACCCCACAGTATAGAATTTTTTCACCAGACCACCCGCCCTATCCTCACCACTGCCACCTTGAGATGTCTCACCGGGTATACGTTGTCCGGAAACTCCATAGCCACATGTATCAGTGGAACATTCACTCCCGCGCTTGGCACTTGCACATTTGGCACCACAGGCACACCTTGTAACACGCTATTCATTATGAATGGTTTAGTATCGTTTAGTCAAGGAAATACCTATGATGTAAAGCACCTTCTAATATTTTGATGTAGATTAGTTTTTAGCTCCAACGTCCATCTGGTACCACCGCTACGCTAGCTTGCAACTCTGGCTATACCGTCACCGGGAACAGTCAAGCGACATGTACCAATGGAGTGTTCACACCGACCATAGGCAGCTGTAATCTTGGAGGAACAGGAACGGGCACAGGAACAACTTGTCCGAATCCGGTGGTCCTGAATGGAAATATCACGTATAGTCAAGGAAGTGCACTCGATGTGAGTATGTTAACCAGAGTACTGTAATAGAATGCACTTCACATTGTAGAGATGTGTCTTTTCGATGTGAACTTTTTTGTAAGCTTGGCTGCAAACTGAGCTATAAGCTTAGTTTCAAGTTTTGATGCAAGCTCAAGCGCACTACGCACTCCAATGTCACCTTCTTATAGACCACCCGTCCCGTCCTCACCACAGCCACCCTTGCCTGTCTGTCAGGCTACACTCTATCCGGAAACATGATATCCACATGTATCAGTGGAACCTTCACACCAACACTCGGCACATGCACCTTTGGAACATCAGCAAGCACTGGCACCGCCTGTAGTACTCCATTCATTATGAATGGGTTAGTGTCGTTCAATCAAGGAAACACTTATGATGTAAGAATTGCACTGTAGAACATTCGGAAGTTGTAAAGTAGGGTGAGCGACAATTGACCCGTCCGCTAGACACCCGGAACTTTCTGTGTTTGCAGAAAATGCGCCTAACTACTAAAAATTGATATTCTCTAGCCCGAAATCTGAAATAATCAAGTGTCGTCAAGTTTAGTGCATTTTCTGTATCCAGCAGCATGCGGCTCACCCAAGACGCAAATTTAAAGATACCATAAAACCCTTTCTCAATCTTCCAGCTAACCCGCCCATCTGGAACCACAGCAACGCTCGCTTGCAACAGCGGCTACACTGTCAGCGGAGGCTTCCAATCCACATGTACCAATGGAATCTTCACACCGACACTTGGCACCTGTAATCTTGGAGGAACTGGCACTGGAACCGGCACAGGAACAGGAACAACTTGCCCCAATCCAGTGGTCCTCAACGGAAATATCACCTACAGTCAAGGAAATCCACTCGATGTAAGTAACTATTACTTTAGTTGAGCACCTTGCACGTTTTCGTATTATAGACCACTCGCCCTGTCCTCACCACTGCCACCTTGAGATGTCTCACCGGGTACACGTTGTCCGGAAACCCCATAGCCACATGTATCAGTGGAACATTCACACCTGCCCTTGGCACTTGCACATTCGGAACATCAGCGAGCACAGGCACACCATGTAGTACTCCATTCATTATGAATGGTCTAGTGTCGTTCAACCAAGGAAACACTTATGATGTACAGTATCTAGTAGACTATGAAATTCGCATAATTCTCAACTTACAGTTAACCCGTCCATCTGGAACCACAGCAACACTCGCTTGTAACACCGGCTACACAGTTTCTGGAAGCTATCAATCGACATGTACCAATGGAATCTTCACACCGACACTTGGAACGTGCAATCTTGGAGGAACTGGGACTGGGACGGGCACAGGAACCACTTGTCCTAATCCTACCGTACTCAATGGACAGATAGCTTACAGTCAGGGAAATCAGATGGATGTGAGTGAGGTTTTGAGTAGAAAATGGGAAGCATCGAGATTCACTAGAACCGTAAAGCGATGCTGTCACATGGCCGGTCCCTGAGACGCGGCCCGGGCCGTGTGTAGGTTTCTATTGTAGAATCCGGCCGTACTTTTAAAGTAAACTTTTTGGATCAAAAAAGGTCAGGGCCGCCGGATTCAACCACTGCAACCTATCGACAGTAGGAAAAAATGCTTTATTTACATCACATGTATCCGTGTTTCTGATTGTCGTACCCTCTTCACCATATCACAAATCCACCCACGCTCACCCTCTTCTTCCAGACCACTCGTCCAGCATTGACCACCGCCACAGTCACATGTAACAGTGGCTATTCACTCGTAGGCAATCCCATAGCCACATGTATCAGTGGAACATTCACACCAACACTCGGCACTTGCACACTCGGCGGAACTGGAACCGGAGGCACTGGCACGACGTGTCCCATTGCTATCATTATGGGTGGAAACGTGGTGTATAGTCAAGGAAGTCTTTATGATGTGAGAAGGAGAGGCGGACCTGGTCTAGAAGGCCTCTGTACTTATTGAAGCACGAGAATCCGCTAGTTTTGCTTACTGTAGCCTTATGCTCACTGTACTTACCGTAACCTTGTTCCTGCAGCCGAAGAAGCATGATACGAGTTTATGGTCAAAAGATGCCCGCATACTGTAATTGGTCTCTATGCTGAGCTCTATAATCGTCCAAAGGAACACTTGATAGGAACAAAATTGTACTGACTTGCTTACTGTAGTTTTAACGTTGTTCACTACTCTGCATATTGCGTCTATAAATGTCATTGAGACACACAGCGCACCTAAAACCTTGCCAATCAACCAAAGAACCTTCCAGATCACCCGCCCATCTGGAACCACTGCAACTCTCTCCTGCACCGCACCCTACTCCCTCGTCGGAAATTCCCAAGCCACATGTACCAATGGAATCTTCACACCAACACTTGGAACGTGTAATCTTGGAGGAACTGGAACCGGGACCGGTACTGGTACCCTTAACTGTACCGCCATGATTGCCCCAATCGGGGGAGCCGTATCGTATAACAATGGAGGAACGCAGGGACCATTCCCGAGTGGAACAGTTGTGACTGGCTCGTGTACCAATGGAGGATCTATAACAGGTTGGGAAATACCTCCGCAACTTAAAAGTAATTAAATTTTCCAGGCGCTTCCACCGCCACATGCACCAATGGAATGTGGAGCCCCATGTTCTTGGGAACATGCTCCCTAATCGGTGGCTCCACGACCGGTCAATGCTCGGCGCTAACAGTTCCGTCCGGAGCGCAAGCCACCTATTCTCCAATTTCCCTGAGCACTACTAGCTTCCAATCTGGTACGGTAGCCACTGTCACTTGCACTTCTGGAGGATCCATGCTGGGAACTTCCACATGTACCAGTGGGCTTTGGAGTCCACCTATCCTTGGAATGTGCTCTGGAGGAACTGGTACTGGTACCACGTGTAGTACCTTGACTCGTCCTGTTGGAGAATCCGTCACTTATGATGGTCAAACCTCCTTCGCCACCACCTTCAACACCGGAGTCATCGCTCGTGTCACATGCTCCAATGGTACTCAAATCGGACAAGCCACCTGCCTCGCCGGTCAATGGTCCCCAGCCATCACCACCACTTGCTCGGGCTCCAGTACCGCCGTAGGCACCCAATGTATCGGAGCGATAGCCCCGGCGAACTCTCAAATCCGGTACAGCGATGGAGACATGGTGCTCCATGCGGCTGGCGCGACAGCGACGCTAAGCTGTTTGAACTCGGCGACTCTTTCGGGAAATAGCTTCGCCACGTGTTCAAATGGAGTGTGGACGCCTACGCTGGGAACGTGTACAGCTGCTGGGACGGGTACGGGACCGTGTTATACGCCGCCGTTGACGCCGTCTGGAGCGACGTTGACGTATTCGTCGGGATACTTTGCGCCATGGACAGCGGGTGAGTTCTAGGCGACTTTTTGAAAATATTTTTATGAAGAAGATTGATCTCCAGAAGATTTCTCATCGATTGGTATACTTTTCATGAAAATGGGCACACTGGTGGTGACGCTTTGGGCGTTCGAAGTTTAGGGTGCGCTAAGCTAGACAAAACTTTGAGCGCCCTGCGCGCGCCAGCCAGTTGACCGATTTTCATGAAAACTATACCAAACGATAGTAAATCTTTTGAGGATTATTTTTGGATTTTTGAACTTCACTAAAAGTATGTTTAACAGTATCTTGTCCGTGTTTTGCGATCGATCAAAGCTGAAAAAACCAGTCGGCCGATTTTTACGAAAACTATACCAATCGCTAGGAAATTTGCTCTCAAGCATACTGTAACTAATTCTTCCAGGAAGCTCCGCCACCATGTCCTGCCCATCGGGCCAAACCGCTCAGGGTACTACCATAACCTACTGTACAAATTCTGCATGGTCCCCGGCGCTGGGTACTTGCTCTGGATCTTCTGGTGTTGGTCAAGGTTAGTTTATCTTTTCAGGTGATTGCTCGCCGTTAGATAAAATTTTGTACTCAAATTTCTCATTGCTCATCTTAATGTGCATGTAACCCATCTCCCTTGCATGCTTCCCACTTTCAGGCAATCTCACTACCTCCTCCACCTCCACATGTTCGTATCTCCCAATTGCCCCGCCATACGGTACCATAATCACCAGTCAAACATCGCCATATTCCACGGGAACCGTTGTCACGCTACAATGTGACAATGGGTATCAGGTTCAAGGATCTAACGCCACGTCGACGTGTACGAATGGAGTGTTCACAGAGATAACAGCGACATGTGCTAAAATTTAGAAAAATTTTTGGATTTTTTTAATTTTTGGTGGAGGTGGATTCCCATTTTGTATTTTAAACCCCGGTGATATCGAAAAATTGATAAATCTCACTTATATCCTTTTGAATGGTTTTTTTCGAGCTTACAAGCGCACATGGCTGAAGTGTGTCCATGTTCCTTCAAACTTTGCTACGGTTGAGCTTAAAGGCGCATGCAGACTTTGACCCTGTGCGCCTTGAAGCTCTGCTGCGCTAAAGCGCTCTATTCCTGACAAAAAAAAATCAATTACTTCTTCTCCCCCTTGTTATACTGTCTTCCTTATTACTGTAAAGAGTACTGTACCCCCACCACCCGTTCTCTTCTTCTTCAGGATGCACACCTCTCTCGGCGTTCAGCGGTACACTGACGAACGGTCGGATGTCGTACACACCAACCATCACAGCAACCATACCCGTCGGCACTGTAGTTAACATTGTATGCTATAGTGGATACTCGTTGTCCGGGAACTCGATTGCCACATGTACGAACGCCGGATGGTCGCCTAGTAGTGTTGGCAGTTGTGTGCAACAGGGTAGGATGATGTTTTGTGTGATGTAACGTTTTGTGTTATGGAATTCTGGATATGGGTAGATTTCCCTGTTTTTTTGCGGGAAATTTGGTCGACCGCCTGATCTGACCGACCGCCGATACAGCGGGCCGAAAAAGCTTAACGCAAGCTTACGCCGATCGTTAGAAGTAAAAAAACCCAGATTCGGGTTGAGGTCTGTTGGCGGTCGCTGTTTTTCATAAAACTCAACCGCGGTCAGCCGATTCTGTGCATTTTTGCGTAACCTCTAGCAAATTGACGCAAAAATTAGCAGGTTCGCCCAACTTTCCACCAAAAAGGAATCCCTAATCCAGAATTCCACATGTCTCATGTGTATACTTTGTCCATGTCCTTTTCTAGGCTCCACCACTAACCAGTGCCCCGCAATGTCCCCGTCAAGTTTCGGCACACTATTCTACAGTACCACCGGTGCTGGCCCGTTTTCTACTGTATGTTGTTATTGCCGTTCCATTTGTGATTATAAATAGAGCACACTTGTCGTTTTTTCACAGGGCACCACCGTAACGCTTCAATGTGATACTAACTACGCTGTTGTGAACGGCGGCGCCACCACGGCCACGTGTACCAATGGAGCGTGGTACCCGACGAGTTTGGCGACGTGCCAACGAGCACTCAAAGGTTTGCACCCGATTACTGTAGATACAGTAGTCAATGAGCATGAAAATTATTGAAAAAAATGTACCGAAAAATTGAAAAACGTAATTTTCAGCATGATACATGTTGGAATGCTGAAACGTTTCTTATTTAAAACTGTACATCAACGCTAGGAAATGAATTTCGCATGAAAATGTTACGATTTTTCAGACATCATCGGACTCGAGTGCCCACTCGGAATGGCACCGGTAATCGGCGCCACTATGACTTATTCCAATGTAAGTTTTCTTTTTGGGGTACTGTATTTATTGAAATTGTGAGTTTTGAAAAATTCAAACAGTTAAAATAATCAATGATAAATTTCCTATCCAATGGTATAATTTTCATAAAGTTTGGATAACTGGCTGGCGCGCTGTGGACGCGTTTAATGAAGGCTTGCATGTTTGGCATGGATGAATTGTCGTTTAGGGGTACTGTAGCCGTTAAAATCGATAATATTGCGGATGGGTGATGTGCAGATTAGGATACTGTAGTTGTTAAAATTAGAATTTTTTGCAAAATTAGAATTATTAAAATGATCAGCATAAAATTCCCTATCGAATTGTATAATTTTCATCAAATTTGGAATTGTTGCTGGCGCACTGTAGGCGCATTTAGCAAAATGTTTAAAAATGCTCAGACTTCGTCAAAAACATATTATTCAAAAATTCAAAAAGTAAAAGTAATTTTAAAGATATTTTCTATTCAATAATACAATTTTAATAACTTTAATCCAATGCTTCCTCAGATAAATCAGCTTAATTTTCCAGGGCCAACCCCTCGGACCATACCCATCAGCAACTCTGGTCACAGCAACGTGTCAAGCTGGATACGTTCCTACAGGTAGGAAAAAATGCGGTATCATTTTGACGCAGCTGCAGTTGTGACCTTACATTTTCAATTTGTGGATACTGCAATTTGAAGTTTCATTAATTTTTTCCAGGAATCATGACGTCCTCATGTACCAACGGAGTTTGGACCCCAGCATCGCTTGGGCTTTGCGAGCTAACTGGAAATGAGCTTGGTGGCACAACGTGTGGCCGTCTAGGTGACCCAATATCGGGTACCCTTGTCTACAGTGCCTTGGGTCTTGGGCCATATCCATCTGGAACATCTGCTACAGTACTTTGCAACATTGGTACTACACTATCGGGTAAGTTTGTGGGGTCTTAACTCGGTTCATATGGCCTTTTTGGGAAATTTGGCGACAGAAACGGGTTCCCCGGTGTCGGTTGTATATCAGCCCTGTAATATTTTTTAGGCTCCCCCACCGCCCTTTGCACCAATGGCGTCTGGAATCCACTTCCTGGTACTTGTGTGGCTGCTATCCTCCAGAGACCGCCAGCCAAGAGTGTTCCCAAGGGAATCATCACAGATGTGTCCGATGTGACACCGGCTAACGATGATCCAAAGGAATCGGAGGCGAAGAATCAGACGGGACTCGTGTTGTCAGGAGAGAAATGTCCGCCGCCAATTGCACCGGCGTTCGGAGAGGTTAGTCGGAGGGCGCTTGACTTAAAAATCGGGATTTCGGAGTCAAAATTCATACATAAAAAAATTCATTCAAAATTCATACATAAAAAAGGAGTCAAAATTCATACATAGTATAAAAATGTAGAGCTAGATGAGATCTACAAAATGGTAGTAAACACAATAACATAAAACTCTTCACTTCGTCAAACTATTCCGTGAAAAGTCGAAGTCAGCCGTGTGTCCGCGTTTTGTCGCGCTATAGTAAAAAATTAAAACGTGCTATTCACCTGATTTTGGTACTATTTTGTAGATCTCATCAAGTTCTACACGATGATATAAATTACCACAAAAAATCACAATTTTGAAGCGCAACAAGCTCAAAGAAAAGAAAATATAGTCGAAGATCTAAGGTTACATCGTTGGTCCGCGTTTGTGCTACAGTAAAAAATCGAAAAGTGCTGTCTAACTGAATTTTTTTATTCCAGATAACCTACTCCGGGTTCTCCCAAAAAGGGACCTTTGACGATGGTACCACCGCGGCCCTCAAGTGTAACCTTGGCTACAAACCCACCGGAGCCTCATTCTCCACATGCCGAAAAGGCTCCTTCCGCCCGATCCTCGGAAAATGTTCCAATGGCTCCGAGGGCTCACTCCCCGGAGTCTGCGTCCCATTGAGCCCACCGAAAAACGCTCGAATCGTTTATATCCAAAGTGGTTCCTCGTTGGATTTCGAGGATGGTACCACTGGATTACTGTACTGTGAGGAGGGATACGCAGTGACGGGAATCGCCACATTGCAGTGCTCAAACGGACAATGGGAGCCGGCGAGTGGCTTCGGAATGTGTGATACTATTTGATTCTACAGTAATCCTACTGTATGTAAATCCTCTTTGATGCGGTTCAGATCTCTCTATACTCACTTTTTTGTTAGGTTTAGCCCCCATAATAATCTCTTTTTGGTTGTATTTATTGGAAGTTCATAATAAAGTCATTTATCGATTGTGAAGCGCATATTTGTTCTGAAGTTACCACCAGCTTACACTTATTTTAAAGCCCTTGAAATTTCCTACAAAACTAGACAAGAATAATTCAAAACGGACCACTTTGAGTAAAGACACGGTGCTCTTAAACTTGCCGGTGGAGAGACGCAGAGAAACGAGAGCGTTCTCGTCGTCTGCGTCTCTCGCCGACCCTTTAACATTTTAAAGGCGCATAACTCCTTTCAAACTTGAGCAAATTCGATGATTGTTTTACAGTTTTGTAGGAAATTTTCAGGGCTTCAAAACCATGGGACCATTTTTTGGATCTGCTTTTTAAAACTTCGAAAAAATGAGAAAGAAGCCATTGTTTTTTACAGCTTACCTTATATACATTTTGAAGCTCTTGGAATTTCCTACAAAACTAGACAAGAATCATTCAAAACGGACCACTTTGAGTAGAGATACGTGGCTTTTAAGCTGCCGACGGAGAGACGCAGAGAAACGAGAGCGCTCTCGTCGTCTGCGTCTCTCGCCGACAAATGGAAATTTTGAAGGCGCATAACTCTTTTCAAACGTGTGCAAATTGGATGATTGTTTCACAGTTTGGTAGGAAATTTTCAGGGCTTCAAAACCTCAAGACGATTTTTTGGCCCCGCTTCTTCTGAAACATAGTGACTTTTCATTTAACATCAAATCCCAAATGTTGTATCCTCTTTTTGAAGCAAAAAAGGGAATTCTAAGATCAACACTTTCCCTTTTTCTCAATTCCTCCTAATTGGCTAAATTTTCTCGAAACTCCTCGACTTTTTTCTTCTTCACTTTCTCCCTATTTTTTTCTTGAAAAAAACGTACTTTTTAGGGCCCTCTATCTTAAGACCCAGTTATTCAATTTCAATGAAAATAATACCATTGGAAAGAAAATTTTTTGAAACTTTACAAAGTTTTGTTTTTTTTTTTGCGAAAAAGTTTCGCTTTTTTATGGGTGTGTTTGCAATAAAATGTTTTCGGGGTTTCTGCTTTCTTTGAAAGACAAATTTTGTTCTGTAAATCTTATATTGTGCACCTGTTTATAAATCTGATCACTCAGCTGATGGCGAGACACAAAAAATGGGAGAGAGTTTAGAGAAAACATCAAAAAACTAATAGATATTTTTGTCTCTCTCGTCGAAAAATTTTTGCTCCTTTCTCTATTGACAAAGAAATTTCTCTGTTCTTCGTGACTCGACACTTATCTTTTATCACTACATGCTCTCTCGGAGCAAAAAAAATTTTTTTCAAAAAAACGATTCAAAATTTTTTTCGAAATTTGACCTTCTAAATGACTCAATTAGACATTACTCACTACTCTAATCCCATTACATAACATTTTTTTTTGAATTTTGAATTTGAATTGCTTCTCTGTCTCTCTCCTCAATTTCTATCTCTCGTTTTCTCTTGTCACCGCCCGTTTTTCCTCCGTCGAAACAAAAGAGCAAACTGTGTGTGCTTGCTTGCTTGCTCCGGTGTGCTCCGAGCTGCTGCTCCAAGAGGACTTGTGCTCATTTTCGAAAATGAGCACACAGAGACACTCACCACTCGAATGTCGTGACTTTTCCACAATTCCCTTCCCCAAATTCCGTCACTATTCTTTTTTCTCATTGCTTTGCTGCTTCTTTCCCAATAATTTTGGACGTTTTTCGCTCAAAAACTTGGATTTTTCGACCGATTTTCTTTTAACTTTTATTTAAATCGGTTAGATGGCTGGTGCGCTAGTGACGCGTTTAGTTAGAGACCGATAATCCGTCAAAATTCTCGGCTCTAGTCGACTTGAATGGCCCCATGAAAATTGAATGGCCCCTCCTCAGTTGAATGGCCCCTCCTCAGTTGGATGGCCCCTCTTCAGTTGAATGGCCCCATCTCAGCGGCTGAAAGTTCAATGGCCCCTCCTCAGTTGAATGGCCCCTCCTAGCTATTTTCTGAATTTTTTATGTTTTCATAGAATTTTATTGCGGTTTCCTTTTCCATTCTATCTTTTCTGCTTTTTTCAATCTTTCGCGTGTGAAATTGAAATGTTGCACTTTCCAAATATCACCTTTTATAATACCAGAAGCGGAAAGCCTGGAAAGAGGTCACAAAAAAAATTCGATGACGAAAATTTTTTATTAACAAATGATAACAGTAGAAAAAAGGCTCTTTATGATTTAACGGGGGTTTTAAAAATTAGCGGGGGTTTTAATTAATTAATAGGAAATTATGATTGTTTTATCTCAATTAGTCGTATTTTATCTAGTTTTCAGTCGATTAGTTGTTTTAAGTTGTTATTTCAAGTCTAAGTAGTTATTTTTTCTACTGTTATCATTTGTTAATAAAAAATTTTCGTCATCGAATCTTTTTTGTGACATCTTTCCAGGCTTTCCGCTTCTGGTATTATAAAAGGTGCTATTTGGAAAGTGCAACATCTCAATTCCACACGCGAAATATTGAAAAAAGCAGATAAGACAGAATGGAAAAAGAAACATCTATAAAATTCTATGAAAACAGAAAAAAATTCAGAAAATAGCTACTTTAATTGGAACTCCAAATCTACCAGGGATAACAATCCCTGGGGCCACTCAACTGAGGAGGGGCCATCCAACTGAGGAGGGGCCATCCAACTGAGGAGGGGCCATTCAGCTGAGGAGGGGCCATTCAACTGAGGAGGGGCCATTGAACTTTCAGCCGCTGAGATGGGGCCATTCAACTGAAGAGGGGCCATCCAACTGAGGAGGGGCCATCCAACTGAGGAGGGGCCATTCAACTGAGGAGGGGCCATTCAATTTTCATGGGGCCATTCAAGTCGACTAGAGCCAAATTCTCATTTTCGAAAAATTTCAAAGTAAGAAATAATTTTCAAAAAATTTCCTTTTCAATGGTATAACTTTTATAACTATTGGTTCACTGTTTCTTGAGATAATGCATAATTAAAATATTCAAACCAATTTTTTTAGAAAAACGATTCAAAATAGCTTTTCAAGGCAATTTCCGTTCCAAAGCCAGTAAAGCAAAAATTATCAAATTCTTGAATACTTTCGTCGAAAATCTGCGAAAATTTTGCAAATTTTGAAATAGTTTTCAGAATTCTTGCTTCACCTTAACCGTTTTATTATGAGCAGTGGGCTAGATTCTAAATTTTAGAAAAATCGGAAATTCAAATTCATTCGATTTGACTTGAAATCGTCCAAAACTATTTTGTAGCCGTTCAAAACGCGTCAAAAGCCCATCAGGCCCAAGGCCCAGCAGACCCACCAGGCCCAAGACAGACCAGACTTTGGCAGGCCCACCAGGCCCAAAGCCCGCCAAGCCCAAGGCCAAGGAGGCCCAAGGCTTACCAGGCTCAAGGCCCAGCAGGCCCAAGGCACACCAGGGCCAAGGTTCAACAGGCTCAAGGCATACCAGGCCCTAGACCCAAGGCCCACCAAGCTCAAGGCACACCAGGCTCAAGGCTCATCAGCCCTTGACAAACCTATTGGCACAGCAGCCTTTGGCCCACAGACAGGCACACCAATCCTTGACCCACAGAAAGGCCCTTGGCAAACTCACAGGACCATTAGCCTTTGGCTGACCCACAGGCCCATCAATCTTCGTCAACCTCATAGGCCCTACAATCCCTCTGAAAAACCCACAGACCCATAAGCCTTTGGAAACCCCACAGGCCCATCAGCCCCAAGGCCCTTTAGCCTTTGGTAGGCCCATAGGCCCAAAATCTGTATAATCTTAACATCCATCTCTAGTAAGGTTCTTCTTCTTCCTCTTCGTCTTCCCATATTCCCCAAAAACGCGCCAAACGTCACCCCAGCCCTTAAACTCTAGGATCTCCGCAAATCGGAAGCAATCATCAGCCCCCCCCCCCTTGACCTAAATTCCGCCGGTTATCATCCCTTATCATTGGTATTCAGGTCACCTTCTTCCTCTGAAGTCCTCCTCCACGTGTACCCTCTATCTAGAGATACTGTATCTCCTCGTATCTTCCAAGCGCATCTTCTCCTTCCCCCTAGTGATACTATCTTCTTCTTTTCCTTCTTCTTTTGGGTGGTGACCTTGCAGTTGACGACTACGACGACGTCGGCGACACTATCTATCTCGAGACAGCATCTCTCTCTGTTTCTAACGGTGAAGAAGTGGGCGGAGCCTAACCGATTTGTCCCGCCCGTCATCGTCTCTCTCGGCGGGTTGTACGTATTCGAAAATCACATCAGTCGGTAGTAGTGCCCTCCTGTTACCTGTCTCTCAATCTTTCCCCAACTTTTTATATTTTTGCAAGAATATTCGAAAGCTATTCTACTATTTGATCTGGAAGGTGAGTTTCTCCCAGGATAGAACAATCTCCGATCTTTGGTGATTCAGCTTAAATGATAGAAACTGAACTTCATAAAGCTAGGTTACCAAAGCTCGGCGTAATGTTCTACTTTTTCTTGTTTTTGCTTTGAATTTGAGATTTAAACTTACTATTAGAAAAAGTCTCCATATCTATTTTAAAAATTAAAATTTTCCTAACAAAATGTATACCGAAATGTAGAGCTTAAGAAGATCTACAAAATGGTATAAAAATCAAATTTACAGCACATTTCTATCTTTTGTTGCGGTCCGTCAAAACTTTGGCTCGCAGCCCGGCCTGAAAGGATTTTCTAGAAGACCATATCTCCCTTCAAAATTAAGTCCCTGAAATGAAAATTATACCAAAATATAGATATTAGAAAGATCTAAAAATTGATGTACAGAACGATAATAAGTCACTATCCATTTTCCTCGGAAGATCTTCCAACTTTTGAGTAGAAGTCGTTTAGGCTAACACATGCTTTTCAAAAACTAATTTTATAGACTTGCATCTATTTTTTACTTTTACGCTTGCACTTTTTCAAGTTCAAACGTATATCAAAATATAAAACTTGATGAGTTTATGTACATAATAACACTAAAATCTGTATAATTACAGAATTTCGTTGCTCCGGTGCAGCTTGTCAAAAGTCGTGTACTTTTGTGGGTATTTCGACGAATCTTTTAAAAAATTGAATAAAGTTTTTAATATATCTTTTTAAGCTCTACATTTTGGTAAAATTTTCATTCAAAAATACACATTTTGAAGCAAGATACGACCGGATTTCGGAAACCCACAATCTCATCAAAGCTGGTGTCCCTGATCAACGAATTCTGCAAAAGGACGGAGAGTGTAGTAATATTGAATTTTATATCATTTTGTAGATTTTACAAAGTTCTACATTTTAGTATTATTTTCATTGCAAAATCTCAAGAATAAGAGGAGATATGGACCGCAAACTAAAAAGGCCTGTTGTGTATGGAAGGTTACGCCGCCGGTCTGCGTTTGAAGAGCAGCAGTGAACAACTAAAAAGTGCTCTAGATTTGGTTTAGGTACCGTTTTGTAGATCTTGTTAAGTTCTACATTTTGGTATTTTGCTCATTTCCAAAGCTTCATATTAAAGCAAGATATGACCGGTTTTCAGGAACACTCTAGCTCACAGGGACAATCGTCACCGCAGGTGATGTTTGTCATGCTTTATATGAAAATGGAAAAGTGATTTGTTATAATTATGTATACCATTTTGTAGATCTCTTTAAGCTCTATATTTTGCTGCAATTTTCATTTCAAAAATTTAATTCTGAAGGAAGATATGGACCGCAAACTAAAAAGACATGTTTCACGTGCAAGGTTGCGCCGCCGGCCTGCGTTTTGAAGGGCAGCACTAAAAAATTAAAACGTGATCTTGATTTTGTTTTTATATGATTTTGTAGGTATTATTGAGCTCTAGATTTTGATATTTTGCTCATTTCCAAAGTTAGCTTTTAAAGCAAGATTCGGCCGGGTTTCAGAAACACTCTAGTTCACTGGAACCGTCGTCACTACAGGCTAAGTTCGACAAGCTTTATATGATAATGAAAAAGTGATTTTTTATTGCTATGTATATCATTTTGTAGATCTCCTTAAGCTCTACATTTCGGTTCATTTTCATTGCAAAAACTTAATTTCGAAAGAAGATATGGTCCTGCGAAAGAACATTTCCGGTTACGCCGACGGCCTGAGTTTTGACGGGCCGCTGTGGAAATTTTAAACGTGCTATAAACTTGGTTACTATATTATTTTGTAGATTTTTTCAAGTTCTACATTTTGGTATACAATTTGTATGGAAAATGTTGATTTTTTAAGTTCTATCTTTATTTTGGAGTAAACTTTTAAAGGAAATATTCCTTTCGATTCCAAGAAGAATCCTTGTAATATCACAAGACATCGCAAATCGTCTTTCAAGAGAAAACACACCCATTTTCTTTTCGACATCCCTCTCTCTGTCTCTAACAGATACATCTCATATAGGTCATGCGCATTTTCGAATACGAGAAAAACGAGAGAGAGATACCTGACCGAAGGAGAGGAATCTGAGAGGACGGGAAGAAAGACAGATTGGTTGATTTGATAATAGACATTTTATTGTATAGTAGAAGGAAATGGAATGAAGAAGACAAAGATGAAGAAATTGAGAAGAATAAGACAATGATAGTATATGGTGATTGATTTAGTGTCCGGGTGATACGAAGTGACAGTTTTATTTAATACAGAAGAATTGGGAAGAAACTATGCGAAATTTGATACAAAGGGATTGCTGAAAAAAATTTTTAGTGAAAAAAAAAATTTGAAAAAATTAAATTTTTTTTTTGAAATTTTTTTTTTGAAAAATTTTCGAATTTCCTCACCAACATTGAATTCTCTGCGTAGCAAGGTTAAAATGATACTGCAAAGTTTTTTCCACTTTTTCAATCGCCAATGGGGATCCAACAGGGTTACCAAAAAATGACACCTGTATGTACTAATCCGATTTTTCAAAGTTCAATATCTCGCTTCAAAGTGAGTTTAGAGATGTGAAACTAAATTTTTAGACTTCCCATCGTTTATTTAGTACAGTAAAACTAAAAAATACAATATGAAAAACAATTTCTTGATCAAAATTTTTAACCAAATTTTTTAATCTAGAAAAACGGTCATATCTCGCTTCAAAATGAGTTTTGAGAGGTGAAACCATGTTTTTTGGACTTTTCACATCCAATTCAGTGTCATAGAACAAAATATTGAAAAAAAAATTTTGACCGAAATTTTTGAAAATTTTTTTTTAAAATTTTTTGACCAAAATTTTTTTGATTAGGAAAAATACTCATATCTCGGCTCAAAATGGTTTCTGTGAAGTGAAGTGAAATCCTGTTTTTTCAGATTTTCCATGGTTTATTTAGTACAGTAATATCAAATATATAATTTGAAAAATAATTTTGAAAAAATTTTTTTGACCAAATTTTTTTAATTTGGAAAAATGATCATATCTCGGCTCAAAATGGTTTCTGTGACCTAAGACCTAGTTTTTCTAGATTTTCCATGGTTTATTTAGTACGATAGCATCAAAATCTGGAACAAAATAATTTTCACTTAAAATTGACAATTTTGGGTCAAACATTTTTGTTTCAGATTTTGTTCCTATTATACTAAATCAATTGTAAAAAATTCAAAAAACTAAGTCTTAAGCCACAAAAATAATTTTGAGCCGAGATATGATCAATTTTGGAACCTAAAATTACCAATTTAGTGATCAACTTCCTTCAAATTTCAGTTATGAACATTTTTTTTGGCGGGAATTTCAAACATAAACTTCTTTCACTTTTACCACACACACATGCGTATAAATTAGTATGCAACTCATTGTCCCTTCTCTCCACCGCCATTCTTCTTTTTCCTACGAGAAGAAAAATGCCGTTGTGTGGTGTACAGTAATGGGCTTTTTCAACTCTTTCTCTGCGTCTCTCACGGAATCTTTTGTTCTTTCAATTTTTGGGGTTTTTGGGAGAGAGACAACGGAGTAAACGTGATTGTGTTCTTTGGGTATGCTAGCGAATTTTTCGAGGGAAAATTTAAAATGCCGAGAGTTCCGGCGATTATGGGGTCCGGAGAGGTCTAGAAGAAACAAAAAAACAGTACTCGCACCCTTCTAGACACCCTAATGCTTCCAAAAACAATATTAGAAGGTTGCAAAAAGAATAAAAAAGCGATCTGCGTTCGGGGGGAATCGAACCCCCGTCGAATGCTTGGAAGGCATCCATGCTGACCATTACACCACGAACGCGCATGGCCGCCTTGAGTCGGAGGGCATAGATAACGCGGGCGTAGCAAGCTTGACGACAAGCTTATTGCGACACGAAGTTCATATACGCCCTCCCGCAGTGTCGCATTCGTGCGTTCGTGGTGTAGTGGTCAGCATGGATGCCTTCCAAGCATTCGACGGGGGTTCGATTCCCCCCCGAACGCAGATCTCTTCTTTGTTCTTTTTGAATGATTTTTTCGATTAATAAACTTTATTCAAAACATCTTTTACAACTGATCCAGAGCATGCTTCAAGTCTCCAATGATATCCTCCACGTTCTCGATTCCAACGCTAAAAAATGTAAATGTGCTCCATTGCCAATATTTTAAAGAAACTCACCTGAATCTCAACAATCCCGGGGCAACAGTGGGTCCATCGGAATCCCGGAGAAGTTGTTTTCCATGGGACATTGATAAGGGGTGCTCAATTAGGGATTCAGTTCCACCTAGTGATACAGCATGGATGATGAGTTTGAGGGCCTGAAAAAATGTTGAAAATGCGCTCTATTGAAATGTAATGTTGCAAGTGTGCTCCACCGAACTCACCTCGACTAATTTGATGGCATTTTCAGCGGTGCCTACATCGAAAGCGATCATTCCAGAAAACTTGGACATTACTTGTTTGGCATATTTATGTTGGGGATGAGATGGTAATCCTGGATAATAGACATATTCCACTTTTGGATGAGACTCCAAATATTCCGCGGTTTTTTGAGCATTTTCCGAAATTCGATCAACTCGAAGGGCCAATGTCTTGAGGCCTCGCGTGAGGAGCGCCGCGTCGTAGGGGGACTGAAAAGGAAGTTTTCTGAAGGAAATGCGCTCTATTGGACATTTATAATCATTAAAATATGAAAAATCGAAGTTAGGGGAAAAACATTTTTTTTGTCCCCAAAATTTAAAATTTGGAAAAATGTTGATATCTCGGCTAAAAATGGTCTCTGTGACGTAGGACTCAATTTTTTAGACTTCCCATGAGCTATTTAGCACAGTAATATCAAAATCTGAAACTAAAAAATTTTGGTCCAAAATTTATTTTTTTTCATTTTTGGCCCAAAAAATTTTATTTCAGATTTTAATATTACTGTACTAAACAGACCATGGGAAGTCTAAAAAATTTAATCCTAGGTCACAGAAACCATTTTGAGCCGAGTTATAAGCACAAAAAAAAACTGAAAAATTCAAAAAAAAATTTTTGAAATTTTTTTTGAACAATCTCAAATTTTTAGATTTTCCAACTTACCAAAGAACTTCCCGTGGTCAGCTGTTGAAGCTTCAACTTTTTCCAATCCTCGTAATTCGCTACCGTAACCACTCCAGCAATGACATCGGTGTGTCCCCCGATGTATTTTGAGCTGGAAATGTGTAAGTGTTCATTGGGGCGCGGTTGCAATGCAAATACGCTCCATTTGCAAACTTACCAACTATGAAGACTAATATCGGCTCCAAGAGCCAATGGTTGAATGTTGTAAGGAGAGGAGAATGTGGCATCGATGCAGGTGCGGATCTGAAAATTTTTGAATTTTAACGATGCAAATGCGCTACATTGACAAATACCTTATGTTTCTTGGCAACGTCCAGTGTCCCCAAGATATCCGGAACCGCCATAGTTGGATTGGCAATAGTCTCGAAATAAATCATTTTTGTATTCGGGCGAATCGATTTTTCAACGGCTCCAGCGAAGTCCTCTTCCTTCTCAACGTCCACAAATGTCACCTCTACCCCGAATCTTTTCAACGTTTCATTGATGAAACTAGAAGTTCCACTATAAATTGGGCTCATGGAAATCAGATGTGCCCCGGCGCCTAAAAACTCCAAAAATACCGCGGAAATCGCGGCGAGACCCGAATTGTACAACAAGGATCCAGCTCCTCCCTCTATCTCGTTTATCACAACTTCCACATTTTCCGTCGTCGGATTTCCGCATCTTCTATAGACAAAGTTTGAGCCATGATTAGGCTCATCGAATTGAGAGATGGTCTTGAAGCGATAGGTGGAGGAGTGGTAGATTGGGACCACTACTGGGTCAGCGTTAGCCAAAGGTTTGGCGTGAGAAGCCGAGATTTTGGTGTCCAGATGTAGTTGGGAGAATCTAAAAATGATGGAAAAAGGATTAAAAAGAGATCTGCGTTCGGGGGGAATCGAACCCCCGTCGAATGCTTGGAAGGCATCCATGCTGACCATTACACCACGAACGCACACTGAAGGGAAGCAGTTGAAGGCGTATATAAAAGAGGTCGGCGCGGCAAGCTTGTCGCGGGCGGCACCCGACGAGAAGCTGACGACGCACGTGTGGTGTAATGGTCAGCACGGATGACTATGAAGCATTCGACGGGGGTTCGATTCTCTCAAACGCCGAAACTCTTTTTTACTGTTTTTTCATGGTTTTTTACCACTATTACAGTATCCAAAACTACTTGAAAACGCTAGATTTAACTTTAAAATTTTTTACCTCTCTCCAAGCCGCTCCTTCGTCTCATTGCTACCCACTGGCCAATCGAAACTAAAATTTAAAAAATAAAATTGTATTCCTTCAAATTCTATACGAAGGCTCACCTCATTTTTGCCAACCTGGAAATTGAAATGGTCAAAATGATTACAAATGGACGGTTTTTATCGGTGAAAGTTGATACTGCTGATGCAAGGTGGACACTAATAAGATCATTAAAACTGATATTATTCTTCTTATCACTCAATTAAAATTTTATCGTTGACCATTATTATATTGATCTTTACAGGTCAAACATTACAAAGTGTACTTTGTCAATTTGGCCTATTTGCCAAAGATTTGGTTAACAAAAACTGAGTAATATCGAGTACTGACACCTTTTAAAAAGCACCTAGACACTCTAAAAGTCCGAAAAACCATATGAAAAGATTGCAAAAAGAATAAAAACATATCTGCGTTCGGGGGGAATCGAACCCCCGTCGAATGCTTGGAAGGCATCCATGCTGACCATTACACCACGAACGCACGGAAGCGAGGATGCGGGAGGGCGTATAAGAACTTGGCATTGCTATAGACTTGTCGTCAAGCTTGCTACCCCCGTCTTATCTATGCCTTCCGACGACAAGCAGTCCCCGCGCGTTTGTGGTGTAATGGTCAGCATGGATGCCTTCCAAGCATTCGACGGGGGTTCGATTCCCCCCGAACGCAGATTGCTTTTTATTTCTTTTTGCAAACTTTTCGTACTGTTTTTAAGACTTTTAGATTATGTAGGTGTTTTTTTTTAAGGGTTGTAAGGTTTTTAAAGCGATTTCTATTCAAAAAATTCATTAAAAAAAGAATAGTTTCAGTACCAGTCAAATAGTAATAAATCAGATCAGTTTTAAACACAAAAATCCTAATCCTAAAATACAAAATACATCTACAAGTTAGAGTTCCTCCCGTTCCTCCGATGACTTCAGGTCTTCAGAATCCGGGAATTCAGATTCCTTCGATTCCTTGGGCGAATTCTGAGCTTTTTTGGTCAACTTTTTCGAGATCACATTAGAAATCTCGTCGTCCAATTCGTTCCACTCTGATATGATACGTTGTGCCGAGTTGAGTTTCGGCTCTTTGGTGAGCGGGTTGTTGCACTGAAAATTAGGCGGGAAATTCAAATTTTTGAGTCAAAATTAGATATTTTTGGATCAACTTTTTGGCGCCAAATTTGTCTTACCAAATCAATCGTTTTCGCCGTCTTCTTGCTCTTATCGTCACACCACGTCTCACACCACAGCCAATCTTGGGGTAACGATTTGATGGGGACCTCGTGGATCATACTGTTCGGAAGGTCTTGGTCCAGGTTTGAGAGGCTGTTGGGATCGGCAGAGAGACCGTCGTAGCGACTACGGAGACGATCACCGGCAGCAAAAGCGCGGAAGGCCTGGAACAAAAGGTTTTGAGAGGTTTGGCGGGAATTTGAAATTTCTGATTTTTCGATATTTTGAAAATTCCGGGACTTTTAAAAGCCCAAAAATCTTATGGTTTCGTGGTTTTGTAGTGTGAAAGATTCATAAGTCTTCAGAGAACTCTAGAAAGATTCCGAAGAATTCTGAAGGCTCAACATGGATTCTTAAAACACCAGAAGGCTCCTGAACGTGCTAGAAAAGTTCCGGAGGCTCAAAAAAGTTTCTAAAAGATTCTGAAAGCTCCAGAAAGATTCTAAAGACTCCAGAAGGCTCCAGAAGAATTCTGAATACTCCAAAAGGGTCCCGAAGGCTCCAGAAGGATCTCAAAATTTTCAGAATCTTCTAAAATTGTTCAAAAACCTTCAACCTCTAGGATTCTGAAAGTTGCTAGAATAAAATCACTCCTTAGCTTTTCAAATTTCAAATTTTGGCGGGAAATTCAAAATTCAAAATTACCTTCAAATCCACCACATACAACGCGCTAATATGATAGCTTCTTCCAGACAGTTGACTATTCCAATATCCCGTCTTCCAGAATCGAAAACCATCCATTTCTTTTCGACTATCACAGAACGGGACGTATCTAAAAAGTTTACTTTTTGGGTCAAAAGATGCGAGTGCGCTCTATGAAACAACCTGTTGAAAATTTGTATGCTAGAGCGCGTTTTCACCATTTTGAGCCAATTTTTTCATAGATTTTGTTTTGAGACAGTTCCAAATGCGCTCTATTGAAAAATCGAGCCATTTCTCAATGGAGCGCATTTTCCTTAGTAAGTCTTACCCATATGGTGCTCCTTGCAGATCGAAATTCATCAACTCCAGAAGATCGGCACGCACGACTTGATCAGCGTCGACGAAAATGATTTTGTCGACGTTCAGAGGGAACAGGACGTCGAGGAAGAGAATCTGAACGTTTAGAAGCTTCGTGTACTCCACGAGGACAAGTTTAGTGCGCATAAAAGTTGTCCTCGAGGAGTACACGAGCTAGAGGTGCTCAGCGAGGCGCGATTTCACGGTGTTAGGGTAATTTGCCCTCGAAAAATCCAATTTTCGCCTCAAAATTGCTCCTATTCCTCACCTTATACCCCCACATGACTCTCTGTTTCTCCGTCTGCTGATGCAACCATTTCGGCCATTTGTACTCCACCAATTCATATTCAAAACCGTAGAATTCCGCCAAACTCGGAATGGATTCTTTGAATTTCGGAGAGAGATAGTTTTTCAGAAGCCAAAATTTGACCTTCTTGCTTTTGGTGTTCTTCATCACGGAGACCATCATAATACGCATGAAACGCTCGTAGAGGTGTCCGGAGGCCAGTGAGAAGACGTTGATGACTTCAGATGGTGGAGTTGGGGTGGATGAGAAGAAACTGAAATTTTTGGGTCTTTTAGAGAATTCTGGATCTTTCTGGAGCCTCAGAATCCTTTCGAAGGCTTCTAGAGTCTCCAGAATCATTCAGACTACTTCAGAATTCTTCAGAATCTTTCAGAACTCTTTAGAATCCTTCAGAATCATTCAGAATCCTCCAGGTTCTCTCAGAATTCTTCCACAGTCTTCTGGAGCCCTCAAAATCCTTCAGAATCCTTCAGAATAATCTAGAATCATTCAGAAGCTTCTAGAAGTCTTCTGGAGTCTTCAGGACCGTTTTACAGCTTTCAGAATCTTTGAAAGCCTTTCGAAGCTTCCAGAATCCTTCAGAATCCTTCAGAATCATCCAGAATCCTCAAAAATCCCTCAGAACTTTTCTGAATCTCCCAGAAACTTTCAGAATTCAATTTTCAAGTTTTCCAGGTCAAATTCCCTGATTTCTGGCTCAAAATTGCTCATTTTTCTTCATTTTTTCATCAAAATTCTTCAAATTTTCTCACTTTTTCGCCTGCTCCACAAGCTTCTTCATCACCGATTTTTGCTCCGATTTTTCCTCTTTTCCCTCTTCGATTTGAATTTCCCCCACAACCAATTTCGTCCATTTTCCAGTGAAGGAGTCTAAAAAATTAAAATTGAGGTTTTTTGATTTCTAAAATCTTCAAAGACTTACCAATTACAATAGGAATGTCTTCAGAGTCCATGGATTCAGAATCCAGCTTCTGGATTCTGAATTTTTTAGATGATGATCCGGGCTTTCGAATTCTAAGATTCCAGACGCCAGGTTCGGCCTGAAAAGTGATAGGAGCTTTCAGGATTCTTTGGTCAAAAATTTTGGTTGAAAAATGGTCGAAAATTTTGGTCAAGGTGTGGTCGAAAAATGATAGAAATTTAGATTATAGTGTGGTCGAAATTTTGGTCGAAAAATGGGCAAAGTGTGGTCGAAAAATGGTAAAAATGTGGAACAAAAATAGTCGAAATTTTGGTCAAGGTGTGGCCGAAAAATGGTCGAAATTTTGGTCTAAATCTGGTGAAAACTGATAGATTTTTGGTCGAAAAATGACCAAAAAAATAGTCGATTCCTGGTCAAAAATTGCTAAAATTTCGCGATTTTCTCGATTCCCACTCACTTTCAACTGAAAATATCCCAAATTCCGCATCACAATCGTATCATACTTGATGTCATCGCTAGACGACGTCAATTCAAGCTCAACACCATCCGATGGCTCTCCTGATGATTTTTGAGATTGTCCCTCGACCAAAATGTGCTCCAGACTGAATACGGCGTCGACGTCGTCAGGAGTCTAAAATTTTGGGGTTTCGGGTTACGGTATGATTCAGAATCACTTAGAATCCTCCAGAAAACCTCAGAACTTTCCTGGAGTCTCCTTAAGCCTTCTAGAGAATTTCTAAGCCTTCTAAGGTCTTCAGAATCCAAATGATCATTTTTCATTCATTTCCCTTACTTTTTCCAACAAAATATTATCCAAATCCGCATCGGCTTGTTTCACTTCAATCATCCATGCGTCATTGGTCTCCACGGACATCGTTAGAAGCTGTTTTTGAGGGAGATTCGAAAACGATGCCTCCTGATTTTTTATGGATCCATCGACGTCGTCAAATTCCAGGGATTCAGATGCCACGAATCGGTAGAATCGACGGATGGGCATTTCTTGAAGTTCCGATCGGGGATTGAAGATGATCTGAGAAAGTTTGCTCTATTGAGAATGGTTTAATTCAGCAAGTGCGCTCTACGGATAACTTTCTTTTTTTGGCGTTATGGAGCGCATTTTCTTCAGTGACTTTTTAAAAAATTTCCAGGTGCAAGTGCGCTCTAGCGAAAATTCCTTCATTTTGACGGGTTTCCGGGCAATTTTTGTCAATAGAGCGCATTTTACTTTGTTTTTCCTAATTTTCTCTATGGAGCGCACTTTCTCTCACCTCAATTTTGGCATTCATCACTTTTCCCATCAATTTTACAATGGACACAATTTGTTGAGCTTCCCGGGATACTGGATTCGAAATCCATGTGATGGTGACAAATGGGACGGATGGGTCCGCGGGCGGGAAAACCAACATATTTCTGGAAGAATTCAAATTTTTGTCGATGGAGCGCGTTTGCCATTTAAAAAATTTGGGAAGAGTTCAGGGGTTCTCAATGGAGCGCATTTTCATTCTCAGCTCCCGCTCGTGAAGGAAAATGTAGAAAGTGCGCTCCATTGACAATTTCGGTCAGAATTGTCATTGGAGCGCATTTGCCAAGCCAATAGTCGAGTTTTTCGTTTTTCGTCAATAGAGCGCACTTGCAACTTTCATAACTTCTCGATAGTAATTTCAAAGTTTCTGATGTCACAAATGCGCTCCATTGATAAATTTTTACAAAAACTTTCTCGCTCACTTCTCCTCCGGATCCTTCAGCATTTCAAAATCAATCCTTGTGAAATCCTTTTTCCAGAATTTTGAAAAAATTGAGTAGAATTTAAGGATGACGTCATCGGCAGCGTTGGGATGATGTTTGTTGAAGTGGGCTGAGACTTTCTGGAAAATTTTCAAATTTTTGTGATTTTGGGAAGTTTAGAATTCGTTGGATCCTTCAGAAGCTTCCAGAATTCTTTAGAATTCTTCAGAATATTCTAGAATCTTCTGGAATCCTTCTGGAGTATTCTCGAGCTTCCTGGATCCTTCTGGAGCCTTCAGAATCCATCAGAATCCGAATTTCAAGTTTTAGAGTCAAGTTTCATGATTTCTAGCTCAAAATTGTTCAATTTTCATGATTTCTGACTCACATGGAATGCTCGCGAAGTGTTACCCTTGGATTTGGATGAAAGTGGTATCATTCGAAAGAGCACAAAAAGTTATGACAAACGTGAAGAAAATTTTTTCTTGTTCTGCACCCCCTCTCCAGAAATATGAGAAAAACAAAAAATCGCGCCAAACCCGAGTGCGGCATCTTTGAGCGTTTGCCATTCCGTGGAAACTGAACCAATTTTTACAAACTAAAATGCGTTTTGAAGAGAATTTAATGGAGTTTCAAACAATATGTAAGATTTTGTTTGTAAATGATGGGAACATTATTTTTTATTGAAAAGAATAAAAAAGTTGACCCCCAACAAACTACCTAAAAAATTTTGAACCGTGGAAACTTGATGAGAGTACTTTTTTATGAAAATTCATGCTAGAATTACTATAGGAAACTTACTTTCATTCTGGTCCGCTCCCGGGTGGTAGTTTTCTAGCGACTCAAAAAACGGTTTTTTGGAGGCAAGTGCAGAATAAGGCGTAAAACTCATTTTTTATTATTGATTAGTTATTTTATTGTTTTATAGAAATGTTTACAATTATATTTCCTATCGAGTGACTATAAAAACTCATGTTTTGAACGAGTTTGACAAAAGTTATAAGCGCTAGAAAAATATAGTACGAATTCCAGTAGTGACCCAAAAATCGAAAAAATGAAAATGACGCTAGAAATTCAATCTTTTTTGTATTTTGTAGAAAATTAAAGAACAAATCAAATTGTCAACTGCAACTTTTCTCTTACTCTTCAACCAGACCCGAAAAATTGAGTTTTGTGTTTATGGCTCATTTTCTAATAAATTTCGTTTTTTCCGGGCCTGGCTGAAGAGTAAGAGAAAAGTTGCAGTTGACAATTTGATTTGTTCTTTAATTTTCTACAAAATACAAAAAAGATTGAATTTCTAGCGTCATTTTCATTTTTTCGATTTTTGGGTCACTACTGGAATTCGTACTATATTTTTCTAGCGCTTATAACTTTTGTCAAACTCGTTCAAAACATGAGTTTTTACAGTCACTCAATAGGAAATATAATTGTAAACATTTTTATAAAACAATAATATAACTAATCAATAATAAAAAATGAGTTTTACGCCTTATTCTGCACTTGCCTCCAAAAAACCGTTTTTTGAGTCGCTAGAAAACTACCACCCGGGAGCGGACCAGAATGAAAGTAAGTTTCCTATAGTAATTCTAGCATGAATTTTCATAAAAAAGTACTCTCATCAAGTTTCCACGGTTCAAAATTTTTTTAGGTAGTTTGTTGGGGGTCAACTTTTTTATTCTTTTCAATAAAAAATAATGTTCCCATCATTTACAAATAAAATCTTACATATTGTTTGAAACTCCATTAAATTCTCTTCAAAACGCATTTTAGTTTGTAAAAATTGGTTCAGTTTCCACGGAATGGCAAACGCTCAAAGATGCCGCACTCGGGTTTGGCGCGATTTTTTGTTTTTCTCATATTTCTGGAGAGGGGATGCAGAACAAAAAAAAATTTTCTTCACGTTTGTCATAACTTTTTGTGCTCTTTCGAATGATACCACTTTCATCCAAATCCAAGGGTAACACTTTGCGAGCATTCCATGTCATTTTATCACGAATTTTCCAAATCCCTTACCCCAGCTCCTCTCTCCATCCACAACTTCTCCAAATACTTCAAATCGTTAAAAATTTCCTCAGTTTCTCCAGAATATGGTCCAATCAAAAGTCCATTGGATACCACGGCGGTGTCTCCAGGTTTCAGTCCATTTAGAAAATCCGGCGCGAAATTCAAACAATCCTTTTCAGAAGACGTACAGAATTCTGACGTTAATGATTCCGAATTCGTGGAGAAAAGTGCAATTTTATGAGGTTTTCCGATAGATTTTATAATTTTTGAGGCCAATTTTTGATTTTTCGGATTCTGAAAGTCTGTGATGATCCATGTGGTGAGATTCTGGAAAATTTGAAATTAGGAAAATCTTTTTTGGGATTTTAGTACCGAAAATTTGGGGTTCTTCTCCAAATAATGAACATTTTCAGATGGCGAGTCGACAAATTTCCGCTCATTGAATGCTCTGATGACTCTGAAGTTAAAAAATCGAGAATTTTTTTTGTAATTTCTTTTAGTTCTTACTTCTCACTAATCCCACCATAAATATCCGGATTCGTTGTCTTCTGAAGCCAAAATTCGTCAATTTTCACATCGTTCGTCAGCATTCCATGGTAGAGCATCATTTGAAGACGGACGGTTTGGCGTTGGATGTGGCCGGCGAGAATCGAGTCAAAGTCTTCTGGGGTGGACTGAAAATCGAAATTTGGGATTCTGGAGCAAGATTGAATCCAAAAATTAGGAAAATTGAGCAATTTTGAAGCAGAGAACTTGTAGCTAAAATTTTGGGGTTCTGGAAGATCTCGAAGGTTTCTGAAAGCGTGAACGCTGCTAGAGGATAGTGAAACAGGCAAAAAAATGAGGAAATTTGAAGAATTTTGATGGAAAAATAAGAAAAAGTGAGCAATTTTGAGCCAGAAAACATGAAATTCGACGTCGAAAACTTGAATTGGATTCTGAATACTATAAAACGGTTTTGAATGCACCAGAAAACATCTGGAAGCTTATAGAAACTTCTGAATGCTCCTGGAGACTACTGGAGACTTCAAAAGGCTTATGAGGATTTCTAGAGCCTTCTAGAGGGGTTAGAAGGATTCTGAATGCTTCAAAATGCTTCTGAAACCTTCTGAAGGCTACTGAAGATTTTTGAATCCGTTTGAAAGCTTATGAAAGCTTCTGAAGTCTTCTGAAATTCTTTGAAGACTTATGGAGGATGCTGGACGCTTTCAGAGGACTTTGTATGCTCTCAAAGACTTTTGGAGGTTTCTGAATGCTTCTCAGGCCTTCTAAAAGATTCTAATGGATCCAGGAGGCTCTAAGGCACTCCAGAGGCTCACAGAGAATTCTGTATGCTGTTTAGATTCCCAAATCCTTACCATATCCAATGGATATCCATTGAGAAGGGCGAGTGGTCCCCCATGAAGTGTTGATAAATATGATAGTCCCGTTTTCTTTAGAAATCGGTTTCCAGTCTGAAAAAAATTGAAATTTTCATCAAAATGAGCACCATTTTCTCTACCTTCAGCGCCTCCAAAAGTGCCTCCTTTGTCTTCCAAAATTTCAATTTTCCACTCTCCAATGCTTCTTTAATATTCACTTCTTCCAGTTTCCCATCGAAAATTGGAACGACTCCGATTCTGAAAGATTCTAATTTTCGGTCCATTTTTTGTAATTTTGAGTTCAAAATCGTCATTTTTAGAGCTAATTTCTCATGAAAAATCGCCCAAAATTACCTAATATATACTCCCGACTCCAGAAAATTGTTAATTTTCTCCAAGATTCTCAAATTTTCTGGCTCCGAATCGAATGGATTCATGAAGAAGACCAGGGTGAAGATGTTTCGGGGAATCGGACGAATTTGGCCAGGATGGAAGGGCTCGAGAAGGTGATGAAGGGAATGACGCCAGCCGGGATAGTTGTCAATGTTGTTGAGGAACTGAACATTTACTATTTTTTGAGCTTGAAGGGAAAAAATTAGGGGAAAATGGTCAAAAATCGACTATTTTCGACAAAAATTGAAGAATTTTCGCCCACTTAGCCCTAAAATTTCGGTATTCTGAAAATTTTAATTTGGATAGTTTTGGGCTGAAATTTTGATTTTTTAGACCAAAAATTGATATTTTAGAGTAAACATTTTACGAATATGGATTTCAGACTGAATTTTGACAAACTTGAGGGTTCTGAACCAATTTTTATTCTAAAATTCAAATTTCTGTGCCAAAATTTGCAATTTTTAGTTTGAAACTTTGGCTCTTTATGATTTAACGGGGTTTTTGAGAATTAACGGGGTTTTTAAGAATTAACGGGGTTTTTGAGAATTAACGGGGTTTTTGGGAATTAACGGGGGTTTTGATCAAGTTTTATGGATTAAGTCCAAATATTGTCGAAATTGGTCAGGAAGAGCTCTGGTACAACATTTTGATCGTTTTTATAGCATTTTTCCATTTATTGAAGTTTTTCGCTAATTTTTCTTTTTTTTTTCAAAATTCACTGATTTTTACCGCGAATCACATTGTTCTTTAATCAGATAGACCACCAAATTACTTTTTTTTCAAATCTTTTCACACTTATACATCGCCGACTCTCTCTGACAAAGTTTATTCATTTGATAAAAACAGACAAAAGAGAGCAATTCGCTAATAAATCAAAAGTGTTCTTTTCCAAAGTCGCCGCTATAAATTCTTGAACTTCTCTCTAAGTCATGGTCTGTCACAATTTGTGAGGCATCCAACACGACTGGATCCTCCAAATATTGTCGATTTGGTGTTTTGCAACTCAAAGAATGTTATTAGCGAGGTGAGAGTAAATGATAAATTTAGTGATCACTGCTCGATTGAGATGGGTACGAAAATGGTCTTAAAGGACGTTTCCAAGCCCAAATCATTCAAAAATTTCAAAAAGGGAAACTTTGACTCGATTAACTATTGGATATCTAATACTGATTGGAACTATAGATTTTCTACTTTGTCTGTGGAGGAGATGTTTACCGATTTGAGAACATTCATTTTGGAATTGATTGAGGCCTTTGTGTCTATTGGAACACTACGCCCAAATATCCCTTATCACTCCAACGAAACAAAATATTTACAAAAAGAGAAACTTAAAGTCTGGAGGATGGAAGGTAATTCGCCTGTTTACAAAACTATTGCAGCCAAACTTAAGAAGTTATTAGCAGCCAAACTTAAGAAGTCTATGGTCAAAACGGAAGAAAACCGTGTCACTAATACTCTAAACTCCGGATCCAAAAAATTCTATGACTTCATAAAATCCAAATACAAGGCGTGTAGTGATATTCCTGCTATTAAGTATAACTCTATGGAAGTTACGGATGAGGCTACTAAAGCCGAAAAGTTCGGAGATTCCTTCTGCGAATATTTTAATGTGGATGACAACGCCATACCTTCCTTGGATATTAAAAACAATGCGTACTGTACAAATGTTGTCTTTACGCCTATGGATATAGAAAGTCAGCTCTTTAAATTGAAAGGAAGGAACAACACGACTCCACATGGCATCCCGTCAATATTTTTGAAAAGGACCTGCACCTCTATCGCGGTTACCCTATCTACCAGGTGGATTCCGCCCCCTCCGGGGGCTTCACCACCTGGCCTTTGCTTGCTTCACTGTTTTGGAGCCTTCGGCTCCGTTCTTCACGACGGTATTTTTGATTCAAATAGGGGGGAGCCTTCGGCTCCGTTCCTCTGGGCCTGCGACCCTTTTTATTCAAAAGGTGGGGAGCCTTCGGCTCCGTTTCACTGAGCCTGCGGCCCTTTTTTTTCAAAAAGTGGGGAGCCGTCGGCTCCGTTCCTCTGGGCCTGCGGCCCAGAGGAAGGCCACTTTGATGTGAATACGATTAAATCTGATTTGTGCGAACTGGAACATTGGTGTTTCGAATTTACCTATCGAGCTCACTGAAATTCCATCATCACTATTCTCTCATCGTTCGGAAAGCGCACCAACGGATCAATATGTTTTTCTCAATACTGAAATACTTTTCATGGACAATTTTCATAAAATGCTACGTAGTATATGTTCGGCCTCTACTTGAATATGGATCTATTATCACTTCACCAGTTATAAAGGAGCATATTATTATGCTCGAATCTATTCAAAAATCATTTATATTCAGGATTTTCAAGAAATTCAATATGGCTTAGTAAGGAGGTGATCATTGAGGAACCTATTTTGGAACTTTGGAATAATTCTGGATTTTTGAGACGTCATCAATATTATGTCAAATCGCTTACGAAGAACTCTTCTAAACTATCTAGTCAGATACTCTCTAATAAAGCTATTAACTGTTGGAATTCGCTACCGGTTACTGTATTCCCTGTGAAAATCTCTACTTCTGGATTTAAATCTAGGTTGTCTACTTGCAATTTTGAACATTTTCTTATTTTGAACTCTTGTAATTATTAATCCCCCCTCCTTATTTTTCGTCCTATGATTATTACTGCTGTTTTAGCCATTAGTCTCTATTTTATCCACATTCACGTGTTAGTGGTTTTTACCCTTCATGAATAAACAAACATGAAGAACAATGTGATTCGCGGTAAAAATCAGTGAATTTTGAAAAAAAAAGAAAAATTAGCGAAAAACTTCAATAAATGGAAAAATGCTATAAAAACGATCAAAATGTTGTACCAGAGCTCTTCCTGACCAATTTCGACAATATTTGGACTTAATCCATAAAACTTGATCAAAACCCCCGTTAATTCTCAAAAACCCCGTTAATTCTTAAAAACCCCGTTAATTCTTAAAAACCCCGTTAAATCATAAAGAGCCGAAACTTTGTATTTTGAGCCCAAAATTGAGTGCTCAATCTCATTTTTCCTTCAATTTTTAGCCCTTACCTTCGGTTTCGCCTCCCTGTAGTCATAAGCGTTGTTGTACATTGAAATTGGAGAGAAATCGAACATTGAGAGCAGTTTTGAGTGGTCCGTCTGAAAATAAGACAAATTTTAGGCTTAAAATCATGGAAAAATGGTCCAACTTGGTCAAAATTTATGAAAATGGATTAAAGCGATCCAAATTATGTCAAAATTTATGAAAAATAGCTTAAAGGGGGAGTGAAGTAATTCTAAAGTTGGGATATTTATATATGGATCGACTCAGAATTCACTTTCGGTTCGAAAATTCTCTTGGGCTATAGTCTGAAAATCACTCCTTCTCGAGATATCCTCAAAAAACAGGTCAAAAATATCAACGTAGAGTGGTCATATTTTTCACGTTGACCACTCTAGGAGTTTCTCAACTCCAATTTTGTCCAATTTGACCACTCTACGTTGTAATTTTTGACCTGTTTTCTGAGGATATCTCGAGAAGGAGCAATTTTCAGACCATAGCCCAAGAGAATTTTCGAACCAAAAATGAATTCTGCATCTAACCATATAAAAATCTCAAATTTTCAGAATTACTACACTCCCCCTTTAAAATAATCAAAATTTAGTCTAAATTTATGAAAAATAGCTCAAAATGGTTCAAAAAAATAATCGAAATTGATAAAAAATGACTCAAAATCTTCCCATTTTCCTCACCTTGAATCCAGCCTCTGTCAATTTGTCAATCACTTTTTTCTCCGATTTTATTGTCTCAATTAATGAGAAAAAGTCGATTTTCTCATCAGATTTTGCCAGAATCCGTCCATTTATTGCCAGAAGATTCATTCCGTCCTCAATTCCAAAGGCTCGAAAAGTGTCTTGATATTTTTGAATTGCCGCGGACAAGGAGTTATTGTTTTTAGAGAGTTGGCGATGGGAGAGTGTTCTGAAATAAGAAAATTTAGGGTTTTTGAGGAAAAATGAGCCTGGAAGCCTTCAGAACCTTTCAGAATCCTCTAGAATCCTTTAGAATCCTCTAGAAGCCTTCAGAAGCTTTCAGAACTTTTGAGAATCTATTTGGGACCTCCTGAAGCATTCTGAAATCTTCAGAAACTTTGTAAAGTCTTTTGGAGAATTCTATAGCATTTAGAATTGTCCAGAATCTTTCAAATTTCTTCATAATCTTTCTGGATCATTATTGAGCCTACTGGAGCCTTCAGAACAATTCAGAATGCTTCAGAATCTTTTTGAAACCTTCTGAAGCATTCTGAATCCTTATGAAGAATTCAAAAGTCTTCTAAAGTTTTCTAGAGCATTCTGGGGTATTATAGAGTTTCATGAAGCCGCCAGAATCCGTCAGAATCCGTCAGAATCCTTTAGAATCTTTTAGGTTCCTTCAAAATTCTTCAGAATTTATAGAACTCGGTTGAGAGCCTACTGAAACCTTCTGAAGTCTCCTGAAGCTTACTGGAGCATTTTTAAAGTTCCTAGGTCATTCGAGAGTCCTATGGAGCTTTCTAAAGCTTTCTAGAGCTTTTTGAAATCTTCAGAAACCTTCAGAATTTCCCAGAATACTCCAGATAATTCCCAGAAATTTTCCTTCCATTCCCTACCGTGCATGACTCGGAAAATCCTGTAAAAGCGCCTCAATTTCCTCCAGATTCCCCAATTCTCTCATTTTTTCGCATGACTTCAGTCCCAAGTCCTTCAATTGCCATTGCTTCAACTCGACGATTTCTCCGATTTTTTCCAGATTTTCTCGAAGAGATTCCAGCTCTTTTTGTCGGTCTGTGTGTCGGTTGGTGAGGATTCTGAAAATATATGAATTTCGGGGTAAAAAATATGGTTTTTGGCTGAAAAATATGGTTTTTGAGTCTAGAAACCTTATTAGAACAAAATTTGGACATTTAGACCCGAAAAACATGGTTCCCGAATGATTTTTAGCTCAAAATTGCGATTTTTCTACTCTCAGAACCCCAAAACTCGTTTTTCTTACCTAAAATTCAATCCATGCAAATTTTCGGGCACATCTTCTTTACTCGAATTCTGATTATCCATTGCCTTGTACTCGGTATTTTTCAGCGCTAATTCCACTCCAAATCCAGATAATGACACTTTTTCAGTGAAATTTCGGGGAGAATTCGAAAATCTAAGCACAAAACTGAGGTTTTTGCGCTTTTCAACCAATTTTTTGGCTTGAAAAATGAGATTTTTGAGATCAGACGATCCTAGAATTCCGTAGATAAAGATTGTGGAGTTTCCAGTGTTTCCGGGGTAATAATGGTCGAATTTGAAGGTTTTTGAGTCGAAATTCTTGCCATTTTCCTCTAGATTCAACTCTGTTAACCGACATCCTCGTTGATTTTGAAAAATCCAAAAAGAATTCGAATTTTGGCATTTTTCCGGTCGAAACTGGTTGGAGAGTTGACGATGGACGTGGATCCGAGGAGAATAGATTCTAGATGAGAGCGCGAATTTTAAAAGCGGAATTTCTGTGGGATTCAGAAGACGTGACGTCAAGGAGATGCCATGGGTGTAGATTTGAAGAGGGGTGGCTGAAAAAAGTGGGGTTTTGGGGTGAAATTGGGGTGAAAATATGAAATTTTGACCTGGAAAACACTATGAATCGAAAAACTATGACTATTTTCTGAAATAATTGTCCCGTCCAGTATTTACAAAAATAACAATTTTAGCAGAAAAATCGTTTAAAAATCGATTTTCAACTGAATTTTTTTAACCTATTGCAAAAAATGTAGAATTTTTCGCTGATTCGAACGCGCCTAATATTGCTGCTCAAAACGCCTTTGGAAGCGAGTTATGAGCGTTTGTAGTTTTCATGAGAGACGCAGACACTCCCTCGTTTCTCTGCGTCTCTTCGACAACGAGAGTGTCTGCTTTCTCTGCGTCTCTAACGAAAACTTCAAACACTCATAACTCGCCTCAAAATGGGTTTTGAGCAGCGATATTAGGTGCATTCGAATCAGCAAAAAATTCTGCATTTTTTGCAATAGGTTAGAAAAAATTTTTGTGATATCGATTTTTTTCGATTTTCATCGGTTTTTTAAATATTGTCCGGCTGGCTCCGGTTTTATTCTCCACAAAAGGACAAAAATCATTCAAGTTTCTAGACTTGCCTCTGAATACAGTAAGACTTGGTAAATGCGCTCTGTCGCACTTCCGCCAAAACACCACTCTTCAGCGCGAATTCACACTCGCAAGCTGTTTTCTTGTCATCATCTAGTCAGTTGAGAGTGAAATAGGCACCGCCGGTGACCTAGAGTTTCTTCTTGCTCAGTTGTTTGTCTTTTTGGGTGGTTTTGCCCGTGTTTTCTTTTGATTGTTGAGCAATAAACAGTTATTGGCTCGAAATCTGTGTTTTCTTTCGTTTCTGTTGGGTTTTCACACATTCTCGTCTCGTTGAGATTGTGTTCGTCTTTCTTGGTTCTAGTTTTCGCCGTGAATTCTAGTTCGTTGTTCGCGTGTTTCTCGTTGTTTTACAGTTACGTTATTGTGCAATTTCCAAGGTCACAGCCTGTTCTGTGGGGTGGAAAAAGCATCAATTTCGTACTTGGGGGCCGAAGGTTTTGTTCCTTGTGAACCTCTCGTTTTTCTTGCGATTTTTGTCTGAAATTTGGTTTCTGTTCGCTCTGCGACAGTTATTCTAAATTTCTAGTCAATTCGTACCAGTGCCAGGGTCGATTTATCGATTTTTTTGGCGAAATTTTTCGAATTTTCGTGTCAGCTGAAACTGAACTTGCGGAGATTTCGAAGTAATTTTTCTGATTTCTCTTCAACTTTCTCTCAGTTTTTACTGGAGATATTGTGTTTTGAAGAAGAAATTCTGATTTTGTGTGAAAAATTGCAATTTTCTCGGAAAATTGTGAATTTTCGCATTAAAAAAAATTTCCATTCTCGTCGGTTAGTATTTTTACTCCGGAGAATCCGAAATTTTACTTCGAAATACCAGTTTTGTGTTGAATCACAAGTTTTTGGTTATTTTTCGATAGTTTTGAGCCAGAAAATCTCAAATTATCGTCTGAAAAAGTGCAAATTGTGAGCGAATTTTTCGTTCGAATTTCGCCAATTTTCGCTTCGGAAATCGATATTTCTGGCGATTTTTTTCGTTATTTATCGATTTGGATTCAGTTTTTTGTGATCCATTCGAATAAAAGCAACTGAAATAGCTTTTGATTAAGTTTGAATTCTGTTGGAACAATATTCGCTGAGAATTATTCGAAAAATCGCATTTTTGCGCTGAAAAACACGTTTTCTGGATCGGAAATTGTCAAATCGGCTTAAAGGTCAGGAGATCTTTCTGGAAATCAATAAGTTACACATTTGCTTGTGTTTGACTAAGGAATCGATCGATTTGGAATTGTCGGAACATCGGAAATTGGAATTTCTCTGAATTTTTCAGGTTATTTCAGATTTTTCTGCTGATTTGAATTCGCTGCCAAAGGAAATCAATCGGACTCGAGGAAAATGGATGGAGAAATAGAGCCTGGAGCTCATCATCAAGCTCAAGAGGATGAAGAATATTTTCAAAAGGAAGAAGAAGCGCTTCTGCTGGAGACCGGCGATGGAGGATTCCTTGACCAACGTCAACTGAGACTGACTAAAAATGATGAAGTAGAGAGGGAATTTCGTGATGAAATTAAACAGAAAACCAATCTAGCTGAGTCAACTGTCAAAAAATTAGTGGAGAAAGTCTTCGGGCTAGTGGTTGAGAAAGAAAGTATCATTGATGCCAGGGAAGATATCATTGCAAGATACAAAGAATTGGTTGATCATCAGAAAGCCAAAATTGTGCAGGCTCAAATGTTTTCAGAGAATGTTGGTATTGAGATGCCGGAAAATGGTTTAATTGTTGACAATAATTCGGAGCAAAATGACATGAGCAAATTTCTTGTAGAAAATGATATTGCCTCGGTCGATGAATTACAAAACAAACTAATTGAATTGGACAAGTTGCAGAGGGAAAGCAAAATGCATCGAGATTTCTTTCAGGCTAGACAACACCGTCAGATGGGAAGGAATGTGCAACAAGTGGACTCGAATCAAATTGCCAATCTTCAACGTCGCATTGCAGAGCTGGAATCTGAAAACCAGAAACTGAAAGCTTTCAGTAATGAGAATTCTTTGATTTCACAGTGTCTTGTCGATACTGAAAAGAGGGAAAAAGAGTCAGACAAATGCAGCGTTCATAGTGAGGTACCAGAACAACGAGAAGTCGTGCGTGATGCGAGACTCAATAACACAATGAATGAAAATTTGGTCAATGAAAATGGAGATTTCCGTCCAAACGGTATTCAATTACAGTACAAACAGTCTGATTCTAGTAGTTCTAAATCGAAGTACTGGGATAATGATGGTCAGTGGGAGAAAGTGAGGCAGGAAAGAAAGCCGCATTATCACACACTTTTTGATACAGGAGTATCACCCGGAATGCAGATGATTGCTATGATGCAACAGATGCAAACAGAGAGTCGCTTGCCGGACCCTCCGAAGTACACTGCTGAGGAGCACTCCACTTCAATGGAAGCTTTTAAGAAAACTTTCTTAATGAAGTATGGACGTCTCACTCAAGATCAACAGGTTACTCTGTTGGAAGCAAATTTCCTTGGAGGAAAAGCGTTGAAAACGTTCAAGGGAATACCTGATGCTGAGAAAAAGTCATTCTATTCGTTGATGAATATAATGGCGGATAGGTTGCGTGTGTCGAGAGAGGATGACTCCAGAAGAGCAAAGTCTAATTGGGAGCAACTGCAGAGAAAGCCAAGTCAGTCTGTAGAAGACTTTTGTCTGGTTATCGATGAAAAGGCTCGCCGTGCTTTCGCTCGAATGGATCCAAGGGAATTGTCATCTTTGAAGAGTCAAAAGTTGTTGGATGCAATTGTGGATGATGCCACAATGTCTTCGCTAATTGGTGTAAAACTTCACGATATTCCGGAAGAATATCACTATGAAGTTGGCAGAGAGATGGCAATAAGATATGAACGATGTTTGAAGGATAGGGAGAGAAGTAAGAAGAAGGATACTGAGAGTGAGAAAAAGGAGGGGAAGTTTGGGCATGGAGAGTCTGGAGCATACCAGCAGAACCAGTCACAAGCTAAAAAGCCGTTCCATCCAAAGCAGAACCAAAACCGGAATTATCAACAGCAGTTCAACTCTCCAACTCATAACTATCAGGCTAATCCTGGAAATAATAACTACCAGTTTAGTTCATCTCATGATAGTTCACAAATCCCTCCAGTGACAAGAGAGATTCCCAATCATGTGTCTCAACACAAACAGTCTTTATCAGAAAATCAGGTGACGGAACAAGATCAACAGCCGCAAAAAGCCATGGGATTTCCAAGCTGTGAAGAGTGTCATCAAACAGGATGTCACGAGACAAATTGTTCAAAAGCTCCGAGAACTCCAAAGTCTGTAACTTGTTGGAAATGTCAGGCACCAGGGCATTATGCCAATACTTGTCCCAATGGATACAATAGTAACCAGCCGCCAACATTGCCACAGAAGAATGTTCCAAGTGTATCAACGATAGACTATCAAAAAAATGAGGTGAATCAAGTCGCAACTTCTGAATCACTTCAATATGAAGATGGAAGAATTGCTGGAGTTGATGTAACATTATTGTTAGATAGTGGTTCCAGTATTTCACTCATGTCTCGAACAATGTGGGATCATATTGTGAAACTGAAAGGGAAACCATGGGAAAGAGGAATCCTGAAGGAAACGTCGAAAATATCTCATGCAATTACTGCTAATAACCAGATTATGGATATTCTATTCCAAGTTGAATTGGAGACAGCAATGGGCTCTAGAACTAGGAAGATTCCTATTTGTGTTGCAGATATCCACAGAGAAACTGTTATACTTGGAGCGAACAACTTTGATGTCATGGGAATCCAACTTATCGTTCAAAAAGATTTCGATGATTCAGATTCTTGGAGTTCGGATTCAAAGTGTCCTGAAAAAGATGGTTCAAATCGTTCCAAGGAATGGAATTCAAAGAAGAAACTAGAAGATTACCGTAGTGTAACTAGTGTTTTGTATGAAGAAGATAAGAATGCTGTGAGGGAAGGATCAAAAGAAGAAGCCGTTAAAGGATCTACGGTGGAAGCTCTTGATTATATTGAAGAGTCTGCTAAAGGAGCTGCAGAGGACTCAAGATGCATGTTGTGTTGTGAGGATCATACATCTGACAGAGAGCAGAGATCCTACACAGAATGCACACATGTGAATAATGAGAATATCGGTGTATGTGTGAAGCATACTGATGCCGAGGATTCTGTTAAAGTATTGTGTTGTGAGACTGGAACTTCTGGAAGAGACCAGATAGTTTGCTCACTGAAAACACAATTGATTGGTGAACAGCAAAGACTTCAAAAGAAGAACAAAGTTAATGAAGTAATGAAAAGTTTCAAAGGATTGAAGGAAATCCATCAAATGTCTCTCCAGAAGGCCGGACTACAAAAACAGGAGGATGTCGCTGGTCGCGGTGCCTTTCAAGCAAAAACCCGATACCGACCCAAAGAGAAATTCCATCTCAAGAAGGAGTCATCACGTCATCCTACAAATTTCATGAGCATTCCTTACCCCGTCTGTCATATGGTGTCAACCCGTCATTCTAGTGCCGATGCCGCCAATATCAAGGATCCACCAAATTCACTCTATGGGAACAATGACAGTTCGAAAAGAGTCAAGGAGGAACCCCGTCCGAGAAAAGACCCACCAGTTCGAGGTCATCTTAAATTTCCAAATGTCAACCGGATCATGTCTCCTGAGTCCACAGCTACAGGATTCAAGCCAACCCAACCAGTGATTTCAACACCAATTATGTCTAATTACCTTTGTTGATTTTTATTATTTAATTATGCATATTCTAAATTTTTGTCATATATATCCATTTGAGGATATTTATATTATTTATGTTTTCCCCACCCCAATTATTTCGCCCCGTAATCATTATCTATTATCTTTTATCCCACCCCTGAGTCTAGGTCTACGATTTCTTGAGTTAGGTTCCCGAAATCTCTCTTTTTTTGCATTCCTACTCTCATCTATCGTACTCTCTGACTTCTCATCATACGGCTATCTGAGTGATCTTTCTGTAAGGGGGATTTGAAAAGTCCGGAGATGTCCGGCTGGCTCCGGTTTTATTCTCCACAAAAGGACAAAAATCATTCAAGTTTCTAGACTTGCCTCTGAATACAGTAAGACTTGGTAAATGCGCTCTGTCGCACTTCCGCCAAAACACCACTCTTCAGCGCGAATTCACACTCGCAAGCTGTTTTCTTGTCATTATCTAGTCAGTGGAGAGTGAAATAGGCACCGCCGGTGACCTAGAGTTTCTTCTTGCTCAGTTGTTTGTCTTTTTGGGTGGTTTTGCCCGTGTTTTCTTTTGATTGTTGAGCAATAAACAGTTATTGGCTCGAAATCTGTGTTTTCTTTCGTTTCTGTTGGGTTTTCACACATTCTCGTCTCGTTGAGATTGTGTTCGTCTTTCTTGGTTCTAGTTTTCGCCGTGAATTCTAGTTCGTTGTTCGCGTGTTTCTCGTTGTTTTACAGTTACGTTATTGTGCAATTTCCAAGGTCACAGCCTGTTCTGTGGGGTGGAAAAAGCATCAATTTCGTACTATATTGTTATTTCCATTTTTATGTCATTTTACTCTATTACCACAAATTTTCACTGTTTTTCCTTCCCTTACTCACATTTTTCCACCTGAAATCCCTCATCCTCATTCACCAAGTCTACAAACTTCCAGAGCAGATTCTCGTCTTCCTCGGCCAAATATTCACTGAAAAACGCCAAATTTTCACATTTTTGCCCCAAAAACGCCGCCAAAATACCCAATTTCTGCCAGAAGCGAAGTTTGACTCCATTTTGAGTGAACACGGGTGGTTACCAACTTTTCCGCGATTCCTAGACATATAAGTGAGAGAAGGAGGATGTGTAAACGCATTCTGAAAATTTTACATGAAATTTGCCTTGAAAAAAGTGAAAAAAACGAGGGAAATTGATGAATTTTGAGCTGAAAAAACTGAAAGCTCATCCAAATTTCACTTTGCCACGTGGGCTTCGACGTGGCAAAACTAAAAAAAAATTCAATTCTGCCACGTAGGCTTTCACGTATTTCACATGGGGATTACGCCAGTTGAACTTTTTTTTTTTCAATAATTTGGGCCAAGATAGAATCGACCCTGCTGATTCAGAATCTGAAATAAAAATTGGCAAAATGTTGACCTGGGTCGAGTTATAACCTCTTAAAGTTTTGCTCTATTTTCATGTAAAAGTCTATGAGAATATTATCTATAGATTCCAATAACTTGAGTGGTGAACTGGTAAGGGGGTAGGGTTCCAGTGAGTAAGTGGCTCAGTGACGTTTCGCAAGTATGAAGTTTTGAAAGTGTGACGTTTCGCAGGTGTGACATTTCAAAAGTGTGACGTTTCGCAAGTGTGACGTTACGCAAGTATAACGTTTCGAAAGTGTGACATTTCGAAAGTGTGACGTTTCGCAAGTCTGACATTTCGAAAGTGTGATATTTCACGACTGACATGGCACACTTTCGAAATGTCACACTTGCGAAACGTCACACTTTCGAAACGTGATACTTGCGAAACGTCACACTTCCGAAGCGTCACACTTTCGAAACGTCATCTTTCGAAACGTCGCGGAGCTGAGTAAGCTATGGTTCGATTCCGTCCGGGGACAAATTTTTTTGGATTTTTTTGTCAATCTTCCAGACAACATGTTTTCATATACAATTAATGTTTGTTTAGCACACATTCTCATTGTTTTTCCAGGATTCTGGGTTCGCAAAAGTTTCCCACAACTGACTTGATAATTCATACCACGTTCCAACCCAGACGCCAGACGGAGACCGAGATTTGACAATTGTGAGAAGATAAAAATCGTAAAAAAGAGGGACATTGTTTCCTTGGGAGAAGAGCTGGCACGATGCCAACTCTCAAACTATGTAGCCGCGCGATGCGATGCGAAGGTTCTTCTTCTGGGAAGAAACGAAAAATCGATCACTTTTTTTTCTTCAGTCAACGTCTCTTCCATTATTGTCGCGGTCCTTTATATTCAACCGTTCCACTTTGTTTTTGCACAGATTTTTCTACGAGTTTTAGGCAGCGTTTTCTATTCCGCTCTCTACTGGTTCAAAGTAGAATTCCACTCAATGTTTTTTTGGAATTTTACTGAAATGATAGTCCCTACTCGAGTAGTTTTGAAAATAAAAAATTTGTTTCATAAAACTCGTTAAAACTCGAAGAATTCGATAACACTAAAATTTTTCCAAACCTACTTCAAAAAATGCAGAATTTTTTCCTGATTCGAACGAGCCTAATATCACTGCTCAAAACGCAATAGAAACATTTTTATGATCAAATTTTCACTTTGTCGCGCTCGCCGCTGCCGACATACAATTTGCTGTCGCGCGCGCAACTGACGGCTCATGAGTCGGCAGCGGCGAGCGCGACAATTGAAAATTTGTTTATAAAAATGTTTCTAGAGCGTTTTGAGCGGTGATATTAGGTGCATTCGAATCAGCAAAAAATTCTGCATTCATTGAGATAGATTAGAAAAAAAAATATAAGTTCAAAATTTGAAAATAGATTTTCTCGAGTTTTACCGATTTTTATGCAAAAATTTTGTCGTTTTTGTACATACTGCACTTGGGACGATCATTTGAAAAAAAAACGTTGTCTATTTTTCTCCAGTTCCAAGCGTTCCTTTTCTGCTAGCGTTATTTTTTTCCACTCTCTGTCTAATCCTCACTTTTCCCCTCTTTTCTCCACGTGAATTCCTCATAAACCAAAAAAAGCTCCCCACTAAATGTTCTTTGAACTCGTCTAGCCATCAGGCCACTTTTCCAGTTTTCAAAGTCCGAAAAACTATGTTTTAATCAATTTTTTCAAGAAAATTGATAAGATAAGAGTGGTCAGTTTTGAGTTTTTGAGTTTTCCCCCTGGTCAGTTGTAGCTTCAAAAATATTGAATTTCAAGTTAAAAAATCGCATTTTTTCAACTAAAATCATCCAAAAATCATGTATTTTTGGTAAAAATAACCAAAACATTCTTTGAAACCCTTCAAAAACGTTCAAAATCCTCTTGGAGATTTTTCGAGCCGTCAGGATACTGTAAAACTATTCAGAATTCTTAGATCTCCAATCTATTCTGAACTTGGGTCACGTGACATCATTCTTGTCAAAAATGACGATTCAGATTCTATCTAGATCTCTGTCTGATTGTGGTTGCCTACGTGACTTTATGAAGAGATTCTAGGGGCAAAACTTGGCCAAATACGCGTACATATGATAAAAATCTGCATTATTTCTCTCTTTCTCTGTGTCTCCTCCCCTCTCTCGTCTCCATTATGTGGTGGACATTGACATGTTATCGTCTTCCTTCGATTCGTCATACAAAATGTTGTTTCCGCACTCCGGTACAGGTGTACCTGCTATCAGTTTTGATATTTCCTGTTTTGCAATCTGAAGGTTTTTACAGTTTTTGTAAAAACGTTCGATATAGAAAGTTTAGCAGATTTTAAGAACGAGACAGTAGGTTTCTAGCTAGCAGAATAAAAAAAAATAGTATTACAGTCATTTTTTTTAATTTCTCAAAATATAGTTCCGATTCCAGTATTTACAAAAATAACAATACTTTTGCGCAAAAAACGCTTTTGAACTCAATTTCTTTCTAATCTATTTCAAAAAACCTCTTTTTTTCTTGAATGATCGTCCCAATTCCAGTATGTACGAAAACTAAAATATTTTTGCACAAAAATCGTTAAAACTCTAGAAAATCGATTTTCGAAACTCCAACTTACATTTTTTCTAACCTATTTCAATAGATGTAGAATTTTTCGCTGGTTCGAACGCGCCTAATATCACTGCTCAAAACGCAATATGAACATTTTTATGGTCAACTTTTCACTTCGTCGCGCTCGCCGCTGCCGACATATATCTTGCTGTCGCGTGCGCCACTGACGTCATAAGTCGGCAGCGGCCAGCGCGACAATTGAAAATTTGTTTATAAAAATGTTTCTAGAGCGTTTTGAGCAGCGATATTAGGCGCATTCGAATCAGCGAAAAATTCTACATTTTTTGAAATAGGTTTAAAAAATTTCTCGTGATATCGATTTTTTCGAATTTTAACAATTTTTATGCAAAAATTTTGTTATTTGTAAATACTGGACTTGAGACGGCTAATTGGGTAAAATAGTCATTGTTTTTCGCTCCATATCGTTTTCCAGGTCAAAATTGCATATTTTTTCCCGCAATTTCATCTCGAAACGAAGAAATAGGTTTGGAAAAATTTTCGAGTTATCGATTTCTTCGAGTTTTAACGATTTTTGTGCAAAAATATTGTTATTTTCGAAACTAATGGAATCGGGACTATTGTTTCAGCAAAAATCATAAAAACTATGAGTAGAATCCTAAATTGAACCTGTATTGAAATTGGTTAGAAAAAATTGAGGCTTGAAAATCGATTTTCAATGACCTTTGTGCAAAAATATTGTTGTTTTAGTAAATACTGGAATCAGGAAGATCAACCGAGAAAAAATTACTGTAATCCTATTTCAAAAACGTTCGGTTTCAAGAGTGTAGCTGGCTTTAAAATTTGAGGCCTTAAAAAACTTTTTAGGCTTCAAAAGTTCGCATTTTTCTGTCGGAAACATGCTTAAAATTTACAAAAAAATTTCAAGTCATGTGTAGGTCATTCTGTTATTCCCGTCAGTGCTATTGTACCTCTCACCTGAGTTATCATGTGCTATCCTATCGAATGTTTGCTTTTCGGCGAACAAAAGCAGGGAAAGAAATACTGTTTTTTTAGTCTTGTTTTGAGAATAGTTTAGTCAAATTAGCAAGTTTTACTTCAAAAACTTTGTCGGAAAATCTGAGTTTTAAAGGATCAAAATTCTACAAATTCTCCGAGACTGACCTCTAACTGAATCTCCAAAACAAAGCCCGAGAATTTCAGGTTTTTAGATTCTAAGAAATTTAGATTCTTAAAATATTCAAAATCCTGAAGAAATCAGAGGTGGGCGACATGGTCTCACTGCGACCATACGCGACGGGAAGACGGGAACGTTTTGTCTGCGCTCTCTCGCCTCTCACCACGCGCGGCGGCACTCTCTCGCCTCCCTCCTCCCCCTTTTCTTTCCCGTCGCATTTTGCCACGGGAAAAGAAGGAAAAGAGCTGTTTTGAATGAAAATTTATGGTTTTTTCGGATGAATAATGCAAATTATAATGAAAAAAATGAAAAAGATAATCAAATATTGTGAAATATCATAAAATTTTCATAAGTTAGATGTGCGAAAATGAAAATTTAGGCGAAATAAGTGATTCTGATTTCAACTGATCAAACTTTTTCACTACACACACGGTGTATATTTACATGAAAACCGACTCAACGATGATTTGTAGCCTTTCAAAAGTACATACATGTTCTAAAAACAAAATAAAAAGACAATGACGCGGAGAGGGATTGAACCCCCAACCATCCTCTTTGCTGCCTAGCACTCTACCACTGCGCCAGCGCACGCGCGCGCTCTCTCCCTTTTCCCTTCCCTCCGCGCAGCCGAAGACCTTACAGACCATCGGCGCCCACCTCTGGAAGAAATCTCCAAAAATTTTTTAGATTCTGTTTTTTTACTTCTCATGGTTGAAATATTCCATTTTTCTCAATTTTCTGTCCTTTTTCTATTCATCATTTTTAATTTCAGAAATCATGTCATCCCTGGAAGGAAGAAAGATCAATTTCGCTGCCGGCCCGGCCAAGCTGCCCGAAGAGGTTCTGCTGAAAATGCAAGAGGAGCAGCTCAATTTCAATGGATTGGGTGTCAGCGTCATTGGTAGGCGTTTTTAAGTGGGAACATTGAATTTATGACACAAAATTAGTCAGAATCGCGAAAAAATTTTTTGATCAAAAATTATTTTTTTTTCAATTTTTCATGATTTCTGGGTCATTTTAGACCGAAATTTTATCACAAATTCAAATTTTTTGGTAATTTTTACTCTAAACGCGCATTTCTTTCAGAAATGTCCCATCGCTCCAAGGAATTCGGTGTGCTGCTCAACGAGACGATCGGATTGATTCGAGAGCTCATGTAAGCGTTTTGAAAGGGATTTTTGAAGTTTTAGAGTTGAAAAATCAAAATTGGGAGGTCGAAAATGGTCGAGAAGGCCGAAGTTTGGTCGGTGGAAGTTGAGAGATTTTGGGGAAAAAAATCCAAAAAAAAAATTGAAAAAAAAATTTCTAAAAATCGAATTTTTCTCGATTTTCTGGACTTTCATGATAATTTTAGTGTCAAACATCTTTTCAGACCGAAACATTTCAATTTTTTGATTTTTTAAGATATTTTTGAGTCTAGAATTCGATTTTTCAACGTCTAAACTGTCCAGAACATTTCTAAATTCCATTTTTTTCCCAACAAAAAATCTTCTTATAGGAACGTGCCCGACAACTTCGAAATCCTCTTCATGCAAGGCGGCGGAACCGGTCAATTCGCGGCGATTCCGCTGAATTTGAAGGTTTGTTGATGGGGGAAAAACGAGTTTTTGGAAGAAAATTGATAAGGAAATTGGAGGAAATCGAACAATTTTTTTGAAAATTTTGAAAAAAATTTTTTTTTCGTAGAAGAATATTTTTTGAGTGAAGTTTCATCTAGAAAATACACTTTTGTATTCAAAACGGCCGATTTGGCGTAAAACCCTTCTGAAAAAAACGACTGAAAATGAAGAAATTGACATTGGTGGCCTAATTTTCTCCACTAGAAAAAGTTTGGCCACTTTCGAGATACTGATGGCCTAGAAGACTCGAAAACAACATTTGATGGGTTAACTTTTCCGGACGTAAAATGCATCCCGGTGGCAGACCCAAATTCTTAAATCCTAGGTCATAGAAACCCTTTGAGTGCCTAGAAATCCAAGTGAAAAATTGAAAAAAGTGACCTAGCAACCTCAAATATTAAGATTTCTGAGCCACCCACTAGAATTTCGGAAATTGGTGGCCTAAAAATCGTTTTTTTTTTCAAAAAAATGGACTTCTAGGCAATCGCGAAATCTAAATTTTGGTGGATTAGAAATTCCAATTGTCAAGTTCCAGGTCACCATAAAATATAGCCTAAAATCCCCGAAAATAAGCCTAGGGCACTTTTCGACAATGTCCTAACACTTAGCATTTGAGATTTTTGGCCACCCTATTTATCTAGGTGGCCTAGAATCCCAATCTCAATTCTTTCAGGGCTCACACGAGCACGCGGACTACATCGTCACGGGCGCATGGTCGTCGAAAGCCGCCGAGGAGGCACAAAAGTATATCCAAGTGAAGAAGGTGTTCCAACCCTCAAAACCCTACGTTACCGTACCCGACCAAGAGAAATGGGTCCACGACGAGAAGGCCGCCTATTTGTACTATTGTGCCAACGAAACAGTACACGGCATCGAATTCACACCGACGGCCCCGGAGTCGCATAACGTGCCGCTGGTCGCTGATGTGTCGTCGAATTTCATGGCCAGGCCGTTTGATTTCAAGGATTTAAGTTTTTTCTGGGCCATCATTAAGTTGGTGGCCTAGTATCCCAAATTTTGGGCTTTCTAGGCCACCAACGGGAATGTATGGGCCACCTGGGTTGCCTCGGTATCCTACGATGGTCTAGGACCTCAAATCTGGGCCACCACCAAAACCTATTCCATTTTTTTTCAGCACGGCGTGGTGTTCGGTGGAGCACAAAAGAATCTCGGCGCCGCAGGCCTGACGATCGTCATTGTCCGCAAGGATCTGATCGGAAAGCAGCAAGCGATCACGCCGGCCGTCTTCAGCTATCAGGAGATGATCGCCAACAACAGTTTGTACAATACGCCGCCGACTGGAGGGTAAGGAGCGAGGCCGTCCCTTGGGCCGCGGCCTTTGGATCAAAAAAAGGCCATGACCGCGTGGCCGTAATAGTTTTTTCTAACCTCGGCCTGAGCCGCGGCCCAGGGGTCGGCCGTGTGACAGCCTTACCTCTAAATCATTACAATGACTCAAAACGATCCCTTTGCTTTTTTTCAGAATCTACACCACAAATCTCGTCCTGAAATGGATCAAATCCAAGGGTGGCCTTCAGGCGATCTACGAGCTGAACCTTCAAAAATCGGGCCTCATCTACGGCATCATCGACGCTTCGAACGGATTCTATCACTGTGCCGTCGACAAGCGATACCGTAGTATCATGAATGTGTGCTTCCGAATTGGCGGCGCGTCTGGTGATGAGCAATTGGAGGCGGAGTTTTTGAAGGGAGCCCAGGAGAGGAATATGATCAGTTTGAAGGGACACAGAAGTGTCGGCGGTATTCGCGCCTCGTTGTACAATGCGATTAGTTTGGAGGAGACGAAAGTGTTGGCGGAGTGGATGACGGAGTTCGAGAAGGCTCATAATACGAAGTAGATTATTGAATTTCCCGCCAAAAATCGTCCAATTTCTTAACATTGAAGTATTCATTCTTTTAGTCCTTTCTGTGATATATGTATGTTTCTGGATGAGAATCTAAGTTGGGAATACTTTGTGCCTTGTTTATAAATTTGTGAATCTTGTGTGTTACTTTATAAGAATACACCAGAAAGATATCGAGAAGGAACTTGTAAGAAAAAAGACTCGAAAACAGAGATTTCGTTGTCAGCCGACGTATAACAGAGTTAAAAGAGGATTACAGCCATTTTTTTACCTTCTCAAATGGTCGTCCCAATTCCAGTATTTACGAAAATCGATTTTCAAAACGCTTACTTACATTTTTTCTAACCTATTTCAAAGAATGTAAAATATTTTGCTCATTCGAATTCACTTAATAACACTGCTCAAAACGCAATATAAACATTTTTATCAACAAATTTTCACTGGGTCGCCCTCGACGCTGCTGATTTATAAGCCGGCAGCGGCGAGCGCGACAGCAGATTTAAGTCGGCAGCGGCGAGCGAGACAGCAGATTTGAGTCGTCAGCGGCGAGCGAGACAGCAGATTTGAGTCGGCAGCGGCGAGCGAGACAGCAGATTTGAGTCGGCAGCGGCGAGCGAGACAGTAGATTTGAGTCGGCAGCGGCGAGCGAGACAGCAGATTTGAGTCGGCAGCGGCGAGCGAGACAGCAGATTTGAGTCGGCAGCGGCGAGCGCGACACAGTGAAAATGTGTTCATAAAAATGTTCATATTGCGTTGCGGCAAAATTAAGTGCATTCGAATCTGCGAAAAATTCCATATTTTTTGAAATAGTTTTGAAAAAAATGTAATTTGGCGTTTTGAAAATCGATTTTCTCGAGATACCGATAAAAGATAAAAGATAAAAGAGCGTAATCCTACTTTATGCAACGTTTAAAGATCAGTATAAACACTATCGCGTCTTCTATAGAATGTCGGATCCACTTGTAAATCATCATGATATTGAAACCCAGCCGGCAGCGTTTCATGTTTTGTTCGAAATGTCACGTGATAGATCGTTTGTCCCAAAAAAAATGGATTTCCCTCTTGATGTTCACACAAAACGTAGCTCGGCGTTGCGAAGAGGGAGAAAGCATCAACGGAGAAAATGAACGAGGAGAATATGAGCAGGAGGGACATTGGCCAATAGTGCTGAAATAGTCAGTAGAATGTCAGTTACCGTCACACAATAGACTTACTGTATACCAGACTGCGCCGACTGCAAGTGGCACATGAATCAAACCAATGACCACCACATATAACTTTGATCCAGATAGAAACAAGCGTTCTTCAGGGAGCCTGATATAAAGATTACAGTACACGTTGGAAAAGTTGATGTAAAGTGGACCGAGGAAGAATGAAGCGATGACAAACATGGTGCACATGGTCTGCAATTAAAATGGTTGAATATACGCGAATCACGCAAGATAGGCTAATACATTGAGTTGTTCATCAGTAGCAACAACATTTATACTTGGCATTATGAAAATCTTATTCTAGACACAAAAATACGTATGTATAGCAATTTTGGTGTTGAGGAAACTGGGGGGAAGCTAACCTCAAGTTGGTATAAGGTTCCGGGCATTGAGACTAATTACCTAGGAAACTCAATTGAGCTGGAAATGACTCTAAAAGGATGAAATAGAATGTAGAAAACATTTTAAATTGTTTTAGACTTCTTCATTCATACTGTTAGGAATTTTGAATGCATCCTTCCGAATGGTGCCGAAGCGACCTACTGACCCTTCGATTTCATAACCTAGAACACAGAAACAAGTGTGAATATAAATTAAACTAGCTTAAAATACTTCTCCAAGGGTTTTAGCATCACATTCAACCAGGGCTGGGCGGTCGGCAATTTCGGCAACTCTTTCAAGTGTAAATAACTTTTTTCAAGGAGATCGGGTAAAAATACGGTCAACAAGAAAAATTATCCTTATTAAAAAAGCTATCGATTGGTTGTAAAATTATTAAATTTTATGAAAAATTAACAGAGTTACGTCTTGTGTTGCCGAAAAGTTGCCGACTTCGGCAATTTCGGCAACTTTTCGGCAACACAAGCCGTAACTCTGTTAATTTTCAATGAAATTTAATAATGTTACAATCAATCGATAGCTTTTTTTAATAAGGATAATTTTTCTTGTTGACCGTATTTTTACCCGATCTCCTTGAAAAAAAGTTATTTACACTCGAAAGAGTTGCCGAAATTGCCGACCGCCCAGCCCTGCATTCAACCAAAAAGAAAAACCCCCATGTAAAAACTCCTAATCACTCATTTTCCGGCAGTGGACCTATAAACCTGCAACGGTCGCGAAAGACCATTTTTTTCTTTCCACCTACACCATTTCACCAATTTTCAAGATATCAACACCAAAATTGCTATACTCGGGTGTCGCCGGCAACTTTAGGTCGGAAGTTGGTCTGATTCCGGACAAGACCGCTGCTAAAGCCGACCAAGGTCCGACAAACTTCAAATTTCAACGGGTCGGAAGTTGCAACTTCCTTGCCAAAAGCTGGCAAACTTGTGCGCTAAAGCCGACGAACGGTCAACGTCTGACCAACAGCTGACCAAGGTCCGACCAAAAGTTGCGACTCGACACCCGATTACATACGTATAGTTATGTCTAGAATAAGATTTTCATAATGCCATGTTGGAATTTTGGACGCCTTACCCGATACACTCAAAAAATAAGGTGGACCTATGAACCTGCAACGCACTGTATTGTGCTTCGCTGCAACATTCACAAATATTGATTATCTCCCCAACAACATACCGTTTCTTCAAATCCAAACCCATCCAAAAACAGCGAGAAGTTCATCACTTGTACTGTGATAATCAATCCACTGAGGGAAATCTTCATTCTCACAATTGATTGAACGACGGGACTCAATGTCCAGAGCATCAGCGAGACCAACAGTATGAGCATAGCGATCCAAACTAAGGAAACGGCTGTATCCGCAAAGCCTGGAATACTGGACAGATGGTCAAACATAATTATCCATCCAAAAAAAATGGTGAGAAAAGTGGGGAAGAACACCACGTTGGAAAGAAAGATGATCATCTTCGTGCACTGGTGCGCTAGATCCACGACGAAATAAATAGGGGAGATTATGAATTTGAGTGTCCTTTTAGCTATGGAGCAAGGCGTTATGGGTTCAGGATCCATGTCCATTTTTTGATGCTTGAAGTGTTGAGTGCCTGCAAACGATTTTTTTTTGCAAACGATTCAAATTTTGATTTCAGTAATTTATTATTTATACTCAATCGATCGTCCAGTACTTTCGAAATAAATATTTCTTCATAAAATTCGTTAAGACTCTTTTTAACGATTTTTATGCAAAAATATTGTTACTTTTGTAAATACTAACCTTGGGACGATCATTTAGAGTAGGATTACAGTCATTTTTTATCATTTTCTCAAATGATCGTCCCAATTCCATTATTTACGAAAACAACAATATTTTTGCACAAAAATCGTTAAAACTCGAGAAAAACGATTTTCAAAACGCCAACTTACATTTTTTCTAATCTATTTCAATGAATGTAGATTTTTTCGCTGATTCGAACGCACCTAGAATCGCTGCTCAAAACGCATTTTGAGGCGAGTTATGCGCGTTTGAAGTTTTACTAAGAGAGACGCAGAGAAAGATGACACTCTCGTTGTTGAAGAGACACAGAGAAACGAGACACTGTCTGCGTCTCTCATGAAAACTACAAACGCTCATAACTCGCTTCAAAAGGCGTTTTGAGCAGCGATATAAGGTACATTCGAATCAGCGAAAAATTCTACATTCATTGAAATAGGTTAGAAAAAATGTAAGTTGGCGTTTTGAAAATCGACTTTCTCGAGTTTTAACGATTTTTTTTGCAAAAATATTGTTATTTTCGTAAATAATGGAATTGGAACGATCATTTAAAGTAGGATTACACTCATTTCTTTTATTTTCTCAAATGATCGTCCCAATTCCATTATTTACAAAAACAACAATATTTTTGCACAAAAATCGTTAAAACTCGAGAAAGTCGATTTTCAAAACGTCAACTTACATTTTTTCTAACCTATTTCACTGAATGTAGAATTTTTCGCTGATTCGAACGCACCTAATATCGCTGCTCAAAACGCTCTAGAAACATTTTTATTAGCAAGTTTTCAGTTGTCGCGCCGCCCGCTGCCGCCGTATGAACAATCAGCGGTCGGCGCGACAGCAGATTCAAGTCGGCAGCGGTCGGCGCAACAAAGTGCAATTTTGTTCTTAAAAATGTTTTTATTGGGTTTTGAGCAGTGATATTAGGTGCATTCGAGTCAGCGAAAAATTCTACATTCATTGAAATAGGTTAGAAAAAAAAATGTAAGTTGGCGTTTTGAAAATCGATTTTCTCGAGTTTTAACGATTTTTGTGCAAAAATATTGTTATTTTCGTAAGTAATGGAATTGGAACGATCATTTAAGAAAAAACATAATGTAATCTTACTTCAAAACTCGAGAGTATCGAATTTCGAAATAATGTGAACGCTGTCTAAAATTGTTTGAATCAGTGCAAAAACCAAATTGGAAAGATTGAAAAGAAAGGATCATGACCATAATGGAAGAGACGTTAACCGAATAATTCGTATCGCATACGCTCTTACGCTCTCTCGCTCACGCATACGCTCTCATTCTCTTTTACGCTCTCTCGCTCACGCTCTGTTCGCTCGTACGCGCGACGACCCAGCGGTAGGCCAAGTTTAGTAGTTGGCATCGTGCCAGCTCTTCTCCCAACGAAACAATGCCTTTGCGACACGCGACGCGATCGATTCTCTGAATGTTTGCAACACCGTGCGTCATAGCGAGAACCATTGATACCGTCTCTCATCAACGACGTTCTACTTTTGGTAGCAAATGCGCTCCATTGAAACTCAGACGAAAATAAATCATTTTATGTTCTGTGACAAGAAAAGAAAGAAAAACAAGGAATGAGGTGGTTTTTTCAAGAACAAAAAATACAGAGGAAGGATTGCAAGTGCGCTCTATTGTCTTCAAAAAATTGTCAATAGAGCGCACTTGAAATAAGTGAAACCCGAATTTATAACAGAATTGGAAAGAAATGAGTTTGTTGGGAATTGGGGGAAACTGGGTTGGACCTTTTTTTGAAAAAAAGTTGACTAGGAAGACACGTTGAGACACATATCAGAAGCGGAGAGAGTCAATGGGGGTGCCGAAGAGGACGGAGGTTTCTGGAGACGACGATGAGCCATTTCGGGGTCGTTTCTGGAAAAAATTTTTTCTTAAAAATCGATTTTCAATTTTGTAACAAAATTTTTTTCTATCCTATTTCAAAAAATTCAGAATTTTTTGCTGATTCGAATGCGTAATGCATAATTTTTGAAATTCACGTGCGTTGCGGTCGCGTCGCGGTCGAAAATTAAAAAAATCAAGGTTAAAAAAAAAATTTCTACAGCGTTTTGAGCGGTGATTTTAAGGCTCATTCGAATCAGCGAAAAATGCTGCATTTTTGAATTAGGTTTTATAAAATGTAAGTTCAAAATTTTTTTTAATGAAAAACATTTTTTTTTCGAAAATTTTCAGATAGATTATTCTGGATTCAAAAAACTCACTTGATATCATAATTTTTGATCATCCAATTTTGATTGATGACGAAAAATCGGAACACACACCGGAATATTGTAGATTCGGCTCTGAAAAAAAACCATAAATTTTTGAAATTTTTGTTTTGAAAAATTTTAAACCCTTCTATCTCAAATTATAATGGTCCGATTTGCACGAAAATTACACCATTCAAAAGCTCGTTATTTTAATTTTCAAAAGAAAACGTTTCATGCAAATTTTTAAAACAAGTTTTTTTTGAGAAAAATTTTTCAGAAAAAATTTTGAAAATCATTTTTTTCGAAAAATTTCAAACCCTTCGATCTCAGCTCTCAAGCGTCCAATTTTGATGAAAATTACACCATTCGAGAGCTCGGAATTTGAATTTTTTGATAGTTAATAGAGCACATTTTCATAAAAGAGAAATTTCAAAAAAAAAAAACTGAAATTTTTTTGAAAATTTTTTTTCGAAAATCTTGAAACTGCTCTATCTCAGCTCTCAAGCGTCCAAATTCTAAGAAAATTATATCATTCGAAAGCTCAGAATAAGAATCTTGAAAATATCAATAAAACGTATTTTCATATTATAGAAATTTCCAAAAAAACTTTTTTAAAACATTGTTTTGAAAATATTTTTTCCCAAACATTTCAAACCCCTCTATCTGAGCTCTCAAGCGTCCAAATTCTAAGAAAATTATACCATTCGAAAGTCCCTAATTTAAACTTTCAAATTACCATTAGTCCACATTTGCAAACCATAAAAAACTCACTTGTACTGTGTAAACAAGGCCAAGATGAAGGATATCAAGAACATGCTCGCACAAAGGACCACTTTGATGTCAAAAAGTGATGATACGGGGGTCCGGGAGAAGTATCCATCGTTGACGTCGGATTCAGAATTACCGCCTCCGTTGCCACTGAAATAGCCGCGTCGCTTCCACGTGTACGCAGTATTTGTGGAGCTATGGGCGAAGAGTCTGGAATTGTAGTTTGTAGTCTTTGTAGTTTGTAGTTTGTAGTTTGTAGTTTGTAGTTCATTGCTTTGCCTTACCTCCTCTTCAACAACGCATTCTCCTGAATAAACTGAATCGTAAAGTATCCACAAAATATCATGATAAAAATTGTTATCAAAAAGAGCACATTGAGCAAACAAGACGTCCGATCCACATGTGGGACATGTAACGATTTCATTTGAAAAATGTTCCCTCGACGATAGTCGTAACCGCAAAGTTCACATCGTGGAGACGGTACCATTTTCCTTGTGGACATTTCCAGCCATCTCTGGAACAGATTGTGTTATAACTTTGATGATAGGGGACCGATTTTATGAAAATAATGACATTGGAAAGATAAGTTCATAAAAATTATTATTGCTTTTTGAATTTTTAAAAAATTCGGAGTTATAACCCTTTTTGAAGCCGTCAAAAAGCCGTGAATTTTTTGAAGCCATCGAACCTATGTGAATGGGCTAAAAGCGCGCCAGCCAGTGAGTCAATTTTTATGATAGTTATACCGTTTGAAAGATAATTTTATGGAGATAATTTTAAGTTTTTGAAATTTCGAAAACTGTAAACTTTAACGGTTTTTGCAGCCCTCAAAGTCCATCTAGGCTTGTAAGTGTGTAGAGCTTCTTAAACGCGCGCAAGGCGCCCCAGTCAGTATTCCAATTTTTATGAAAATTATGATATTGGAACGATAATTTAACGGAGATAGTTTCGATGTTTTGAATTTTTTAAAAATCGGAGTTTTGACGTTTTTTTAAGCTTTCTAAGTCGGTAGAGGTTTGTAACAGTGATGGACAATGTTGCGCTCCAAAAACGCGCTCAAAACGCCCCAGCCAGTAAGTCAATTTTTATAAAAATTATATTATTGGAAAGAAAATTTCATGGAGATACTTTTAATTTTTTGAATTTTAAAAAAATTGAAATTTTGAAAATTTTTACAGCCGTTAAAGTCTACATAGACTTGTGAGTGGGTAGAGCTTCTTAAACGCGCGCAAGGCGCCCCAGCCAGTAGGCCAATTTTTATGAAAATTATATTATTGAAACGATAATTTAACGGAGATAGTTTTGATGTTTTGAATTTTTTGAAAATCTGAGTTTCGACGTTTTTTGAAGCTGTCAAAATCGGTAGAGGTTTGTAACAGTGATGGACAATATTGAGCTTTAAAACCGCGCTCAAAACGCCCCAGCCAGTGAGTCAATTTTTATGAAATATATACCGTTCGGAAGATAATTCAATGGAGATTATTTCTATATTTTGAACTTCAAAAATTTTTAATTTAAACGGATTCTGAAGCGAGTTAAATGCCGTACCTCACTATGGAGTACTCTCACAACTAAACGCGCTAAATGCGCGCTAGCCAGTGGGCCAATTTTTGTGAAAATTATATTATTTGAAAGATATTTTTAAGGACGTCGTTTTAATATTTTGAATGTTTCAAAAATCTAGATTTTGTCAGATTCTGAAGCGCCTTAGATGATGTGCATCACACCGCAGCTAGAAGCGCTCAAAACGCCCCAGCCAGTGGTTCAATTTTTATGATTTTTATACCAATCGATAGGAAATTTTATGGAGATTTTGTTTCTTACCACAACACACGCCTTGTGCACAAATAGCAGTGTTCCAGAGCATCTACAAGGTGATATGAGTGGATTTGAGCGAGTTGACGACGATGTATGACATATTCTACACATATTGCCGGAGGAGGATTGGAGGGACACTGAAATTTGGAATTTTTAGTTTTCATAGTCCTAGAATTTCTAGAAATCTCACTTTTTAAAAAGTCTAGAATCTTGAGATTCAGACGATTAACGAGGATAGGAAATAATAAATGATGATGATTTATGAGAAATCACAATGGGCGGTCTAGGGGTTTCGGACACAGCGGGAGTTTTGAATTGTTCTTTTGGGTTTATTTTGAGAAAAACGGGAAGTTGACAAGGACAATGTGATTTTTTCGTTTTTAGGGAAATTATGATGGAATGAGGAAAAAATGAGGTAAAAAGGATGGGCTAACTTTAGACGCTTGTATCTGAAGAACCATAAAAGTCATCAAAAAGATGTTGACTACTAAATTACTCAGCGTTAAATTTCACACATTTTTGTAGTTGAAAGTTCTTTAATAGCTATTTCGGTTCTCAAGATATACGCGCTCAAAGTTTGGGCGTAAACGCAAACAGCGCCGCGGACATCTCGAGAAACGCTGAGAAACGAGATTTAGCTTTGAGCGCTTGTATCTCAAAAATCATGATAGCTATCAAAAAAATTTTAACTACAAAATTGCTCAACTTTAAATTTTACACATTTTTGTAGTTGAAAATTTTTTGATAGCTTCCATGGTTCTCAAGATATGCGCGCTCAACGTTTCGGCATAAAAGCCGCCAGCGCCTTCGATCGTCTAGAGAGACGCAGAGAAACGAGATATAACTTTGAGCGCTTATATCTCAAAAACCATGGTAGCTATCAGAAATTTTTTTACTACAAAATTGTGCAGCTTTAAATTTTAGATATTTTTGTAGTTGACAACTTTTTATAATCTTCGCTGGTTCTTGAGATATGCGCGCTCAAAGTTTGGGCATAAGCACAACCAGCACCGCCGACATCTCGAGAGACGCAGAGTGCTCTCGTTTCTCTGCGTCTCTCACCTGCGCTAACTTTGAACGCTTATATCTCGAGAACCATGATAGCTATCGAAAAACTTTCAACTACAAAAATGTGGAGAATTTTATGTTTTACAATTTCGTGAAAGAATTTTTGTGATAGCTATTTTGGTTTTTGAGATATGGCCGCTCAAACTTTAAAAACGCTCATATCTCAAGAACCAGAAAAGCGGTCAAGAAGTTTCCAACTACAAAAATGTTCCAAATTTCATTTTCTTTCCATTTTTTAAACTTTCCAAGAACTCACATTTACTAGAACACAATCCAGACGCCTTCAAAAATTCACACCCTTTCCAGTACGTCGTCCGTGACTCGTCGATCATTTCTTTTCCCTCATCGATAAGGGGCTCTTTTTCCAGTCGATTTGGCTGAAAGTAGCAAAAAACCAAATTTTGAGTAACTTCGCTCTATTGCCAACCTGTCTTACTGTAGCAGAAGTTTGTGGCTCTAGGGGGACTGGCGGTGGTGGTGGGGCACTGACGTAAGTATGGTGTGTTTCGTTGTTGTTGTCCCCATTTTGAGATGTCATCTGAAAATTCGCAGTTTGAAAAGTACTGTAGAAGGAGGAAAACGGATTATGAAGGATTACTGTACTAATGAGGATTACTGTATACTTTGACGATTAGGACTACTGTAGAAATTTTGAATCTAGAAACTCTGCACCCAATAACCTCATCTCAAAAAAAAATTTCTTTGAATCTCAAAACCAGTATTCTCCATTTTTATGAACTGCCAAAACAACAATAAAAATTCCCATTCTCATTCAAAAAACAATAGCGATTTGGGTCAAAACCAGAAAATCGTCGAGGGGTGTCAAAAAAAAATGAGGAACACTGAAAAGAGGCGAAAAAAATCATCATCATCATTGTGTCAGAGAGATGAGGCAAACAAAAATAGTATTGGGAAATGAGAGACGCAGAGAAGAAAAAGAGTTCGGTGACAAACACAGGGAGCAGCAGCAGTGACAACTTTTTTTGTTGTTAAAGATGAGATGAAGAAAACAAAAGAGGTCGTCGTCACGTCTTCAGAAGAATTTTTTCGGAAGAAAGGTTTTGTACGATTGTTGACTGAGCAATTTAGGAAAAAAAGTGCCACCAACCACCAAGAGAGACGCAGAGAATCGAGAGCACTCTCGCTTCTCTGCGTCTCCCCGATGTCTTAAGTTTGAGCGCTTATATCTCAAGAACCATTATAGCTATCAAAAAAGTGATAACTACAAAAATGCTTAGCTTTAAATTTTAAACATTTTTGTAGTTAAAAGATTTTTAATTGCTTTTATGGTTCCCGAGATATGCGCGCTCAAAGTCAAAGCGCCAAAAGGGCCGGCGCCGCCTTCCTCCCGCGGAGAGACGCAGAGTGCTCTCGTTTCTCTGCGTCTGTTACCCGCGCTAACTTTGAACGCTTATATCTCGAAAACCAGGATAGCTATCAAAAAACTTTTAACTACAAAAATATGGCAAATTTTTTGCTTTACAATTTGGTGGAAAGATATTTTTGATAGCTATTTTGGTTCTTGAGATATGATCTTCACGTTTAACGTTGAAGAAAAGGAAAACATGCAACTCTAAAATCAAAAATTTTGAACCATGGCAACTAACTGAGTTTCTTTAGAATGCCATAACATTTTCAAAATCTCAGAGGCTTTCAGAATTTCAGAGTGATTCAGAATCTCAAAAATCTCTTCCTCAGTTTTTAAAATGAGCAATGTATGAAGATGAGTCAGATGAGTAAAGATGAAAAATAAAAAGCGGTTGTGAGAATAAGAAAATGAGAAAAAGAAGAAGAAGAAGGCGTCGCCTTCATTGAAAATCACGACACGGATAAGTACATGAATCTGGGTAAGAAGAAGAGGAAGAAGAAGAAGACGTCAGAATATTTCAAAAGTAATGGAGATTCAGAAGGCGTTGGGGAAAGATTCTGAAGGTATCTAGCTCTCCCGGACCACCCATTCTTTGACCCGACTCATCATCTGACCATTACGAATTTTTGCGAAATTTCAAAAATTCACAACTACTTCTCCTCTTTCCCCCTTCGTCACTTTGTTTCGAGTGCTTTCGGAATGAAAAATTCAGTGAATTTTTGAATTCTTAAAAATGTACATCTTTTCCGTTTTCTAGAAGGGGGAAACGTGTTACAAGAGAGTCCAATTAGAGGAAGAAAAACACGAAAAATCTGAAGATGACAGTGACTCAAGAATTCGACGTCATTTTTTCGGTGTTTTCAGACTTTTTTTTGAAATCTGAAAATTTGAAGTTTTCGCTCTTTGATTTTGTTTAGAGAAACACCTTGAAAATGAAACGTTGAAAGCTGGGTGATCATGAAGATTCAGAATCAAAGAATCTAAAAAGTAAAACTTCCATATTTTTTCTACCAAAAAATATGTATGTTATGTATCTCAATGTAGTAGTCATCACTGTGTGACTACTATATATAGTTGTATATGTATATAACAGAAGAAAGCAGAAAAAAATATGAGGAAATAATAAAAGGGAACGGAGGAAAGAAATGTTAGAAAAATAAAAAATACGGTCAAAAATTTTGTTTTTTTTTGTTGATACTGTACAGTACGAATAGAGAAGAATGAAGTTTTAAAATTTGGTGGTTACTCAACTTTAAATCTTTCAGAATCTCAGAATCCAAATAAGATTTTGCATTTCTCTCTTCCTCCAACTTTAAACGTCCATATCTTGAGAGCCCAAACAGCTACTACAAAAATTATCTTACCAAATTGTAAAACGTCAAATTTTACACATTTTTGTAGTTGAAAGTTTTTCGATAGCTATCATGGTTCTCGAGATATAAGCGTTCAAAGTTAGAGCAGGTGAGAGACGCAGAGAAACGAGAGCACTCTGCGGCTCTCCATGGGAGGAGGCGGCGCCGACTCTCTTGGCGCTCTGACTTTGAGCGCACATATCTCGAGAACCAGTAAAACTAATAAAATGTAATAAACTACAAAAATGTGTAAAATTTAAAGCTGAGCAATTTTGTAGTTGAAAGTTTTTTGATAGCTCTTTTGGTTCTTGAGATATAAGCGCTCAAAGTTGAGGCATAGGGGAGATGAAGAGAAACAAGAGTGGGGGCACTAAAAGGGTACTTTTCTAAAGTGAGAGGTGCCACTTTTACCCGTGGGAAAGTTTTGAAGTTCAAAATTTTGAAAATGGAGAAGTTAGAGAACTTTCAAAAGTCATAGTCAAGTAGGTATTCAGGGTGGGAATGTTCTGAATTTTGAATTTCATGAATCAGAAGTTGTCTAAAGTCAAAAATCGACTTCAAAACACAACAAAATCAGATTCTCCGAATCTGAAATTCTCATCGTTTAGAAAATTTCAAAAACACCTCATCATCATCTAGGAAAAAAATCTGAAAAAAATAGCAAAAAAAGTAAGAAAAAAAATGTCAAGGAGTTCCTCCTTATTGTTGTTGTTTTTTTCCGTTTTTTGACGTCAAGGAACAGAAGAAAAAAGAAGATGAATGAGAGCGATTGTAGAGCATCTGAAAATGTAGAACACAATTAGAAAGCATTGAGAAAAAAAGGCGGGAAATTTGAAAAAAAGAACAAAAAATTTATGATGAGCAATGTTTTGGGAGACGGAATTTCAGATAATGGAAAAATAAATTGGAATAGTTTTTTGATGAAAAAAGTGAGAAAAATTGCAAAAGTTTGGGTCAAAGTTTGATTTCAAGGTAGAAAATGGGGTTTGAAAAAATTGATAATATAAAATTAAAAATTTTCAGATAGAGCACATTTTTTAAAGTGGTGTATCTCAAGAACCAGTACACCGATTTTTATGAAAATTATACCATTTTGAAGGAAATTTTCTGAAGATTATTTTCATAGTTTGAATTTTTGAAAAATTTAATTTTGACGGATTGTAAAGCGATTTAAATGTAGTACATTGTTGAAGAAGTACTCTCACAATTAGAAGCATCCAAGGCGCGCCAGCAAGTGAACCGATTTTTATACAAATTATACCAAAAGATAGGAAATTTTCTGGAAATCATTTTCCTTTTTTGAATTTTTTGAAAATTTTAATTCTGAAGGATTCTGAAGCGATTTAAATGCCGTGCTTCCTTCCCTCCCTAGTGGACAACTAAACGTGCCAGCCTGTGGACCAATTTTTATGAAAATTATACCATTTTAAAGATAATTTCATGGAGATTATTTTCTATCTTTGATTTTGCAAAAAATTTCGATTTTGAAGGATTCTGAAGCGATTTAGATGTCGAACCTTGATGGAGGAGTGCCCCCAAAACTAGATGCACCAAAAGCGCGCCAGCTAATGGACCAATTTTTATGGAAGTTGAACCAATCGATAGGAAATTTTCTGGAGATCAATTTGAGTTTTTGATTTTGCTGAAAATTTCAAATTTGAAGGATTCTAGAGTCCCCGAATTGAAAAGATTTCAAAATTCTTTAGAATCAAAATTTGTCTCGAATTACAAGTTTTTCGTGGAAAAATTTAGCCACTAGATATTTTTTCTAGGCCATCTCCATAAGCTTCTTCAAGTTTGTTAAACCAAAAACTAAAAATCTAAATGTAACCATAACATATTCATCAAATTCTCCACAACCACCGGTCCGATCTTCCCTCAAAACTTGTTGTTTCCATTATGAACGGTCTGTTGAGTTTTGTTGTGATGATTTGTGAGAGAAAGAGAGAACAATAATTCACGCATTAGCTAGAGAAGCTAGCTAAGCCTTCTTTGAATGAATAGGGACAACAAAACGAGAAGAAGAAAACGTCCGTTACGTCGTTGGTGGCAATTATAGGGGGGTTTAGGGAAAGGTCGAGAATCATAAAATTTGAGGGCTATAGAATCCGTCAGAATCAAAATTTTCAAATAATTCAAAACAGTAAAATGATTTCCAGAAAATTTCCTTCAAAATGGTATAATTTTCATAAAAATCGGTCCACTGGCTGGCGCACTCTTGGCGCATTTAGTTGTCAACTAGGAACGGGAAGGATCACGTCATCTAAATCGCTTCAGAACCTACCAAAATCAAAAATTTTTAAAAAATTCAAAATGTTAAAATGATCTCCAGAAAATTTCCTTCAAAATGGTATATTTTTCATAAAAATTGGTCAACTGGCTGGCGTGTTTTTGGTGCGTTTAGCTGTCAAAGGACATGGAGAAGGGGCTCGTCATCTAAATCACTTCAGAATCTACCAAAATCAGAAATTTTGAAAAAATTCAAAATGTTAAAATGATCTCCAGAAAATTTCCTATCAAATGGTATATTTTTCATAAAAATTGGTCAACTGGCTGGCGTGTTTTTGGTGCGTTTAGCAGTCAATTGGCTAGGGGAAGGGGCACGTCATCTAAATCGCTACAGAATCCATCAGAATCTGAATTTCCAAAAAATTCAAAAAGGTAAAATGATTTCCATAAGATTTCCTACAAAATGGTATGATTTTTATGAAAATTGGTCCACAGGCTGGCGCGCTTTTGGCGCATTTAGTTGTTAACTAGGAACGGAAAGGAGCACGTCATATAAACCGCTTTAGAATCCCTCAAAATCAAGATATTTTGAAAATTCAAAACAGTAAAATGATTTCCAGACAATTTCCTTCAAAATGGTATAATTTTCATAAAAATTGGTCAACTGGCTGGCGTGTTTTTGGCGCATTTAATTGTTAACTAGGGACAGGGAGAAGCACGTCATCTAAATCGCTTCAGAACCTATCAAAATCAAAATTTTTGAAAAATTCAAAATGCTAAAATGATTTCCAGAAAATTTCCTACAAAATGGTATGATTTTCATAGAAAATGGTCCACAGGCTGGCGCGCTTTTAACGCGTTTCTAAATCCATTCAAAATTCGATAATTTCGGTTCTACAGTAACCCATATTTACATCATTAAAATTTTTTTGTGTTATGAATCTGAATCCAAGTTCTTTCCCCAGAGCCTATTTTCTCATTAAATCTCAAGAATTTGGGGCCTATACAAATATTTTTTCATTTTTTTTCGGAAGTTTTTTTGTCAAGAAAAATAATATTGTGATGACGAAGAAAACTCCATCATCATCTGAAGGCTAGAATTTCAAAAAAAGGAGAAGAACTGAGTTCTGAGTTCATTAAGAAGAAGTAGAAGGAGAAAACGAGCCCAAGGCGAAGGAACGATGTAAAAGAAAAAGAAAAAAGAGAAGGAGAACTTTTTTTTGGTGGGGGTGAAGAAGAATATAAAAAGAGAGTATGGGAGGAGCAGTTCCTCTTCCAGGGGGGGGGGGTCTTCTGGAGGAAAAGAAGTGAACAGAAGAAGAAGGAGGACAAAAGAATACCAAAAACGGGAGGAAGGGTGTGAAAAGGAATGGGAATAGCTTTGGTAGTCATGGGGCTTTGTATTCTAGCTATGGGCCCAGGGTCCATAAAGGAAAATGCGCTCTAATGTGGATTTCATGGCTTCAATGGTAGTCGGAGACTATGTTGCAGGGTTACCCTTCAAAATTAAAAAGAAATTTAGAAATTCCAGAAAATTGTTGCTAAAACTGTACAGTTATCAGACGCAATTAGAAAACCCGTTAAGCCTGAGTGGGCTTACAGACTTCGTGACCCTTGAAAATCAGAGGTGTCTTTTCCACGAGGAGTACAAAACTGCTTCCCGATTACGTCGGGGGTGTTCCCTACCACATTTTCGGTCGCCTACGCACTTCAATTATCCATGTTCTGACTGAACGGCTAGTAGCCGTTCCTTTTCCTTTCAAAACTAAACGCATTGCAGTTCTCTCTGTCTGCGTCTCTTCATCTCTAGGAATCTGCATAGCTTCGCGGTGGATGGTAATGAACTTAGCATATGGGAGAGTGTTCTTTGGTAAAATATTACTGTTTTAAAAGTTTGTGGAAATGTTGCAAAATGTTATAACATACTCGTAGACTGCGACAAAAAAAAACATAAAAACTTTAGTACAGAAATTTTGCATCCAGAGAAAGGGAGACAAAAAACAAAAAGTAGCATGAAAAATGACTATAATTTTGGATGATTTATGGCAAAAAAGGAAAAGTGCATGTTTTTAGGACATGGAGACTTTTGGGGATGTTCAGAGGGGCTCGGGTGACGTTGGCGTAGTAAGACTAAAACTCGTGAAAATCCAACAGAATTTAGATTTTTTTGGCAAACTCAAAAATAGAAAAGAATCTTCAGAAAATTTCCTTCAAAATGATATAATTTTCATAAAAACTGGTTCAAAGGCTGGGGCGCCTTGGACGCGTCTAGTATTCAACTAGGCAGAGGAGAAGACACGACGTCTAAATCGCTTCAGAATCTAATAAAATTTGAGTTTTTGGAAAATTCAAAAGCTAATAATAGTCTCCAGAAAATTTCCTACAAAATGGTATAATTTTCACAAAAATTAATTAACCGGCTGGCGCGCCTTGGACGCGTTCAGTTTACGGCTTGGGTGAAGAGAGGGCACGACAACTGAACTCGCTTCAGAATCCGTCAGAATCCAAAATTATGTAAAATTCAAAAAGTAAAAATGATCTCCAAAAAATTCCCTTCAAAATGGTATAGTTTTCATAAAAATTGGTCCACTGGCTGGTGCGCCTTTGTCGCATTTAGTTGCCAATTGGTGAGGAAGAAGGGCACGACATCTCAATCCCTTCAGAATCCGTTAAAATTAAAATTTTCAAAAGAATCAAAAAGTCAAATTGATCTTCAAAAAATTTCCTACAAAATGGTATAATTTTCACAAAAATTAATTAACCGGCTGGCGCGCCTTGGACGCGTTCAGTTTACGGCTTGGGTGAAGAGAGGGCATGACAACTGAACTCGCTTCAGAATCCGTCAGAATCCAAAATTATGTAAAATTCAAAAAGTAAAAATGATCTCCAGAAAATTTCCTATCAAATGGTATAGTTTTCACAAAAATTAATTAACCGGCTGGCGCGCCTTGTACGCGTTCAGTTGACGGCTTGGGTGAAGAGAGGGCACGACAACTGAACTCGCTTCAGAATCCGTCAGAATCCAAAATTATGTAAAATTCAAAAAGTAAAAATGATCTCCAAAAAATTCCCTTCAAAATGGTATAATTTTCCCTACCAAAAACCCCAGGAGCATTCTTGGTTTTGTATATGAATTTATGGATGAAGAAGTGCATAATGTGTACATAAGAAAATAGAGGACAGCTGTTCCTGTCTTGTCCACAATTTTATGACATACTCCCCACAAATGTCACATCGTCTTCCGATTGTAACGAGGGGGTTACATTCCAATTAATTGGGAGGTCCAAGAAATAAGAGTAACATGAGCAAGAGTCAACAATTTCGGAATCTTGGAATCTTGGGGCTTCAAAATATAACAGTCTAAAAAAGGAAAAATTTGAACAAAAAAAGCCAAACCAGCAAAAAAAAACAACGCATTAGACCATTTTCACTCGTTAGAGTTCTCTTTTCTTTCGAAAACTTTTTCTAAACTTTTGAACGAGTTTCAAAAGAAGAACAAGACACATTCACAAAATTGTGTTCCACCACGCAACTTCTATTCAGAATTTGAACACTTTTCGGAGACTAGGCTGTTCCTAAATACCCGCCTTCCAATTTATTTTCAAAAGTTCGCGTTTTCAATAGACTACGTATTTGGGAGAACATGGCTGCATTCATGTACTAGTTTCTATGGAAAATTTGGAATTGAAGAGAGTGGTAGAAATCGGAAATAGAAGATATAGTATGAAGGGGATTTTAAGATGGGAAAAACTAGATCGAAGGACTCCTCGTTCCTCAAAATATAATTTCCGATTTGTCCTCTCCTTGATGTTCCCCTTTTGCTCTTTTGATGAAAAGCAGAGTGGGGCGGTCGAAAGAGAAAAGGAAATGAAACAGCAAATGGAAATGAGCCGAAGGGAAAAGAGAGAAAGGGCAATTTAATTTATTGAAACCACGGGTGGTCTCGTTTGTGGTGGTAATTATGGAAATTTTTGGCTTTTGGTTGGACTTGAGTAATCGTTCGTATTTAGATGATGGATACAGCAAAACTGAAATAATTTTCAAGACTTGACTTTGAAGACGCCAGAATCCGTCAAAATTCAACGATTAGAAATGAAATGGAGTTACCGTTTCAAATTAAGAATTTTTCAGAGTACTGTACATTTTCTAGAAACTAAAAAACTTTTAGGTACAAAGGGCAGAGACAAAAAGTTGTGATTTGTCCAAAATTTTGAAGCCCTGAAAATTCCCTACAAAACTGTGCAACAATTATAAAATTCACTTGAGTTTGAAAGGAGTTATGCGCCTTTAAAACGACTAGGCGAGAGACGCAGACGACGAGAGCGCTCTCGTTTCTCTGCGTCTCTCACCCTGCAAGTTTTAAATCCACGTATCTCTGCTCAAATTGGTTTGTTTCAAATAATTTTTTTATAGTTTTGTAGGAAATTATAAGAGCTTCAAAACATGCGCAACTTCTTTGTTATTTCTTAATTTTGAAAGGAGTTATGCGCCTTTAAAACAGTCAAGGAGAGACGCAGACAACAAAAGCTCAAAATCAAATTTACATAAAATTCCAATATCCTCCTCTTCCTCCTTAGGAACGCCTTCTGAGCCCCAAGTGCTTCCGGAGAAGTCGTTAGTCTTAACAAGTGCTGCTCCAAAAGGAATCCAAAGAAGAGAGAGGAAGAGCAATCAAGTGTGAGCCTCCCATTGAAATCTAATTAGAAATTGAGGAGAAAGGAAAAGGGGGAGGGACTAGAAAGTGTTCACTCTTTGGAGTGGAAATATGTTGGAATAGGAGAGCAGGAAACTGATAACAGAGGTTTTAAAATGATAAAATGTCGAAAATCTTTTCGAAGCTAGCCAAAAAGGGTTTTCCACGGTTTCTTTCACTACAAATTTACACACATTTTGAAGCCCTTGAAATTTCCTACAAAACTAAACAAAAATCATTCAAAACCTGCCACTTTGAGCGGAGATACGTCAGTTTACAGTTTGCAAGTGAATAGACGCAGAGCAGCGAGAGCGCTCTCGTCGTCTGCGTCTCTCGCCGGCCCATGACTATTTTAAAGGCGCATAGCTCCTTTCAAACTCTAGCCAATTTCATGGATTTAAATACAGTTTTGTAGGGAATTTTCAGGGCTTCATAATCTTGGGACTATTTTTTGGGTTTGCAATTTATAAAGTTTTGAAAAATTGGAATGAAGTTATTAATTAGTGCTTAAATAAATTTTGAAGCTCTTAAAATTCCCTACAAAACTAGACCATTATCATTCAAAACGGACCACTTTAAGCAAAGGTACGGGGCTTTCAAGAGAAACGAGAGCACTCTCGTCGTCTGCGTCTCTTGGGGACTCATGGATATTTTAAAGGCGCATAACTTCATTCAAACTGAAGCAAATTTTATGATTTTTATATAGTTTTGTAGGGAATTTCCAGGTCTTCATAATCTTGGGACTATTTTTTGGGTTTGCACCTTTCAAAATTTTGAAAAATTCATCTAACTGAAAATTACTATAGCTAAACACTATCTAAACTATATGCCTAGGGTTCCTTTTGTGCGGTAAACCTTGATATAAATGAAAACTGATAACAATTTGACAATCTTGACCAATAGGGCGGTCTGTGTTCACTAGCACAACATGTCAATTATCTACCTCTATTTATAACAGATAACAGTTTCACATTGTATGCGTTTATATGCATACAAATGTGTGGTTGAATTGAAATAAAATGAACTATTAGCAAATCGGAAGTGGAGAGAGAAAGGGGGTGAAAGTGAGAAATTGGAATGGTCTGGGAAACTAGGTGAAAACTATATAATAAACTACGGGGAGGGCACTCCCTGGGATATCCGGAAGGAGAATGTTTAGGCGAAAAAGGTCGAGCGCAGTTGAAATTTTTGAAAATCGTTACTTCCATTTTTTTCAAGCAAAGTCCGAAAATAATCTCAAGCTTTTGAATCCCTGAAAATTCCCTACAAAACTGAATAACAATTATAAAAATCTCTTGAGTTTGAAAGGAGTTATGCGCCTTTGAAATAGTCATGGGTCGACGAGAGACACAGACGACGAGAGCGCTCTCGTTTCTCTGCGTCTCTAGTACCTACAGTAAGATTTACAGTCACGTTTTATTTTTAACTCATAGTCAATGAGACCCTTTGAAAGTACCGTAAAGCCTCTAATAGAGCGACACCAGAAGGCCGACGTTTCCCTACAACCGTAATTTGTGTTATTTGCCGTTAAAAATTTCAGGGAAAAAATATAATCTTGTCAGCTACAAAACGTACTATATAAGAATTTCAAAAAGTTGAAGTTGTCGCTCTATTTTGAGTATTACGGTAGTGTTAGCGTACTTCAAAACTTTGTACTTCTTCAAGGACTACATGTAAACTAGAAAGCTCTTAGGCCCAAGAATCTCTAGTCATATAAAAAAGAGTGCTGTATTATCCCCTGTGTCAAGAATATAGCATAGGATATACAGATAATTAGTTTAATAAACACACTCGCACATATTGAGATGGGAAAAGAAGAAGAAGGAAGAAGACACATATGCATTTAATAATCATAATAAGAGGGGAAGGGGATCCCTTCCGGATGGTGACCCTTTCAGAGACCTCCCTCCTCCAAGGAGTACAAGAAAATGTGCAAAAATAGGACGGGAAAATGTCGCCTAGGATGGCGGGAATTCAAAATTTTGATCGGAAAGTCACATGGAAATGTAGTACTTGATAAAAGCTATAAAATGATACCAAAAATTAACTTTTTTGAATGATTTTTTATATCATGTTGTAGCTCTTTTTAAACGCTATATTTTGGTATAATTTTTAGATAGAAAGCGTCACTTTGAACAGAGATATGGCTTGTCAAAAATGAAGCTTTTTTCAGTTCATAATACCATTTTGTAGCTATTTTTAAGCTCTACAACTTGATATACGTTTCGAGTAAAAAATCTGAAAAACAAACCGAAAAAAGTGTCAGAAATAAAACTGCTTTTTAAAATTTAACCAAAAAGCATCTGAAATTCCAGAAACTACAAAGAATTTTTTATAGAAGAATAAAACGTCTCCAAATTTTGCTATTCTTTTGTTCTTCTTTTTGCTTCCAAAAAGTGCAGATATTATTGAGACGGCGGGGACCTTATTATGCATTCTGAATTCTGAATTCTGAATACAAAACAACGTCTCTTTGCACTTCTGAGAAGAATCAAGAAACGTATAGTGCAAATTTTTCGATGAAATTTCAAAAAGAACAGAAGCCATTCATCTTTGTAGTATAAGGTCAAACTGGAGTACTCCAAAAGATGGTCACCCCTGATAAAGGGGCCCCAATTTCGAATCGTGAGCATTCTCCATATGCCCTCATCATTCACTTGCCGTCTTCCAAAATCCATCTAAGCCCCGCCCACTTTTTTGACAGAGAAGGAAAGGGACACATTAAATGAAGCCTCCAACCATGTGTATAGATTAAAATATTAATGAAATGGAAGAAGATGGAGAGAGACGCAGAGAAAGAGAGAAGTGAAAATCAGTCAGCTGTTGCGCGGGAGACTGTTTTGCTATTAGAAGACATCTCGTTTTTTTGGCCTTTTTTCTGCCAAAAAAAAAACGGGGAGAATAGAGATTGATGTGTGACATTGACACCTACTTTCGATTTTAGAAAACTTGAAAACTCGAAGGGGGTATACTGTACGTTTTTAGATTTCAAAACTGGGATTTTCACAAAAATAAAAAAGTTGAAATAATCTTCAGAAAATTTCCTTTCAAATGATACATTTTTCATAAAATTTGGTTTACAGGCTGGTGAGCTTTTGGCGCGTTTAGTATTCAACTAGGGAGGGAAGAGGGCACGACGTCTAAATCGCTTCAGAATCCGTCAAAATCAAAATTTTTTAAAAATTAAAAAAACGAAAATAATCTTCTGAAAATTTCCTTTCAAATGGTATAATTTTCATGAAAATTGAACCACTGGCTAGCGCGTTTTTGGCGCTTTAAGAATTCGAAAAAAAAATTTTTTTAATCTCAATTTGTCGTTTTTTTTTGCTCATCGGAAATAAGAGAATCTTCTCTTCATCAACCAATCTTCAAGAGGGTCTCAAATTACACGAAGAAAAAATAGAGGGCAAGAAGATGCGCGCAGGAGGGCAATAAGAAAACAGATGGGAGTAAGGAATCTAGTAGAGGAAGGAAGACACGAACAGTTTAAAGTACTAGACACCCCCCCCCCCCCCCCCCCAGGAGACAAGGGGGGGGGGGGTCTGTTGTGACCACCCTCCCTGTTGCCAAGAGAAGAGTAACAGCTGGTAATAAAGTGAGCCATCAACAGGTCACCAGATACCCCCAGACAGTGTCTGTCTGTGTGCCCGGGCGTCCGGTTTAAAGGCGCATACAGTTTTGGGGTATTCAGAATCCGTCAAAATCAACTTTTTTGAAAATTCCAAATATGAGTTTGATGGCCAGAAAATTCCCCTCAAAATGGTACTATTTTCAAAAAATTTGCTCCACAGGCTGGCGCGCCCTAGACGCTATTACAGTAACCTTACGTAGAAAAGTAGTAGTGGAACTTAAAAGCCGCCAGAATCCGTCAAAACCAACTTTTTAAAAAGATTTAAAGCATGACTATGATCCTCATAAAATTCTCGACAAAACTGTATAATTTTCTCAAAAATCGGATGATTGATTGGCGCGATTCAGACGATATTAAAATAACCTTACAATAAAAAAATTAGTCGCGGACCTTTGTAGCCTTCAGAATCCGTCAAAAGCCACTTTTTTCAAAAATTAAAAGTGTTATTATCATCTTCATAAAATTACCTTTGAAACAATATAATTTTCATAAAATTCGGTCAATTGCCTGGCGCGCTTTAGACGCTATTAATTTGCGCTCGCAGTTATAAGTAGTAGGAAACCTTTGTGGCTTTCAGAATCCTTCAAAATCAACATTTTTTAGAAATTCAAAAAATTATTGTAGTCCTCACGGAATTCTCTTCAAAACGAAATAATTTTCATAAACATTGGTCAATTGGCCGACGCGCCTTGGACGTTATTAGAGTAACCTTACGATAAAACGTGGTCGTGGACATCTCTAGCCTTCAGAATCCGTCAAAACCAACACTTTTGAAAAATTCAAAAAATGATTATAGTCCTTATGAAATTCTCTACAAAACTGTATAAATAACATGAATATTGGTTCAATGGTTTAAGAGATACAGATCAAAACAAATGAACTGTTAGGATACATAGTGAAAATGTAAACGCGCCAAAGGCACACAAGCCAGAAAATTTTGTATCCAATTTTTGACCAAAATTTAGTTGCACTATCCCTAATTAGTCCATCTAGTTTTGACAAAATCTAGACCTGTGTTTTGTGCCCAAAACTTGAATCTGGGGAAATCGTCCTTTGCTCAAAAAAAAACGGACAAAATGGAAACCATCGAGTAGGAGGAGGTGTGAATGTGGAAGTAATTAGTTTTGGTTCAGTGAACTCTTAGAACCTTATATAGACTTTTTTGGGGGTTTATTTTGAGAAAGTTTACCTGTGAGTCAAGAGTACAGGGGTCAACATAACAAACAACCTGAAAAAAGGAAAATTTTGGAAGTTTTGAAAATATTTCAGCTTGGAGCAAATTGTGACTTAAAAATCAGGTTAATGGTCTTTTTTTCTTTTCTGGATTCTGAAAAACCTTTTTTTTTTAATTAAGAGGACCCCTATGGAAGTATTTTCCGGTAATTACTTACTGCTAATCTGAAGTTATTCACGAAAATCTTAATAACTTTGGAATGACAGTACCTAATGACCTGAAAAAAAACTGCACATGAAAAAAAAATTAAAAATTATCCTGAAAAATGTATAAAACCAAATTTTGGATCACGATTTTTTACAATTCAGAAGACGACTATCAACCTGATTTTCAAGACCATTTTCGAAATTTCAACAAACTAAGCTAGCCTTCTCGCACGCTCTTATATGTTTGTTGGTCATTCGTTTCCGTTATTATTTGTTCTGTATTATTAGGTTGTTGTATATAGTAATACATATGGGGGTCGAGAAAGAGACAAACATGTGTGAACACTCACACTTTTGGATTGGACACAGAAACATAAGAAGTTTTGGAAAAATAAACACGGAGGATTTGAAAAACCTTCTTTTCAACAGGATGTATCTCAAGAACCCGTCTACTGATTATTATGAAAGGTATACCATTTTAAAGGAAATATTGTGGAGAACATAATTATTTTTTGATTTTTTCAGAAATTTGAATTTTGACGGATTCTGGACTTGCAACAGTGAAGAACATCCGCAATTAAATGCGCCAACTGCGCGCCAGCCAATGGGCCGATTTTTATGAAAATTATATTATTTTAAAGGGAATTTGTTGAAGAATATTATTAGTTTTTGATTTTACTGGAAATTTGAATTATAACGGATTCTGGAGCTATTTTAATTTACTTGCAATAGTGAAGGACGACAACTAAAAGCGCGCCAGGCAGTGGACCGATTTTAATGAAAATTATACCAATCGATAGGGAAGTTTCTGAAAAATATATTTTGTTTTAGAATTTTCGAGAAATCTGGATTTGCAGTGAAGTTTTTTGAGCGAAAACCAACGAAAAGGTGAATATGCATCAAAGGTGCGCCAGATGAATTGGAACCGTTGGATTCGGGATTCTGGAGGGTTCTGAAAAATTATGAGATTTTGAAAATCCAACATTCTGAAATTCAAGACCACGTAACACTATCAAAACAGATGTGAACATAAAATCCACCTCCATAAAATTAAAAGTGAAAACAGATAGACAACAGAAAAATGGAAAAACTGCTGATCTAGGTTTTGATATCGGTTTGATATCTTCTTTTTCTCACGTGTCTTTTCACACGAATTCTGATGAGACCTTTTTTTTGGACTGTGTTTTTGAGACTTGGTTCGTCGAATTCGGAGATTTTTTGGTTCAAATTTTTTCACAATTTGTACATATGAGATCGACAACCACGTTCAAAAATCTTGGAAATTTTTTGGAACTCGTCATTTGAATTTTTTCAAGAGGCAAAGTTAAAAAATAATGCCAAGATTTTGAAGCTATAACAATTTTCTATTAAACTGTAAAACATTCATAAAGTTTGCATGATTTTGAAAGAAGTTATGCGCCTTTAAAGTGGCCATGGGTCGACGAGAGACGCAGACGACGAGAGTGCTCTCGCTTCTCTGCGTCTCTTCACCGGCAAGCTTTAAAGCGGCGTATCTCTGCTCAGAGTGGTCCGTTTTGAATGATTTTTGTTTAGTTTTGTAGGAAAATTCAAGAGCTTCGAAATATGTGTGAATTGGTAATAAGTTCCGTTTGAAATGGAACCCTTCGCTTGTATCTTTAGAGATTCCGACGATAACAACACCTGTATTGGTGGAACTGGAAAATGTGATATGACTAATAGGGCTTTGTCTTTATTGTGTAATTGATGTGGCTTTATAGTTTTTAAGATGAAGATTATGATGTCATGAATATTGAGCGTTCTAGAATTTTGTAACCTCTGAATCTTCCAGATGACTTTCATCTGACAAAATTTTTTCATTCTACGTCTCTCTAACTATTTCTCTCTCTCTCTATCTCTAAACCAGTCCAATATAGCTTCTGTTCCAATCTCTCTGTGTTTTTTTTGTTGCCCTCCCTGACTGATTCACCTTTCTTTAGTTTTGTTCCTCTTTGAAATCTTCTTCTGATGATGAATTTCTTCTTCTGTGATGACTTCATCTAGCAAGAGATGATTAAAACGGGAAGAATTAGAGGAAGACGTTCTCTTTTTCTTCTACTTTCCGTGCCATTAGACATCTGGAGATTCCTTTGTTTTTGCTGTTTCTAGACTTTTGCGAATCTGGAAAATTGAAAATCATGAATTCGTAGAATGTCAAATTTTCGTTGTGGAATGAATTTTGGTATTCTCAAATTTTTAAGTTCCGAAATCGATAAAATTTGAGATTTAGCGACTTTTCAACTTATCAAGTGCTCTAATTTTGAAAATTTATCTATTCTCCAATTTCTATTGGTACAAATCCGGCGATTCCGACTCATCTGACTCTGTTCATACTTTGAAATTTTACTGCAAATTGCAGCTCTTTGAACAATTTTTAAACAAGAAATTTTCTCCTGAAAATTTCCTTTCGATTGGTATGATTTTCATAAATAGTCGGCCACTGGCTGGCGCGCTATTGGCGCTTTTAGTTGAAGCTGTTGCTCTTCTATGTTGCTAGTCAATAAAATAGCGCTAAAATCCGTCAAAATTCAAATTTCTAACAAAATCAAAAACTAACAATAATTTCCAGAAAATTTCCTTTAAAATGGTATAATTTTCATCAAAATCAGACCACTGGCTGTTGCTCTGTGGGCGCGTTTAGTTCTCGTTGTTTTTTTTGACTGGTTTCTCGATTTCTGAGGTTCCAAAACTCCGAAATTTGGAAACCCAGACAAATAAACTACTTAGGATTATGAATTTGTTAGAATCCAGAATTCAAGATTCTGTAATTTTGATAATCTTACACTTTTAAGAGTCTGAAAACACCCAAAGTATTAGATTCCTTCAGAAACATCCAAAACTTCTAGAATCTTGTAGTTTCCAGAATTTCCAATTTTCAAAAGTTTCACTATCTTTGACCCTCTGAGTTTCAACTTTCAGAATCTCCTGAATCCTAGACACCCCTCCCAATATCTTCTAATTCATTTCCTTTTTCCATCATTTCCTGTGGTCATCTCATCTGAGATTCCGAAAAACAACCAGTTCGAAGACGAATGGCGCCTCTTTTCTACCGTACTAACTAATAATAACGAATATGATCATAGATGTGGGAAAATCGGGGAATAAGAATTCCATATGTATCCTATATGACACTTCTGTTTTCTCTCTTCTGATTCTGAAGATTCTGGAAAGTATCCAGATGGACTTGAAAGGTGGTCACACCTACTTTATTCTGTTTGGTTTTTGGAAAAATCTGAAAATCTGAGGTTTTGAAAACTTGAAATTCCTGTAGATTTTGGAGGACTCTAACAGATACTAAAAATTTTAAATTTTTAAATATTCAAATTTGAAGGCTTAAGGATTCTGAAGGATTCTGAAGGATTCTGAAAGATTCTGGAAGATTCTGAAGGATTCTGGAGAATTCTGAAGGCTGAAGGCTTCTGTAAGATTCTTAAGGATTCTAAAATCTCCTGGAGGCATCTAAATCGTATAATTCTATATGATTCTAGAATCCCAGAATGCTGTAACTACATGATTTTGAATTTCCTTTTTTTTTGCGAAAAAAAAAATTTCGGATTTTTTTTTTCAATTTTCAAAAAAAAAAAAACATATTTTTTCTGGTTCCCTTGTTTTTTAAACAAAATTTTGATAGATCAAAAATGAAAATTCATTTGAAAATTGGAATTTAAAAAAACCAAAGGTTAAAACAGAGAATCTCTCTTTCTCTCTGTCCCCAATCAGTAATTTTAATTTGATTGTTTCTTTGCGAAAACTTTTTTTTTCGAAAATCGAAAATTGGGTAGTTTCTTGTTTATTTTTGTCGGCGAAATCTTTCAACTTCAACTTCAACTTGAGATTGACTTTTTTCTAAAATTTCAAAAAAAACTTTTTAAAAAAATTATTTCCCGAAATTATTCTCAGAACCTAATTTTTGGATCATATCACATTTCGAAATGTAGCACTTGCGAAACGTCACACCTACGAAATGTCGCGGAGAATTCTTCCAAAATTTTGACCACTTATGACCATTTTCTTTTCCTCCCACTAAAAACTTGAACATGTTCTCAAGAATTCTCCCAAAAAGTTTTAGTTACAGTTTTAGTATCATCCACTTATAGAAACGAATTCCACTCGAGAAATGTTTGAAAAAAACTTTGTTTCCTCATAACATTGCCCGCCGTGGAATGTTTCCGTATCGTTTTTCCCTTTTTTGACCTTATTTTCTCTCTTTTTTTGTACGGTTTTCTATGATAGGCGTAAACGTATGCGTAGACATTGTTTCCGATGGCTAACTGTAGAATCATTTTTCTTTATTATCTCTTTTCTCATCTCTGACCGTTCCAAAACACATGAGGCTCTCGGCGCGGCTCTGGAGCTGGCTCAAGTGTCTTGCTCGACTCAGCGGAAACATGCTCATTTTATCTGTTTTTTCACATGTTCACTTTATCTTCTTGTGCTTGATTTGTGATTTTCTTCATTTTGGTTAGTTTCTCTAGTACCATAACTCAAAAACCAATGATGCTACAAAAAAACTGTTTTCACACGATTGTAGAGCGTAAAATTTTACACATTTTTGTAGTTTGCAACTTTTTTCTAACTCTAATGGTTCTCGAGATATAAGCGTTTAAAGTTGAGAAGCGAGAGGCGCAGAGAAACGAGACGCTCTGCGTCTCTCCCCTCCGCACACTCTCTAGGGGCGCGCGCTCTCCACAAACTTTGAACGCGCATATCTCAAGAACTATTAGAGTTATCAAAAAGTTGTCAACTACAAAAATGTTTAATGTTATATGATAGACATTTTTGTAGTTAATAACTTTTTGATAGCTCTAATGGTTCTAGATATATAAACGCTCAAAGTTAAGGCAAGGTTAGAATTAGATTGAATCAGATATCTGTTCACGCGGAATCATTCAGAATCGGATTCAGAATCTTTCATCAATCGGTTTCAGAAAGAGAACGTCATCAAAACTTTCGAGTAATGTCTTCACTTTCCAATTTCTCTATCCACCACACCCATATCCTTGGATATTATATAATAGAAGGAAGTTATACAGTAGTTATTCCTATAGAAAACGGAGAACTTTTTTGCTATTTTCTTTTCCAATCAACTTCTCAATCAGTTTTCACTCAATTATACAGGTTTTTGAATGGAAATTTTGATGAGAATTTCAAGGTTCATGGAAATCTAATAAAAAATTCAATTCGAGACTGGTTTCCAAAAATAATTATGAAAGAAAATGTGAACTTTTTTAGAATCTTCTCGAATTCCAACCCTCTTAACCTCTCCAATCGAAATTTCTAGAAGATACAAAAAATCCAAATTCCATTCAGCTTCTCCCCCACTTATCTCCACTTGTCATCTTCCTCGCCCCGACTTTTCACTATTTCAACCTTGAAATTGTTTCAAAAAACGATGTTGACACATCATCTGGAATTTCTTCATAATACATACATGTTCTAGAAGGGGGCGGAGAAAGTGACAGGTCAATAACACCCTTCTGAAAATGGAAAGAGGAGAAGGTTGATTTTTCGATTTCCATGTGGTACGCTAAATACGTTCTTGATGTATTCCGGGTGTCCAAGAAAGTACAGTAGCCCCATATTGATCTTTCACGGTTTCTAGACTTTCGGATGACCTAGTTTCCTTATTACCATTGTCTGAACAAGAAGGTGTGTAGCAGAGTTGCGCGGAGTTCCGACTTCCGACTTCCGACTTGCGAGTTAGAAATTTCACTTCCGACTGCCGGCTTAAAATCGAAATGTCGGGGAAGTGGAGAAAATTTGACAAGCGAGGTCATTTTCTGAGATTTTTAGGCCTAATATGGCAAAATTTTCGAAGGAAAATCGGACAATTTAAGTTTAGTCTAACATCTGTACTTCCGACTTCCGACTTCCGACTTTGAAAATTTCATTTCCGCGCAACTCTGGTGTGCAGGCTTGATTTTGCGTCTGTCCGGATTTCCAGGTGTCCAGATGTCCAGAATTTTTGATACATTCTTACAGTAAGACACTTGAACGTGTCTAGATGCATGTCTTTCCATGTATCCACGCCCAAGAAAGTACAGTAACCTACCTTCATCTGTCTGTTTGTATTTCTGTTCAGACTTCGAAGTCTCCGGATGTCCAGATGTCTAAGAGGCTATCTTCCACTATGTTGAATCCTCTGTCTGTCCGAACTTCCAGATGTCCGAATGTCCAAAAGTCGATACATTCTTACAGTATGATATCTGTCTATGTATCCATGTGTCCAGTCCAAAAAAAAGTGCAGTAACCCATTTTGTTGGGATTCAGTGCATCAATGCCTTCATCTGTCTGTTCGAACATTCTGTCCGAACTTCCAAGTTTCCGGATGTCCAGATGTCCATTGAATCGTTTCCTTGTTACGTAACGGTTTCATTCTCGAAAATGACCACCCTCTTTGTGTTCCTGAGAATCCGAATGTTCTGGTTTTTAATTATAACCCTCAGGGGTGTCTCGAAACGATGATCAGAAATTTAAAACTTTGCTGTATCACTTTAACGTGGCTACGCAGCGAATCAAATGATATAAGTTACATTAGCTGTTTCAAAGTGTGTAAAACTTCTCTTCCTTTCTTTCCGTTGGCTTTTCCACCAGCTTCCATCAATTTTTTTTGCCAGATGACGCAACTTTTACTTTAACTTTGTGGGGAGGATCGAATCGTTTCTAATGGAAAGTGAATCGTAGTAAAAGTTTGGCTAGTGTGATACGGTGAAAGTTTAGAATCTTCGAGAAAGCTTTGCAGTATCCTCACATCATGGCTAAGCAGCTAATTTCAGATACAATTCGCTGCGTAGCCATAATAAAATGATACAGCAAAAAATACCCCCTCCAAACTTTTTCTCTAACCTCAAATTTCTTGTTAGCCACCGAAATGTCGAAAATCCGGGCGGCACCTTTTCTCAAGATCCGTATCGTTTTTCCTCGAGATAAAAATCTAAAATGGTGTACAAACACACATGTAGAAAAGAAATACATGTTGAAAATCCGTCCGATTTTTTTTTCGTGGCTTATCTCTGAATTTGGATCTGGTGAGAATGTCGAAATTATTTTTGCGTCAGTGGGCCTGAAAGTGTGAGAGCTTTTCTTGGAGAAAGTGAAAATTTTCATAGTTTTCCATCTCAATTGAACATAACTCTATTTTCCTTCTCCATTGAAATTTCTAAAAAATCTGGATCCAGTTTCTACAATGAGTTGTTTTCGATCCTAGATAATGAGTCATCCATTCAAAAGTTTGAAGTACATATCTTGGTTTCTGAACTCTGACTGACTTATAATATAAAAAGTTCTGAAATTTTGATACTCACAAAACCTCGCGAAATATTTTCCTCCTTCCCTGTTCTATTCATCATCACTACTGTATTACCATTGTACATTACACACCACTTCCAGTTTCAAAAGTCATTGTCCTTCCTCTCACCCACTTCAACTTTTATCATCCCTTCGCCACCACCCAAAACCACAAGAACTTTCACTTCTCTTTTACTTATAGTACTAATTCTTTGACTGCGTTCCGATTTCAACATTTGGCTTACGTTCCTCTTTATTATTTTTCGGTTTGAAAGATGATCTATAGAGCGCCAAAAGCGCGCCAGCCAGTGGTCCAATTTTTATGAAAATTATACAAATCAAAAGGAAATTTGTTGGAGATAATTTTAATTTTTCATTTAATTCAAAATTTCAATTTTGACGGATTTTGTAGCAATTTTTCTCTAGGAACAGTTGTGGACGACAGTTGTAACTAAAGGCGTCAATAGCGCGCCAGCCAGTGGTCCAATCTTTATGAAAGTTATACCAATCGAAAGAAAATTTAATGGAGATTATTTATGGTTTTTAAAATTTTGAAAAATTTGAATTTTCACCTTATCTGAAGACCTCTAACTCTCATAACTTTGTGTGTGCAATAATCCGTTAAATGTCATGCACTAAGAATCTTTATAACTTGAGAACCTCTGGTTCGGTTTTTACGAAAATTATACCAATCGAAAGGTAATTTAATGGAGATTATTTAAAGTTTTTGAAATTGTCATAAATTTGAATTTTCACTTTATCTGGAGGCATCTAAAACTAAAACAACAGTGAGCAAGCTGATAACATGATACATCGTAAGTTATATTTAGTATAACTTGCCAACCAGTGGACTGATTTCTATGAAAATTATACCAATCGAAAGGAAATTATTTGGGGAACATTTTATTTTTAAATTTTCTGAAAATTAAAGGTTATTAGCATCACTGTGCGCAATTATCTCAATTCACCGACATCAGCATTCGCATGCGCCAAAAGCGCACCAGGATTTTGACCACCAAAGCCTTAAGAACCTCAATAAGGCGTTCTTTTTAAGGCGTTCTCTTATAAAACACGGAAATTAGGAGTCGTCAAAAAAGGGGGCGTGGCCTCTCAAAAAATATCACAGGTTCTTAAGATTTGAAACGGTCCCTTTAAATTTATCTAATTTTGTTGGACGGCTTGTAGGCTGTTTGGGCGACTTGAATGCAATACCCCTGAAAACGCTCTCTAGACGCCTTTTCAATTAATACAATATTCTGTTATAAATCTGCTTTAAATATTCAAATTTAACATGTTATTAGCTTTCGAACAAGCTATTGACCTTCTAATTCCGTTAACATTGACGTAAGTTATGACTATTTGAAAACTACGGTATTATTTCAGTACTAACCAACTTCACACTACAATCTCTGTACAATGTTCCCACTTTTGAACTCGAACATCAGATAATTCTTTTCCAACTTTTCCCCTCTCTCCTCTACTAGCCCTCTGGTATGCATAATGCCGTGTCCACCCCCCGGATAATCCGTTTCAAGAGGTGTGTGCGATAGAAAATGTGTAAATAATAAGCACATATACAAGAAGAGAGAGAGAGAGACAAGCGCGCGCCGAATTTTTGAAACAACACACTTTTCGCTTCACAAGCACGCTTTGTTTTGACTCTTAGACATGCTCGCCACAGAGTTTGCCACCTTTTGAGCGTTGTTAGCGGAAAGCATGAGATTAGCGTGATTGGGGAAAGTAGGTGCACTTTTTAGTACTGTTTTCCATACATTTGGTACTGTAGTCTACTGTTGTTATTGTAGTACTGTAGCATGAAGAACGTAGTACTGTATTAGTATGTAATTGTATGTAGTACTGTAGTAATATCTATGTCGTATGTGATACTGTAGTACTGTAGTACTGTGACTGGGTTTTCTTGTGGTGCAGTAACTTATTTGTTTGTGGTACTGTAGCATGAAAAAACGTAGTACTATATTATTGTAGTACTGTATTAATATGTTATAGTATGTACTGCAGCCTACTGTATTAGACATTCAGTACTGTAGTCGGGTTTTCATGCGGTACAGTAACTTTTTTTGTACATTTGAACTGTTTTATGTGGTTTCGCATGGATTCTGGAGAATTCTGAAGGATTCTGAGAGATTCTGAAAAAATTTGAAGGATTCTGGAAAATTTTGAAGGCTTTCAAAAGATTCTAAAGGATTCTGAAAGATTCTTTAGGGTTCTGAAAGATTCTGAAGGATTCTGAAGGATTTTGGAGAATTCTGGAGAATTCTGAACGGGTTTGAAGGATTCTGAAGGATCCTGAAGGAATCTGGAGGATTCCGAAGGATTTTGAGATTCTAGAAGATGCTGGGATATTCAGAAGTTTCGGAATTCAACATTTTGAGGCTTCGAAATTATCTAACATTCTGGAACTCTGAAATTTTGAGTAATTACAAAACTTTTGAATTCTGAAACTTCTTTTGCTATTTTTTAAAACTATTTTTTAAATTTCTGAACTTTCCAGACATCTACAATTTTATAATTTTCAAAATTACGAAATCCCAAAAAAAAACCGGAAATTCCCTTTCAAATGTTTTTTGACCATTCTGCCTTGAACCTTCTCCCGTTTTCTTCCGATTTCCGATTTTCTTTTCTGTCTGCAAAATATCACAATGATTTTTGATAGTATCCCTTTTCCCTTTACTATTCCCTTATCATCTGTTCTCCTTTTATTTTTGAATGAAATTTTTTTCATCATTAAAGGGTCATTTACACACCTTCTGATACCTGTTCCGTGCGTGATCGGAATTTTTTTTTTTGGAAAAAAACGTTTAATTTGATATGATTTCAAGATTGTTAATTTGAACCCCTAAATCTGTGTAAAACATTGATTAGAATATGAAAATACGCTCCATTGATAACCGAGATTTCCAAATTCATAGTTTCAAAGACTGAGAAAGTTCGCTCCGTTGACACTCTCTTTCTTTTTTCATAAGTTATTCATATTTTTTCTATCCTTCCTTCCCTGATACTGTAACTTTGCTCTATTGACAATTTTCATTTAACATTTTTTTCAGCGATGCGTCTACGACACCATCTAGCTATCAGTTTTTTAGTAATCGCATATTTTACGACACGTGAGTTTTTTAAAATTGAAAGTTGACTCTAACAAGAGTCTTCAAAATTCTGGCCAGCTTGAACTTAATTGTTGATATTAAAATATACGATTTTGAAACTAAAAAAACTACAGAAATTCAAATTTCGACCCAAAAATCTGAAAATTTCAGAATCTTACGCCCAAGAAGACGAGAATTCCGAAGATGTATTTGACAAGCCGCTCCTGAAAGATTTGCCACCAACAACGATGTCATCTGATGCTGGGCCAGATGACATGCCATTGGCAGTGCCACAAGAGGAAATGATGAATGAGGGGTGAGGAGGATTCTGGAGGTTTCTGAAGAATTCTGGAAGATTCTAAGGGTTCTGGGGGATTCTGGAGAATTCTGAGGAATTCTGAAGGATTCTAAAGGGTTCTGGTAGATTCTAAAGGGTTCTGAAAGATTCTGAAGAATTTTGAAGGGCTCTATAGCATTCTGAGGAATTTTGGAGAAATCTGGAGAATTCTGAAGGATTCTGAAAGTGTTTGAAGGATTTTGAGAAGTTCTGGAGGATTCTAAAGAGTTCTGGAGGATTCTGAAGGATTCTGAAGGATTCTGAGGATTCTGGAGGACTCTAGAAAATTCTGGAGGATTCTGAAGGATTAGGAAACATTCTGAAGAATTTTGAAGGATTCTAAAGGGTTCTGGAGCATACTTGCCCAACCCGGTTCGGCCGGGCCGGCGCGGGCCGGCAGTTTTCTCCATTTTAAATAACGATTTTTAAATCAAATTATATACCAAAATGTACAACTCAACGAGATCTATAAAATGGTACTAAAATCACCAAGATTTTCTGTGTGAGTTTTTGTCCAGGGCTTGTGAAACACCCGGGCCGGCGTTTCCGGCCCGCATATGCTCGGCCCGGGTGTTTCACAAGCTCTGGACAAAAACTGACACAGAAAATCTTGGTGATTTTAGTACCATTTTATAGATCTCGTTGAGTTCTACATTTTGATATAAAATTTGATTTAAAAATCGTTATTTAAAATGGAGAAAACTGCCGGCCCGCGCCGGCCCGGCCGAACCGGGTTGGGCAAGTATGTTCTGGAGGATTTTGAAAAATTTTAGAGGGTTCTGAGGAATTCTGAAAGATTCTGGAGTTCTCTGAAAAGTTCTGGAAGATTCTGGAGGATTCTGAAGGCTCTCAAAGATTTCCAGAGGTTTCTGGACAATTCTGAAGGATTTTGAAGAATTCTGAAGAATTTTGAAGGATTCTAAAGGGTTCTGGGGAATTTTGAAAAATTTTAGAGGGTTCTGAGGAATTCTGAAGGATTCTGGAGGTCTCTGAAAAGTTCTGATGAGGTCTGGAGGATTCTGAAAAGTCCTGGAGGATTCTGGAGTATTTTGAAAGATTTTGGAGGATTATGGAGACTCCTGAAGCATTCCAAAAGAGTCCAGAAGATTCAGAAGGCTCCTGGAGAATTCTGAAGGGCTCTGAAGGATTCTAAAGGGTTCTGGAGGATTCTGGGAAAATCAAGAGAATTCTGAGAAATTCTAGAAAATTCTTAAGGATTCTGAAGGTTCCTAGATTACTCTGAAGGATTCTGAAGGATTCTGAAGGATTCAGGAAAAGATAATCTTGAATATCCGAAAACTCAGAACTTTGGGATTTTGCAAAAAAGATTCCCAGAATTTCTGGAGTTCTGAGATTCTTTAAATTTGAGATTCTTGAAAATTCTGTATGATTTCATTTCTAGATTCTCAGAATTCTAGACTCTAAAATTTTCAGAATCCGAATTTTAAGACTCTATGTCTGAGATTCTAGAATGTCTCAGATTCTAGATTCCGAACTTCCAAGACTCTTGAAGATTCTACTGTTCTCATATTCTACAGTATTCCATTTTGAAAATCTCAAACTTTCTAAATCCCGCCCCTTTTTTCCAGCTCCGACACTTTCGAAACGAGTACCGAAATGATCGAAATCTCACCAAACGACACTTCCCTTGAAGTCAGCCCCATCCAAAAAACCTCAGTTTTCTTCCCAATTACCCAATTAGACGGTGGAGTATTCAATTTTTCGAAAGCCACCATTGAAGACGATAGTCAAGAAGATATGGACGATTCCACAGAGCTCAAAACTACAGTAACCATGACGACGATTCTGAAAAGTCATGATGAGGCTTCTGAGGGTGTCGTGGTGGCTTCTGAATCCACTACGCCTTCAATCGACGTCATCACATTCAGCTCGCTGCCAATTGAGAGAGATGAAGTGGCGGATAGAAGGGTGTTGAAGGAGAAGGAGATGGCGACGGCTACTAGATTGGGTTGGTGTTTTTGTAGTCTGTAGTTTGGGTAATTAAATGTAAAATTTGATTTCCAATCGATTGGTAGTATTTTCAAAAATGTAGGATAGAAACGAACGGAGTTATGAGCAAAAATAGATTTTTAAAATTGTACCAAGCCTAGGCTCAATTGAGCCGTATTTTGATCTACTGAAACTTTAATTTTGAAAATTGGTTCTGACGTAAAATTTGATTTCCAATCGATTGGTAGTATTTTTAATAGTGTAGATTGAAAATGAACCGAGTTATGACCCTATTTTCAAAAATTGTCAATAGGCCGCATTTTCAACTTTTTGCAAATTATTTTTCTTGAAAAAAATGGTTCTGATGTAAAATTGAATTTACAATCAATTGGTAGTATTTTCAATACTCTAAAACTTAAATGAACCGAGTTATAATCAAAAATAGAAACATTTTTAAAATTGAGCTCAAAAAATATTTTTTTCAATTTTTTTTTGTACAATTTTACTATTGTTAGGAATGTAAAATTTGATTTACTATTAAATAGGACTATTTTTAAAATGTTTTTATAAAAATGAGTTAATAAAATAAGTAGCTGACTAACTTACCAAAAATTTTTTGCAGAAAATTTCAATTTTTTCTGTACTTGCATTTTTTTCCTGTTTATTTTTTTAAGAGCTCACAACTTGGCTCATTTTTAGTCTAAAGGTTTAAAAATGATACCAATCGATTTAAAATTAAATTTTACATCGGAATCAGTAAAAAAATTACAAAAAAAACTTTTTTCAAAATTAAATTTTTCAAATGTTCTCAATTTTGAGCTTTATCTTTTTGTTGTGTGAGCTTTATCTTTTTGTTGTCTTTATGTTTTTTTTCTAAATTATCAAAAATATGACCAATCGATTAAAAATCAAATTTTACACTCGACTTGATTTTTCAAAAATTGATTTTCTAGAAAATTAGATCAAAGTATGGCTTAATTGAGTCTAAAACTCCATTGGAGTAAGTGAACCTTTATTTTTGCTCCTCTCGGTTCATTTCAGTTTTAGAGCAATAAAATTACAACCAATCGATTCGAAATTGAATTTTACAATTAGGCATAAAAAGAAAATTTGAATCTAAAATTGAAAAGTTTTCCAAAATTCAGAATATATTCGAAGTTTTAGGGATTTGAACCTTTGACTTGAACCTATTTGAACAACATTAAAACTATTCAAATAAATTCGAATTCCTCGAATTTTTTATAGTTTATAGTCTTAACATTTCCAGCCACCACCACCCCACCCCCAGTCGCCGTCAGTGATCCATCGGAATCAGAATCCGACGAAGGAGAGACTCCCTTCGATCAGAGTGCCCTTGAAGGGCTCTTTGAGCAAGATGGAAGTGTTATTGATTCTTCATTGACGACGGATCAGACACCAGCGTTCCCGATTCTGAAGATGACGGAGGAGGATTCCAAGATCTTGTCGAATGTCCCAAAAACAATGATGACGTCATCATCGACTTCTGAAGTCTCAAGTAGTACTGTAACGACGACGGAGAAACAGATGGAGACCACGGAAACTTCTGGAACACCAATGACGTCGGAGGGGTGAGTATCCGACATTTATGTACTCCTCGTGAACAACTTTTGCAAAATCTTGTCCACGAGGAGTACACGAAAGTGGAAAGCTCAAAATTTGAATTTTATCCTTTTTTCATTCTTGGAATCTTGAACAATTCGTTCTTGGAATCTTGAACTGAATATATAGTGGTGATTCATCAAAAGAATTGAGCTTCCAAATTTTGTGTACTCCTCGCGGACAAGTTTAGTTGTCCACGGGGAGTACACGAGGATCCTAAAAATAGCGCAACTGCAAGAGCTCATAACTCGGCGCATTTTAGATCTAGAACATTAAAAATACCACCTTTCGATTGGAAATTGCATTTTACGTCCAGAACCATTTTTTCAAAAATTTATTTTGCAAAATGTTGAAACTACGCTCTATTGACAATTTATAAAAATGTGGTCATAACTCGGTTCATTTTGATCCTAGAGCAATGAAAATACCACCAATCGATTTGAAATTGAATTTTACATAAAAATCACTTTACATAAATTATAATGTGCAAAAAATTGAAAATACGCTCCATTGACAATTTATGAAAATAGGGCCATAACTTGTCTCATTTTTGTCCTAGAGCTTTGAAAAAACCACCAATCGATTGGAAATCGAGTTTTACATCAGAATCACTTTAAAAATACTCATTTTGCAAAATGTTGAAAATGCGCTCTGTTGACAATTTAGGAAAATAGAGCCGCAACTTGGCTCATTTCAGTTCTAGAACCTCGAAAATACTACCAATCCATTGGAAATCAACTTTTCCATCAGAATCACTTTTCAAAAAATATATTACGCAGAAAGTTGAAACTTCGCTCTATTGACAACTCATGAAAATGGGGTCATAACTTGGCTCATTTTAGTCCTAGAGCATTGAAAATACCACCAATCGATTTGAAATTGAATTTTGCATCAGAAAAATACAAAAATTTGTCAAAATTAAAATCTTTTTAATATTTGAAAATTTCAGAACCTCGGAATCCACAGTAATCTCCACGAACCCCTCTACCAACACGATCACTGAAACGTCGTCTCCATCCCCATCCACATCATCTGAAGAAGAATCGACAACATCTTCAGAAGACATCACCACCACCATTGAAGAGCTCTCAACTGCTCCGTCGCTCAAAAACTCTTCCAAAGTTTTCCTTCCAGCCAAATCCATCAGGACCCCTATTGTGTTCCGAATTGTTTCCCTAGAGTTCACCGAGGAATTTAACGATATTCAAAGTGGTCCGGCGAAGAAGTTGGCCAAAGATTTGATGCCAAGTGTAAGTGCGCTCTATTGAGAAGAAAAATGTCCGATAGAGCGAATTTTCTTTTTCAGATCGGAAAATTCATCAACTCCATCTCCGAAGAGGACAACTTTGTGGCCATGGACATCAAAACTTTGACGAAAGGATCGGTTATCATTGGAGCAGATTTGCTGACCAAAAAGTCACTGGGAGATGCGCAAATGGCTGTTAATTTGTGAGCGCGGGAAAAATGAATTATAAACATTTGAAAATTTGTTTAGATTGGAAGCCGAATTCTCTAGAAACAACTCAATGATCTCGGACTACAAAATTGACACATTGAGTGTTACTGTAGATGGTAAGTTAGATTATCAATGGAGCGCATTTTCAACATTCGAATTTTCAGGCATAACATCCCAAGCCTACATCGATTCAATCTCCACTCAACACTCTGCATATTCCCTATCTTCCCTCATGATCGTCGTCATCACATTCGCTCTAATCGTTATCTTCGGATTGGCACTTTTCATTATTATGGTAGGTCAAAAAATAGTTCAGGATTACTGTAGCTCAAAAATTTTTTTTTTTTAAAGATTACTCAAAAACGACGACGACAATCGACGATGAAGCTCAGCATGGACGACACGATTCGGAGCAACACTCCGGACTCTGATGACACGCCGCACAATGTGCATTTGTGAGTTTTTTTTTTGCGGTGGGGCGCGTTTGCGACATTCGAATTTTGAAGATGGCTATAAAGCGCTTGTGCAACATCATGGAAGTTTTCAATAGAGCGTGTTTGCAATATATGATAATTTGTCAATAGAGCGCATTCATGAAATTGAAAATTTTAAAATTTCCCTTAGAGCGCGCTTCACACATCAAAGTTATATCAATAGAGCGCATTTTGAAAACGACAATTTAAAAATTTTCAATAGAGCGCATTTACACAATTGAACATTTGGAAATTGTCAATAGAGCGCATTTACAAAATTGAACATTTGGAAAATGTCAATAGAGCGCATTTACAAAATTGAACATTTGGAAATTGTCAATAGAGCGCATTTTCAATATTGAAAAATTTCCAAATCTAGCAAGTTCGCTCTATTGAGCAAAATTTAAGATTTGAATTATCGACGATTTTTTTTTCATTTTATCTTTATCAATAGAGCGTATTTTCAAAATTTGATAATTTTTCAATAAAGCGCATTTGCCGAAATCAAAAATTGTCGATAGAGCGCATTTTGAAAACTTTAATAGCTTCAATAGAGCGCATTTGCAAAGTTAGATGATTTGTCAATAGAGCACATTTGCATAATACGATAATTTAACAATGGAGCGCTTTTCGAAAACTTTAAATTGTTCAATAGAGCGCATTTTGAAAACGTTCATCTGTCCGATGATTTTCTCACCTTTTCTTCATCAATAGAGCGCATTTGTCAAATTCAGAAATTGCCGATAGAGCGCATTTTGAAAACTGTAATTGGTTCAATAGAGTGCACTTTCAACACCGAAAGTTTGCAAATTTAGCAAGTGCGCTCTACTGAACAAAACTTTGAATTCCAATTTTCAATTTTTTTCCAGAATGTCCTACGGTACCACACCTCGTCCGTCCCAGAAACCGGGACCAATCACGAAGACACAGATCGACGAGACCGCTTCTCCTATGTACTGATAAAATTTTTGAAAAAAAATTTCGAATTTTTTTTCAAAAATTTATTTTCCCGCTAAATCTCATTTTCTAGGTTACCTCTTGAGCCAAGCTCCGCCCCTCTAAAAATTTTGGGGTGCGCTTAAAAATGTTTTTTTTTGTAAATTTTTTCATTCCCACTTGCCATATCATTTGTCGACACATTCTGATTTATTTATTGATTGGAATAAACAATTTTTTTGAATTTCTAAAAGTTTTTTAAATGCAAATGCGCTCTATTGGACAATGAGTTAAATGGAGCGCATTTGCCTACTCTAAACTATTGGAATATCCGGTAGCCTATAACCAAATAATAAGAAATCAAAATAGTACATTTGAATGATTTTCCGCAGCAAATATGGACTATTGAGAACGGTTTCTTCTACAGTAGCCCTTTCGACAGAGTCCATGGTACTGTGCGGAGTACGGTAGTGAAGACTGGAGTCTGAAAAAAATTGGAAAATTTTTGAAAACTTCTGATAAATTTTCAAGGCTAATAGAGCGCACTTACTGATAAACTGAATTCCATCGTTTTCGACCCCCCGTTCCTCCAACATTCCCAATAGTTTACTCGTGAAATTTGCACCATCCAATTGTAAAATTTGATATTTTACTAGATGGGAAGAAAATTCACATCTCCTGAAAATATTTTCAGAAAAAAAATTTCCAAAAAAAATTTTTTTGAAAATTTTTTTTCGAATTTTTTGAATTAATTTTTTCAAAATCTTACCAAGATTGCGGAAAAAAGTGACTGTCATCAAAATCGATTCCTTTATACGGATTTTTGGCGAACTTGAACATTCTATCGTACACTTTGTCAACGAAACATGTCAGATTCTGAAAGTGCGCTCTATTGAGAATCTAAAAAATGCAAATTCGCTCCACCGAAACCCACCGTTTTACATTGAGCACATCTGGATTTATATTTTCTCCAAACTTTTTCCCGTAAACATTTATCCGTAAATCCTGACACAAATCGATCCACTGGATTTCGGACAACTGCGAAAATTGACATTTTCTGCCAATTTTTGATTGTTTTCAGCTCCGTAAACTCGTTTTTATCCTTGCAGAGTCTGAAAAGTGAAGGGTTATCAGTGGAGCGCACTTTCTGACAGAAATTGTCAATGGAGCGCATTTTCAACTTTTTGCAAAATATTGTTTTTGAATAATGGGTTTTGTGTAAAATTTTATTTCAAATCGATTGGCAGTATTTTTATTCCTCTAGGACTGAAATGAGCCAAGTTATAACCCTATTTTCATAAATTGTCAATGGAGCGCATTTTCAACTTTTTGCAAAATATAATTTTTGAATAATGGGTTTTGTGTAAAATTTTATTTCAAATCGATTGGCAGTATTTTTATTCCTCTAGGACTGAAATGGGCCAAGTTATAACCCTATTTTCATGAATTGTCAATAGAGCGCACTTTCAAGTTTTGCAAATTATGTTTCTTGAAAAAATGGTTCTTATGTAAAATTGAATTTCCAGTCGAATGGTCGCTTTTTCAAAATTCTAGGATTAAAATAAGCCGAGTTATGAGTCTATTATCAATGGAGCGCACTTTCAAATTTTTGCAAAATATAATTTTTGAATAATGGGTTTTGTGTAAAAATTTAATTTTAAATCGATTGGTAGTATTTTCAAAATTCTAGGACTATAACGAACCGAGTTATGACCCTTTTTTCAAAAATTGTCAATGGAGCGCACTTACCTCTCTCCATAAATATCCGATTCCAGTGTCCTATTGGAATCTCGGAAGGTTTTTTGATCGTGTAAAAAACACATTATTGCCGTTAGAAATGTCGAAAATGTTTTCTCAATGACACAAGCGATGAGGTTGTTGGGTTTAGAGGTCTGAAAAATTGGAGAGGATTAGCGGTGGAGCGCATTTGCATTTTGATGGATTCTCAATAGAGCGAATTTGCATTTCGAATAAATTCTCAACAAAGCGCTTTCACAATTTTAGTGGATTCTCAATAGAGCGCACTTCTGATTCTAAGAGGTTATTCGCCAGTCTCAGACGATTATTAATAGAGCGCACTTGCATTTTAACCAAATTCTCATTGGAGCGCACTTACTTACCCGATACAATTGTTTATACCTCATCAATGGTGGAATACAGTACTTCACTCCATCGCCTCGACACAGTTCCAACGAATCCATGGAATTCGTTTTTGAAATTTCAAATTTGGCGGGTGTTTTATTTTGTGTGGTACTGTCATTTTCAGGGGTCTCAAAACTACAGTAACCGTGGAAATTGAATAAATTAGTGTAAGCGATAATACAACCAGAGAATATGAAAACGAATAGAATTTTTATATAGCGATTCATGCTGTTTTTTATGATGAGCAATTGGGGGGAGAGGTAAAAGGGAATTGAAAAAATAATAAATCGATTTTGTGAAAAAGAGAAAGGAATGGATTATAGGGGATTTGAAGAGAAGAGAGAGATTCGGAGGGTAATTTTTTTGGTACAAAAAAAGTTTGTTTCAAAATTTTTTCTATTTAATTTTTGGATTAGGATGGATTCTGAAATTCAATATTTTGAAAATCTAAAATATTAGAGTTCTGAAATTTGAATTCAACTATTTTCGAATTCCGATTTTCTGAAATTTTGAGAAATTATAAAATCTTTATTATTCATCAATGTTTTTACCCATAAAAAGTGTTTTAAAATCATCACAATGAAATAGAAAAATGACTCGAAAATTTTTTTTCAATTTTTTTAAGTTAGAGAAAAAATAATTGGTAATGGAAAGTAAAGCTGGCACAGAATACTCATGAAAAAATTTTGAAAAATAAAAAAAATGGAGGGAAATTTGAAAAAAATTAGAGAAAATTAGAAGGTCTCAAAGCGATGTGCAAATGATGGAGCATCTCTTTGCCGATTTGCTTCGGCACATCCTTCGGCAATTTTTTCATTCAAGTTATTTGGTCCACAACTGAAGACTCCGATTTCGGATTGCTGAAAAAATTATTTGAAAACTTTGAAAAAAAAATTTTTTTAAACATTTTTTTTGAAATTTTTTCGAAATTTTTTCTTTCAATTTTCAGCAGTCTTACCTCTCTATGTTCACTCTGTATAAACTGGAAGAAAGCCTTGAAATTTGGCCGTCCGAAATGATTCTTGGCATGTAGACCGGTGAACATTGACATGCCGGCGTTGGTGGCGCGGAAGTGTTTCTCGCAAATGTACTGAAAATTTTATGGGTGGTTACTGTATTTATTGAGATTACTGTAGATTTCAAAGATTACTGTAGATAAATTGTAAATCAAAGAGTTGGAGTTATTTCCGAAAGAGAAACTGGACTTTGTTTGAGATTCAAGTTCTTACAGCAGGTCGAATTTTTCATCAAAATCTATTTTCAAAAAGTAAAGTATAAGCATTTTTCCTTGAGAATCAAATTTAAATTTTTACTTTTCTAGACGTAAAATTCAATTTCCAGTCGATTGATAGTATTTTCAATTCTATATGCCAAAAATGAGCCAAGTTATGAGCAAAAATAGGGTTTGGTAGGCAAAATTAGCTAAGTTTACCACTTTTTTGCTTACAACTTAGCTAGTTTTTGCTCTAGAGCTTTGAAAATAACACCATTCGATTGGAAATTAAATTTTACGTCCGATGAAGTTACTTTGATTTTTTAAGCTTCAAAAATAAACAAAACATAGGCTTAATTAAGCCGAATTTCCCTCAATGAACCACAATTCAACATATTTTTCTCCATAACTCGGCTCATTTTTGTCATCGAGCATTGAGAATATTACCATTCGATTGGAAATTGAATTTCATGTTTAAAAATCATAATTTGCATCAAAAAGAGCGTCAAAATAAGCCGAACTGTAGCCTTAATCAAGCGTACTTCGCGTCAATGTTTCTATCTACAACATACTTCTGTCTATAACTCAGCTCATTTTAGTCCTAGAGCTTTGAAATTACTACTACTGGATTGGAAATTAAATTTTACATCTGATGAAATCAATTTTGACTTGCTCGAGCTTCAAAAGTCGACAAAAACATGTATTAATCAAACCTACTCTCACTCAACGATCCCCTTCAAAACTTATTTTGCTCATAACTTGCCTCATTTTCATCGTACAGTTTTGAAAATACTATCATTCGATTTAAAATCGAATTTTACATCAGTATCATATAGTTCCCACTCACCAACATAGTAGTTCTCAGATCAAACTTATGGAACAACTGCGTCACAAAGATATGCGTTTCCAGAATTCCTCGTCTATCCTGGTTCTCCACATTCTTCAGCACATCCACAAACCATTCGTAGTTCTTGTGCGATGGGCAAACCCATAGGAAGTATACTTTTTGACAGCGGACTTTGTGGAAAGCATCGCTCGCCGTGAGTTGAACCAGATCGTTAAGCGTAGAGGCGTAAGGAGTGACACCGATACCTCCACCAACCATGATCGCCACCTCGTAGTTCATCCATTCTTGATTTCCATCCCCATATGGTCCCTTCAAATGAATCAACGGGTACGGTGAGCCCGTATTCTGAGCTCTCAGCAGCTCGCTCCTCAGCTTCCAAGTCCACGGACCCACTGCCTTGATATAAAGCTTAACGTTCTCGTCCTGAGGACTAGAAGCGATTGAGAAGGCGTGAGACTCATTGAAAGTACACGAGATTGACGGGGAGGATACAGTAATCCATTGTCCGGACTTGTACTGGAAGGTACGCGGGCGACGGAACTCGATGTAGATGATGTCGGAGGGGAGTATCTCGGCACCGACGATTTCGAGTTTCTTGTAGTATTGCATGAGTCCGATGATGCGGTCGATGACGAAGATGATGACAGGGCCCAGGACGTAGTAGCCGAACTTGGGAGACTGAAAGTGTGCATTTTTGCGTACCGTGCGCCAAACCTTACGACACTTCTTATTTCAAGCCTGTAGAGCTTAGCACGCCAGACTTGATGTCTTGTCCGTAACTAGAGCTACGCACTAACACGCTTACGCAAAACTACAGAAAAATGTCACTGACCTGTAATGTACCCGATTTGCGGTACGGGGTTTTGATTGAGACTATACCCAATTGATAGAGCACAAAAAGTTATCTAAAAATGTGGAAACATTTTTCCCTTATTATTATCGGTTTCTGAGAAAATCGACTTTTATTGAAATTTTTGCGAAGTTCGAAAAATTCCTCTTCAGATAGACGTTTCTCGACTATTTTTCAACCAATTTTTGAAAACTAAAATGCAATATAAAGCTAATAAAACGGACAATTTGAATTCAACAAAATCGTGTTGTGGTCGAGTTTGTCACAAAAACGATCGCTTGAAAACCACAAGTGCTCCGGGAGCAACATACCCCTAAAATTTTTTTACGGCCGAGAAATTTGGTTTTTCATGTTTAAAATGAAAGAGCACGTCGAATTTACTAAAAAAATAACATAAAATCAATATGTAACCGTTCATCTGGAAAATAAATTTTTGAAAGAAAAAATGATTTTTCCGAACTTTTTTGTAAATCAAAAAATTTTGGATAGACTTTGTACTGGGCACTTAAAATATAATAACAAATTCAAAATTAGCATTGTTTTAGCTTTCTAACGAGCTATTGACAATGTATTTCTGTAGAATGTGACGTGTTTTATGACTGTTGGAAAACTACCGTATGATTTCAGTACTAACGAAAAAATCGAAAAAATGAAAATGATGCTAGAGACTCAAAATTTTTTTTGTTCAATTGCAAATTTTATTTATGATAAAAGTGTCAACTACAACTTTTTCGCTGCGTTTCATCTTTATCGAAAAAGTTTGAAATTAAGTTTTGATCTCACTGAAACATTAAACCCAATTTTTTCAAATGAAGATGAAACGCAGCGAAAAAGTTGTAGTTGACACTTTTATCATAAATAAAATTTGCAATTGAACAAAAAAAATTTTGAGTCTCTAGCATCATTTTCATTTTTTCGATTTTTTCGTTAGTACTGAAATCATACGGTAGTTTTCCAACAGTCATAAAACACGTCACATTCTACAGAAATACATTGTCAATAGCTCGTTAGAAAGCTAAAACAATGCTAATTTTGAATTTGTTATTATATTTTAAGTGCCCAGTACAAAGTCTATCCAAAATTTTTTGATTTACAAAAAAGTTCGGAAAAATCATTTTTTCTTTCAAAAATTTATTTTCCAGATGAACGGTTACATATTGATTTTATGTTATTTTTTTAGTAAATTCGACGTGCTCTTTCATTTTAAACATGAAAAACCAAATTTCTCGGCCGTAAAAAAATTTTAGGGGTATGTTGCTCCCGGAGCACTTGTGGTTTTCAGGCGATCGTTTTTGTGACAAACTCGACCACAACACGATTTTGTTGAATTCAAATTGTCCGTTTTATTAGCTTTATATTGCATTTTAGTTTTCAAAAATTGGTTGAAAAATAGTCGAGAAACGTCTATCTGAAGAGGAGTTTTTCGAACTTCGCAAAAATTTCAATAAAAGTCGATTTTCTCAGAAACCGATAATAATAAGGGAAAAATGTTTCCACATTTTTAGATAACTTTTTGTGCTCTATCAATTGGGTATAGTCTCAATCAAAACCCCGTACCGCAAATCGGGTACATTACAGGTGAGTATCAAACGTATACCGGATAAATACGAGTTCAATGGAAGTTTAGCTGCTAAAAACTTCAACGTTTGATACTCAGTCAACGGTTGGCGGAATTCTGTGCAGTTTTGCGTGAGCGCGTCAGTGTCTGCGTACCATGCGTCAAGCCTTACGACAGTTCATACTCTAGGCCTGTGGAGCTTAGCGCGTCAAATTTTATGCTTGTCCGCAATCAGAGCTACGTACTGACAAGCTCACAAAAAAACCAAGAAAAAACTGCTACACCTTGACTGAGTATCAAACATATATGTACTTGATGTACGATTCAAGGGAAGATTAGCCTCTATAAACTTTAACGTTTGATACTCAGTCAACGGTAAAATGCGTTTTCAGCAGTTTTCGGGAGCATTTTTTGCGTGAGCGTGTCCATCTGCATACCATGCGCCAAACCTTACGAGAGTTCATATTTTTAGACTCACATCCAACAACTTAGGCAGCCCGTGAAGAATCGTCAACGCGTAGAAGGCGATATTGAGAAGATGTGTGAGCCGGAACGCATGGTAGGCTCTCTTGATGAAGCAGGGCAGTGCGAATACATAAATGATACACATTACAGTAACCAGAGCGATTCCGGTGAGCCCGGTGATTGTTCCGTAGAACCAGTAGCTGATAGAGGGTAGGAAGTTGGATCTGGAAGATGTGGAAGGGTCGATCTTGGGTGGGAAATTTGAGTCTGCTTAGGATAGCTTTGCAGTATCAACTTAGGTGTAGCTACGCAGCGAATTGATTGAGCCGTAGGTAGGTCCCGCAAATAGTGTTTTAAATGCGCATACAGTAGTAATAGTGACAAGACCCATTTTTTGGTACTTACCCAAAGAACGCTTCCTGGAACAGACAGGCCAATCCTTCTTGACTTTGCGTACCGACGTGATAGAAATTCACACAATGGCCAACTGTATGTAGGGTGGCCCAGAAGGCGGCGAACAGGGCGACGATCTGAAAAAAAAGTTTTGCTTGGCCTAAGGTAAGCCTAATCATCTAAGACTAAGCCTCTGAGCCTAAGCATCTGAGCCTAAGCCTCTGAGCCGAAGGCTCTAAGCCTAAGCCTCTAGGCCTAAGCCTAACATCCCGCAACTAACCTTATGGAACGCGATCGCCGAGTCAAACGGAATATATTGCGAAATCACTGTCTCCCTGAGCAACGTGATGATATTCCTGCACACGGTCAGCAAAATCAGTGCCATACAAAACGAAAGTGCTCCGGCGGCTCCACGCGTGATAGCGATTCCCGCTCCCATCACTCGACGGAGATCTCGATTTTCAGTCATATAGCGGTAATCTGAAAATGGTCCGGGTTTTCGATGGAACGGTGGTTAGGGACAGACCTTCACCATTGGTCGGCCGACCGCCAGTTCGACCAATTTGGTCGAACCTTCGGCGGTCGACCGACCGTCGACCAACGAGCATGAAGCATGCATGCGGGTTAGAGGATTAGCTCTCACAAAAAAATTCTAAACTCAAAAAACAGGGGGAATTTCGACTCAAAAATAACTAATATTAACGCATGCATCAAAATCGGCGGGCGGAGACGATCGAAAGGCGGTCGAAAGCGGTCGAAGATCCAAGATCAACTAAGCAAATAGGGGAAAAATGAACATAGAAACTCACGCCAAAATCTCTCAAAGAATAGAACCAAATTGATGGCAACAAAACAGAAAACAATGAAGACGTGTTGACGGTAGGTCTCCAGGAAGGCGCAGATTTTATGGATTAGTGTCATGGGGGCGGAGCTGTTGATGGAACGATCGACGACGGCGAACGAGTTGAGAGAGGAGGTTCTGGAATTAGTTGGGATTTTTTAGGGTTAGAGGCTTAGGCTTGGAGGCTTAGGCTTAGAGGCTTAGGCTTAGAGGCTTAGGCTTAGAGGCTTAGGCTTAGAGGCTTAGGCTTGGAGGCTTAGGCTTAGAGGCTTAGGCTTAGAGGCTTAGGCTTAGAGGCTTAGGCTTAGAGGCTTAGGCTTAGAGGCTTAGGCTTAGAGGCTTAGGCTTAGAGGCTTAGGCTTAGAGGCTTAGGCCTAGAGGCTTAGGCTTAGAGGCTTAGGCTTAGAGGCTTAGGCTTAGAGGCTTAGGCTTAGAGGCTTAGGCTTAGAGGCTTAGGCTTAGAGGCTTAGGCTTAGAGGCTTAGGCTTAGAGGCTTAGGCTTAGAGGCTTAGGCTTAGAGGCTTAGGCTTAGAGGCTTAGGCTTAGAGGCTTAGGCTTAGAGGCTTAGGCTTAGAGGCTTAGGCTTAGAGGCTTAGGCTTAGAGGCTTAGGCTTAGAGGCTTAGGCTTAGAGGCTTAGGCTTAGAGGCTTAGGCTTAGAGACTTAGGCTTAGAGGCTTAGGCTTAGAGGCTTAGGCTTAGAGGCTTAGGCTTAGAGGCTTAGGCTTAGAGGCTTAGGCTTAGAGGCTTAGGCTTAGAGGCTTAGGCTTAGAGGCTTAGGCTTAGAGGCTTAGGCTTAGAGGCTTAGGCTTAGAGGCTTAGGCTTAGAGGCTTAGGCTTAGAGGCTTAGGCTTAGAGGCTTAGGCTTAGAGGCTTAGGCTTAGAGGCTTAGGCTTAGAGGCTTAGGCTTAGAGGCTTAGGCTTAGAGGCTTAGGCCTAGAGGCTTAGGCTTAGAGGCTTAGGCTTAGAGGCTTAGGCTTAGAGGCTTAGGCTTAGAGGCTTAGGCTTAGAGGCTTAGGCTTAGAGGCTTAGGCTTAGAGGCTTAGGCTTAGGCTTAGGCTTAGAGGCTTAGGCTTAGAGGCTTAGGCTTAGAGACTTAGGCTTAGAGGCTTAGGCTTAGAAGCTTAGGCTTAAAGGCTTAGGCTTAGAGGCTTAGGCTTAGGCTTAGAGGCTTAGGCTTAGGCTTAGAGGCTTATGCTTAGAGGCTTAGGCTTAGAGGCTTAGGCTTAGAGGCTTAGGCTTAGAGGCTTAGGCTTAGAGGCTTAGGCTTAGAGGCTTAGGCTTAGAGGCTTAGGCTTAGAGGCTTATGCTTAGAGGCTTAGGCTTAGAGGCTTAGGCTTAGAGGCTTAGGCTTAGAGGCTTAGGCTTAGAGGCTTAGGCTTAGAGGCTTAGGCTTAGAGGCTTAGGCTTAGAGACTTAGGCTTAGGCTTAGAGGCTTATGCTTAGAGGCTTAGGCTTAGAGGCTTAGGCTTAGAGGCTTAGGCCTAGAGGCTTAGGCTTAGAGGCTTAGGCTTAGAGGCTTAGGCTTAGAGGCTTAGGCTTAGAGGCTTAGGCTTAGAGGCTTAGGCTTAGAAGCTTAGGCTTAAAGGCTTAGGCTTAGAGGCTTAGGCTTAGGCTTAGAGGCTTAGGCTTAGGCTTAGAGGCTTATGCTTAGAGGCTTAGGCTTAGAGGCTTAGGCTTAGAGGCTTAGGCTTAGAGGCTTAGGCTTAGAGGCTTAGGCTTAGAGGCTTAGGCTTAGAGGCTTAGGCTTAGAGGCTTATGCTTAGAGGCTTAGGCTTAGAGGCTTAGGCTTAGAGGCTTAGGCTTAGAGGCTTAGGCTTAGAGGCTTAGGCTTAGAGGCTTAGGCTTAGAGGCTTAGGCTTAGAGACTTAGGCTTAGAGGCTTAGGCTTAGAGGCTTAGGCTTAGAGGCTTAGGCTTAGAGGCTTAGGCTTAGAGGCTTAGGCTTAGAGGCTTAGGCTTAGAGGCTTAGGCTTAGAGGCTTAGGCTTAGAGGCTTAGGCTTGGAGGCTTAGGCTTAGAGGCTTAGGCTTAGAGGCTTAGGCTTAGAGGCTTAGGCTTAGAGGCTTAGGCTTAGAGGCTTAGGCTTAGAGGCTTAGGCTTAGAGGCTTAGGCCTAGAGGCTTAGGCTTAGAGGCTTAGGCTTAGAGGCTTAGGCTTAGAGGCTTAGGCTTAGAGGCTTAGGCTTAGGCTTAGAGGCTTAGGCTTAGAGGCTTAGGCTTAGAGACTTAGGCTTAGAGGCTTAGGCTTAGAAGCTTAGGCTTAAAGGCTTAGGTTAGAGGCTTAGGCTTAGAAGCTTAGGCTTAAAGGCTTAGGCTTAGAGGCTTAGGCTTAGGCTTAGAGGCTTAGGCTTAGGCTTAGAGGCTTATGCTTAGAGGCTTAGGCTTAGAGGCTTAGGCTTAGAGGTTTAGGCTTAGAGGCTTAGGCTTAGAGGCTTAGGCTTAGAGGCTTAGGCTTAGGCTTAGGCTTAGAGGCTTAGGCTTAGAGGCTTAGGCTTAGAGGCTTAGGCTTAGAGACTTAGGCTTAGAGGCTTAGGCTTAGAAGCTTAGGCTTAAAGGCTTAGGCTTAGAGGCTTAGGCTTAGGCTTAGAGGCTTATGCTTAGAGGCTTAGGCTTAGAGGCTTAGGCTTAGAGGCTTAGGCTTAGAGGCTTAGGCTTAGAGGCTTAGGCTTAGAGGCTTAGGCTTAGAGTCTTGGGCTCAAAAAGACTCACTCTCCAATGCTAGGCTGGAATGTTTTCCGATTGAATGGAAGTCCAACTGGCTGCTTATCCGGAATATCCGAGAACAAGGCGTTGAAGTCGTCGTAGGTTAGGTACTTGGCATCATTGCTTACTCCTGAAAGTTTGCGGTCGGAATTGGTCGACCGTGCGGCCTAAATTCTACTCACCTGAACTATGAAGAACCTCATTGAACAGTCTCATTTGTGTTCCCTCATTGATATTAACCCCGGCGGTTTGATTCAGAGACTTGACCAATTCTGCCATATCCTTTCGAAGTACCTTGTTCTTACCCTCCAAATCGCACATTTTGAATAGAGTTTGGAGTTTTTGCTTTTGTGGGGCTGAAAATTTGATGCAAAATAGTCGGAGCTTAGGGAATCGCTTGAATAAAAACACTTGTATCTCAAGAACCATAAAAGCTATCAAAAAAATTTTGGCTACAAAAATGTTCGGCTTACAATTTTACACATTTTTGTAGTTTCAACTTTTTTGATAGCTTTATTGGTTCTCGAGATACACCTGTTCAAAGTTGAGAAGCGAGAGGCGCAGAGAAAAGAGACGTTCTGCGTCTCTACCTTTCGTACACTCTAGGCGCGCTTGCCCACCGCGATCTCTTTGGATTAACTTTGAGCCTCCATATATCGAGAACGAAAAGAGCTATCAAAAAATTTTTAACTACAAAAATGTGTATAATTAAGTTTTACACATTTTCATAGTTAATAACTTTTTGATAGCTTCAAGGGTTCTAGAGATATATGCGTTGAAACACAGGGGGTACAAAAGACACGCCTGCAGACGCACGCATCAACGTCGAGCCTACATATCTCAAGAACGAAAAACGCTATCAAGAAACTTTCAACTACAAAAATACTCCTAATGTAATTTCACATACTCTCAAGTTTACTCACCATTCACAAACTCCCTCAACACTGTCAAAAACTCATTGAAGCTCAAGCTATCCTCATCATGCTTCGCGGTCATGGCGAACATTCTCTTCACAAACTCATTATCCGCTTTCATTCCCATCGCCGACGCTAATTCTTCCCGAGAGATTGTCTCATTTAGAATATCATCGTTTGTGGAGTCAATGGAAACTTCAGAATCCCGAAGCTCATCGTCGTTGAAGGCTTTGGCATAGGCTTCACGGAAGAATTGGTCGAGGCGGTCTTGACGGCGTTCCTTGGTGATGGCTTGGGATAGAAGGACCTGGAAAGTGATACTGTAAAAGCGTCTAAAATTCTAAAAGACTCACCGAGTTCTCCTCATCGGCCACATTGACCTCCGCATTGATGCTACTAGCGGCCTGTCGAACCTGGTCCAAAAACTTGCTCAAATCCCGATCCGACGGCAATCGAATCACCAAATGATGATTATTTTTCTGCGATAACAAAACAAATGGTCCGTGCATAGCCTCGGGATTCGGTGTCGAATGGAATAAATCGATTTTCTGGCCAGCTTCGAAGCGGATTTTCCGAAGAATTCCGCCTCGAGGTTTCTTCACAGTTAGCGTGGTATTCTCTATCTCTATCCGCACTTGTCGGATGTATTCTTCTTGCAGCCATTCGAGAGCTAAAATTTTCAATAGAGTCTATAGATTACCGTATTCTTACCATTAACACAATAAATATCTCCTTTTGGATTGTAACTATCGTTCAGGAAATCCGTTGTCAAGCTATCACACGCGCTATTGTGACCGATTGCGATACGACGATTAACCAGGTAGCGGCCAATTCCGTAGCAGACTGAAAATTGGATAAGATTTGAAAAAAGCCTGAGCCAAAGCCCTTTAGCCGAAACCTGTAAGCCTAAGTCTCTAAGCATAAGCCTCTGAGCCTAAACCTCTAAGCCTGAACCTCTAAGCTTAAGCCTCTAAGCCTGAGCATCTGAGCCTGAGCCTTTAAGCCTAAGCCTCTAAGTTTCAGTACTCACTCAAAGGCACACAAGCCAATCCAATCAATGTGAACACATATGTTGTATCATTATCCGTCCAATACGTGGATTGCATGAACGGAACGCATGGCTCGAGTCCTGTAGTGTTGACTTGGAATGGTTGAGGACATGGGTCACCTTCTTTGAAGAAGAAAACCTGGAAAAGAGAAATGAGTTTTTTTGGTACATTTTGGTATATTCATCACTCTAGGAGAATTTCGAGTCGAGTTATAACGCTTTAAAGTTATTCAAAGTTTGAAGGTGACAGAAGAACAGACGCATGAACTTTAAACGGCTATAACTCTTCTTACAGTTATCTTACAAGTATGAAAATTACACCAAAAGAAAGCCCTTTTCTTAAAGATTATTATGGTTTTCGAATTTTTTGAAAACCTCCACTTTCTCAGTTTTTACACCTCAAGACTCACATCATTCTGAAGCATGCCCTCATCGATATCCGTTGTTGCCTTGATGATGTCTCTCAGCGTAATTCCATGAATCATCTGGACCTCCTCCTCCGTAAAAATTCCATTCAACTTATTCTCAAACCAGAATCGATCTCCATCACGGATTCTTGTGAATTGATCCTTGATAATCTCCTTGAACAACTCTCCCGGCCCGTTTTCACCTCCTTCGAGCATTCTGAAAGTGGGATAGTTGGTTTGAAGGGGTATATCTTGAAAACGAATAGAGATACAAAAAAGCGTTGCATCACAAAAATATTGAGCTTAAAATTTTACACATTTTTGTAGTTGACAACTTTTTGATAGGTTTATTGGTTCTCGAGATATAGCTTTTTGAAATAAGCGGTTCGTTTCAGAGAGAGCGCGGCCGCCTAGAGAGTGTGCGGAGAGGAGAGACGCAGAGCCTCTCATTTCTCTGCGTCTCTCGCTTCTGAACTTTAAACGCTTTTATCTAGAGAACCGATAGAGCTTTCAAAAAGGTGTAAACTACAAAAATGTGTAAAATTTTGCGGCGCTTTTTTTGACGCTGAGCTCTTCAACCTTAAGCGTCTATCTCGAGAACCAATAAAGATTTCAAAAAGTCGTCAACTGAAGAAATATTGAGCGTACAATTTTCTACGTTTTTATAGTTGGCAACTTTTTGATATCTCTACGTTAGCCCACCCAAAACTCACCCTCCAATATAAGCATCCAAGTACAGTATGTTCCCTCCATACAACGCCTTCAACCTCTGCACCTTATCTGTATGCTTTCTATAAAAGTCCTCATTGATAGTCTCCCAGGTTTTGGGTGGAAGACCAAAAGTTCTTCGAAGCTCGTTATATGGTGGAATTCCGTTATCTCTTCCTCTCATGATAGACGATGCAACGACATCGAGACGCGAGAAATGCATGGGTCCGAAGATGTAGTCACGAAGGTCCTCGACGACAATGTTATCGTCGCGTTCAGCAATCTGCGATGCCATTCCTGGAATCATTTGGGGTTTTTGGGTAATGTAGTTTTGTAGATCATAAAAAGCTCTATGTTTTGGTACTAAATTCAATAAGCAAGTCTCAGTTTTAAGGGCTTAATTTTGACCTCAAACGATTTTTTTGGTACTTTTTACAATAATGCTAATTTTTTATTGTTAACTAGAGATTTTCGTATTGAATGTTATATCAAAATGTAGAGCGTCTTAAGACCTACAATTTGATACTATTTTCAACCCAGTACTTCGATCACAACCCCTTGAAAATCTCACCCAAAATAATCTCATCCACACTGTACTCCTTGACAATGTCCTGAGCATTCCACCAGTTCTGACAAAGTCTCAATGCTGGATATCCACCGACTTCCGTTCGGAATTCACACTTGTTTCCTCGTTTCCGCAAGAGCATTGCTGGTGGCACGATGGAGTGCGGGAATCTGAAGGCGGCGGCTCCGAAGGCATGAGAGATGCCTGGGGGCACGTGGGGCATGTACTTGGTGTAGTTGGAGAGGCGCACGTCGGGGCCTGAAAAGTATGGTTTTAAAGGTGGGCTCAAAAAAGATAGCTCAAGTGGGGTTGAACCCATGGGTACAGCGCCACGGCCAGCTGAGCCTTGCGAAGGCAACTTGGCCCGCTGTCCAATGGCACATAGGATGAGACCCCTCTGGCTCAAGCGTTTGACGGACCTCAGAAAAAAAAACTAACAGCTTCCTCTCTTTCATTTTCAGTACCATCTTGTAGCCCTCATTGAGCCCTACATTTTCATATAAGTTTCAAAGGAAACCTGCTATCCAAAGTCCCCTGAGCCTTACCCAAAAGCGCCGGCACAAAATCATAGGCAATGATCTTCTGCATCGAAGCAATCACTAATCGTCTTGCAGCCTGGAATATCTGCTCATCAGTCCATTCCGGATGTTTCCGATGAATTTGATTGGCGTTGTAGTTGTGCCAACGGAATAGTATAAGACCGAAAGAGAGGAGTCCCGGGTTTTCGTTGACGCGAGAGTCGCCGAGCACTGAAAAGTTGGGGGTAAGGAGCTGGAAAGTTGAGATTTTCAGATTTTCTTCACATCACAATGTAGAGCTTGATGTGATCCATAAAATGGTATACAGTGCTAAAGTGATTCGAAAATTTAATAGATGTCTGCGTCTCTCATCCCTTCATTCCATTGATATTAGGGTTCTTCAACGTTAAAGACGTATATCTCAAGAACCAATGAAGCTATCAAAAAGTGAGCAATTACAAAAATATTTAAAATTAAATTTCACACTTTTTTATAGCTTACATGTTTTTGATATCTCCATTGGTTCTCGAGATACAAGCGCTCAGAGTTAACGCGACTCGCCAGTGAGGAAGGAAGGGTCGTGATGGAGGGCGCAAATTTTAAACGACTGTATCTTGAAAACCAGAGATGCTATCAATAAGCGATTAACTACAAAAATGTTTAAAATTAAATTTTACACATTTTTATAGTTTACTGTTTTTTAATATCTCCATTAGTTCCTGAGATATAAGCGCACAACGTTCACAAGCCCCGCCAGTGAGGAGGGAAGGGTCACTGATGACGCGCGTAAATTTCAAACATTTGTATCTCAAGAACCAAAGAAGCTATCAAAAAATTAACAATTACAAAAATGTTCAAAATTAAATTTTACATATTTTTGTAATTAATTGTTTTTTGATATCTCTATTCGTTCTAGAGATATAAGCGCTCAAAGTCAGGCCGTTAACAGGGTCGGCGCACACGCAGGGAGACGCAAACCGCGAGAGTGCTCCCGTTGTCTGCGTTTCTCTTAATGTGGCCATAACTTGGCTTAAAACGGCTCTAAAAGCGTCGTTTTACAACAGAAATATAGAGGAAAATTTGCTCTGCAGATTGTTATAATTTTTACTAAAGAAATTTCATATTTGACCAAAGATATGTCTTGTTTCTGGCAGTAACAAAAAATTATCGTATCGACGATTCAATGAACTTTAGGGAAAAATCAAAAAATGCTTCATACATGATTTTATTATCATTTTGTAGATCTTTTTAAGCTCTACATTTTGGTATAAAAATAATCCCAAAAAACTCACTAAACAACCGATCCGGACTCATCAACCGATGCACTTGTGGCGGCGCCGGATTGTTCAATGGAATGTGTGGATTGTTCAATGGCGGGTACCCGGGGACCCCCTCAGCCAGTCTTCCCTGCTTGAAAGATCTCAGCGATGACACCCATGGTTGAGTGGTTCCGTAGATGAAGGATCCATCGATCCAAGAGGTTCTCTCATTGATTTGCTCTCTGGGGGAATTTAGCCCGTTTCCCGTGGCCTTGTCGTATTTGGCTCGGGTGAATGGGATTTCCGTTTTTCCTTGACAATCCTTATCGAAAACAGAGTCACAGAGGGGCACTTGGATTTTGAGAGTCTCCAGGGGACATGAGACACCATTAGATTGCATGATCTCGTAGGCGACTACTTGACCTGGAAAAAATTTTGGAAATCACTGGGCCTGAAAATTTTAACTACTCTCATAATTGTATAAAAATCAGTGGAACAATAGGTTTTTAGGTTTACTGTAAGCCGAGTTATGCCCTCTCAAAGTTTTGAGGTAAGAGACGCAGACACTCTCGTTGTCTGTGTCTCTTACCCCTCAGGGCGCGCGCCTTAACTTTGAATGCCTGTATCTTGAGAACGAACAAAGCTAACAAAAAATTGTCAACTAAAAAAATGTTCAAAATTAAATTTTACACATTTTTGTAATTTACAACTTTTTTGTATCTTCATTGGTTCTCGAGATACAAGCGCTCAAAGTGGAGGCATCGCTCCAGTGAGAGACGCAGACAGCGAGAGTGCTCTCGTTGTCTGCGTCTCTTATCTTGAAACTTTGAACGCTTATAACTCAGCTAACAGTGGTCCTAGAAATATGATTTTTAGACAGAAATAGAGGAGAGAATTCGGAGATTCTATATTTTAAAAAAAAGAAACATTTTTGAACTTTAGAAATTTTTTAGAAAAACTTACTGAAAAACGCCAACAGCGTAGTACATCCTCTGGTATTAGGAATGCCGGATTCTCCTTTAAAAAGTGTATCAGACAATTCACGGGCAGATGGAAGAGAATTATTTACAGAATAGACGCCATCGGAATAATGGGAACGTGCGTCACGATGGAGACGACTTCCTGGATTACGGTAGTTTTGGGAATGGGATTACTGTACCAACAAACCTGCAGATCCCCATTCAGAGTTGGCGAGATTGTTGTACCATCCATCATATCGTTGGAATTCTTCGTTCTGTTGGATTCCTGAAAAAGGAAAATTTTTGAATTTTGTACCAAAATTTTAGTAAAAAAACTTTAAAATAATCTAAAAAATTTTCTGCTGCGATTTCAGCGGCGATATTAGGTTCATTTGAATCACCGAAAAATTCTGCATTTTTGGAAACAATTTTCATCCCCTTGTGTCAATTTTCACACTTTTCTTTTCTTCTTTTCCCATTTTTCCGTTCCCGATTTTTCTGCTCCGTGCATTTCTCCCCAAAACGAACACTATACTCTTATTATTTTCCGGTCACCTTTCGATTCTCCAAATAAATTGGGTACACAAAGAGAGAATTCCCGATTTTTCGCGCCCCCAAAAGAAATGTATCTATTGTTTGCTCTTTGCACCAAAAATTTCAAAAAAAAAATTTTTTGAATAAAGTTCTCGTACAAATAAATAAGTTTTCAGTGTAGGTTTGTATTTACTTTTTTCCATAAATGAAAGTATTTGAAAAATTTGCACGTAATTTTTGGAACTGAAGTAAAAATTGAAAAAAAAAATTTCGAAAATTTTTTTTTGAAATTTCAGATTTTGACGTCTTCTGAATCCCTAGAAAAGGTGCCTCAGCCCCTCAGAAGCCTATCTGGGTAAATAAACAACTATGACAACATATGTTAAGAAATTTTGTTGTTGTTGAAAGTTTTTTTCGAAATTCTAGGCGGTACGGGTGGCACGGTGGCGCTTATCTTATCAGTAAAGAAAAGGTGTTGATTTTTTGGAAATTTTTACTTTTTTCGAACACAAATGGTTGTAAACAAACTACATTGAGAAGAAAGACGCAGAGAAAAGAGACATTCTCGTTCTCTGTGTCTCTCACCCCTTCCTCCCACAGGCGGAAGCGCGTTTTAACTTTGAGGTACTGTATCTCAAGAACCGAAATAGCTATCAAAAAATAGTCAACTAACAAATTGTTTAGCTTAAAATTTTACACATTGTTGTAGTTAATTACTTTTTGATAGCTTTATTCGTTCTTGAGATACACGCGTTCAAAGTTTAGGCATGATTCTATCTCTAGTGAGAGACGCCGACAGCGAGAGTGCTCTGGTTGTCTGCGTCTCTCACACCACAAACTATGAAACTTTTGAAGTGGAAAAAGAGATCTTTGAAGATTTCCGAAATCTTGTGCTCTTTTTTTCGAATTGTGTGCTCAAGCAGTTTGCAAAAGAGAACACTTTTTTGTGATCTAGAAGGAGACGCTCTCGTTGTCTGCCTATCTTTGAGGTACTGTATCTCAAGAACCAGAAGAGCTGGAGCAAAACTTTCAACTACAAAAATGCTCAAAATTTAATTTTGAATATTTTTGTAGTTGACAACTTTTTTATAGCTCTTTCAGTTTCTGAGATAATCCTTAGAAAAGACTCACCTATGACATGATAAATGCAAAAACTGAGGAAGAAGTAGAGTAGTGGTATATACAATTTGTAGTTTGAGCGCATAGCTTGCGCTCCAATTTTGAGTGGACCTGAAAAAAAAGAAATTGAAGGTTTTGGTCGGCCACCACGGTCGGCCGCGGTCGAAAAAAAAATTGGGAAAAAATTGAGGATTCATCGAGTAATCAAAAAAGTTGGAAGGAATGGAAAATGGTAATAATGGTCAGAAAAAGTGGACCGCTGTCGAATTGAGGTCGACTATGGTCGAGGTGCGGTCGAAAGTTAATAAAAAATTCAAAAAAATTTTGTTGACTACTATCATAATTCCGGATGGGGTGTTCAATTTTTATAGGGGGAATTTTGTCATTTTTTGATCACTGATAAGACTGAAAATGTTTATTTACTTTTTTTGACCAGTATAGGTTACAGGAAGAAATAAGAAATGAGTCAAGAAGGGAAGAGGAAGTGGATGTATATTTTTTGGAATTTTGAAATGTTATGAGTAAACTTTTGGGAGCCTAGGAGTTTTAAAAATGAAGCAAAAAGTGGTCAGATATTTGAAAAAAGGACCTGAATATAGAAATTAAAAAATCGAATTTTCAGATTTTTTGAAAATTTGAAATTTTTGGAGTCTGAAAATCTGAAAATGTCTAAATTTCAGATTCTTTTTTTTTAATTGCTCAGCTTGAGTTTTTCGAAATTGCTCATCTTAAGGTTTTGAAATTGCTCAGCTTAAGATTTTCCATAATTATAGACTTTTCAGATCCTTTGAAATCTAAAAAACCTTAAAAGTCTGAGAATTCAGAAAAAAATTCTGAATCTCGAAATTCTTCAGTTTTTAAGAATTTGTAAATATGCGGAATCTGAAATTTTTGAAAAACTTCTCAAAAAATATTAGTCAAATTCAGAATTCATAAAAATTGGCCCTAAATTTCCAAAAAAAAAAATCGAAAATCTGAAATTTCAAGATTCAGAACGTTTGGAATCTAAACAATTCAGAATCTCAAAATCCATTGCTCAAAAAATCCCCAATTTTCAAAAACCTGAAATTTCTGAGTCTCCTAAACTTCCGAATTTTAATAATCCAAAGATTCTGGAATCCCTGGAAATTCAAAATTTTCTAATTCCAGATTCTAAGGCTTCTAAAAATTCAGAATCCCCAAAATTCGAAATTCCAGATTCTGAACCTGATTAAAGTTTGAAAAAAATCAGAATTTCAGAAACCTGGAATCTCAGTCTTCTAAGTTTCCGATTCCAGATTCAGAATCCTTCAGAATCCCTTCAAAAATTCCAGAATCTTTCAGAATTCCAACCACTAAAAACCAAACCAAAGGGTAACAATGGGTTCAAAAATTTCTACCAATAAAAAAATACCAGAAATAATTCGTGTGTGGGGGTGTCTGTCTCAAAATCAAAAGGAATGCGATGATGATGAGAAATCGAGACGAGAGAGTGAGAGACGCAGAGAAAAAAGAAAATAAGAAGAAAAAGTTGCGCAGAGGGAAATGAGAAGAGACAGTTTCCCTCTGCTTCCGAAAAACGAATGAATGTCGAGAAATTGAGAGAGTGAGAGACGCAGAGAAGCGAGATCCATGAAGAAATAGTATGAGATTTCGAGAGACGTAGAGAAAGGAGAAATCAAAGAAATTGGACCGCCCGTAGGGATGATGAACACCGCGCAGGAAAGAAAGAAAATAGACCTACTTTTTTTTTGAGGAGAAAAATGATTGATAGATTTTATTATTAGAAACCGGTTGGTGGGTCAGAATTTGAAAAATGAGTATATTGGTATGGGTTTGTGGGGTACTGTAGGTGCCAGAGGGAAGAAATGGGAAAATGAGATAGACACTGACCAGGCAATACAGTGCGCGTCATAAATATAGGACCCCCCTCCCAAAAGAGGTTATTGAAAAAATCAGAAAAGTTATAACAATTCTGTGAATGCAGTTTTGTTAAGCATGTCAAAAAACCTATGTGTGCAAATTTGTAGAGAGATCGAGCAAGTTTGGAGCATTTTATGCTCAAAAGTCTCTTTTTTTGACCGCGTCATAATGATAGGACCCCCCTGAAAATCGAAAAATCTCACCATTTTTCGGAAAATTGTTTGGAAGTTTTCATCTTAAAACACCAATATCACTCCAAAACGCCATTTTCTATTGGTTTCCATCAAAATGAACCCCTCTGACCAAGTTTGAAAAAATGATTTTTTTCGAATGTTGGGAAATTTTCAGCAAAACTACATTATAGCCAAAAAATAGCGGAGTTTCTCGAATAGAGAAGGCTAAAGTATTATAAACTGTTGAGAATCCTCTGATAAAACAGTCCATTAAAGGTTTTGTCAGGAAACTCATCTTCTGATGAGAAATTCACGATATTCTGAAGCTGTTCTGAAAATGACCGAAATGTCCAAAAAAAAATTTCTTCCAAATTTCGTCAGAGGGGTTTATTTTGATGGAAACCAACTAATAATGGCTTTTCAAAACAGAGCAGATGTTTTTATATGATAACTTCCAAAAAATTTTCCGAAAAATGGTGAGATTTTTCGATTTTCAGGGGGGTCCTATCATTATGACGCGGTCAAAAAAAGTGACTTTTGGGAGTAAAGTGCTCCAAACTTGCTCGATCTCTCTGAAAATTTACAGGCATAGGTTTTTTGAAATGCTTAGCAAAACTGCATACACAGAATTTTTATAACTTTTCTGATTTTTTCAATAACCTCTTTTGGGAGGGGGGTCCTATATTTATGACGCACACTGTATAAGAAAAAGGGAAACAAGGAGTCCCAAACCGAAGGAAAAAAGTTTGAAAATTACGGTACCCTATTTAAGGTACGGTAGATACCATGTTCAATAGATAGAGTTTAAAAAGTTATCTAAGAATTTTGGATTCTTAGATTCTTAGATTATTTTTTTATTCTAAAAACGTCATCTTCCCCCATAATCAGTCCTATTTATTTGTTGACCGGTACCATCCACCAAATTTTCTCAAAATCCTTTTTTTTCAAATGTTACAGTTAGTAAATAATTGAACGCCGAATTTTTCTCAAAAGTTTACAAAAGGTATTATACTGCCCACTGACATTGCCACCTAGGAAAATATTGATGATGTTGGAAAAAACTTTTTTCCAAAAAAACTCAAATTTTGCACAGAGGACAGCAAAAGTTCGAGTACAAAAATTGAAGAATTGAGATTGAGAAGTTGTCCACGAGGAGTACACAGAATCATGCAGAAAAAAACGAGGAAATTTTAAGTATTATCAATGGAGCGCGGTTGAAATCCAATTTTTCATTCATTTTTCTACTACATATTCTCATCTATGATTCTCCCCAAGAGAGAGTCGGTTCGATAAGTTTTGGCAAAAAAAATGAGACACTTGTTAATTTTTTTCTATTTGTATGTATGTGTGTGCAAATACGAATGGAACAAACACTTTAGAAAATGAGAGACAGTATCTTTTTCGAAATTATTAGAGAAAGAGTCAGCTGAGAAATCGGTCGGAAGTGTCGCCTAATCGGTGACGGAAATCTTGAAAATTTTCTTAATTTTTCGGCGAACTAAATTTCGATAAGAATCTCTGAAAATTTTTGTTGACTATGTTTTTCGGGGTCAAATACCGTGATGGAGGGAAATTGATTTTTTTCTGGAAAATTGAAAAATTTTGGCCACGAAAAATAAGAATTGAAGGATTCTGAGATTCTGGAAAATCTTAAAATGGAATATCAGAGATTTGAAATTGAGAAATTGAGATTCTAGAAACTGGAAATTTTGAAGAATTGAAGTTTCAAAAGTTTCAAAATGTTTCAAATTTCAAAATTCTAGAAGATTCTAAAAATCTGAAAATTTTCAAATTTTAAAGCCCTCTATTTCAAAAACCAATGAATCAAATTCAATGAAAATTATACAGATCGAGAGGGAATTTCCAGGAGAGAAAATAATATTAAAAATCTAAAAATTACCAAATTTCAGAAAAAAAATATTTTTGTCGAAAATTTTTATTTCAGAAATTTTTTTTCAAAAATTTTAATTTCCGCCAAAAAAACAGTTTTGGAAAAATCGTACCCTGAGAGCCAAAAAATCCAGAAATTGAAAAAAACTGATTTGTCCACGAGGAGTACAAAAAATTGTATAAAATTGCGCGAAATCCAAAAAAGTTATTGAATGTCCCAGTTGCGAAATTTCAAAATTGCGAAACGTCACAGTTGCGAAGTGAAACAGTTACGAAATATCCAAGTTGAGAAACGTCCGAGTTGCGAAACGTCACAGTTACGAAATGTCATAGTTGCGAAATGTCAAAGCTGCAAATTTTCACTGTTGCGAAATGACCCAATTTCGAAATGTCGCAGTTTCGAAAAGTCACAGTTGCAAAACGTTATAGTTGCAACATGTCAAAGTTGCGAAATGGCAGTTACGAAACGTCACAGTTGCGAAACGTCTCAAAGGCCGAAAAATTAGCTCAAAAAAAGTTTTGTACTCCTCGTGGACAATATGCCCAGAAAATTTAAAAATCTCAAAAAAGCAGTATACAACAAAATAAGGATAAAATCTGAGAAACTTTTGTCCGTCCGTCTTTGATTCTCTGCCAACCTAGAAAAATCGATAAGCCTATTCTAACACCTTCTATATTGCCATCGGGGCATCCTCTTCTCTCATTGTATGTGTAACAGTTTTGTCCTCTTCTTCTTCTCCTAGCCCCCTTGTTATGCTAGTGTCTGCCAAACACTTGTCGGTCTTCAGGGGGTACTAAAGGTGACACTGAATCACTGTATCAGAAGACTTGCGCAATAGAAAGATTATGGGGGAGGAAACGGGTATCAGAGGGGAGAGAAGAAAGTGAAAACTGGAACTGATAATAAGAGAAAGGAGAGGTGGCATGGGAAATGATCGGAAATCAAGAAAAGGTGTTTAATTTTTCGAGAGTATGGGACCAGATGGCTGGGGCACCTGCCGGGCTCAAAATAAGGTGACAAGATTCTCAAATACTTAGGAACAAACTGCGAAAATTTCAAACGAATCGGTTAACTTTGAAGCAAATTATGCCGACAACACATTTTCGGTTCCAAAAATTTTACTGAATTTTCACGAAAAGAGCCATAACTTGCTCACTTTTTGAGACCTTGAACATCGTAACATATTGGCATCAACGTGGACAAATTTCTGATCTTTCTGTGCAATTTTCATTCAAATCGGTTGACCTTGAAGCAAATTATGACTTTCAACACATTTTGTGTTTCAAAATTTGTACTGACTTTTCACGAAAAGAGCCATAACTTGCTCAATTTTTGAGACCTTGAAAATCGTAACATATTGGCATGAACGTAGACAAATTTCTGATTTTTCTGTATAATTTACATTCAAATTGGTTCAGTGTGAGCAGAGATACAGCCGTCAAAAGACGGAAATCATTGTTGATTACGGTATCCTGACAAAACTCAAAATTTTAAATCTATTTAAAATCTTCAAATTCGACAAAAATCGTTCATTAACAAATGAGGAAATTGAGAGAGACGATAGTAATAAGGGAAACCATTCCAAACGACGAAACTTGAATTGAGTTCGATACTTCACACAACCCATCATCATTAGAACTTCCATTGGGACACTCCGTTCCCGGTTTTGCTATTTTGTTCCCTCCTTTCTCCGTTCTAAAAATATCAAATAATTTTTGTACTCAATTTTGACACTAGAAGCTAGAAAATTAGATAGAAAAGTTCTCTATTCTAAAATCGAAAATTAAAAAAAAACAACTTACTGTGGTCCAATCAAGCAAAAAATTTGAGCGTATGTATCTAGACGAGCATGCTTAAGACACCGCTCCTTCAAACGTGCACATCCGACGCGTGTTTGTCCGGGATAATACATCGCGTCGCGGCGCATGTCTTTGATGGCTTGCTGTTGGACACCTTTTGGCTTGTTTTTCAACATCTCCTCTGTTCTTTCATCAAAAAAGCCAACTGCAATGAGATCTGGTCTGCGGCTACCAAAATTGTTGCAATTCACTGACGATGCTTGTTTTTCAAGATCGTTGTCCCAGCTCTGAAAATTGATTTTTCAGCCTTAGTTCTTGATATGCCCAACTTTTCACGCTATTCCGAAGATCTCATTAAACTCAATATGTTTTAGCCCTTATCAAATTATGAAGGTAACTTTTTCTCAGCTCTAAAAGTATTCTGCAGATCTCTAGCAAAACTTTATTTTTGCAAATTGCTACCAATTTCATCATATTCCCAGTCATTGTGCCAATCGCCTTTTTGCGCCGTTCCTCATTTGTAGCATGTATGAAATTGTCCTTGGCATCATCTTTGACAGGAGTACACCGAGTATGGTGAACTGGATAACAATGGATTTTGAACAGAAAGTTTTAGAACACTTACCACTTACGAAGAGAAGAATCCCGATTGCCGAGGATAACTTCATCATAAGCAAAATTCAATCAATAAATCTTTGTGAAAGAAACGTTTGCTTTTTTAGTTATTATGTAAGGCGCTCTTATTGAAAAAAGTTCACGGATGTAAAAACGAGGACTGTAAAACCACGTGAAACTTTGTTGGTGTGCTTAATCCTTCTGACAAAACTCAGTGAATAAAGCTCTATTTTTACATAACTATGTATTTCAAATCTTTGAATTAGAAAAATCGTTTATCAATAAATGAAGAAATTAAGCGAGAAAAGAGTTATGAAAGAAACTATTCCAATTGCCGATGCTTGAATCGATGCATTGCACAATCCATCATTATTAGAACTTCCACTGGGACACTCGGATCCCGCTTCTCCATTTTTGACCTCTCCCATATCCGTTCTAAAAATAAATAATGGAAAACAAATTTCAAAAACCTAA